>CM076572.1:36781543-37428563 GCA_034641835.2 Pinus albicaulis | reverse complement strand
ACTGTTTGACATGTTTTCCAAGGTGGGGTATAAGCAATGTTATTGGAACCGAACTGGTTATCGAACCAGAAAACCTTGTGGACCGGGAACCGGTCGGAACCGGAAAAAAACCGGAAAAAAAACCGGTTTACCAAAAACACATAAAATATTCATATTTTAAAGAAAAACCAGATATATTCATGTACATCCATATTAATACAAACCATTTAAGCACAAATATGCAAAAGTTTTCATTATATAGGTGCAGATAGCCAAAATAACACTTAGTGCAAAACATCGCTGAACAAAAAATGTAACAAACATCAAGAAACAGGCTCTAAAAGGCCTTTATAGTCCAAAATAACATGTTAGATCATAGTATTATACTATAGCCTACAATACTACAAGCTACATATGATCAAATCATCAATCATCATCAAAATCCCTAAGTCACCTGATACGGGGATATGGGGATTCGAAGAATCGGATACGGGTACGGTGACCCCGGAACAGGATACTTCTGGGATACGATACGTTATATATTATTTTATTAAAAAATATATATATTTTAAAATATATATATATATATTAAAAATTAGATATTTTTTACACAAATTCATACTTAATTCATTGATTTAAACATAGATTTATCTATCATCTTTGATAGTCAAGGTTTTGTTTGAGTGATGGGTACATTTTTAGTAGGGTCATGATAGAGGAGTTTGACAACCAATGTCACTAACATCAAGGTACATAGAGGGATTGGTGCTCTTGATTAAATACGAGTTCCATACCCTAATACATGAAAAAATTCGATGGAAACATTGTAATAACCCAATCCTGAAATCCTGAAAAACTGATAAGTTTGCTGGATTTTGAATGAGATCTAAAATTCTACTTTCTCCATATGAAATCCAATGAGGTCGGAACCACTCTCAAACATCCTGAGTCATTTCATGGTAATGTTAAAAATTTAAGTAAAAGGATGAAAATGAAGATTAAGGAGAATGTCACTTTCCTAGCATTATTAACTAGGAAAAATAATAATTTAGAAAAAAAATTTAAAAAATTAAAAAAAAATTAAGAAAAAACAATTTTTTTTTTTAGTGCCCAGCCTTGTGAACCGGTGGAACCGGTCTCTGAACCGGACCGGTATGGAACTGGCCGGTTTAGTGACGGAACCGGCCGGTTCAGTACCGAACCGGTCATTTCCAGTTCGGAGGGCCGGTTCGGACCGGTTTTGCCTCCAAACTGGTTGGACCGGCCGGTTTTTCAGAACCGGTTCGGTTCTGATAACATTGGGTATAAGCACAGAAATTGAGATAAGTACATTTGTTAAGTTGCTGAAATTTTTGCTGTAATTTTTGTCTCACTGTAAAAGCTATATTCAAAAATAAAGAAGAGCTTTCGAACTGGTTTTCCCCAAGAGTTGTAGGGGGTTTTTCCAGGGTCATCTTGACCAAAAATCAGCGTGTCATTTTCTGTGTGTGGCTGAAAATATTTATGTGTTTTTATTTATGTAATTTCAAGCATTTGAAATTTCCAGAATTGTGTTTTCAGAAAAATATTTATTTTCCCAGCTTGTTGAATGTATGGTTATGGGAATGAGCATTTAACTATATGGGAGAACTAAGGAGAGACTGAAAACCGGAGTGGGTCTTAAAATTTCTATATGGATCACATATTTTGAGTCCTTATGAACTCAGGATTCCAGTGAGGCCTTTTTGGGTTACATGCATTGCATTTACTATTTTGAGCAAGTTGCATTTGGAGGCTCACATGTCAGATATAATGATATATTTGAATCCTTGCAAGATTCCAAGTTTGATGAGCTACTTCCAGCGACATGCAAGCAATTTCTGTATTTAGTAGTGCTTGCATGTTGATTCTGATTGCGGATTTGGATTTCTTGCTGAAAAACGAATCCAATGAGTATGCTTACATGTGATTTCAAGTACTTTCTACTTTTAGCAATGGTTGCATGTTAGGCTAATTACACATCTAGGTTGCCCACTGTGTTATGAATCCAATGGTGTCATTCCCATCCAAATCTGAAAAATTTCTATTTTTAGCAATTAGAGCCAGGCACTAGTGATTACAATGTACATATTCGAACTCCCCACTGTGTTACGAGTCTGGTGGTGGTGGGTTCGTCTAATTCTGAGAATGTTCTATTTTTAGTAGTTTGGACGTGGTATGAGGTGGCAGTCCGAGGGGTGGGGGCAGGTGGCAACAATCGAGGATGTACATGTGGCTTAGAATTGGATGAATCATTAGTGACATGGAACTTGAGCAAATTTATTTCCCCTCCTAATATTTTCTCTTTGCTCATGTGTTTTCCTTCCCCGAAGATCTCTCCTAATTTCTATCTACTTGTTCCCCTTATTTTTGTCCTAAATTATCTCATATTTTCCTAGAAATTCTCCCTCTATTTTTTTCTTTTCTATTATCTCACTTTTCCCTAAAAATTCTCCCTATTTGTCCTCCACAAATTTGATCACTTAGTTGAAGTGGCAAAAAGGTAAAATAAAAAAATAAAAAAAGGAAAAAGGTTTTTAACTCAAGATTGTCATACAAGAGAGAAACTAGGGCACTCAAATTTCTTGGCTAGAAAAGAAGGCACACTAAACTCTAAAGTTGGAAGTTATAAAAAAAAGGAAAAGATAAGGTGGCTCAAATTGCTAAGGAGGACGAATTGTGTTGATGTTTGTAGCTTGGGCAGGTACTTCTACAAAGGTCTATGTGTATATCTGTGAAAAGGTCGCCCACAGTGTCCTTAGGTACTTGCTCCAGTGTGAGCAAGTTGTTAATGTAACTTAGCCCAAGTCTAATTTAGGAAAAAACGCACATTATTATGTTGGCTTATTGAGCAAAATAAAAGTAAATTAAATTACTTTAGTGAATATGCTTTAATCTCAAGTGTTGATCAAGTGAGGTGAGATCTAATCTTGGTCGTCAATCAATTTGGAGATTAGGGTCAGGGATTTAACTTAGGGATTTAAAAGCAAGGCTAGGGAGAAGGGAAAAACACACCACAATGGCACAAGACTGAGAGAGGGACCTCTTAGTGACGGTGAAGGACTTCCACTTGTGTGTGCTGGGTTCGAGGAAGGGGGAAACAAGGAGATTCAGGTCGGCTGAGGAGGGCTTGATCAACTAGATTAGAGTTAGTTGTTGTACATGTGATTTCTTCTCACCTGACTAGTACTACTTGTGCATTGTTAAAGAAGAATTCGAACTTGAGAAAGAGAGAGTTGGAGAGACTTGAAGAATATTGTGTGTGAGAGAGAGAGACTTGGAGAGTAAGAGCAGTACTTGGTGAGCTAAGGTTGATTTGGTTAAAGGGAAGGTTAATTCAGTGTTTGCATCTGTTGCTACTACCCGTGATATTCATGCTACAACTTGTTCAAATTTGGGCGAACTTACTCATTCTCTTGATCTCTCATTGTACTTTGCATCTCTGTTAAACAATTGATATCTAATAGAAGAGGAATCTGGTTGGGTTTTCCCCTCGTGGGTTTTGCCATGGTCATTGGACCTAAATTCTCTGTGTCACATTTTGTTTTTGGCTTGTTTTCTATTGTGCATTTGTTTTATGTTCTATCTACAATTGCAACAGAAATAATTTTTTTGAATAAGTAATTGTTTCAGAATAGATGATTAGAATTTCAATATATTTTACCAAATAAATTCTAAATTGTTGAAAAATAAAATCACTGGCATTTTTAACTCTAGAAAATTAAATATGCAATAGGAATGAAAGTGAGAACAATCACACATTACAATAGCCACAACAATTCTCCTTCATCTATTAATCTTAAGAAAATCAGGGTTTCAACCCACAAAGAATTTACAAAAAGAAATGTAGTGATTGACACTTGCAACTCAACCCCACTGGAATAATTTGGCCCAAGGAAATTCAGCCAACTGGAAACTAGCCACTGAAGAAATTCAACCTAGAGAAGATTGGAGCACCTTTCACTAGTAATTTGGCCCTTGTGCCTTGCCCTTGCTCAACCTCTACGCACTCACAAATTGGCCTCGGAAAATCGACTTCCTCAGCAACTGCGACTCCACGTTGCTCAATAATAAAGCCTCTCGAATCTCCAACAAATTAGCCTCTTGGAAACATAGTTTTAAAAACTGGTCGGGTTGAACCAGAAATTGGCCAAACTGGCTGATCAGACCATCAAGCTTGCTAATCGGATCAAAAAATCCAATCCAAGGGCTGGTTAGGACTGGTTAGGTTCCAAACCAGTCCTAACTAGCCCATGGATTGGATTTTTTGGTCTAGTTAGGTAAATGCATGGCTCAACAAGTGATGGGATGCACAAGTTGTTTTTTTGCAAACCATGGGCAGGTTCCCTCCTAAATCTTCCCCCTGAGCTTATGAAAGCATGACTAAGCTCCTATTTGCCTCAGATGTCTACTTTCTAGTGTTTGTGAGCACAGGATAGCTTGGACAATTCTAGAATCTGCAACAACATTGAGTTTTGGAGCAACAACAACAAGTTTGGAGGTTCTTTGTCATCTTGGAGCTAGTTATGAGTTTGGAGCTGTCTAGTGGAGTTGGCATATTTTGGAGGAGGCTTTAGTAGCTAGTTGTGATTCCCAGGTATGATTTCTCTCTTGAAAATTTTCAAATTTGTTGCTGTCCCTGTTTTTTATTTTTTCCCCCATTTCAAGTAAAAAGCAACCACTATTTGTAGACTAAATATGTCTCTTTTTTGGTTTTGAAATTTATCATAGGTTTTGCATTTTACTTATATGCATTTTTCTTTTCTATTTGCAGATCTTTTTCTATTCAAATCTGAAATTTCATCATCCCCATGGCACGAAAAGCAAAAGATGTTGCATGGGTTTGTTGTGATGTTGTCGATGGAAAAATGCTGTGCAAATATTGCAAGTGTTCAATGGTAGGCAGGGCATCTATAGGTTGAAGAAACACTTGACTGGTATAAGAGGCCACGTAATCCCATGTGATGCACCAGATGAAGTGATAGGGCCTATTAAGGCAAGAATACCTTAAAAATTTCGACAAGTTAGAGGAGGCAAAGGCTAAGGAATAAGCTATACAAGCAGAAGTCTGATGAATGGTTGATTCATGTTGACAGTGATTTGAATTTTGTAGTAGGCTAGTGCAAGGTTACTTGGAAGCGGGAGTGGGAGCGGGAGCGAAGCGCGGAGCGCCATTTTTAAATGTTTCCGGGTCCGGAGCGTTTTCGGGAGCATTTATATATATATATATATATATATATATTTAATATTTTTTATATTTTTATGCATATATGTCAACAAAAACATGTAGAATGATGAATTAGACATAAAAAACATAAAAACATAGATTGAATCATATAACATCAATCATCTAGAAGTTACAATCTTCATCAACCACGCCCACGAGTTGGAAGCATACAACATATTGACTCGAGTCTCGCAAATCATCAATCTGAAGGTTTCAAGCTTTCAAAATTCAATATATAACATTTATCATCATTGATAATTTGATATATAACATTTATCATCATTGATTTCAAATTTCAATATCTAACATTTATCATCATTGATTCATTGATTTCAAAATTCAATATACATTTATCATCATTGATATATAACATTTATCATCATTGATTCATTGATTTCAAAATTCAATATATAACATTTATCATCATTGATATTATATAACATTTATCATCATTGATTCATTGATCACCATGTAACTTTCATGAAGCATCATATTCATAATTCATAATGACTTGTAAACAGTAAACTTATAAATGCCAACTTCAAAGTTTCACCTTTCAAATTCAAACTTCAAACTTAAATTGTCATTAAATATACGAAATCAGAAAGAGTCAAGTTTCAACTGTTCAACTGTCAACAACAAATAGAAAATAGTAAATAACAAATATATTTTATCTGGCTGGCCCCTTGCCACGCCCACGAGAAATGTCTAATTTTTGTGAGCCACGAGGAAATGTTGGTCTTCTAGTACTCTCAGGAGTACCACGACCACGACTAGAAGGTGGAGGCTGGATCTGCAAAGGAACAATAGTGTGATATCGAGGAGTGGCACTGGCACTGGCACTGGCACTGGCACCCGCACTGCTACCAGTAGATGGTGGGACTGGCGCTGTGTGTGGCGGTGTTGCTGATGCTTCATCATCATCCCTATAAAGTTCTGTTACCAATTCTTCCAGATGTAACGTGTCGTCCTCCAAATTATTATCCTCTGGATTGTTGTCTCAGACTCTGTATGATTAATCCTCATTTGCCCAATCACAGTAATGGCTCAACAACCTCAAGTTATAATGCACATAAACCAAGCTTTCAGCTCGGTTTTCATTCAGCCTGTTTCTTCTCACATTGTGTATAAAGCTGTAGGTGCTCCAACACCTCTCTGCAGAAGAAGTGTTCACAACCTGTGAGAGAACTTTTTAGCCAACTTTGGCAAAAGTCCCATGCCGCCATATGCTTCCCACCATGTGAGAGCATCAAATCTGTCCCTGTCTTCCATTGCATGGAAAGAACCAAAGTTAGCAGTGCAACTGAAGTATTTGCCTAATTCAAGGCGCGATCTAGCACACTCTTCCCTGTCAGGTACCAATTTGTCCAATGCCTTCATGTACCCTTCTTGTACCTCTGGATCTGTGTGAGGTTTCACCCTAACCCCACCTCCAGGTGCAGGTTGGCCCAACCAAGATGGAGAGTAATATTTTGGCGTAAGGATATGTGCCAAAGCATGTAGTGGAACATTGAGTTTATTCCACCGTGCACACACACAGTCATGAATCATAGCATACAAGTTGGGATCATTATCCTTAATAATATCTTTTATTTGCCCCAACATGCTATCCATCTGCTCATAAACCTCTCCAATCACTGGTTTATCAGTATCTGCAAAGCGAATCATGTTATAAATGGGCTTGGTAAAACTCACAATTTCCCTCATACGTGCCCAAAACTGAGGGTCAAGGGCGGTCTCCTCCACATGTTCGAAACCTTGCTTGTCAACTATTGTTGCCGCCCTGTCCTTTAATAGCTGCCAGTGTGGGCTTGATACCATTGCAGCCAATGACTCTCTTACCTTCAAAAGGCGCCTGAAGGTGAGGTAGTAGCTAGCAAATCTAGTTTTTGCTATTTTCAACAACTCCAATTTGGAGTGAGTACGGAAAAGCCCATGGGTATTGCTATGATTTGTAATAAATTTGATCATTTTTTTACCTCTCTTGTACAAATCACCAAGCCATTTGAATTGAGGTTGTTTTTTTTGATGATATCATGCATCAAAAGGTTCATTGTGTGAACCAAACACCCAGACCAAAAAATGTTGGGGTATTTATCCTCAATAATTGCTCCTGCTGCCTTCCAGTTAGCAGCATTATCAGTGATGACCTGTATGACATTGTATGGCCCAGTCTTTTCAATTATATCAAGTAATGATTCTGCAATGTTAATGCCGGTTTTGAATTTATCTGAATAATCATAAGCTGCCAGGAAGACTGCACCACTAACCGACACAGCCAAAACATTTATCAATGGTTTTCCTTTTACATTGGTCCATCCATCAGAGACAATGGACAGCCCATGCTCATTCCACGAACCTGTCATTCTAGCCAAAGAATTGTTTATTTTAGCTCTTTCATGATCAAGACCCACGGTTCTGGCCTTGTCATACCCAGGGCTTTTGTATCCTTTGGAGGCATCATTAATGGCAGAAACCATTTCATGCCAATAAGGTGAGCGAAGAACATTGAATGGCACCCCACATGCATATAGAAACCGGTAAACTTTTGAATCCACATCAGTCCTACACCCTTCGTCTAGGAAATCGGATATGGTTCTACGCCTTAATCCAGTGCCACTGCTTCCGAAACCACTGGCATGGGTGGAAGTTGAACTTGTTTGTCCATGATGTGTTGGGACTGAATCAACGAAACCCCTAGATCTTTTAGATGATCTCTGTAGGGCAACCCCCTCTTCCTTCCTATATATCTCTCTCTGTGGTGCTGGCACAAAAGTACAAACTTTGATTCCAAAATTTTTAGTTCCATCCCCTGGCATTATCCCACAAAGGTGTCTTCTCAGACGGGTGTATGAACCATGGTATTGTTTATTGCAATGGGGGCAAATAAATTTAGTGGTTCCACCACCTTTCCCTCCTTCCATTTTCTGAACATATTTTCACAAAGGAGTTTGGTCTTGTTTAGTTGGGGAATCTATGTTCTCAGGTTCTCCACTCCCCACTTCCTCCTCAGCATAATCCTCCTCCTCTTCAGGATTTTCTTCAGATCCACCATAACCCTCCACTTCATCCTCCTCTTCTCTGACTTGCCTCTTTCTTCTAGCACTCTCCAACACCATTATCACAAAGAAAGGAACCAACATGAGGAAAATCCCTAGCCATATAGCCATGATGGAAACAAGTTTCAAGTTTCTAGCCTGCAAAACAAATGGAAAAATGCCAATTGGGAATAGGAAATGCAACAAAGGAAAAAAACTATTCATTTTTTAAGTTTTAAATCCAATAAAATGCAACATTCAAGAAAAATTCAAGTTTTTATTTTTAAACAATTTAACAATCTACAAATTCATCCTAGAAAATACTAAATTGGATTAGAAAGCCTACCTCTTTCTTGCAATTCTCCTGTCAGCCTTGCTCCTTTCTCTCCTGTCAGCCTTGCGCTCTCCTTGCTCTCCTTCTTGCTCTCTCTCTCAACTCAACAAACAATAAAATGTAAAATGAAACCCCCCCCCATTATAAAAAAATCGATTTTTCACTTAAAAAAATTTGCGCGCGGCGGGAAGCGTTTTTTTGTTCTGAGGAGCGTTCGGGAGCGAATGCTCCCCGAGCGCTACCGGCATTTAAAAAACGCTCCCGAAGCGTTTTTTAAACGTCGGAAGCGCTCAGGGAGCGTTCGCTCCCGAGCGCTTCCTGAAACGCTCCCGAAAAGACAGGGAGCGTTTTAACAGGTTCGGAAACGCGCTCCCGAAAACGCTCCCGTCAGGAAGCGTTTTCGGAAGCGTGTTTCCGAGCGTTTCCGAAACGCTCCCGCACGGAGCGCGTTTCGGAAACGGGAGCGAAGGGGGTTTGAAGCTTCCCCGCAACCTTGGGCTAGTGGCCTAGTAGCTTGAGTTGTAGCATCATTTTTTGACTCTCGAGGCCATCTAGAAGTTAGAACCTCATTGAATATGTATTTTGTTAATGATATGTATTACACTCTCTTGCATTTTGATCTATGCACCCTTAGATGGTATATAGATGAATAGACTTTGCATATTTTGTCTCTAATGGTTTGGACACATGGTTGTAATCTTAAAATTATTTTTTTCCATTTAAAATTAATTATTTTTTGTATTTTTTTTCGATTTTGGTTTATTGTATCCGGTTTGAATCTCGAAAGATAGGTAGCTAGTTCAAAATTTTGTTCAGAATTTTATAAATATACCTAGAAACACTCCGAAAAGGATCCCTGTATTCTCCTTCCTTCTCCTTAGTCTAACTGAGCCTATTCCTCCAGAGAATTCACCCTCTTCTTGAGAAAATCGCTTTACTAAAAATGTTGTAGTCGCCTCTCTTCTCTGTCTGTGTCTTCACCTCTCCCTTAGGCTTTCATTTATAGTCTTAATTAAGCCCAAATCCTTAACCCTAATCTTTCTGAGAATCCTGTGTTCCACGATCGATCCAAGCATATTGATATCAGGTACCACTTCATTCGGGATATGGTACAACGAGGCGCCGTAAGGCTCGATCACATTAGGACTGATGAGCAAGTCGCGGACATTCTCACGAAGCCCTTGGGGAGGGTCAAATTCTTAACCTTCCGTGAGAAGCTTGGAATCGTGGAAAGACCCTATTTTGAGGGTCCTGCTTGAGTTGGACTATGAGCTTTGGGAGCTCCAGGGGCTTGGGGATAAATTCTTGGAGTTATAAGCACACACGGGGTTAGGCTTACCGAACCTTGTTAAGCTTCTTCCCCACCGTTATGATATTGAGTTGATTCACCTCTCTTTGATCTATGCCCCGCACACATCCTACCCATGGAGTTTCAGACTCATGGGATGTACCTTTCATTTGGCGAATGAGGTGGGAAATGTCAATAGAGACCAATAGCAAGACTGATGGACGCATCGGAGATTGCCGTACTCTATATGTCTAGGATGGCACGTGACCAACACCTTGATCTGGGCTCAAGTCTGATGAGGTTTTTACCTCTAAACTGACTTCGGGGCAGTAAACTAACTTCGGGTTAGTATGAAACTCTTTTTGAGTTCGAGAGAGGTTTTATCCTCTAAGCTGACTTCGGGTCAGCAGAGCGTGATGTCTTTGTGACTCACCTTTTGTTCTATTTGTGAAGAAGAGCCAACAAAGCAAGTTACGACAGGATGACGCACGATGCTATATGATAGTACACGATGGTACTGATTTTTGGATGGCACAAGTGGACAGATGGTGTTCTCCCTAGTTGAGAGGGAGTGTTAATTTTGGGCAACTAGGTCCAAACTCCAGGTTGCACTGCTCATATGATGATGATTATATTTTTGTTGGATTCCTCTTTCAGAGAGGTGCAAGATTGATCTAAAGATCATCTTGTTTGAATGAGGAGAACATATATTTTGATTTTATTTTTTACACATGTGCAAGGTCTGCCAGATTTGTAATGTAGGCTCACAAGCCTAATAGATGTGTCACACACCCTCACCGACTGATATAAATTGGAGAGACTTGGAGATCATTGCTCATGAAGTCATCACACATTCTCTCTTGTGATCTGATTGGTTCGATCAGCCTTTGGAGGCCTCTTTCCTTCACATGTGCGAAGCTGGGTAAATCTGCAGGCTGGTTTTAGGGCTGTTCGCTGTGCATTGACCAACTTTGACCGTGGTCAACCCTTGATGTTTTGACCTCCAAACTTTGCAGAAAATCCAATTTTGAAGGCTGTATTGCTGGCCACAAAAATCGAGGATGATCATTGACTTTGACTGAAGCCCTAAATATGCAATGTTGACTTTTCTGCACTGACTTTTTGTTGACTAGTGTTGACTTTTGATGAGCTGTCTTTGAGGGTTGTGTGTGATACTTAGAGGCTTGGCTGATCTGATGTTGAGAAAGACTTTGCTGGCTGATTCATCCCATTGACTGCCGTAGTGCACACTATCTTATATCTTTGCTGGACAAGAAGAATTGTAAAATCTAATCTATATTATTGGCTTGTCTTCTATTGATCTATTATTGTGTTCTATCAGCATTGTACTTTCATGTTTATGTGATTGCTAAATTGAATTGGGCCTAAGAAAGGTTGAAGTAAATTTGCATTAAACATAAAACATTCCATGTCTATCTAAATTTAACAACATATCTCCTAGCTGTTGCCACCCCTCCAATCCCAAAAAGTAGTGCATCAAGCCGAAGTCCTTCATCTCGAACTTCGAAACAACGTCCTCCTTGCACATCTCTATGAGCTTCTCCGACCTTGTCAAGACAAGGTTGTCCACATAATGTACCAAGATCAGTGGTTCACTCTCAACGAGTACATAATACAGGTTGGGGCTTGGCTCACACCTAAACCAAGAAGCTATCCATCGATCCTGGCATACCATGCGCATGGAGCCTTCTTTAGCCTATAAAAGGCCTTCTTCAACTTGCACACATGAGATTCTCTCACATGCACTTCAAAGCCCTAGGCCGCTCAATATACACCTCCTAAATCACCCCATTAAGGAATGTAGTCTTCACATCCATTTGATGTATCCTCCACCCCATCTTTGAAGCAATGGACATGACTGCTCTAATTGATGCATATCTGGCGAAGGGTGCAAATGTCTCCTCATAATCCACTCCCTTCTGTTGGGAGAACCCTCTTGCCACAAACCTCGCTTTGTACTTCTCAACACTACCATCAGCGGCATTTTTGATCTTAAAGATCCATCGAGAAGTGACCACAAATTTTCCCTTTGGCCTTGGAACTATGTCCCATACACAATTCTTCATGATGGTGCTATACTCCACCATGGCATGCCTCCAGACCCTCAGATCTGCAGCCTCCTCAAATGTAGAAGGCTCATAATCACTGATGCTACTCATCAAGGCAATGTAACTAGAAAATCTCGCCGGTAGTCTTCTTTGCCTAAAAGTGTTGCTAGGAGCCAACACATGCTCCTTAACATCCCTCAAGGTTTTCCTCAGTCGATCTCGACCCCCTCTTGATAGAGCTTAAACGAGCATCTCACTCCTCCTCCAGATATATAGGTTGTGTCCCTACTGCTAGTTATTGCTCAGCCGTAGGAGCCTCTCGCTTTGGATCCTCTACCCCTGCTTGTTCTCTCTCATGAGACCTCCTAATGGTTTTACCCTCTCTTGACCGACTATCACCTTCCTCTATCTTGGAAGTAGATTTTGTAGGTCTTTGAGACCTTACTGTAACCAACAAATATCCCCTACTCTAATAGGGTTCCAACTTAGTCTTCTTCTTCATGTGAACGTGGACATACACTGGACTCTTGAAGATGCGCAAATGGCTCACATGCGTTTTTACTCTTGTAAACATCTCTTGAGGAGTCATGTCCTCCAATATCCTGTGAGGACTCCTGTTCTGCACATAAGCAACTGTATTGCAAGCCTCCGCCCACAAAAACATGGGCAATTCCTGATCATAAATCATTGCCCTCGCTGCCTACATTATGGTCATATTCTTCCTCTCGAAAATCCCATTTTGCCGAGGGTTGTAAAGTACTGTGAAATATTTCTTGATTCCTCCTGCTTTGCAAAACTCCTAGAACTCATTGGAGGTATACTCATCCCCATTGTCGATCTCAACACCTTAATCTTATTTTTGGTTTGGTTCTCCATAAGAGCTTTGAACTCTTGAAATTGACCAAAGGTGTCACTTTTGGTCCTTGGGAAGTAGACCCAAGTCTTCCTAGAAAAATCATCTATGAATGTTGCAAAGTACACAGACCTAGTGATTAAATCCACAAACATAAGATCACAAATGTCTAAGTGCACCAAGTCTAGAACCCTCTTAGACTTGGTCTCGTTGTGAGGAAACATGACCTTGGTGTGCTTTCCATGCACACACCCTTTGCACACTCCTTCCTGCTCCACTGTTACCTCCAGGAAACCTCTAACCATTCTCTGTAACAAGGGAAAATTTCTATAGTGGAGGTGCTCCATCCTCCTATGCCAAGTCTCACACTGACTATCACTCATGCATGAGAGCTTTCACCGATTGCCCTCTCAATAGATAAAGTTTATTCTCCCTTCTCCCAATAACTTGCCTTTTATTGGGATTTGCTCCTTTTGGCCCAACAACTGTTGAAATTTTGACATTTTTATGCTACAACAATTATTTATTCCAAAACTGATTTCTTCTGCAATATTAATTAAGCAATTTTAGATAGAACATACACCATATAAACCATATGCAAAATAGGAGACAACCATGAACGCAAGTAGACACAGAGAATTTAGGTCTAATGTCCAGGGAGAAACCCAACTAGATTCTTCTTCTATTAGTTAAGCACAGATGCATAATACAATGAGAGAAAAAAGAAGTCCACCCAAATTTGAAGAAGGTCTTTGATAGCTGTAGCTGATGCAAACACTGAATTACTTTGGCTCACCAAGATTTGCTCTTACTCCTCAAGACTCTCTCTCTCTCTCTCACACACAATTCTTCTCTAGTCTCTTTAACTCTCTCTTTCTCAAGTTCATACTCTTCTTTCACAATGCATAAGTGAGAAATATAGAGGATGAGAGGTACAAATATACAATGTTCCATCGATTTTCTGGGACGGGGAAACGCAGGAGCAGGGATACGCACAAGGGGGACGTATATAAGCAACCACAAATTTAGGGAAATTTTGGGGAAACGGGGGGACGTTAGATTCATAAAAATTATAAAATTATTAAAAATTTAATATATAAAAATAAAAAATAAAATCCCAAAAAATGTAAATAACTAAACAATAAATCTTAATAATCACGAAATGCACATCTAAATATGATCATCATTTCACATTAGACTATTATGAAAGATAATTATCATTTGACATTTCAGCAATCATCAATGTAAAATTGTAAATCTAAAAGTAAATTACTAAATTGAATCCATCATTTGACATTATGCAATGTTGGACATCTAAATTCATCATTTGGCAATGGGAATTAATATTATGCAAGGTACATATAAATTAAATTAATCATTTGACAATTGAAATTACATAATGCACATCGAAAATAAATTCATCATATGAGAATGACGTTATGTTGAAGTCTAAAATAGCCTTAGAATACTAAACTAAAAGTAAACATAGAAAGTATTGAAATACTAGTAAATTTTTGAAAAAGTACTAAATAATAAATCACAGCGCCAATCTGGCGGCTCCAAGTCACAAAATGAAAATTGCAACTCCAATCTGACAGCTCCAAGTCACAAAATGAAAATCACAGCTCCAAATGTCTCATGCCCTCAGTCGATGGTAAATCTGAATCACAACAAATTGCAGATGGAAAATGTTGAGTAGCGGCAGTAGGAAAATGTCGAGCGACAAGGTAAAATGTTGAGCGACAATAGAAAGAAAATGTCGATGGGTAAGGTAAAATCGTAGGGTTAATGATAAATGAATGAGAAATTTGAATGATTATGTTTTAAAGTTTTAATTTATCCTTTAGTTTTTATTTTCATTTTTTATTTATACTAATATTTGTAATATTTTATGTTTGTAATTGTTATTAGCAAAAAAATTTGGGGGGACGCTTTTCATCAACAAGAAAAAGTCCCCCCGAAGTTTCCCTGAGTTTCCCCAAAAAAGGGGACGTGGGGAAACGTTTCCCTAGGAGTTTCCCTGTCCTGGGAGTGTGGGGGAGCGGGGAAGCGCGTCCCCCACCCTGGGGGGCACGTCCCCGTGGAGCACTGCAAATATATTGGAAGTGCAAGGAGGTTGAATTGATGAAGGAGTGACTCCCATGCCTTGAGGAGGAGTTACATATGCCATTAAGGAGGTACGCTTTGATTTAGTAACTCATGCCATCACGAGGGAATACACATGCCTTAGTAACTTATGCCATTAAGAGGGAGTACACATGCCTTAGTAATTCGAGCCATTAAGGAGAAGTGTATCATATGCATTAAAGAGGAGTAAGAGGAATCTTTTATGATGAGTCATTAAAGTGTGTAAGAGAGTGTAAGAGTTGTGTATGAGCATTAAAGAGAGAAAGGAAGAGAGAGTAACATATCATTGAATTGGAGAGTTCGATTTTCCATCAAGGAGAGAGAGATGTGAAGTGGCATGATTTAGTGCCAAGTAAGAGGGGTGACATGGAATTTCATTTTTAATAATAATATTATAATATCATAAATATAATAATAATAATATTAAATTTATTGTTGATTAAATTAAACAATTGAGATTGATTAAGGATAAGATAAGTGATTTTCCATCATATATATATATGATTACCAATTGAAACAAGGTGAATTACTAATTTTGGAAAGTCATGGTTGCAATGATAGGCATGACTTTCTATTTTTAGAAAGTCACTCTAGAATAGTCAAAAATGAAATTTTATTCAAGGAAATTCATCCCTTAGCTGCCAATTTTCAACACTCCCTCTCAGCTAGGGACGAATTTCTTTCTGATACATGGATATTTGCTTTGGAACAATGATGTTACAATCTAATGAAGAAGAATCATAATAGGGGAGATTCATTCATCACACTATATTCACTTGAGGGGATAACCCACTTGTCAAGGATCTTGCACAACAAAGTCTCATCTCTGCTTGGGGGGATAACCCACTTGACAAGGATCGCGCACAACCAAGTTTCATCTTTGCTTGGGGGGATCCACTTGTCAACACATGACAAGGATCTTGTGCATGCAAGGCTCGTCACTGCTTGGGGGGATCCACTTGTCAACACATGACAAGGATCCCACACATCCAAGGCTCATCACTGCTTGGGGGGATCCACTAGTCAACACATGACAAGGATCTTGCACATCCAAAGCTCATCATCCATGACCACCCTCTCTAGGGAGGGTCATATCTGTCTGTCCAAGTTGCTCTCTAAAAACCAAGAACTTCCGTTTCGGCAAAGGCTTGGTTAGAATGTCGGTGATTTGGTCATCAGTCGCTATATGATGTAGTCTTACTGCTCTTCTCTACACCATATCCTAGATATAGTGATATTTGATCTCAATATGCTTAGACTTATCATGGAATAAGGGATTTTCTGCTAGTCGAATCCCACTCTTATTGTCACAGCTAATTACTGTTGTGTCCAGAACATGCGCAAACAAAGCTCCAATGATCTTCCTCAGCCATATTGCCTCACAACTAGCCATGCTAGCAACAATGTACTCAATTTCAGCCATGCTGAGGGCTACAAATTTTTGCTTCCTGCTCATACAAGATATCATGGCAGATCCTATGTTGAAGCAACACCTAGATGCTTTTTTCTATTAGTAGAGTTACCAGCCCATTCAACATTTGAGTAACCATGCAGTATAATATCATCGACATTATATTTCAACCCCAGATTGAGGTCCCATGCAGGTATCTCAGCACATGCTTTGCAACAATCCAGTGTGCATGAGATGGTTTAATCATATATTGGATTAGAGTATTGACTGCAAAACATATGTCTGGTATAGTGTTCACTAAGAACATCAACGCCCCAATCAGTTGACGATACTCAGAAGGATTTGCCAAATCAGGACTTGCAACTTCACAACATAACTTCTTGAAGTTCATCTCCATTGGAGTATTCATGGATTTACACATTGTCATACCAAATATTTCAAGCAAATTGACAACATATATTCCTTGAGAAAGGAAAATCTTACCAGGTTTCTTCCATACTTCAAGACCAGAAAAGTAGTGCATTAACTAACGATCTTTCATTTCAAATTTAGAACCTAACTCCCTCTTACACTGGAGAATAGGAGGTTCAGTACTCATCAGAAATAAATCATCAACATATAGTACCAAAATCAAAGGCATACCTTGGACTGTCTTGAAGTTAAGATTTGGATCAACATTACTTCTAGTACAACCAAGCTTCATCAAGAAGCTATCAATGTGGACATACCAAGCTCTTTGAGCTTGCTTCAAACCATAGAGGGCTTTCTTCAGTCTACACACATGAGTTTTCTGGTCATGTACTTCAAAGCCTTGTGGTTGCTCCACAAATACTTCTTCCTTGAGGTACCATGCAGAAAAGCTGTTTTGACATCCATTTGGTGAAGGACCATCCTTGGCTTGTAACTACAACTACAATGGATCAGATGGTTGTATAACGGGCAACTGGTGCAAAGATCTCATCATAGTCTATTCCCTCTTTCTAAGAGAAACCTATGGCCACAAATCTAGCTTTATATTTTTCAATACTGCCATCAACACCATGTTTAATTTTATACAACCATTTAGAAGGCGCAACAGATTACCTTGGGGTCTTGGAACCACTTCCCATACATCATTATCAATGATGGACTCATATTCTTCAATCATTGCATCTTTCCACACTTGAGCTTTCACAACTTCTTCTAAAGTGCATGGTTCAACTGAATGATGTCGCTCATGCTTACACCATATCCTTGGAACCAACACGGTTTCTTGCTTTCTCTGAAGGTTCCTTTGGGAGCAACATCTTTATTAACATCTTAAGGGTGTCACTAAACCATAATGGTCTCCTTTGCAGGAGGATCACATGGAGGAGGATCTAAAGGATCCATGTGCTCCATTGGTTCATCAATAGGATCAACTTCAGGTTCAGGATTTTCTTGTGTCTCAAAACATCATCTTGACTATCAACATTAACACGAGGAAGAGGAGTGTCTCTTGCCTTTCCAAGCGCTGCTTCTTCATTGAATGTTACATCTCTACTAAACTCTATGTTTCTTTGTCCTGGTACATATATTTTGTAAGCTTGAGAAGTCTCACAATAACCAACAAATGTACCTTTCTTACCTGAAGCTTCTAGCTTGTTCCTCTTCTCTGTTGGGACATTGAAGTTGACAAGGCAACCAAAGATCCTTAAGTGCCTAGCTTCGAGATTTTTCGTCAGTGAAGACTTCTTTAAGAGTCTTGTTGTTTAGAGCATCACGAGGAGATCTATTTTGAATATAGACAACTGTGTTCGTAGCTTCTCCCCATAGAAACTTTGACAATTTCTTATCATGCAACATAACTTTGACTGCTTCCATGATAGTTCTATTTTTTCTCTTGGCCACACAATTTTGTTCAGGGTTTTATGGAAAGATGGTCACTTTTCTGATTCCATCTTCTTTGCAGAAGTCAATGAAATCATTGGAAGTGAACTCTCCTCCATTCTCAGATTTGAAGATTTTGATTTGCTTTCCAGTTTGTTTTTCTACTAGAGCCTTGTAATCGTTAATCATGTCCATGAGTGTAAATTTATGTAGATGTTCTATGCTTGATGCAACTTTAATTTTTGCTACAACAATCACATAAACAATCAAGTAAAATGTTGATAGAACATACCAGAGGATCTATAGAAGACAAACCAGAGACAAAAAAATGTGGTGGTGTGTTATGGTGGTCAGCAGGATGCTTCAACCAGCAAAGTCTCCTTGGCCAACCAACCCAACATGTGTCACAACAACCCTCAAAATAGTGACTCGGTCAACCCAAAGTCAACCCCAGAAAAGTCAATGCTGTCCAGAAAAGTCAATGCGGGGTAGCAGCAATAAAGTCAATGCAGCTCGGTCTTCGGTCAACCTTTTGACCTTGGTTCTTGTGCCAATGTGTACGGCCTTTCAAAATCGAAGTCTCCACCAATTTTCAGCCCTTTTGGACCATGCGTTGACCAAAGTCAACGCTGGTCAAACTAGCATGGAAACCCTAGCTGCAGTGAGCTGCAGTAAATTCGGTCAAACCCTAGCTGCAGTAATTTGTCCTCTGGAGGTCTATCCGAACAGTTTACCTCCCAAGGAGCTCACTTTAAATCGAGAGGGAGATGATGTGTGATGAGATGAATAAGAAATGATCTCCAGCGTTCGAGCATGTATATATCTCGGCAAGAGGTGCTTAACGACACATCTACCGGAAGGCATAGAAATCTTGAGCAAACTTTGCACATATTTGAAATTATTAAAAATAAATTCAAAATAAATGTTCTGCTCATCAGATTAAGATCAATTTTATATGGATCTCACACCTCTCCGAAAGAGGAACCCAATAAAAATATTGGTATCTTCATCTAAGCATGACAACATGGAGTTTGGACCTAGTTTTCCAATTTTAACACTCCCTCTCAACTAGGGAGAACTCCATCCACCTGTGCAATCAAAAATCGTGCGTCATCCCTCCGTAACTTTCTTTGTTGGCCTCTTTATTTCAGAACAGAAGTGGCTCAGTCACAAATACATCATTCCCGGTTGTGATTCGACCCGAGTCGAAAACCTCTGAGGACTCACAAAAAAAGTCTCATACAACAAAGTTGGTTTACGTTAGAAATCAAGTTGGAAGTCTGGCTCTCACCATACTTGATCTGAGATCAAGTAGTTGGTGCATGCTGTCTCGGCGAAGGCACGGGCAATACCAGTGGTCCATCGGTCTTTGCTGCCTGATACCAGCACCCACCTCATTGGCCAAATGAGAGGTACTTCCCATGAGCCCTGAAATCAATGGGTAGGATGCATACAGGGCACAGATAATGAGAGGTGAACCAACTCAAACATCATAACGGTGGGGCAGAAGCACTACAAGGTTCGGCAAGCCTAGCCCCATGAGTGCTTATAACTACGAGAAGCTATCCCCAAAGCCCCCCGGAACTCATCATCCACGGAACCCACATCATAGGGTGGATTTCCACGATATAAGGTCTCCATGAGTTGAACTCCGCGGCCGCCTTCCCGAAACTTGTGAAATATCACGACACATGTCGGTTCTATGACAATCCCGAACGCTTACGGGCGCCTCGACGTGCCATATCCGGATGAGTGTTGCAGTATCAGCCTGCTTGGATCGATGTTGGAACACGGATTCTCGGACAAGAAAAACGAATCCCACTGCGGTTATCACAAATCAATATCACGGTGGTATCTAGCACGTGTCCCAAATAGCTCATGAAACTTCCGCCCAGCAAGCGCCACAGGCCGCCGCACAACGCAATGTATTTGGTCTGCGGTGCTCAAAGCCACCGACTTCTGCTTCCTGCTCATCCATGAGATTGAAGCAGCATCCCGATGTGCTCTTTCAATCCACCACACTGCCAGCCCAATCGACATCAGTATATCCAAGGAGTGTCATGCTCCCGGCAGTGTATCTCAACCCATGGTTTATCGTGCCCCGAAGATATCTCAGACGATTCTTGGCACCAACCCGGTGAAAGTGATGAGGCTCAACCATCTGTTGACTCAAAGTGTTCACTGCAAAACATATATCTGGACGGGTGTTCACTAAGAACATCAGGGCCCCTACGAGTTGACGATACTCAGTAGGATTAGACAATACGGGCCCAGCAGCGCTGCCACTCAACTTCTTGAAGTTGAGCTCCATTGGTGTCGACACGGACTTGCAGTCCACCATACCAAATCTTTCCAGAAGCTTCACAATGTATTTTCCTTGAGAAAGGAAAATCTCGCCAGGTCTCTGCCAGACCTCCAGGGCTAGGAAGTAGTGCATCAGTCCTAGGTCCTTCATCTCGAACTCAACAACGAGCTCCCTCTTGCACTGATGAATGAGAGGGTTAACACCTGTTAGGAAGAGGTCATCCACATACAGCACCTGGATGAGAGGCTTTCCCTTGACAACCTTGAAGTAAAGGTTCGGATCAGCATTACTTCGAGTGAAGCCCAGCTTCATCAAGTAGCTATCTATCCTCTCGTACCAAGCTCTAGGTGCTTGCTTCAGCCCATAGAGGGCCTTCTTCAACCTGCAGACATGGGTGTCCCGATCCTGGACTTCGAACCCTAGAGGTTGCTCCACATATACCTCTTCCTTTATCGCACCATGCAGAAATGCGGTCTTCACATCCATCTGATGAAGACTCCATCCTTGCGTAGCAACAAGGGCTATAATAGATTGAATGGTGGTATATCGGGCCACAGGTGCAAATATGTCATCATAGTCTATGCCTTCCTTTTGAGAGAAGCCACGAGCAACGAATTTTGCCTTGAACTTTTCAACACTTCCATCACATCCATGCTTGATCTTGTAGAGCCATTTCGAGGTGATAACTGCTTTGTCCTTTGGTCTTGGAACCACATCCTAGACATCATTCTTCATAATGGACTCATACTCTTCATGCATAGCATCCTTCCAGACTTGATGCTTTACGGCTTCCTCAAAGGATCTAGGCTCGGATTGTACAATAGTACTCATGGCTGCTAGATACCCTTGGTATCTACTTGATTTCTTGCTTTCACGGAATGTCCCCCTTGGGGCAGCATGTCCCTCAGGATCCTCGAGAGTGTCCCTGAGCCATGATGGTCTCTTTCTCAGTGAAGGAGGTGGATCAATCGAATCCATTGGTCCTTCAACATCAAGCATCGTTTCATCCTTCGGTTCCTCTTGATTTCCAGGCCTTGCTTCATTATCTTCCTCAGATCTCGGAAGATTAACTACTTTCCTCAGGGAAGTATCTTCGTCAAAGGTGACATCGTGGCATATCTCCACTTCCCTTTGACCAGGCACATAGACTCTATAGGCCTTCGAAGTTTCACTATAGCCCACAAACATTCCTTTCTTCCCAGAAGCATCCAACTTGCTCCTCTTTTCTTTCGGCACATGAAAGTAGACGGTACATCCAAAAACTCTAAAATGTGAGACGTCAGGTTTCTTACCAGAGAAAACCTCTTAGGGAGTTTTGAATTCTAGAGCGGAATGCGGGCATTAGTTTTGTATGTACACGGCAGTGTTCACAGCTTCTCCCCATAGAAACTTCGGCAGACCTTGGTCACATAGCATGGCACGGGCAGCTTCCACAATGGTCCTGTTCTTTCGTTCATCAACACCATTTTGCTTGGGAGTATAGACAGTTGTGGTCTCCCTCTTAATGCCAGCTTCTCTACAAAAGTCCTTGAACTCGTTTGTCTCATATTCAGTGCCATTATCAGTTTTCAAAATCTTGATCTTCTTCCTTGTCATATTTTCCACCAAGGCTTTGAATGTACGAAACCACATGAAAGCCTCATCCTTCTTCTTTAAGAAGTATATCCAGGTTTTGCGAGAGAAGTCATCTATGAACGTCATATAATATGAACATCCTCCCAAGGATGTCACGGGCAGCATACCAGATAGATCAGAATGGATCAATTGCAAGACATCAGATGTCTTTGTGACACTAGAGGGGAAAGGTCCCCTTGTATGCTTTCCTCGGCACAACCCTTACATACACCTTCATGATTATTTGGAAACTCGGGCATCCCTGTGATCACCTTCCTTGCTTCGGGAAGGGCTTTGTAGTGAAGGTGTCCAAACCTTCGGTGCCATAGTTCAGTCTGTCGAATAGTATCACATGTCATTGCTCCCAGCGGACTTCCTCCAACCTGGTAGAGTGCATCAACTCTAAACCCAATTGAGATAGATTCCTTGAAGCTCTTATTCCACGTGAGCACCTTTCCATCAGTGAATGCCACATTGAAACCTTTGTCTTCCATGGCCGATATAGACACAAGGTTCTTCTTCAAATTTGGTACATTGAGCACATCCTGGAAGTGGAGGACTTGACCTTGAGACAAGTGGAGGGTCACAGTCCCTGTCCCTTTCACGGGATATGTAACATTATCTCCAAGGATAATTTCTAGATTAGTATCCTTCTCAACCATATCAGAAAGTGTTTCTTTGAACCCAGTGATATGCCTTGAGGCACCACTATCTATCAACCAGACATCCATTGTGTCGGGTGGGGATGCAGTAGAGAGGGCAGATACAAGAATGTATTCATTTCTTTTATCAACAACATGTGATTCCTCATACCCGGAGTTTCTCGATCTTTTGGAAGGGTGATCATTTCCGCCGGAGGAAGCCTTCCTTTTTCCCTTGAACTTGTTGTTCCTTTGATTGCCATTCCTCCGGTTGTTGTTGTTGTCATCACCATCGGGAGAATCCTTCTTGAAAGGACATTCTCTAGCATAGTGACCAGGCCTATGACAAGTGAAACACTTGCCCTTCTTTCCTTGGGCCCCTGCTTTTCCCTTGTTCTTTGGGCCACCAGAGTTCTTCCTTCTAGAATGAGCAGCGTATGCAACATTTCCTCCATTTCCATACTCCGTTCTTGATTCTTCTTGAACGCATCTTGACAGTACTTCGTCAAAGTCAGGTATCACATTATTATTTAGAATGGTAGTGTTGAACACATGCCATTCAGATGAGAGCCCTTCAAGTGCCGTGAGTACCATCTCTCGATCAGCTATTGTCTCCCCAATAGCTAGTAGATTGTTCTTGATTTCAATCAGCTTTAGAAAGTATGATTGGACAGACTCATCCCTGCCTTTCTTCAGATTCTTCAATTGATTCTTGAAGAATAGTACTTGATTCGCATTGTTGGCCTTGAACACGAGGATCAATTTATCATACATCTCTTTGGATGTGCCCAACTCAGAGATGTAGGCCACCAGGCTTTTATGAATGGATTCCCTGATCATCAGCTTTGCTTTGATCTCCCCCTTCTTGTACTTTGTTTTGGCAGCAGCAGTAGCAGAGGATGGAGGTTCTTGGATTTTACCCTGCACATAGTCCATGACATCTTGGTCTTCCAATTTGAGATCCAATATCATCTTCCAAGCATGGAAGTCATCCTTCCTAGTCAATTTGTCATCCTCCTTGAAGCCATAGTTTGTGGAACCCATTTTCCTCTTTGGTGATTGCAACAAATAGGGCTTGTCTTCACCTCAGCTCTGATACCATGTAAATTTATGTAGATGTTCTATGCTTGATGCAACTTTACTTTTCACTACAACAATCACATAAACAATCAAGTAAAATGCTGATAGAACATACCAGAGGATCTATAGAAGACAAACTAGAAACAGAAGAATGTGGTGGTGTGTTATGGTGGTCAACAGGATGCTTCAACCAGCAAAGTCTTCTTGGTTAGCCAACCCAACTTGTGTCACAACAGCCCTCAAAATAGTCACTCGGTCAACCCAAAGTCAACCCCAGAAAAGTCAACGTTGTCCAGAAAAGTCAACGCAAGGCAGCAGCAATAAAGTCAACGCAACTCGGTCTTCGATCAACTTTTTTACCTCAGTTCTTGTGCCAATGTGTACGGCCTTCCAAAATCAAAGTCTCCACCAATTTTCAGCCCTTTTGTACCATGTGTTGACCAAAGTCAACGCTGGTCAAACTAGCGTGGAAACCCTAGCTGCAGTGAGCTGCAGTAAATTCGTTCAAACCCTAGCTGCAGTAATTCGTCCTCTTTCCCACGTGTGAACCGAATTTGCCTCCAAGGAGCTCATACTAAATCAGAAGAGGAGATGATGTGTGATGAGATGAGTGAAATGATCTCCAACGTTGACTATATATATATCCATCATTAAGGTGTGTGACACATCTGCTGGGGGTGTAAAACCTTAAGGCTGACCTGCACATATTTGAAATTATTAAAAATAAATTCAAAATAAATGTTCTGCTCATCAGATTAAGATCAATTTTATATCGATCTTACACCTCTCCGAAAGAGGAACCTAATAAAAATATTGGTATCTTCATCTGAGCATCACAACATGGAGTTTGGACCTAGTTGTCCAATTTTAACAAGTGCGTAGTTTGCCCGCGAAATAATGGGGAGCTTAATCATCTTGCAAGATTGTTACAACTGCTTCCCATTCTAGAGGGGAAATGGGAAAGCATCTCCATGGAATTCATCATTGGATTGCCCATGGTGCAAGGCAAGGATTGCATTTTCATAGTGGTTGACCGGTTGACGAAGTATGCTCACTTCTTCGCCATTTCAGCTCGGTACACTGCTTCGCAAGTGGCTTAACTATTTTTCCGAGATATATTCAGACTTCATGGTCTTCCAAAGACCATAGTGAGTGACGGGGACAACCGATTCATGGGAGGCTTTTGGCAGGCTATTTTGTTTTGTGGGCACAAAGTTAACACCCAACACCAACTACCACCCACAGACGGATGGGCAGACCGAGATCGTGAACAAGTGGCTGGAGGGCTACTTGAGGAACTATGTCATGGGACAACAGAAGGCTTTGCTATGCTGGCTTCACTTGGGAGAGTACTGCTACAACACAACATTCCACATGTTGATCAGTATGTCTCCATTTTATGCTTTGTATGGCTATAATGCTTTGACCTTTCTGATGTGATGTTTGGAGCTAGCAAGGCCCCCAGGGCTAAAGACTGGATCCAAGAAAGCCAAGACATACTCTGGGCTCTCAAAGATAATTTAGCCACAACCCAAAACCAACAAAAAGTGCACGTAGATAGGGGCCGCGTGGAGAGGCAGTTTGAGGTGGATGACTTGGTGTACGGAGGCCTTCAGCCGTACAAGCAGTCCACGCTGAAGTAGAAAGGCGCTGAGAGGCTCATGCGACACTTTTATGGACCATATAGGGTGATCAGGCAGGTTGGAGAGGTAGCATATGAGCTGGAGCTGCCATCAGGAAGCAGGATTCACAACATTTTCCATGTCTCATGCCTGAAGAAAGCTTTGGGACAACAGGTGACAACAACCATGGAGCTTCCGCCGACAAGTGATGAGGGGCATTTGGTGCTACAGCCGGAGGCCATCTTAGACACTCGGGAGAGGCATTTGAGGAGCAGGGTAGTAAAAGAATATTTGATTAGGTGGAGAAACCTTCTAGATGAGGATGCCATTTGGGGGGGGAGAACATCTTGGTGGGGAGGACTGTAATATTCCAAATTAGCATTCAGCTAATTGGAATATTAATTTTGGCAAATTTTGGCTTTCCTAATGTTTAGCAGGAAATAAAGAGGGTAAGGGGGCCCACAAATAAACTATATGGCTAACTTACTTTCCTAAAGTCACAAGACATATTAGAGCTGGAGTGGGACCCATGAGGCCAGCCACATGTCAAAGACAACGTCCTAGTGGCAGCACAGGAGAGGCAGCAATGTAGGCAACATAGTGACAGTGTAGGAGAGGCAACAATGCAGTGATTGGTTGGCAGAGGTGGCAGCGCAGTCCAATGGGGCCCAAGGGAACGTTGGGGCTCAACTAGGTAAAAGAGGATGAGAGAAACTCATTCCTCATTCATTCATCCACTGATTTTTCTGTCTGTTAGACTGAAAGCATGCTTGAGCTGTTTAGCCGAGTCTGCAGTGCTGTTTAGCATAGAGATTTCCCAGCGGAGATCTCAACCTCATCCTCGGGGGACTTCGAGTGCCCACTCAGGAGAGGAGTCACATCCATTTTTGAGGGAGGAGTCACAACCACACATTTAGACATATACACAGTTCCTCCAGGACAATGCAGAGGCCACGCAGGTAGCCGAAGAATTACGCAGTCCAGTGAGGAGCAACACTTGGGGGAGGAGAAAGAGCAGATTGCAGTTGGGAGTTTGATAGGGTGATTAGCCACTTCCTAGCAGAGTTCTTGGGCAGATTTTCAGTAGCTTCTTCCAGCAATTCAGCCAAAAAACCAGAGAGCCTAGCAAAACAACGTGCTGAGCCCAAGGGGGTGAATTTCCGGGGTTAGGATTTCTGGAAACCCTTCGCGGGTTTTTCTGGGTTTGTTGAGGATAGTCTGGTGTCTAATTCCCGGAATTTTCTGAGCAGCAGAGTAGCCTCAACACGCAGTCCCTTTTCAGCCAGGACAGCATAGAGGAGGAGCTACGCAGAGCAGCAACGTAGCAGAGATTTCTGAGCAGGGTTGAGGGGTTATTTCAGCCTGCCTTGTGCAGGCCAAAGTGCCATCTTTCTAAGCACCTCCTTGTATCTATTCCCATCAGAGATTTAATAAAATGGCTCAGATGTTTTTGGCTGTATTGTGGTGTTTTTAATGGCTATTTTCTGTTTGCTGTAGTTTTGGTCTTTGTATGCTTTATGTTATTGTTTGTTCCCAATTTGGGATATTACAAACGAACAACCACCCTGAAAATTACAGTCTGCATAGAAATCGAGGCAGCCTGCCTTACTATCTGTACCGATGGCTGTATGGCCTGCTGCTGCTGGAATGTAGGGCTGCTCTTCTCCTTGCTAAAATACTGTTGAAATCTCCTTGCCAATAGCTGAAAATCAGCTATTTGATTTTCTCCTTCACTCATGTGACTTGTGAAATGAATACTCTCTGTGTGTTTTTGTCCTTTGCCCTGTCTTTCTTTTATAACTTTGACATGAGCCAAAAACGTAATATTCAAGGGTTAAGATCTAACTGTGAGATCAATGACTTTCTTTTAATTAAATCATTAAGTGGCCCACTCTAGTCACTTTATTAATTAAAAGTTAGTTTAATAAAAAAACGTTCAGTTTATTAATAATTAATTAAGTAAACTTCTAGAAAAATCACAGGATACATTTAATGACAATTTCCACAAGTACACACCGTCATGGAAATACCTGTCTGAGCGACAAACAAAAACACAACCAAATCCTCAAAGCATGTCACAAGATACTCAGGAGCAGAAAATATCAATTACAGAGTTCAGTGCTAAAAAAAGTGAGAGACTGCCACCTGGAATCCTTCTAAAAATGGGACTGCACCTGTTCTAATCCCATGTCAGAGTCAGTATGGCAAGTAGAGAAATATAGAAAATAAGATTAAAGAAGGCAAAAGTAAAACTAAAGCAGAAAGGAAATAAATGCTTGCGTCAATGAGAAGAGTTCAAATTGCCCACAAAGGGTACAATCATTTCAAATATACAAACTTATACCCTATAACTATTTGAATCCTCTATAACTCTTGTTTCTAGTTTCCTATGGCACCTTACCTAACTACCTGTCACATTAACACACACTATTTACAAAAGTGACACTCATTTCAAATATACAAACTCAGACCCTATAACTTTTGAATCCTCTATAACTCTTTGTTTCTAGTTTCCTATGACACCTCACCTACCTACCTGTCACATTAAAATACACCATTTACAAAGGTGACCATTATAATATTAAGTTGGGTCACTCGGCATTTATTTTCATGTTATTATTCCCACATGGACAAAGGCTTCACAGAATAAAATCCAAACTGAGTTGATAGTTGGCCTAGGTACAAGATTTCACACCCGTGACTCCAAAGGGGAAGTATTCATCTTATAAGTTAAGTTGGATGCAGAGCTAGATGTCCCTTCGGTAATAGCGTGTCAAGGTTTATTGGTAAAGGTGACCCTGAGCATAGAACTCATCCATTCATGTTTGAACAACTCTAGATGAAGCATTTTGTTGATTGGACGAAGTGTAGCATCTAGCAATCTCCAAAGTTTTCTGCGTAAAGTCAATATCTGGAATCCCTTGGACAGAGGGACCTTCTAAAGTTAGATTTCTGTAATCAAGAAATGCAACCACTATGGCAAAAAAGATGGATTGAATGGTTTACATCTCAATGCCTCCATGTATTTTATTAATTTGGCAAGTGAAATTAGGATATATCAAGATGTCTTGTTATTCAGGGTACTGTATTTTTGTATATATGCAAACAAGAAGACAGGATCTCATGACATTTTCTATGCAATAACTGTTTCCAGGTTGCATACGTTCTAGGGCAATTGCAAGACAAAGCCTCATCAGTTGCACTCTCAGAAACATTAAGGGATGCTAATGAACACCCCATGGTTCGACATGAAGCAGCTGAAGCACTTGGTTCCATTTCTGGTCAGCTTTTCATACCTTCCCACTGCTTCTGTGTGATTGTCTATATTACAGAGATAAATTTCTAACTTCCAAGTAATAGCATTGAGTATTTGAATGCATCAAAGGAAAAGTTGTGATTGGTATATGTTTTTTCGCACATAAGCACCAGTCTGCCATTCTGTATAATCAGTTCTTTCAAATTGTACCATTGTTTTTCATTAGTTAATGTACTATCTGTTATGAATAAAATACATATAAAAATAGTTAAAATAATATAAATTAGGGGAGACTAATGCACCATGCAGAGCAACAATTGGGAGTCAGTCCTCTGAGTTTGAGTCCAGCTTTATAGGAGTTCTTGGGGTGCCTTATGATTGCGTGGTCTATTCTGGCTCCTTTGGATCGTCTTTACCAACTTCTGTAGCCTGGTGAGTATCCCCTGTATACTCTGCATCATTCTCCTCTTTTGCATCTCAATGCCCAAAATGGCATCGATTATGGTGTCATACTTGGAGTCCAAATCATTGAGCCTTTGTAAAACTGCATCTCACTGGCACCCTCCTCTGGGTCTGCTGTCTACTCAACAAGCAACAAGTTCCTTTATAGGCTAGTAAAGTTACACTGTCCTGGAATCTCTTTGCTCTTGGAGAAACCAGTGTCAGGTATGAGATGACAAATTTAGTCATCTACCTCCTATTGCCGCCTAATCCACACCTTGGGTTATGTGGAAGAAATCTTTAATCCATTGAGTGTGGCCTTGGGGGCAAGTCTCGAATCAAGTTGCTGTCACTCAATCTCGACTTCTCCGTCTAGGCTAACTCTTAACGAAGCCAAGCGGGGTATACCCTAAGAAAATAAGCTATAAGGCTAAGTAAGCTGTTAACAATGTTAAACAAATTATTCTAGAAGTTTTATTGAATTACGAAAAGCATGACATTAACAACATGTAACTTACAAGCATATAAATAAACAATTCGTATGCAAATAATATGCAATGGCAATAAGGACTAGTGCCAGAAAAGGAAATGCCTGCTCGAAAAGTAGATTTGGGCAAATAGTAATTGTGGCCCAAAAGATGTCGCGAAAGGTTTTGAATTGTGCTCTTGGTTAATTTCATTGACTTTTCACTTGGATTATTAGTAAGGGTAATGGAAGGATGAATATATGATCCATGTGATTGTAGGAAAAGTAAAACTATTTTATTGTTTGTTTCCTCTTTCACCTTTATCCTTCGAATGAGATTGAGAAAGTTGCTTGGAGATCCAATGGGAAGAAGCTTAGCTTCAAGGCATTCGCCTGATTTCACAAGTCAACAATCCTTTCCCAAATTCATGATAAATGGCTAAGAGGTTTTCCTATTAAACTACTTAACCAACACGAGTCCTCTTTGAATCATGCCAAAGATCGAGCTTTTGCTTGCGATGGCCGAGAGCATAACAGGACCTAGTGGGAAAAGTTCGTTACTTTAGGTAGAAAAGAAATCTAATCTAAAACAAAAATGAAATCTAATCTACTAAATAAAATAAATCTAATCTAAGATGTTTTGCGGTGCATTGGTTGATTTTAATCCAACCACGACACACCACGAAAATTGAGACCAAACACAAAAGATCCCCCTCTAAGTAGGGGGAATGGGATGCGTAAGGGATTGCCGTAGCTCCCTCAAGGTTAGAATGGTTGTTATGACACTAGGTATCTGTTGAGCTAAATTATAGACTTATAATTTGCCAACATAAATTATCAACCTAGGGCAGGTAAGCTTGTGAGATGCTGTGCAAAGTATATATAGGCTTAATATTTCAAGTGCTTCCTAATCAAATCAGTCATGTATAGACAAAACTAATGTCTCTTTTCTGCATCAACTCTTGGCAACAAAGGCTATGGAGTGGATTCAAACATCCCTCTGCAGCTCTTAGTATTGCTGATGTTGATCAGAAAAGATAAAAGATCAAACTTACAGCCATAAAAGAATCAATCTGATTTTTTGAAATTGAAATTTGATTAAATGAATTTAATAAATTAACACAAAACTTAATCATTTAATCATTTAACATTTGCTGCTAAAACTTCCGAAAGAGAACACTAGCTGTGCCAATGAAATATTACTGCATAAAAATAATTAAAAACACACACACTGCAACTAATGGAGTTGTGAGCAAAGGGGGCCCTCCCTTACTCACAACCCCTTTAATATTTAAAGGTTTGCTCAGTAGAATGGACAGAACATAGAATATTGTATTAATCTGGAAAATATTATAGTCTAGTACAAATCTGACATGTCTGAACAACAAACCAACCCAACCCCTTACAATATGAAAAATAGTGGAATTTATAGAAGTTTGAAGGCCCATACTTGGCCTGAGTAAGGAAAACCTACGATACTGTGCTATTAGCCATCAATACTGGAACATAATGTCAAAAATAGCTCTACTGAGTCTAATCCTTGATTGAAAGCATGGATTAGAGTAATTTCGTTACATGGCTGGAGCTTTCCCTCATACGGCCAACGAGAAGAAATTTGCAGATTTGGGTGGTTCTGATGGTGAATTTGAAACATTCAATAGGACAGTGTCCATGTAGGTGGATTTCCCTACAAAACCCATGTTCTTGTTTGTTTTGGAATTAAGTGGAACATAGCTAATCGTCGATTCTATTGTAGGAAATATGGGCAGTTGCAGGAAATCTGCACCTACAGGAATTCGCGAAGCGTTTGCAGGAAACACGACCACGAGCTATCTTCAGGAAATTACGGAGCTGCTTTGAATCAAGAAAAATCTGCATAAGACTTCTAGATCAATTGACTTGATAATTCAATAACGAAACAATTAGCTTAAGGAATACTTAAGAACAAGGTAAAATGACTCTTTTTAAGTTAATTTGCATACCTTAAGCACATAGCACCCTTTTGGCCAAAACTTAGATAATATAACTGAAATAAGTGTAATTAGGGGTCAAGGAGAGTTCAAAATGGGAGAAGCAAGGTCTTAGAAGGTTGTCAAAATTGGGCAAAACTGGGACTCAACATCTCCCCCACACCTAGCTTCTTGCATGTCCCTTATGCAAGCAAAAATGTTGCACACTTAGAAGAAAAATCAGTCCTTGCCCTGAGCTGCAGCTACTGTAGCCAAATGGTCTAATTGGGCTGTGCTGGACTTTGCCTGAACCTGGCTCCTGTATGTTTCATTCTTCTTCTTTAGATGATAAATCTGGGGTTGCTTCTTCTTCATAATTCGGGTCTCCTTCTGATGCCATTCATCATGCTCTTTTTGCATGTGTAAGTTGTTTTTTCTTAGGGTTTCATTCTCCTTTCGCAAAGTCCGCTCTGAAACGGTAAGTTCAGTGATGATCTCCTCCAATTCTTGTCGAGACCGCTTTTTTTGGGGAGTTCCCTCCCCCTCATGTTGTCCCTGGGAGGACTGGGGCAAACTAGGCTCCTCCTGCCCTTGTTGGTCTTCTGCTGTCTTATTCCCGATTTCCTACAGCGGCGGATCTTGGAGGGACACTGTTTCTCTGTCAATGAATTCTGCTGTCTCCACCTTTTCTTTGGATAGGCCGTGGGGCTTTTCTTTCTTCTTATCACGTTTGCTTGGTGGTAACCCCCCCTTCTGCAATTTCTTTTGTTGCCATCTTTGCAGCTTGGCTCCTTGTAAATCTCTTAGCAGGGGTGGAAATGCCCTTCAGTTTGGGCTTTTTCCCTGTGGTTTCCCCAGTCACCACCACGTCTTCATCTTTTTTGTCTTCCATTATGAGTGGACCACGGGTTCGTGGCTTCTTCCTCGGTTTTCCTACTGGTTTTTCCTCCTTGGCTTTTGAACCTCCTTAGCGGCTGTGGACATTTTCATCAAGGACATTCTCAAATAGTAAGGCAAATTCAAAGGCCTGTCTCGAAGGTGGCCCAGAAGGCGAATATGGAATAAAAATGCAAGCCCAAAGCGGCCTTCGCATGTTATATATTTCTGCAGTAAAAACAACAGGTGCCTATACTTACTTCGCAGGAATTCCTGTGGAATCCCTTTACTCTAATCAAGGTTTGCATGTTCTTTTCGGAGAAAGGATGCACAAATTCCCTTATTGAACCGTTGATTCTTGAACCAACGCTCCCCGTCCCGTGGAATGCCGCATGCTCGAGCCACCAGATCCTCTGTCAATTGAAATTGGACATTCCCAACTTGTGCTTTGTTGCCATTTAAATTCAGAGTGAAGGACTTGGTAACCTTCGAATTGTCCCCACTGAATTTCTGAAATAATGGTAGCCACCTTGCTTTTTCCAGTCTCACCTTACTGTGAGGCTTGACTTCTAACAACGCGGAGCCTTGCGGTTCAAATCGAATAGGGGAACGCAACCTCAACATTGCTAGGGCCGGAGAGACAGAGTTAATTCAACTCACATGACAATTCCAAGACTTTGCAATGAAAAACTCGACAACGGGAGTTTAAATTGGAAATATCGGAGAATATGGCAATTTCGAAAATGCAGGTTGTGATCATGATTATCATCATGATCCCACCCGCAGAGTGGATATCGGAAATACAACCAAAGGACGTGTCAGAGTTATGATGGTCAGTCATGGAACACAGTTTATGACGTAACGACTCACAACTGCGTTTTTCTGTAAAGGTTACCATGACTTACATTCATGCACATTTTAAAAATTAAAGCATCATTACCTTTCACCTTAAGCATCTTGTCACCAACTGTACCTTATCGATCTTACCTTCCGATGGTCCAGTCCTTGGATGATGATTGCCTTTGTCTTGAAATGATAACCCACTTTAAAATTACATCAGATGCATAATTATATAGTTCATGATCTCGACCAATAATAAAAATGTCAGTACTTTATCAGACTAAATTAAGCTAATGTTCTGTCTGCAATTTTTGTTCTTCAGGAAATCAGTGGCGTTGTTGCAGGAAATGGAACCGGAACTGCTGAACGTTCTGCAGGAAGCCCTTCTGTAGAAAAAAACCGTTTCTTCCCCTTTGTGTACTGTTCATTGCACATGAATGAAAGTGCTGGTGTCGAATGTGCAATGATCTCATTGGATTACCAGCCATTGAGGTCAACTGTTAACCAATGTGAGGCCCATCACCATTAATGAGAGTGAGGAGCAAGGTACCTCGATGCATCCTATTGGGTGTGAATTTAAGAGCTATTGTCAAACTCCCTGTAGGATCCAACAGTCAATGAGCTATAATGATTCCCCATTGCTGCTGGCGAGATAGCCTGTCATTAGGGCATACAAGCTTCAAGGCATCACAAGGCTCTGATCTTGCACCCAGATAATTTGCTGATGTCGATGGGCCAAGATTGTTGGAAGGAGGGCCTTAAGGAATTAACTAAAAAACATAATTTATTGAGAGGATCCCAAAGGATCTACTGACTTGTGTTTTTAATGAGCCCAAGGCAGTCCATGCTCGCTAGATTTCAATTTTAGAGATTCTGAAATATTGGAAAAGAAGATTCCAAGGGGTCTCTTTTTCCGTAACTAGTCCATTGTGTCCGGAAAAAGGAATAAACCTGTAACCAATAGACATTCCTCTCATGGTTTACTGAGCACGAGGAGGAACAAAGTGTGCTCAATGTGTCAGCAAAAAATCAAGAAGAGGTAGTGAGAGGAATGACTCCCTCTCCCACCATTTCCAGCTCCTTTTTCTTCGCAATTTCTTCCACAAATTCCTTTTTAGATTGGGGTTTCTAATATAGCTTGAGTCTGTGCCCATTCACTAAGAAGTTAACATTCCCATCATCAATAGTTTTAACCTGGACATATCCATTATCAAAGACTTTGTCAATTTCATAGGGACCCAGCCAATGTGTGTTGAATTTCCCCTTAAAGTTCTTAAATTTTGAATCATACAACAAGGCCCAGTCTCCCTCTTTGAACTGCTTCTTCTTAATGTACCTGTCGTGCCATTTAGCCCGTTGTTGTTGGATCAGATCAGTATGCTGAAAAGCATCCTGCCTAATTTCATCCAACTCATTGAGCTGCAAGATTCTTTGTTGCTGTGCCTCATCAAGGTCTATACCCAAATCTGCTGCCATCTTGAGAGTTTTGATCTGAAATTCAATAGGCAGTAAAAATTGTTTCCCATACACTAATTCATATGGGGAGAAGCCAGTGGTATTTCTCCATGTGATCCTGTAAGCCCACAATGCCTCAGGAAGTCGATTGAACCAATCCTTATGTAATTATATTGTATTTGTAAGGAATGTCTCCAACACCTTATTTGTTGATTCCACCTGCCCATTAGCCCGTGGATGGTAACGGCAGGACTTTCGATGAGTAATCTGATATTTCTTTACAGTTCTCTGCACAAGCTTTGACACAAACTGGGTATCCTGATCAATAACTATCTCCCTTGGTACCCCAAATCTTACAAAAATATCAGAAAAAAGAAAATCTACCTTTGCTTTCTCCGTTGCTCTAGGTAGTGCTCTTGCTTCCACCCACTTTGTAACATAATTAGGGCAAACTAAAATATACTTCTTACCTTTGGACATCAGATTGATGGGACCTACAAAATCAAGAGCTCACCTCTCAAATGGTTCTATGAGAACTTGTGGTTGCAAAGGCATTTCATTTGATTGAATAGGCCACCCTATTCTTTGGCAGCTATCACATTTCCTGACATACTCCTTTGCATCTTTGAAAAGACTTGGCCAATAGTAACTTGAGCGGAGGATCTTGTAGGCTATCCGCTTATCTGCAAAGTATCCTCCACAAGGTTCATCGTCACAAGCTCTCAAGATATCATAGATCTCATCCTCTCTGACACACCTGCAAATAATCAAATCAGGTCCAGTGAAAAAGAGGTCTCCCCTAATCCAAGAGTAATCAACACTTTTCCTAACAATTCTCTTTTTCTGATTAGATGAAAAGTAGGGTGGCAACTTTCCTGTAGCAAGGTAGTTGGTCATGTCTACAAACCAGGGTGTCTTGACAGAAATGACAAACAAATTCAGGAAAGCTATTATAACAGGAACATCCTCAATTGTGTGGTTGAGTCTAGATAGGAAATCAACTACTTGATTTTCATTTCTCGACCTGTCCAATTTTGTGATGTCAAATTCCTGCAACAACAAAAGCCACCTAGTGATCTTGCCATTAGTGACTGGTTTGTTCATGAGATAACGATTAGCAGATTGATCAGTGTGTACAAAAACTTCATAGCCAGTGATGTAGTGTCTAAACATGTTAATAGCATAAATCACAAGAAGGAATTCTTTTTTAGTTACCATGTAATTTAGTTCTGCAGAAGTTAAATTTTTACTAATAAAATAAATAGCATGGGTTACGAGATCTTCCTTTTGACCCAATATTGCTCCTATGGTTGAATCAGAGGCATCAATGGAGATGTGAAAGGGAAATTTCCAATCTAGGCCTCTCAAGACAGGGGTTGATTAAAGATTTTCCTCGAGTGTATCAAATGCAACTTGACACTCATCATTCCAATGAAATTTAGATTCTTTAGTCAATAATTTAAACAATGGAGAGGCTACATTTGTAAAATTTTCAACAAACCTTCTGTAGTAGCCTGCATGTCCAAGAAAACTTTGAACTCCTTTTTGACTGGTTGGCGAGGGAAACTTATATTAACTTCAATCTTTGTCGGATCAACTTTAATTCCTACAACAGAAACATGATGACCCAAAACACCACCCTCAGTCATAATCATAAAACATTTTTCATTACTTAATGAAAGATTAGTTTCTCTACATCTCTACAAAACTTTCTTAAGATTATGTAAAGCTTCTTCAAAAGTATCACCCATTACTGTAAAGTCATCCTCATAGACCTCTACACAATCATGCAAAAGGTCAGAGAAAATACCAAGGACTGCCCGTTGAAATGTGGCTGGTGCATTGCATAGACCAAATGGTAGTACCTTGTATGCATAGGTACCCCAGGGACATGTGAATGTTGTCTTCTCCTGGTCCTCTGGAGCTATCCTAATTTGATTGTAGTCGCTGAACCCATCTAGGAAGGAAAAATACTTCTTCCCTGCTAGAGTGTCCAGTACCTGGTCTATAAAAGGCAAGGGAAAGTGATCTTTTAATGTGGCTTTGTTTAATTCTCTGTAGTCTACATGCACTTGCCATTTACCATTCTTTTTAGGGACAATAACAAGTGGAGATACCCATTGGCTATTTGAGACAGGATAAATGAACCCTACATTTAACAATTTCTGCATTTCATCTTTCACAATTTCTCTTAAAGTAGGGTTCATCCTCCTTTGTGGCTATCTCACAGGCCTAATTTTCTTCTATATAGATATGATGAATGCATGTATCTGGGTGAATGCCCCTCATGTCTATATATTCCCAAGCAAATGTGTCTGAAAATTTTTTCAATGCTTGAATTAATTGTTTTTCTTGTTCAGGAGTTAAGGCAGAATTGATATTTAAAGTGTTTCCAGGAAAAATTTCAACTACCTTACCCCCACATTCAGTCATTGAATATGCACGGAATGCAAATAAGAGGGCTGAATGTAGTTCAACTACTGTACTATGCTCATAAAAATTCTACAGATTAGTAATGATATCTAAATAATGACTACATTGCCCTTCTAAATGCTATGGAAAATCAGGATTAGAAATACAACACTTTATCAAATTTTCTTCTGAGTTTTCCTTAAGGCTCATGGCTTGGGCAATTGTTAAAACTGGTTGGGTACATTCTGAATCATGCTCCTCTTCTTCAACCCAATGAGTATTTTCTGATCTTAGGAGGGGTTTAGCAGGGGGATGCAAATTGATATGCTTTATTTCAGCTCTATGAGTGATGGTCATGTTTCTAGACCTACACTCTATGTAAGCATCTGTCGTGGCTAACTAAGGTCTCCCCAAGATCAAAGGATGCCCTCCCATGTTAGTTTTAGGTTGAAGAACATAAAAGTCTGCAGGGTACTCCCAAGAATCCAATGAGATGACAATGTCTTCTAACACCCCCTCTGGCTTTACCTTAGACCTATCTGCTAATTCTAACATGGTAGGAGTAGGAAGTAAGTCAAATGATCCTATATGAGATAAAGTCTACATCATCATCACATTGATGGCTGCACCTAATTCAATTAAAGTGTTCTTTACGGGATAACCATTGATAAAGATGGCAACCACAGGAATTCCAGGGTCTGCATAATTTTTAGTAACAAATTCGGTGGACATTAGACTTGCAAGCTTTCCACCTACTTGAATTGTAGAGGGTTTTTTCTTTTGTTTGCCTGGTTTCTTGGTACATAGCTCCCTCACTGTTTTGGCATAGATAGGGATATCCTTAAGTGCTTGCAGCAACGGGATCTTGATGCACACATTTTTCAGTTCAGACACAAGATCAAACTCGGGTTGTTTTACTTTCATTTCCAACCTCTCCAGAAAAGGAGGCTGGATAGTATGGGATGAGGAAGGTTCTTGTGATCTTGAAGTGATTTTTTTGCTGGTTCAGGTTTGTTTTCAACTTCAGGGATTTCCAGAATGTCTTCCTCTACAATCTCTTCAATCCTTTCTGGCTGAGTCCCAACTTTTCCCGATCTGAGTTTGATTTCCTGTAGAGACATAGGAAATTCTTGCAGCGCAGGAACATAAATTTCCTGCAGAGGTGTGGTGTAATACAATAAGTAGGAAAAGTGGGATAAGTGACCAATCCAATATTCTGAGCAGATTGGATGGTTTTATTGTTGGGGTTAGATACTGGCTGAGCAAGAAGTTGTGTGGGACGAGGTTGATTTGGTGGGGCAGGCAACTGAAGTTGCTGCTGTACCATTTGTTGTGGTATGGGCTGTGGTGGATAAAAATTCTGAAATGGAAAATTCTGAGCAGCAGGGTAAGTTTCCCCTACCAAGGTTGTTGTGGAGGCCAGGTTGCCAGGGCATTGGAATATTCCACATATGATTCTGAGCATAAGGAATTTGAAAATGTGATTGTGACATACCTATAGGATGTGGTTGCCATGGTCTTTGAGGCGCCATTGCATAGAGTGCATTGACAACTCCTTGATCTGCTATATATGCTTCTTTAATCTTCGGAAGAGAAGGACATTGATCAGTAGAATGCTCAGCTTCAAAAATTCGGCATACCTCTATGCTGTCTGTAGGGCATTCCCTTAGAGCATGTTTCTTCCTGCATTTGGAGCAGAACATGGCTAGGGATTTCTCCAATTCCTCCCGTTTCTTCTTAGCCTGTAAAACATCCAATTGTGAAGACAAAGTACTAATAATATCAGTTTTAAAATTTTCAAATAAATTACCCATTGCCCTGGTTACTCCAGCTCTAGCAATTGATTTGACAAGTCTGGCAGAATTGTCTCTTGATCCTCCTCCAACTTTGGAATTTCCCCTTTAATATCTTCGACACAGTTCATACACATCATCATAACTCAGCTTTGATACATCGCCTGCTCCCATTAAGTTTAAAACCTCCAGAAATTTCGGTCTGATTGCCCTGAGCAAAATCATCCTCTTGGTTTCTTTGCTTAGTTGATTCATCTTGGATCTCTGCAAATTGTGTTGAAATCTCTCCACCAAGTCCTTAAGACTCTCCCCTTCCTTCTGAGTCATGCCAAAAATTTCCTCCCTGAGGTCTCTAGTCTTACAAGAATACCTTCTTCATTTCATCCCAATGGAAATGGAGTTTAAACCCAGACCCATAAACCACCTGAGCGCTGCATCCTTCAATGTGGCAGGAAACAACTTCAACTTCTGAGCATTGGAAGAATAGTCATAGCTTCTGCATAACACATCGAATTCGAATAAGAAGGCATCGGGATTTTCACTGGAGACATCACGAAAATTAGGCAAGGCAGAAGGAGGAATGTTTTTCATCTGAGTAGCTCCACTAGTCTCTTTGATAGGAAATTCAAATGTGAACAGTTCCTCTTCTTTCTCATTATAGTCCCTGTCTGTGTTACCAGTACCCTCTAGATGGGCCATATCAGACCAAGAGAGAGTAGGAACTTTGTAAAACACAAATTCTTTAGAGTCAATGGTTCAGAACTCTGGTTCTTGAATAGGGTTAATGAGGAACTCCTCTTCAGGCTGACCACTGAGCAGAGATGTTGACTTCCTTGCAAGAGGAGGTTTTAAATGGGTAGCAACATAGGATTTCCCAAAAGAAGATTTTGCTGTAGAAGTAATGATCTGCTTGGGGTCAACAACCAAGCTCTTTTCAGGACTACAGACCTCCTGCTCGGATTCTTCTTCCTTTGCTGCCTTGTTTCTTGCAGACTTCCTTGTTCTTGCCAGTTTATTAGTAATTGAAGTGGTGCTCACACCATCACCAAAAATATGTGAAAATATTGTACCCTAATCATCTATTATGCAAACAAATTCAAAAACTTCTACTTACCAAATAATCAGGACATGGCTTTGGCGAATTCTGATCTCTGTAGGTGCGTAGGCCTTACCCTACGTCTTACCACTTCGACTCACCCAGTCGTGCAAAATCTCAAACAACAAAAATCATACTAAAACACTTTCAGTATCATCCCTTAGCACCTCCCCGACAACGATGCCAAAATGTTGAGTTAAATTATAGACTTATAATTTGCCAACACAAATTATCAACCTAGCGCAGGTAAGCTTGTGAGATGCTGTGCAAAGTATATGCAGGCTTAATACTTCACGTGCTTCCTAATCAAATCAATCATGCATACACAGAACTAATGTCTCTTTTCTGCATCAACACTTGGTAGCAAAGTCTACGGAGTGGATTCAAACATCCTTCTGCAGCTCTTAGTATTGTTGATGTTGATCAGAAAAGATAAAAGATCAAACTTACAGCCATAAAAGAATCAATCTGACATTTCGAAATTGAAGTCTGATTAAACGAATTTAACAAATTAACACTTTAAATTAATCATTTAATCATTTAACATCTGCTTCTAAAACTTCAGAAAGAGAACACTAGCTATGCAAATGAATTATTACTGCATAAAAATAATTAAAAACACACACACTGCACCTAATGGAGTTGTGAGCAAAGGGGGCCCTCCCTTACTCACAACCCCTTCAATATTAAAAGGGTTGCTCAGTAGAATGGACAAAACTTAGAATATTGTATTAATCTGGAAAATATTACAGTCGAGTACAAATCTAATATGTCTGAACAACAGACCAACCCAACCCCTTACAATATGAAACATAGTGGAATTTATACAAGTTTGAAGGCCCATACTTGGCTTGAGTAAGGAAAAACTACTATACTGTGCTATTAGCTATCAATACTGGAACAAAATGTCAAAAATAGCTCTGCTGAGTAACTAGGAAAAATAATAATTAGAAAAAAAAATTAATGCCCAACTTGTTTGGACCGGTTTTTCCTCCAAATCGTTCGGATTGGCCGGTTATACAGAATCGGTTCGGTTTCGATAACATTGGCAGATAGTGACAGTTGATCACAGGCTTCTGAATCAGGTTTTGATTATTAGTATTGTTGGGCTGGGCTGGAGAAAAGTTATTGAGATCACTCCTAAAAAGACACCTTTAATGGAAGAAAGATAAGATGGAGGAGACCTAAAAGAATACTAGGGTTTGAAGGAAACCCTAGGCAATTTGGTTATTAGGGTTTGATGGATATTATGAAGATATGGTTTGGAAGAAACCTTGGTTTATGACAAAGGTTGGAGATATGCCATCTAGAAATCCTAGCATGATCAAGTTCTAGCTCGTGTGACATTAATGACTCTTAAAGGCTGGTTCGAGAAGGAGTTGATCACTTCTTGTTAAAGATAAGTACTTTTTGGATTTATGTTATTTCTTTGTGATGCTATTCTTGTTTTGACGAATGCTTATAGTTCCTGCATGAATATTTGAGCATATGTATACTATAGTAAGTAAACTATATCTGAATTGCAGTGCGAGAATAAATCTAAAGAAAGTAATATATCTCAAGGAATAAGGTTTCAACTTTCAAGAATATGCAAAGTAAAGTATAAGGTCTGAAGTGAATCTGTCTCCAATATTTGAATAAGCGAGAGGTAGTGTTTGGGTAACCGAGAATGGATCGAGGAAGATAGAGACCGATTTCTCTAGTGCTGGTGCAGGTCAATGCAGGTTGGTGCAGAAAAGAAGGATCAATGGTGGAGGACAACAAAGAAGCAGTGACAAGGTCTTGGAGGCATATATAGGTCAAGGGTTTGAGTCTTGGTCATGGTACTTATCATTTGAATTTCTATAAGAAGAATTTCTCGTGGGTTTTCCTCTCCAAGAGGGAGAGGTTTTGCCCTGGCTCGAAGAGCCTAATTTGTGTCTCTTGTATTTTGGTAATTGACTTGATGAAAGACAAATAAACTAAGAAGAGAAGACATAAGTAAATCAAGTAAGCTCACAAATAATTATCAAGGAGAGAATTTGAATTAATCACTGCCCCTCCAAATTCTCAACAGATGAGATGTGGAAAACAAATCCTTCTTGAGGATCATCTAATGTGCAAGAAAAGAAAGCTAGTGCAGGAAGAGAAGAGCTAGTGGAAAGTTGACAAAGAGCTACAACTGCCTATGATAAATAAGTGTTACAAGTTGCAAAGGTACATGAATACTACAAGGTATGTAAGCTGAAATATTGGATGTTAAGGTAACCCCTGAGGTATGTTAAGAATATGAAAATTAGTTTAATTTATGGTACATATGATATATATTGGAGCTCTTAGACATGATGGATTTCATAAAGAATGCTAGCACATTGTTTTGATATATGGTAACTTGATAGTTATGTTAATGCTTGAGATAAGCTTGATGAAAGTGTGACAATAAGATTGATTGTCTTGTTGATCTTGGTAATGTTTAGTAAATCTGACATGTGGTAGAATTGGATGCCCTGACTTGATGTTGTGATTATGATCCTTGAAGTATGAAGATACACTTATAAGACTCTAACCCTTGAGGAATGTTTGGTGACATGATGATGACTTGATATATGTCTAAGAACCTGATATAGTTTGTGATCTAACAGTTTTGCTGTAGCATGACAATATTATGATAGACAGGTTGATAGTGATGATTGAAGAGGCTTCTCATGTAGAGGGAGATTCTAACACCTATGATTTGCAGAATATGAATAGAAGACTCCCAACTGTTGAAGGAAGGATTGTGGACATGAATAATCATCTGAAGTTGTTGAAAAGGTTTTGGCAAAGTTTTGATTTTTGGTATAGAAGATTTCTCCTAGTCCTAGCTCCAACAGCTGGGAGAAAGGCTTAAGAGTGCGGTTATAAGCCTCACAACCACACGGAAGAAGGCCTATGGGTGTGGTTGTGCCTGTAGGTCACAAAAACTGAAGTCTTATTCACGAGATCATCAACAGACTAGGAGTATGACAAACCTACAATCATGGAGTAGATGATGGAAGAGTTCTATGGGCAGGGAAGTTTCTAAGGTCTTCATAATGTTTAACTTATTATATAGAATATGAATGTCTTGGCTTATCTTGTGAGTGCAGGTTTCTGTAGTATGCAGTGATTTTTATTCTGAACCAATGGACGATAAAAACTTATATGACTTATCAATGGTGTATGCATTTACATTTAGTAACAAAAATAATTATGATCATGTGGATGGCTTGATGAAGTTTGATATTACTTGGTAAATGACAATTGTTGACATGATTATAAGGTTTAGTCAATTTGATTGCACAATATTGATTTGTTTGAGGTTAGGTATATTAGTTTGGTTAGTGTTATGATTGTAGAAAGCATTGCATGGTTTGAAACAAGCTCCCTGAGCCTGGAAACTTGGAAGCATTTCTGATCTGAACCTCAAAATTTGGTCCAAGGTATGCCTTTGATTTTGGTTTTATATGTTGATGATCTATCCTTGATAGGTAATGAGCCTTTGATGATCAAGTGTATGAGGGAGCTGGCCACTGAGTAGAGTCTGCATGGATACACTAATAATTTGAAGAGCACATTGAGTACATTGTTGAGAAAGCTCTATGGAGAGCTGTTTGAACAGGTTTTGGATATGACAATGATATATTGCGATAACAAGAGTGGGATTCTATTGGCATAGAATCCCGTATGTCGCTGGGTTAAAGGTATCTTCATAGATTGAGACGGTGCTTCTGTATGAGATAAGCCTAGGCCTTGTGGTTGTTGCCTCCGTGAGAGGGAGGATGAATAAGGTATCCTTTTTGCGACATTTTTGCTCTAACATATTGTTTGATTTTGATGTCCCACATGAACAGGAAAATGGAGGATTGCTGGTCTTGGTGATGTTTGAGGCAACTCTTCAGTGGGTTGGTCAAGTTAGTATCGAATGTGAGCACATTGATATGTTTATTATATACAGAGAGAAACATGGATTGATGGATGTGCCAGACCTGAAGTAAGGGTCTGGGCTGATCAAGGACATTGAGTCGGCTCTTAACTCTTGTGTGAACTCCCAGGGTGAGGAATTGAGATGTAGGGCTCCTGGGGTTGAAGGATCTCTGGAAAATAGGGCATCACCCCTATCTGCTACCCATAGGGTCGAAGATGTTGCTCCCCTATCTTGGTCTATGCAGAGTATACCCCAATTGGCATCTCGTCTTTCCCACCCATCTGGCCAATGGGTGTTGGTTGCTTGAGTTAGGCGCGATCCTTACTATTTATGGTAAGTGGCATCCCGCTTAAGCTAGAGATGCATGTGTTCTACCACTGACTCTTAAAGGTCATCTTGGGAGGATCAATAGAGTTTCCTGGGTTGTAGCATTGGGCTCTCTGCTTGCAGAGTTCCTCGGTCGTAGCATTGGCTTCCCGTTGGCAGAGTTTCCTGGGTCGTAGCATTGGCTCCTCGTTGGCAGAGTTTCTTGGGTCGTAGCATTGGCTTTTGGCTCGCAGAATATCCCGGGTTGTAGCATTGGGCTCCTCGCTGGTAGAGTTTCCCGAGTCGTAGCATTGGTTCCCCGTCGATAGAGTTTCCTGGGTTGTAACATTGGGCTCCCTACTGGTAGAGTTTCCTGGGTCGTAGCATTGGCTTTGCGTTGGCAGTGATTTCGGGTGGTATAAGTGGCTCCTCGATGGATAAAGGGTGGTAGATTGAACTCCCTTTCGATGTCAAATTCTTCTTCTTTTAGATTTGAGAATGTTCAACATATGAGTAGAGACAAGCAAGAGATAAGCAATGATAAGTAGAGATGAATCGAGAGGAGCAATGACAACCTTTGATGACGAGATACTTGAGATGGGACATGATATGATGACAAGATTGGAATTTCTCCCTAGCTGAGAGGAAGTGTTAATTTTTGGCAGCTCAGTGACAAATTCCAATCATGGGACTAGATTCCTCTTTTCGAGAGGACCAATTTTGACTATTGAAGCGCTCAATTTGGACAAGGAAAAGTGTATTTTTGAAGAAAATCCCACTTGTGCACAAAATGACAGGTTGACCCAAAAGAGAAATTGGACACCCATGGATGGCTATAAATACAAATGAAGTGACCCTCATTTGGACACCATCATCATGATCATTTATTCTTTCTTTGGTTTGGCTCGCATAGGTCTAAGGCTGGGCGGCGAAGTTTGGTTCGTACAGGTCCGAGATTGCAGGGTCCGAAGCTCGCACATGTGTTTAGGGTTTTGGTTTCCAGTTGTAGGCATGCTTTAGGCAAATTTTGGTCGCAACCGTAGGCACGCAGGCTCATGCGTGCGGCGGGAGGGTTTCAGCTGCACACACATCAGTCTTTGCGTATAGTTGGAAGATAGGGTTTGAGTTTTACAGTTGACTGCAAATTTCGTGAGTTGACCGCAAAGTTCGACAATTGACCGCACATAGTGATAGTTGATCGCAGGCTTTTGAATCAGGTTTTGATTATTAACATTGTTGGGTTCATCTCATGGATGTTGTTTAGTTGATTTTGCTAGATAGGTTTATGGTAAGATATGGATCTTTGTACTCTCCCTTTGCTGAATCATTCAATGACAATCTAATAAGAAGAAGAATTTGAAATGGTTTTCCCGTTAGTGGGCTTTGCCCTGGGTCTCCAAGCAATCCTGGTGTCTCTATGCGTGAATGCTTTTCTTCTATTGTTCCTTTATGTTCCGCTGCATTGATGATGATATTTTTCTTTCTATATAGTTGCATTTGTTGCTGAATAATGTAATGATGTTGTGGGGTGAATTTAATGTGTAAATGAAGAAATGCAATTATCTAAAGAAAAGAACAATATAGCCCTAAGAAAAATTAACACTTGGTGGGAATGTAGCTCCTTATGTGTTGAAGGACAATGGATACCCTATCCAAAGAGGACCCAATCCTTCAATCTTGAGGTGCCTGCAATTTCTTAAAGACTTGCCAAGAAAATGGTTAAAATAGGTGCAATTTTACATGTAATCTTTAATTCCAAATGTAAAATAGCAAGAAGATAAACAAATAACCAAATTTGTTTATCTACTCCTATGGACAACAATACCCCTTTAAAGGCCTATAAGAACAAGAAATTCAAGAATATACATCATAAACAATATTACCTCATGTAAAAAATCAAGCCATGATACTAGACACGTGCACCATGGTAGCCTCCAAACCTTCCTTGAATTCCAATACAAAAGATAAAACAACTACAATGAACAACAACAATCTCTTCCTCAGCCTTTTCCAACTCCCTCAACAATGAAAGAGAGTTTCAATTTATAGATGTGAGGAGGTACTCCCCCTTGGGATTTGTGCTAGATTGGGAGAGGGTTTCCACACGTGTGAGATGGATCTGCCATGTGTGGAGTGGCAACTGCCACAACTTGCTCATAAGACCACCTAACACTCACTCCAAGGCTCCACATGCGTGGGGGAAGGTGAATCCCTCATTGGGAATTGTGTCACCCTTGGGATTTCGTCCCAATGCCAAGTGTATCATGAGCTTCACTTGTTTAGTTTTCTTGAGTGACGGGGTAGCATCGGATGTGCTCTAGCTCCCAAAATTTGTGGAGGGACTAGAGTACATGAGTGTAAATTTTCGTAGATGTTCTATGCTTGATGCAACTTTACTTTTATTCACATAAACAGGAAAGTAAAACGCTGATAGAACATACCAATAGATCGACGGAAGACAAGCCAAAAATACACTTAACTTGATCAGCAAAATAAATGTGTTGTGGTGCATTACAGCGGTCAACAGGATGCTTCAACCAGCAAAGTCTCTACACTGTCAGCGAACCAAAATGTGTCACACAACCCTCTCGAACAGCTCTATAACAGTCAACCCAAAGTCAACAAAAGTAAACGTTGTCTAGTCAATGGTCAACGCAAAAACAACAACAGCAAAAGTCAACGCAACCATGTCAAAGTCAACGCCCAACCTCGATTTCTATGCCAGAAAATGTGGACTGCAGAAATCAAAATTTATGGAGGGTTTGAGGTCAAGTTGACCATGCGTTGACCAAAGTCAACACTGGTCAAATTTGCGCTGAAACCCTAGGTCAAAACCAGAAAATCCCTTGCTACGTTTTCCCACGTGTGAGAGAAGAAGAGTCTCCAAGATGATGATCGAACCAATCAGATGATGAGAAAGAATGTGTGATGAGTGATGGTGAAAATGACCTCCAACGTTGACCTATATATATCCATCAGTGAGGGTGTGTGACACATCTGTTGGGGTTTCAAGCCTACATTACAATTCTGGCTGACCTTGCACATAAGTGGAATTAATTCAAAATAAATGTTCTGCTCATCGGATCAAGATGATCTTTAGATCGATCTTGTACCTCTCCGAAGGAGAAATCCAATAAAAATATTTGCATCTTCATCTGAGCATCACAACATGGAGTTTGGACCTAGTTGTCCAAAATTAACAATGAGAGATCCAATACCCAGAAAGGGATTTGGAAAATTTCATCCAGTTTGGGAGATAATTAATTAATTAATAATTTTAATTATGGACCCTAAGTCTAACTTAGGAAAATTAATTTATTAAAGGTAATTAATTAAAACATGGGATGAAATTGTCTTAAGTCACACAGATCAATCTTTCTTTTAATCTTAGCCATTGATTCAAGATTTGATCATGGCCTTTGGTTTCCCAATGAGAAAAGTATAAAGGAAAGGCTTGGGGTCACTTGGAGAACACACAAAGAGGCAGAGCACTGAAGCTAAGCTGGAATTCAAGGGCGTGGTTTGCTAAGAATTTCCGGAAGTGTTTCAGCTGCAGAGAGGGGTAGTTTAGGCAAAGGGGATGGTCTAATCCCAGTGCTTAGAATCAACAAGAGGCAGAGAGCAGCTTCCAGAGGCAGCACAGAGAAGCAGAAGTAGCAACAACAATAGCATAGAGGGCATCAGTTGCGTAGCGCAGGGGCAGCTTCAACTACGCAGGTGCTACGCAGTCCCTTTTGGGGTAGCGCTGGTCAGTCGAGGACCCATTTGGGTTACGTAGAGACCCTCAGGGGCAACGTAGGGTCTGCGTCACCCATTCCGGGGTTACGCAGTCCTCTCCAGGCCAACGCAGAGGCACGCAGAGGCTGCAGAGGTTGACGCAGGGGCTTCAGGGGCAAGATTGGGGTTTCTAGGGCCAAGATTTGGCTGAGTCTTGTAAATCTCGTTTGAGGGTGTGGATCAGTTAACGTTTTGGCTTTAGGACAACAGGTTAGTTGCAGATCTATATTTTTCTCTGTCGGGTTTACTACTGTGGTACTAAAGTAATATGGGTATTCTGAGGATGAAAAACAACACCTACATGTCATATGAAACCTCCTAGTACCACTTTTTTATTCGTTACATGAAAATCATTTGAAATTTTCAGTTTTTTGGGAAATTTTTCACTATTAAAAAATCCTATAAAAAACCTAATGCAATTATGTAAGACTCAATATAATGACTCGGATGGTAATATACATTGACTCTAGACTTAGATAACACCTTTAAGGCCTAGTTATTAAGACACTCCAACTTTGGAGGATGTGAATGAAAAAACTGGATTAATTATTAATCGCTAAAATGCAAAAAATAATAAATTAAGTGAAAAATATGCTTTAGAGCAACTCCTCTAATAACCAAGTCACAAGGGGCTGAGCCTTTTACATAAGTTCATCATGCTAGTAACATTTTTTACAATTCCCCCATGGGGTGCATAACTGCATAGAGAATGAAGAGAGAAGAAGAAGAAGAGGCAAAGGCTGAGCCTTTTCATAAGTTCATCATGCTAGTAACATTTTTTACAATTCCCCCATGGGGTTCATAACTGCATAGAAAATGAAGAGAGAAGAAGAAGAAGAGGCAAAGATTCCGTGCAAGACTTCTAGACTTGAAACTTTGACCAGTGCATTGTCCAACTTTGATGTTTCTCTTCCTTTCTCTGCTAGGTACATCTGGTAGGTAAAACCTCCACAATAGAATTTTTTCTCCTCTTTTGTGTAACCCTATCCTTCATCATTTCCTCCTCTTTTCAAAAGTGGTCAAGTACTTGGAATGATAGGCAATGGCTATGGCAACTAGATCCCTTGTCATTTTTATACATGGGGCAGGTTGTCAGTCTACATGCATACTTCCTCTAGGTTTTCAGCCCCTTATCTTACGTCCTTGAACCATCCTGGAAGTGTCTTGCTACATGCCAGTTGAGGGTTTTCCAACAACCAGAGAGTTGGTCCTTAATAACCATTGATATTGCTGATGTGTTAGTTATACTGATATGATCTACTTGTATTATGTATTCGATTTACGCCCATATCATACTTTGTTCAATACAATGGTTACAACTATAAATCTTACGTAATTGATATCCCTTATAGTTTACATGATATGCTAGATGCTTGGAGTCATAAAGTCCTTATATCACATATACTATGAATGCATGATAGTATAGCTTTATTAGTAATCAGAGCTTATAAGTAGTATGACTATTACTATTACCATTTGAACCTAGTTACACAGGGCTTATTCTTTCTGCGTGATGGCCTTGAAACTCGTATTTCGGTAACAAAGGGGAACAATGAAAGTTGCTCTTAGCTTGGGATTAGGAACCCTTTGTTTTGTTGATTACGTAGCCTATAGCTTTTGTATCTTATTCGGGACTACGAAACAACCCAACGATGAATAATTATCAATCGGTCCAGGCGACTTATCCCCACCTTCCTTTTTCTCCCCAACTCTCTGAGTAAATACGCAACTCCGGCTCTGATTAATCAATAGAGAGTTTAGTTTATTATCATTTTGATATTCCCTTTATATCCTATTTTGAGATGCACTGGTCAAGGTATCATAGGTTTCACAATGTTGTTGGCCTGGCCGGTCGAAAGTGATAACCCAACCTCGCCTTCGACAGGTTAGGTAAGCTGAGCTTTACTTGAATGAGGAGGCATACCAAGGTTGTATGAATGAGTATGAGAGTTGAGGTAGGGATTAAAGTCTAGCTAGAGTTTGAATGGCTTGAACAGCTGGATTGAACAGACTGGATTGAACAGGTTTGCTTGAACTCCTATCCCTTGGTGAACATTTCTCCTCTGGTTTGTTGGCACCAGGTAATGGAGAAGTTGTAAGGTTGTTGCACCTCACACTTCATCTTAATCTCCCTATCGGTGACCTCCCTCACACACACACTAGTTCCCTTCTGCTCTTTCTGTTCTTGTTCACTAATCGATCTTCAGCCACTTCCGCTTCCGCTCTTTCAATCTTTCCCACCCCACCTCCTCTGTGTGCTGTATCCATCCGTTCATTGTACCACCCCTTTGGTAGATGGCAGTTGTCTGGTGGATCCCCCATTTCGATGTTTTCCATCAGTCTAATAATTACTCCTAATCAGTGCACTCACTAACATCCTCACAGTGTTGTCAATGTGACCCCTGCTTGTGTCTGTCCCTAGATGGGCTGTCTCAACCAGTTGGCATGGGCTATTTATTGGATACCCGTGTGTAGTTAATATCTAGTGCTCTACCGTGATTGTACCGTACTGTGCTGGGTTTGCACACACGCCACTCATGGAATCCAAGCTGTAAACTGCACAAGCAATGATAGCATTATATACGTGAATATTCAACAACAAGCTAAGCACCACCTCACACTCACTAGTTCTTCCTTAACTTATTTTGTCCCCTCTGTCCTTCCTGTCCACTCTTATTTCTAAAAGACCATTCACAAAAGCCAATCACTGAAGAGTCATTGTTAAGCCACTCACTGCATGAAGGCTATGATTGCATTATATGTGTGCATATACACACAAAAAAAGCAGCTAAGCACCACCTCAAACTAGTTCTTCCTTAACTTCCGTCCCTTCCCTGTCTAGCCAATCTTGGCCAATATCTGCCTTCTAAGAATCCGATATATATCTCTGCACCAAAAAAACTAACTTGGTATGGGTTTTGGCTTTCACAAAACTGAACGTCTAGAGTCGAGGTGAAGCTATATATGAGGTCAAGGTCTAGGGCAGGCGTATGTAAATTGAAGCAAGCCAACAAGCCGGTTTCTTATCCATCCCAACCTGGGGCTGATTCTTTCTTTTGACCAGCTCTTGGGTTTTATCGTCTTGCCCAGCAAGCATAAGCTCAACCTCAAAGCAATGGATGCCATCCCACCTGCTCTAGAGAAAGGTTACGAAATTTCATTCTTCTATTATAAAACCTTACTTGAAGTGCTCGAATGATAGATCCTTGTACCCCATAAAAAGAAGTTTGAGCAAAAGAAAAGAAGTAGGTAAACATCTGGAAAAGGCTATGTTCATAAAGAAGAAAAGAAATTTGAAGTGTCTCGGTGATAGATTATGCCTCCGGCCCGATCAAAACGAGGTTTCTATAAATGAAAATATAAAATGATAGTTTTTTGTGGAATCTGTTCCAGGCCAACTTGGTGCCTGGGCCGAATCTGTTGGCTATGTTGGGTGGCACCCCTTCCCTGTGTAAGTCTGTAAGCTATGTGAGTTGGCCTTATCCTCATGGCTAGCGTTAATCGGTACCTCTCCTGTTACTGATGATTGTTGGTTGACTGGCATAGAGTCAAAGCCATGGAGTACAAGGATAGAGTACCATCATTTAGTACAAGCATCACCACTTGGATCACCTCTTGGCTATCGTCGACCTCCCTTATCGGTTCCAAAACAACCAAGAATACATCCTGCTTATCGGTTAACAAACAGAAAAGAATGCATCTCGACCTATATCGAGTGCATCGACTGCATGAACTAGTGGCTCTCGGTATTGGTAACAGGCGGCTATCTATCGGCTAGCGGGTATCAGAACCTCCCAGAATGAGCATCTTCTCTTGGCAGTTAGAAAATACGAGTACTCCCAACAAGAACAATTGACTCTAAGCAAATACACCAGGCTATGTCAATCGGCTATCACTGGCATCTCCATGTGGCCATATTCTCGTGGGATCAGCAACATCGAGTACATCAACTCTTGGATCTCCTCTTGGGATCTCTCCTACTAGCATCAAGTACCAGCATTGAGTATCGACATAAACTCATGGATCGACAATGTCGAGTATCCCCATGTATTAGCCCCATGGATTAGGCCCCTTCCCCGTGTCAACCGACTAGGAATGACCCCAGTGGGTCTGTTCTCCCGAGTATTGTCAACTGGATATCAGCGACTAATCTAGACCTCATCATTGTGTAACCTCATCCATCGTAGCTCTACGTGTACCTCATCGAACCTCATGCATTATGTAGCTCTATGTTGTAGCTCAGAGAGTACTCCTCTACGTGTAGCTCTATGTGTATCCCCATGGATTAGGCCCTGTGAGTAACCTCTACGGCTTATTCCCCTTTGATTATTCCCCTTCGATTAAGCTCTAAGTGTTGCTGTAAAACTAGTCCAGCGTAAGAAAAATCTCTAGAACAGTCCAATGAACTATCCAACCTCTCAACTTTCAAGCATATTTCTTTATACTTCAATCCCTAGTCCGTTGTCTTGTCTTTCATAATTATTAATGGTGGAATTTGTGGGAGATCTCTCGCAGTGAAGGTTGCAGTATTGTCTCCATGCTTCAATCATTCTCCATTCTCCAAAACCTTTGTATCACGTGAATTGGGAATGACAAGACACCCCTTCGCTTCGCGTAATTTCTCAACACATGGTATGCGGGCATGTTTATGCGAGGTAGTCACTACTGTTTCTAAGGATGATTCCCCATCTGGAGAGTGTGATTCTTTTGTATGGATGCCGTGACAGTGTTTATGAAGGATGTCTTCCTCCAAATCCTCCCATCTTATGTTAGATCATTCCCATTCTAGTTTACTCTTGCATTAGCTAGTTTGTGAGTGTGTCCATTAGTAGCTCGTCTGACATGAGAGGGTATGAGTCCAAAAATTTGTTTTCTCAAGGAGCTAATAACCTCTATTTCAGAAATTAGGTGCCAATTTTTGCTTATCTCTTTAGTCTTGGTTCCATTTTGAATCCTTTTTAGAGTATTGTACTAAAGGGTTATACCTTTGGAGAGTTGCAACTTGCAGACCTTGTTCAAGGACTCGTAATTTTGCTGAATTGTTGGTGTCATGCCCTCTGAATCAAATGTAAATCCTAATAAGTCCACCTGTCTTATACCCGAATACTGCCCTTATCCTTGCCGGTCCCAAATTTCCTTTTGAGGCACCATCAAAGTTCAATTTTAATTAATACTTCAAGTGGGGGAGGGGGGAGGGGGGGATTCCGTTTCTCTAGCAAGTGTACTCTCTGAGTCTTCTTTTTACGCATGTTATCCAAGTTTTTCAGCTCAAGGCCACATGCTGCAAGAAGAGTTTGTTCTTTTTGCATGCTTTTTCTTGTCCTCCTGCTAGGTTGCTGAATATATTGTTTCTTATAGATTGGTTTTGATGTTGTCCCATATTTCTTCTACCTCTTTACTTTGAGTCTTAAACATTCTTCCCTTCTATAGAGCCAATAAAAGAAAATCTGGAAATAATTGCTGTCCTATTCAAAATTGAGTTTCAAAGGCAGTAAGTCTCCAAGTTTCTGTGAAAATTCCTAGATCCAAACAGATCTAATGAATCCAACAGTAACAACTGAGTGTACTTCTCCTATTAAGTAAATTACATTACATAATTAATTCATACCTGAATTATTGAAGCAACTATTGAAGCAACCTATAGTTAAATTGATTCAGAAACAAGGAAACTAGACAAGGAAATCATTCACACATATGACACCTTTATTTTGGACTAAGTCCCCAGAAAAACCCAATGCGGGAAAATTGGTGCAACAGATCTGAGGGTTTTATTATTCTGCAGTAGCAATGTCTGAATACATCTCTGAATACCCTCAAGGGTTATTCAATTACAAAGAGAAATACTGGCAGAAGAATATGTGAGAAATACCCCACTCAATTACTGAGTCTCCGACTGATTCGGATGAAGGAAAAACTGCCCTAGACAGGCTCTGTGCAGCCTCTGCCCAGACTAGCTCTAGAACTTCCAGCCACTGCATTACCCACTTCCAGGCTCAACGTTAACCCTCCTCCAAGTTGTTTTGCCTCTGTGGATGCTGAGGAACCCAGTGCCACTTTCCGGATCTAGGCCTACGAAACAGATCCACCAACAAAATTCTGAAACCTATGCTCTGCCTCTGCCTTTGCGCTGCTTCTGTGTGAGCTTACATAGTCATTGCGTCAACCCCTTCCTTCAACGTTGGCTAGGCTTGATCACCTCTGCCTCTCTTTGACTGATGCTCCACTGGACTGAGAAAATATCTTCCCCTCCAGATGCTATCTATGTCCCTCACTACTCAGATCTTTAGTTCGAAATTCTCAACAAACCACGCCCCAGAAATTTCGATCTTAGATCAATTCAGTGTCTCTGTATGTTTTCCAATTGACCCTCAAGCGGTAAGCCTTCCTTTATAGTCTTCTTGTTGACAAATCAATGACCCAGATTAGATGTCTAATCAATGGCTAAGATTAAAACATGACTCGATCTTTGTTCTCTAGAAGATTCACACTCTGTTTTATTAATACCTTTTAAACATTTAATTTCCCTAAGTTTAGACTTAGGGTCCCCATTAAAATAATTAATTTTTTTAATAAAACATGAACCGAGTGGAATTTTCACAAACGATTTCTGGGTTCTTTTGAATACAAGTGTCTAAGCCTCTCCACCAAATTTGAGACGTAGAGCACTTTCCGATGCTACAAAAATCAACACTCCCTCTTAGCGAGGAAAGTGCTCTAGCAATAATGCCTGCTGCATGCTGCTCTGTCCCTGAAGCATCCTCCGCGTTGCTGAAGTCCATAAACCTCTGCGCTGCTACCCATGATACTTCTACTATAATTGCTGCATCTGTACTACAGTTCCCTCTCAAGTGCTGCATCTGCTATGCTGCTAACACTGCCACTGCTAACACTACATCAGCATTGCAACTCAGATGTTGAGAGAAATAGCTAAAACTCACCCAAAACTGAACAAGTGTTTAGTGGATGCACCTCGGTGTTGAAGAATCTGATTGCTGATAGCTGCTCTGTTGTTCCTCTGATGCTCTGCGCTGCTGCTGCTCTCCACTGCTTTGCACCACGTGCACTGCGCTGCTGCTGCTGCCTCTGCTCTACGCTACTCTAGAAATGAACGTTGCCATCTACTGCACTGTAGTCTCCATCACTCCTCGACTCCATCTAAATACTCCTCCATCCCGCTACTGCTGATCACGGGCTTTTGTAGCAAGGTACTATCCATGAGGTGGGCTCCTCAAGGATCTTGCCCAATTGAAGTTCAAAGAACTACAACTCAATATCACCCCACTTCCCACTAGGAGAAGCATGGGCACTCATGGCCACCTCATCCTCCTCGATACTCGCGGCTGCAACCTTCGGGTCATGCTTCTCATCTTTGTCCTTCTTCTACAGAGGACACTGAGATGCATAGTGGCCCATCTCGACACATCTGAAGCACTTGAACTTTGAAGCATCATGCTTCGGTTTTCGTTGTGCCTGTTGTGCCTTTGTTGCAAGGGCTGCATTCTCCTCTTCCTCCATGGATTTCGAACTACTTCCGCTGCTGCCTCTCCTCAGGTCTTCCTCCTGAAACGCTGACCACAACTGCTCCTAGCTAGGTAACGCTCTCGGCCCAGTACGCTTTGGACAAACACTTGCCACTCCTCCGCGACATTGTTAAGGGCCATCCGTACCATGGTTGCAGTTGTAGGTGTAGCACCTACTGCTGATAGCTGATCACGAACCCCCTGAAACCACATAAGGTATGAAGCCACACGCTCCCCTTTCCGCATCTGGATCATACAGAGTTTCCACTCCAAGTACAACTTTAGTTGCTCGAAAGATCCCTCATATAGGTCATGCAAATCTACCCACATATCTCTGGCAGTATTCTTGCCAGACAAATGTGAGACGATGTGGTCCTTTGACACCATCAAGGAGCAACCTCTTCGCCTTCGCCATATCATCCTTGTACTTTTTGTTTTGATCCGGATTTGTAGGTACAACTACCACGTTTTCCACGAATGCCTTCAGATCATATTCATCTACAAGAAACATAGCCTATTCGTTCCAGATCGTATAGTTGGAGGAGCCCTCCATCCGATCTTGATCATGAAGTCTGTGAGATGCCATTTCAACCGAAAAACTGTCGAATCTGCTCCCCCTTCCTCCCTACTGCGCAGTCCCTGGTGGATTTGTAAGTTCTGCAGCTCCTCTGCTGCTCAACAACTGAGAAATGCTAATTTCCTCGGCTAGGAAATCACTGAGGAAGAAATTCCCCAAATATATGTTGCTGATTCCTTCTGACGCTTTTTTGCCCAACAACAGCTTCAAAAAACGATGTCCTTCTGTCTTCTGCGTGGAGGCTCTGCGCTGCTCCCTCTGCCTCGACAAGATCTCGAATCTGGAAGTCCTTTATCTCTCTCGACTCACTCAGAGAGAGACTACCACGAAAATCTTAGCCCTCCTTGCCAGAACTGCACAATCCTTCAATGGATTTGTTCTGCTGCACTGCAGCAACAACGACCTTCACTTCAGAAATTAGGTCCGTCCTTCCTGTTTCACGTCAATGCTCTGATACCATTTGAAAATTCTTAGATCCAAACAGATCTAATGAATCATACTGCAGCAACTGAGTGTACTTCTCCTATTAAGTAAATTACATTACATAATTAATTCAGATATGAATTATTGAAGCAACTACTGAAGCAACCTACACTAAAATTTATTTAGAAACAAGAAAACTAGACAAGGAAATCTTTCACACATATGACACCTTTATTTTGGACTAAGTCCTCGAAAAAACCCAATGCAGGAAAACCGGTGTAACAAATCTGAGGGTTTTATTATTATGCAGTAGCAATGTCTGAATACATCTTTGAATACAATATCCTCTAGGGTTATTCAGTTACAGAGAGATACTGGCAGAAGAATATGTGAGAAATACCCCACTCGATCACTGAGTCTCTGGTTGATCCTGATGAAGGAAAAATTGCCCTGGACAGGCTCTGCGCAGATCCAGCCACTGCGTCACCCACTTCCAGGCTCAACGTTAGCCCTTCTCCAAGTCGTTTTGCCTCTGTGGATGTTGAGGAACAACCTCACGGTGCCACTTTCTGAATCTCGGATTCTGAAACTGATCCACCAGCGAAATTTCAAAACCATTGCCTCTGCCTCTGCGCCGCTTCTGCGTGAGCTTACGCAGTCACTGCGTCAGCCCCTTCCTTCAACATTGGCTAGGCTAGATCACCTCTATCTATCTCTGATTGATGCTCCACTGGATTGAGAAAATCTCTTCCTGTCCTGATGCTATCTTTGCCCCTCACTGCTCAAATCTCTAGTTCGAAATTCTCAGCAAACCACGCCCCAGAAATTTCGATCTTAAATCAATTCAGTGTCTCGGTGTGTTTTCCAAATGACCCTCAAGCCTTCCTTTATAGTCTTCTCGTTGACAAATCAACGACCCAGATTAGATGTCTAATCGATGGCTAAGATTAAAACATGACTTGATCTTAGTTCTCTAGAAGATTCACACTCTGTTTTATTAATACCTTTTAATTATTTATTTTCCCTAAGTTTAGACTTAGGGTCCCCATTAAAATAATTAATTATTTTAATAAAACATGAACCAAGTGGAATTTTCACAAATGGTTTCTGGGTTCTTTGGAATACAAGAGTCTAAGCCTCTCCAACAAATTTGAGACTTAGAGCACTTTCTGATGCTACAAAAATCAACAGTTTCCAGCATGATGTTAAGATCTTTTCTGTTACTGTCTGATTGATGGAAGAGTTCTGCCACTTTCTCCCAAAGAGTTGTAGATATACTGCAATTATGGAGTAGGTGTTTTGCATTTTCCTTGTTGCCTCTACCCATTTGGAAAATATATTTCGAAAGTGTTCTTGGATCTTGTCCCTGGTTTTTTTTGACTTCCGGTGAGAAAAAAAGCTTAAGATCATTTGAAAAGAAGCTTTGATTGATACGTTTATCTTCCTGGAAGTATCAGATCTATTAATGAAGCCTTAGATCCAGTTTTTGGGACTAGTTGATGAAGCAAAATACTTGGAATCCGTGACATAAGTGCAGAAGCTTCAAAGAAATTCAAACTTGTGATGAAGCCACATGGACCTGTGATTCAGTGTTGATTCGGATCTATAATAATTATATTGATTTGTCCTCAAGTCCTATAATCGATGTTTGGTAAAATTTTGCAGGTACAATCCAGAAACAAATTTGAATTGGAACATACCTACCATATCACTCTATGCAGAAATCTGAGCAGTGAACAGATAGTTCAAGTTGTGGCTTTGAAGATCCAATAGGCATCTATTGAAACAACCCCCAGAATTACAAGGTTCGTTCCCATAGAAAGGCTTTGAAGCCCAGATCAGTTAGCACTGTGGAGACAACTGGCTGTGGTAAACTAAACACATAATTCTTGGATCTTGGACTGTCATTTGTGAAGTTACCTATAGGAGCTCTGTCCTGTAGCTTGCAAGGAAATGTTACAATTGTAGTAGCCTAGATTTATAACTAAGGAAACATTACATCTCAGTGTGTAGATGCTCTTCCTGTGGTAACTCGATTGATTAAAGAAGTCTTGGACCTGTTTGGAGGACATAATTACAACAGTGGTTTTGAGCAGTGATTGAAAATATTGTAGACCCTTTTTGAAGGCTTTGTTAAGCCTTTTTGAAGGAGCATTGATGACTTAAGAAGTTTGGAGCATCTCTAGTACTGTTAAAGATCCCTTGAAGTCTAGTGTGTAGATGTTGTGAAGACTTGATTTGAAAAGACTTGTGAAGACTTTGTTGAGCATATTTGAAGATTTAGAGCGCACCTTGGAGAAGCCTTCATTTCTTGGGACAACTTATTGAAGCAATCATGAGGTGACGTTGGAGATCTTTGTTTGGGTGACATGAGGAGCTGTGGAGACACCTTCATGTGAAGACAAAGTTGTCATTGATGGATTAAGCATATTGGAGATCAATTGAGGGCAGCGATGGTGAAGATATTGTCACTGCTCATTGCAGATGATATTGGGAGCTGTGAATAATTAGTGAACTTATCTTGACGAATTGAAGCAAAGGGTTGAAGCCCCTGGAGGATAGGAGTCCTCAAGGGACCAAGTTGGAGCCTGTACCAGAGATAGGGTTGGAGCTTCAAAGTGACAAGGTTGGTTGCTTGGGAAGATAAGGTTGGAGCCCTAGAGGTCGGAGCCTCGTGAAGTCTAAGTTGGTGCTTGGAAAAGTACAGGTTGGTGCTTGGAAGGATTGAAGATTGGTGTCTTCATCTAGGGTTGGAGCCCTACACATTAATGTATTGAATTCATTGTAAAGAAAAGATTAATAATAGTATTCATTCTTATTGTTCATTTTGTGTTCAAATTATAAGTGATCTAACTGGGAAAAATAACAATTGAAAAGAAATACTGATTCACTCCTCCTCTCAGTATTTCTAACAGTTGCAACTTGCCACCATTATTATCAGAGTGTGCTAATGGTTATCCTGGTCAAATATTCCCCAGTGTCAATAGCTGTACTTAAATTGGGATGTCCAACATTGTTCTCTGGCTTACAGCCCTTTGGGCTCCATGTTGTGCTAACTGCTACAGTGAAGGGCTTCCTGGAAGGTGAGAGCTGCTTCGGGAGGCTATTCCCACAAGACATCTACTCAAAGATGTATTACTAGTTTCTTTACTTTTACTATGATTTCTTCGGCCCTGGATGTTAGGACTCAGGAGTGTGGTCCTAACTCTTTCTTCAACCCCATCCACCATTGGAGTATGTGAATGCAACCCAAGATTACACTCAGGGCCTCATCAATCCAGGCTACTCTTCAAGCCTCATTAATCCAAGCCACTCTCCAATGGACAATATCCAACAAGCACTTGGTGTCAGCATCTGCACTATTGATTTGGATGATGAGTAGGGCTAACTCCCTCCTCCCCCTGTGGCAGCTGCATATTCCTGGTTATGTTTCTTTATTGGCCTTCCCTCACTTTATAGGGTTTTCCTTTTTGGGATAACCTAGTTGTATGCCTATGCTTATGTCATTTTGTTTCCTGCTTCTGTTGATCATTCAAAGCTCTTCGGTCGTGTTGTACATATTTACCCCTGCCCATGAATTTTGGCCTATTGCCCCACTCGAATCTGATACGAAGCTCCACCGTGGCCTAAAGTCCCACGCTCCCATTTTATATAAATGTCTCCGCCCGAAAATTCACTCCACAAAGGTTGAAGACCCGTCATTTAAATTATATCGGGCCGAAGCCCCAAGTCCTTAGCCCCTCTCCTTATTGCTTTCATACGACCCGAGCCCAAGAACCACAGGATAAAGGGAAGAGGGCTTATTGTTTTATGTTATCGGGAGGGATAGCAGCCGTCCGATTGAATTAAATCAACGAAGCGGTGAGCGTTACAGTCGGAGGGCCCCGCACACGCCAGAAACCGGCGGTATTGCCCCGCACCGCTTCCACCGGGCTGGCGGTATTCGGCATAGACCAGCGATTCCATTAGAGAGGAGCCACGCGTCTCTTGTACGGGCCCTAAAACCATTTTTCCCCGCGCGTTAAAGCCTGTACGCTCGCCGGGCAGCGGAATTAGTTTGAATCGTCCGATCTGCCGATCGCCATCCAACGACGGATACATACCAAAACTGCCCGCTTGTTAACGTGTGTCCGCCGTGCTTTGTGGCCCACCATCGTGTCGCTCCCGTCCATTCCTAGCCGCTGATTTACGTTTATAATCCGACGATCCAGATCCCAGTCTCCCCGTCCGTTAACTCCGCTGCCACGTCAGTCCCCACCCGTCCATCGTACATCCACGTGTCTCCGTCCCGTGCATCCATAATATCCCTCCGCGCGCTATATATATATATATATATATATATATATATATATATATATGTGAGTGTTTGTTCATATGTTTTTATTCATATTTGTCGTTATTTCTTCCTCACGACCCGACTGTGTCACAAATAAAACCCACATTTCGTCTATCTGTCGAACCTCTATCGATTTTCTTCCACCTCCATGCGTATTCCTGTTATTTGTTTGTTTTTCACGACGTCATTATCATCTCCCCCCTCCATACTCCCTGTCTCTGAGGCTGTCTTCCCTAATGTTTTGCGGGTTTTGCAGGTTTTAAAATGACAAAGAAGGCGTTTTAGTTTACCGCCTCCATTGCAGAGATCAAAGAGCATACCAAAGGACATATTCTGCTGGCGAATTTTAAAGAGAAAGCTGAGGGTAGGTGGGAGAGATGACCACCATTAAAGAAGACAGAGATATGGATCAATAGAACCCTCCAGAGAAATTCGCACCGCATTAAAGATCCAGGATTCGAATCCAAAATCAAGGGCCGAGAGTACAATACAAAATTGCAGAATATTACAGGTCTCTTACGGCAGCAGATTTTCCCTCAGCAGAAGGCAACACGCTGTATATATTTTATTATTTGTGTCTTGTATATAAGGAGATTTTTATCTCCCAGCATTTATTTCTATAGACAGTTTGTAAAGTACATTCGTTTATAGTTAGTCATTCAGAGATGGACGCGAATGTTTTCCGCCATCTGATTGAAAATAAGTCATTAAATGTGCTTCATCTACCTCCGCCTCCTCTAGAATTCTCTATCTTCCCTATAAAGGCTCAAAAAGAAGACATTGTAAGGGTTCCAGATTTCTATCAGCAAACTGTGCAGCGAGAAGACTTCTGTATACATTTTTGTAATATTTCTGTATGAAGCTTCAGAGCCCGTAGGGTCTCAGTGAGGAGGGGTTATGACTGTAATGAGGATTCTGGTCTCTGGTATCTCACAGTATGTAATTTCTCTTATGTGCTAATACAATATCTCTTTCATGCTATTTGTCTTCTTGTATCATGTTCTAGAATGCGAGTGGCTCACTAGTTTGCAGTAAGGATTCATCCTTGTTGATGCCCTTTCTGGAATTAGTCAAGCACTTTAAATAGGCCTAGTCATGGTATATTGTTCCATGCTCACTCTTTCCATATTTTCTGCTATATTAGTTGCTTGAGGGGGGTGCTTTTAAAACGCCATTGTCATATAAGGATTCGTAAATGGGTGCACCCTTATGTGGTTCTGTTGTGTATCTGGGTATCACTCTCATGCCAACTAATATCTTCTTATGTTTCCTCACTGCACTCATCATCTGATATTTAATTTCTGTGATATATTATCTGAACTGGCCCTCTTTACAGTAAGCGGTCTCTTAACTGTCTGATGCCTTTGTATTGGAGTTTTACTTGATGTTCCTACATTGTTCTTGTCTTTGTACTAGCTTATGAGAGAGATTGGTCCCATTCAAAACTAATTTCCTTGTTTAGAACAAGAGATAGTAAGCGAGTTCTTGGACTGACAACCCAAACTAAAAGGGCTCCTTGCTATATTAAGATGTCCTAGGCATTGGTCTATGGCAACTCTAGGCTGTCTCTAGGGGGGTGACAAAATCATCCACAACAGGTCAAATTCTTGAAGTCTTCCTAAGGTGCATGGACCCTTGGATCATAGAGGAATGGTGCATAATAGTGAAGAGAAGTATTGGTGAAATGATGTGAAGTAATTCCTTCCTTTGTTAGTATATATGGTGATTAAGTGATCCCATCTTAAGTCAATCTAGTTTTCTCAAGTACGTTGCCACTATTATTATCATAGTGTGCTAATGGTTATCCTGGTCAAATATTCTCCAGTGTCAATAGGTGTACTTAAATAGGGCTGTCCAACGTTGTTCCCTGGCTTACAGCCCTTTGGGCTCCATGTTGTGCTAACTGCTACAGTGAAGGGCTTCCTGGAAGGTGAGAGCTGCTTCGGGCAGCTATTCCCACAAGACATCTACTCAAAGGTGTATTACTAGTTTCTTTACTTTTACTATGATTTCTTCGGCCCTGGATGTTAGGACTCAGGAGTGTGGTCCTAACTCTTTCTTCAACCCCAACCACCATTGGAGTATGTGAATGCAACCCAAGATTACACTCAGGGCCTCATCAATCTAAGCTACTCTTCAAGCCTCATCAATCCAAGCTACTTTTCAGCCTCATCAATCCAAGCCACTCTCCAATGGACAATATCCAACAAGCACTTGGTGTCAGCATCTGCACTATTGATTTGGATGATGAGTGGGCTAACTCCATCCTCCCCTTGTGGCAGCTGCATCTTTGTCCTGGTTATGTTTCTTTATTGGCTTTCATCCACTTTATAGGGTTTTCCTTTTTGGGATAACCTAGTTGTATGCCTATGCTTATGTCATTTTGTTTCCTGCTTCTGTTGTACTCATATTTCATTTCATCTCATTTCAAGGGAGGGTGCACTTATGCACCCCTTTGTTTTGTTTTGGCTATTATTGTTGGTTGTAACTTGTAATCCCCTGTACTGTTGAACTATTTTGGCCTTTAGTGGACATAAATACAATTTTCAACTTTTTACTAAACGTGCTTCCTCTTCTATGAATGTAGGGTATTAATCCTTTAGCACATTAAACATGCGTAATGCTGGCTCTATTCTTAGAGGAGTCCTTGTAGTTAGGGCCATGAAACACGTGTCAGTCTTGTTGCAAATGCTGTATAAGTTTGATTAACATTTTTAATGATAAAATTAATTTTTGGGGCAGACAAAGCCAACAACTTGAAATTAAATTCATAATGCACAGATCAAGACTTTTATATTTACTTATGGTTATTATGAAATGATTTTGATCCATGAGATTGAAACTACCACAGAATGGTATCTCAGATTGGTTTGGTATTAATTTTAAGTTCAGTGAGTACGTGTGATCCCCTTCTTGTTTGCTGAAAAAGAGCATACCCTATTTACATCTAATATTGAAATGTTAGTGTCTCATGATGCCTTGAATGAATTAGAAAGCTAGTCTCTGGTTTGAATTGCACTCTAGGATAAACTCATTGCATTTTTATAGGAGGGAACTACATTACCGTTACGTATATATATCCTATTGATATCCATCTAATCATACATCAAGCTCAGCTCATCCTAGGGAACATTCATCATCAAATTTTGTTGAACTAAAATGAACTTGTCTCATATAGACTGCTTCATTTACATGTGGTTCTTAACATGCAGATAGTGAAAGCATTACATTACTGAAGCAGTATGAAAAGGACACTGAGCCTATTGTATCACAGAGCTGTGAAGTGGCACTGAGCATGCTTGAGTTTGAGCAATCTGGCAAGTCATTTGAGGTAAAGTGCTTGGGTTACATTTTCTTTGTTAATTATATAGGTACAGTTTATTGTCCAATGTTGCATCTGCTCTAATTGATGGTCATTTTCTGCAGTACCTGCTCTTTCAGTCACCAGAAGCGCATTGAGATTTTGCCTGCCCTCATTTGAGTGTTGTTACATCTGCTCTGATTGATGGTCATTTTCTGCAGTACCTGCTCTTTCAGTCACGAGAAGTGCATTGAGATTTTGCCCGCCCTCATTTGAGAGTTAGTGTTGTTGAAAACTTTGGTAATTGGTATTCACCTGTTATGAAAATATCTTCACATTTTAAAACTTGAAATTTAAAAGGTAAATTGACAATGCTGTATTCGGGAATGGATAAAGCTCAAAGTCATATGCTGTGTTTTCCCTGATAGTGCAAGTCAATTCCTAGAGTTGCATTTTATTGACCTGAAAGTTGACTCTGTTTGTTTCGGGGTCCAACATCACAATACGGTCAAACTCGATGTTGTTTAACTGGAATAGGTGTTTTGGGTTTGATCATGTATATTTATTACTTAGTTTAAAGCCATATTCAGTTAATTAGTACAGCTCATGATTTTCCATTACTTGTGATGTGATGTGTTGAACATGGTACTTTTGAATTTGAAAATAATGATTGATACGGCACTCCTCATGTGAAGTGCTTTTGGGATAAGGTAGTCATGTTCTTTATGATTGGTGTTTAGCAGTTTTACAGTTATGTTGGACTGCACTATTGTTTTGGTCTCTTAAAAATAATTTTGTTTATGTATGCTATAACTAGATCATTTTGATTGCTGATTTGACTAAGAAATTCATTCAAATTGTGGATTTCTAGTATGAATGATGTAAGTACATATTGAGACCATTGATTGAATTTCAGTTAATATTTGAATAGGTTACGCATCTACTGAACAATTGCACATGCAGCACATTTTTCTTACTCCAGTTACTGGCAAGTTATCACTTACACTTGCCCAGTTATTGACAATTTATAACTTAGTAATTTAATTAATTTAAACAACTGCAGATTACTAAATAAAAGCGTTGCTGGGATTTTTAATAGGTAAATAAAATCTAAAACAGCAGAAGCAAAATAGTCAATCTCACACGGGTACACAGAAAATTTACCCCTCAAATATGTTGTCCATGAAATTCCGTTTTACAGTATACTTGGCTCCCTTGTTGGGAAAATGGCCCAAATAGAAAAACTGGAAAAATTACAGAAATAAAATAGGCTTGTCAACCCCTCTGAGAAAACCAAAACTTGATTTGTGCTTTTTTTGGCTGTACAGATTTCTGTACAACCTGCTGTCGTTAACTTGTACGGCACTGTTGCAAACATTCTGCCTGCTGACGTCAACCTGTATGGCTCTGCTGCAAACTTTTTTCCTGTTGTCGTCACCCCAAACCAATGTTACCAGACTCAGAATCGGCAATAAATCGGCGAGGCAAAAGAGCGAAGAGTTTTAATCGGATCGAGAAAAAATCGGTGAATTCAATAAATAAAGATATACACATATATTGAATTAAAAATGCATTTTTTTTGTATTGATATTCAATAAAGCCATGTCCAAGCAATGTATAATATCAATAAATGTCCAAAATATCATGAATGAATAAGTATCTCATATATGTTATGAGTCCAAACATGATCCAAAGTATTGTCTTGACTCCTAACTAGTGACGTCATAGAACCAAAAGCACCTGTTTCTAAAAGTTTATAAAATACTGCATACTAATAAGTGAAAAAGCAGTAACTGAAACTTCTTGATTGCTGCTGAAATGATACGATAATGGTTTGCTACTGAAATCTCTGACATAGCACATGATGGAGCACACTACACACTACGCCTCTATTATGTGGAGTAAACTGAAATTGAAACCATGCCTCGATTACCTTCTCAGCGTATGAGTTGCGGGCCTGAGCAGTGAGAAGTGAGTGATGGACCAACGTTTATTTTTTAACCTAACTAAACCACATGGAAAACAATGTGGCAACCCTAAAAGTTAAAACCTGTGCTTGCCAAGTTGAGGGCCGAAAATCGCCTTAGTCGCATAAATCACAATTAATCAGTGAGTCGTGAGTCAAACTTGCGTTGACCATGAGTCAAACTCAATCAACGCGAGTTTGACTCGCCCAGAGTTGAATCAGATCGCTTGAGGGAAGAACAGAGTTTGACTCACGATTAACCGTTAGTGATCGGAGATTCATGTTTCAATGCAATATTACTTCTGTTTCCTATATATGTGGCTATCGCTTTGTACAACATTGTTGTACCCTGTACAATGTTGTTGTACCTATATACAACACCGCTGTACCACATTCTACGCTGGTGCAGTCACCTGTATGTTTGTATGGAATGTTGTAATCATGCCCTTACCTTCACACGTGTGTGCTTATGGATTTCCGTATGGACTGTAGCTATCACATTCCTCGCACTATAAAATATCTTGCTCTGCTATAGTATAACCTTCTCTAATTTTTTGAGGATTGCTTCCTCCTTGCTGCCTCATTGTTTCCTGTTTTCTATTTGGCCTTAACACTGGATGAAGGTCCTTTATCAGCGTTGCTGTGTTCTCCTGGAATCATTGCCCTTTGTGACTCAATCACTCAATGTTCTTGTTTGTTTTTGTCCCTTGGTCTTCGTCTAGCTTTGCTTTTATAAATTTTGAGTTATTAACTGAATCCACAACCGTAATTGCTAAAGTGATTGATGATTGAAATTAGATATCAAGTGAAAGATCAATGGTTGAGTTTCATTTAATTCACTAATGCATATAACATTTGCATTTCATTAAATTAACTCACTTTTTCTTATAAAAAACAATTACTTTAATCTGCTAAAGTTAAAGGGTCCTTTGGATGACTTACACACGTCTAGACACACATACTTTAGTCGTAACATAACATCCCATCCATCATCCTTCACCATGGCTTTCTCTATGTAGAAATTCCTTGTAGATTCAAACTGCTAATGTAATTTTATAAAACAATGGACTTGAATCTACTTTACTCATATGCGGAAAGCAATTCACGATTGAGAAGTAATATAAAAAACATGCGACATGAATCAATTAACACATATAACACGAGGATATATCTAGGGGAAAGCCATTGCTCAAAACCCCTCCCTATCTCTATTGCTTTAATAAAAAATAGAGAAGAAATACAATGTTTTTTCAAGCTTGAACAAACTCTGCACAACTATAATCTATCTCTCTACTGTTAGGGTTCCGTGATTTGGCTGATTGGCAAGCCAAGTGACAGGGTAACATCAAACCAATCTTTGGAGCCCAAGGACCTAGCCTTCCTGGACTCAGAGAGGACTTTCTTTATGTGTAAGGGATATCTATGTGTTTTGCTTCTTATGTTTCTGATTTTAGGCTAGTTATGAAGTAGGTTTTTTGGTTTTGCTTTTAGGTTTGTGAGGGAAAAACTGATCAAAGATTAAGATAGATAAAAAGATTGTTAGATCAACTGGGCTATGGGGTCGAAAAGGTCAAGAAAGCTTCAGATGGTGATACAAGGTATGTTGAAGGGCCGATTTGATCAAGGTAAAATGGATCTTAAGGTAAAATGAAGTGGGATGGACACTAAATTTGTGAAGAACAAAGGATTTCAAACATAAATAGTTCAATAGCTAACATAAACATGGTAGGGCTAACCATTAATCATAAGAAATGTAACTATAAACTCATAAATGCATAGAAATAAACATTGAAGCAATACATAAAGATATATGACTCTTTAACTTTATGAAATTGCTATCAGACTTTGGGGAAAGACAATTAAGACAAACAAATAACTCAAATCACTATGAGGAAACACCTAGACATAGTATTTCAAGCTATCGGGCATTTTGAAGTAAGATTGCATAGTTTTAGGCAAAGGGCAAGATTAGTACAAGACCTCCTTGGTTCAACTAATGACAATCAAACAATCAAAGAAATGTTTCAGAGGTGGAGCTATGACTAGCCATGAGTAAGCAGGGCATACTGTGAATCATACTTAGCATGCATAAAACCATAAAGGAAACAAACAAACAATTTCTTCCGTTATCAAAGAGCAATCAAAGATTCTTTGATGTGACTAAGAAGGAAGAAAACATAAAAGCTATAAAGAAACATGAAATTTGAGGTGTCTCCAAGGGCATGTCTCAAATTTATTCTCTACTGTCTTATAGCAAGCAAGAGTATGAAATATGAAAGAAAAATAAGCATAACAGAGAGGGACACTATACCATTTTACCAAGTCAAGGAATCCAACAACAGTCCTCTTTCATCATCCAAAAATATTCAAGAAACTATTCAATGCATGAGACAAGTGTTTCTTTCAAGCTTGTATATCCATATATTGCTCTATATCATCAAGTTCAGCCTTGTTTACAATGAAATAACTTGGAATATATAAGCCAAGATGAGGGAAAACCTCCTAGTGCAACTAGCAAGCTCATTGGCTTATAAAAAAATCTGATTTTGTCCTTGAGGCTTTGCAAAGCCCAAGGCACAAAATATCTATAAAAATATCTTAAAAATGCTAAAAAAAGAAATTATATTGACTTTTCTTAACTAACCATGGCCAAAAAAGGCTAAACGCACGTTAGGGAAAGCCACTTCAAAAAAGTGCATTTTTCACAAAAATACTTAAGAAATATATCAACAGAAAGTCCCCTGTCTTGCGGTCAAATTTTGGAGGCCTTCCCAATGTCTAAACGAGGCCCGTGACGGCTCGTTGGAAAGCTCTGGATGTCTAGTTTCTGAAAATGCTTTGTTTTATCCAAACTGATCATTGGAAGTCTGTCAAAAACTGACTTGTGTGTAAAAACCCGAAAAATTGCCTTTGCTGATATGCGGGGTAGAGCGTTGAAAAAGTGATTGTTTTTCGCCACTTTGGGGGACCAAATCATCTTCAATTGATCTGAAATTCGCTGAATAGATGCCCTTGAAATTATGACATCCAATGATACCATTTTCATCCTTTGAGGATGTCTCAAACAGAAATGGCGATGCCCATGTTTTTTAGCAAAAAGCCCAAAAATGTCAAAAAACCAAAACTTGTCGAATTTTGCCCAATTTTGGTGAGTATGACTCTCAAGGGTTTTCAGAAGCATGCTGAGAAGCTGAGGCCAAAATTTGGAGTCTTGATGTATATTTCTTCATTTTTGGTGACGTGCGCCTCTTTTGAGCCTTCTTGAGCATTTCTTGTGTGGCCTTCAATTTCTGTCGGGCGAACTGATTAAGCTTCTTATAGTGCCCAGTCATTCTTCTTTGAAGGTCCAAATCTCTATTGGCCTTTTCCAACTTCTTCTCCAAGTGGTCATTCACCCTTTCAAGCCATGCTTCTCTATTGTTTTCTATCTCTTGGGTGAAAAAAGTAGTGAGAGGAAAAGATTGGAAAAGGGCAACCTCTTTCTCTGTTTGTTTCTCTAAGGCTCTTCTGAGTCCCATGGTCCTTGGCCTTTCTTCTTGGCTGATCTTCATCTTCTCTATCATTGAACTCGCCCATGAGTTCTTCCAACTTAATTTGCGCCTTGGAGGCCTCTTTTTGATATTTGATAGCCCGTGTCTCATATACCGCCATGTGGACACTCATTTGCTTGTTTTGTGTTTGTAGAAAGTGAACGAGGTTTTTAGACCTCTCTAGATCCACTTTTAGATCATGAATTTGATCTTCTCTATTTATCAAGAGAGACTCTAGGATTCTGGCCTCATTATTGCTATCATCACTGTTTATCTGAATTATGTCAAAGTCCCTCTCTTTCTCATGGCTGCTTTCTTCCTTCTCCTTTCATTTGCTTTGAGTGGCCTTCTTGGTCTTCCTCCTCTTTGGTAATTCCACAATGGATTGCTTGGGAAATTTCCCTTTGCTTCAGAGGGCTCTAGTGACATTTGGAGTTACAGTTTGAGGCACTCTCTTTCTTGATGTTTGGGGCTTTGTCACCGAAAAAAGCATGGGCCCTTGCCTAGGAGAGGCAACTAGCACATGCTCTATTTGCTCTTTTCCCTTGCTACTCTCCTCATCATGTTTGCTGCTGTGAGGGCTACCAGTGTCCTCATCAAACTGTTCCATTTCCTTATCATGCTGTTTCATTTCTTCATCATTGCTCTCTTCACTGTTTTGGTTTTCTTCATGGCGCTCTTCTTTACCACTGCTGTCTTTCATCACTGTGTTTTTCTTCTTCCTCATGCCGTTCTTCCTCACTATGTTTTTCTTCTTCATCATGCTGTTCTTCCTCACTGTGTTTCTCTTCTTCATCATGCTGTTCTTCTTGACTGTGCTGCTCTTCTTCATCATGCCGCTCTTCATCACTATGCTCCTCTTCATCATGCTGTTCTTCTTCACTATGCTCTTCTTCTTGTTCAATCATGGGAGATTTTAGCTTCTTAGGATTTGGCTTACTAGAAGAAGGAGAAAGATGCTGAGTGGAAGGTGAAGGAGATGCATGGGATGAAGAAACAGTGGCGAAATCGGGATGTGCAATGAAAGTGTCCCAAGAGATTCCCTTCTTCTCAAGTTGATGAAGAATGACAATCTTGATGAGGGAATGATGGAAAAGGCAAGCTGGTTGCTGAGAGGGAGGTCTCTTTTGAACAGTGGAGGCCATCTTTTCAATACTTCTATGGAGGAAAAAGGGGACGTTTAACAATTGGGTCCTCGTGAAGTGCATGAGTAACCGGACATGGTAAGCATAGACCCGGGAAAACGTTCCCTCGCATGTGAAATATGTCATGATTATCTTCATGAGGGGAGCATAGCTAGTCAACAGATATGAAAAAGGAAAGATGGATGGGCATGCATCTCGATGGTCCGACTTCAAAAATGGTTTGCACTGTTCTGAGTCAAGGTAGCTTTGTTTAAACCATTTTTCTCCGACATACGAGATTTTGGTAGCTCTGGAAATGGATCTAGGAGAAAACTTCTTTTCACTTCCTGAACCCTTTGACAAAAATCTAGACATCCAATTTCATGAAAGTTAAACAGAACTGAAGGATGGGCGTTTACTTCCTCAGTTGAAAAAGGTTCATACCTCCTGTGAGGCCCACTTCTGCTGTCTTGCCTGGGAGGCATTTTGTTTTGGATACTCTTTGTTGGTTGACTAAGAAAATGGCTGATTCAAATGGTTTCTGAAATAGTCTCCCAACACCACACCTTGTCCTCTCTGCAAGTCCCTATGCTTCTTTGATGTTATTTAAACAAGTGTTTGTCAAAAGAGAAACAAAAACACTTTGATCACTGTGTTTGAGCAAAGATCTTGAAAAAGATATGTTTGGGGTCTTTTGTTGAAAAATGATCTCTTTTGTTTTGGCACAAAAGATCCTACCCTCAAGCACTGCTCTTTTGTTTGTTTAATGCCCTTTGCAAGGTAAACAAAAACACCTTTCAACTGACTTGAAGACCTTGAAAAAAGACTCCGCCCTTTTTTGAATTCTGGGGCTGCACAAAGTTTACTATTTCACAATACAGAGAGGACCTCTTAAAATGACCAAGCCTTCACCTTCTAACCAACGTTTCACTCTGAGTTTTTAACAAACACAATCCTTTGCAAAATACTGTTAATATGCCTTTCCAGCAAACTTGAGACCTCTACAACTTTGTTTATCTGTCTAGCAACTATGGGCTATCACTTTTTTTTTTAAAGGCAGTTAAGGCTCTTTAAGACTGATAAAAACACCCTCCCCTATCACTGTATCAATTCTTGACATCCACAGCAACAAAAACTCTTTGATTTTGACCAAAGGCTTTAACTTCTAATCACTGTTTCTCTCTTGTGCCTTTTTATACGATAAGATGCCCTTGAAACCACTGTTAAAACACCTTCCAGATTGATTTGAGACCCCCAAACACAAGAAGGCCTTCTTTAGTTTTGACAAAAAATCTATCTCTTTACCACTGTCTATCTCTGTGTTTTTAGATGGTGAAATGCTTTCAAAATCACTATTTCTTCTTAGGGAAAAACACAGCAAAAACACCCTCCTTCAATTTCAAAATTTTCCACGAAGTGAAGAAGTACCTTGAAGAATGTCTATGGGACTTGGTTGGTCATTGGAGTAGCTTTTAAAAGTGTTTTTCGACACCCGGAGGATGAGTGGCATGTTTGCCACCGAGAGCGCCGCGCAGACAAAGTAGTCGGGTCGGCTTCAGGCACTGGTGAACGAGCGCACAGGTGGGCCGCACTGTAGTTTAAACGCAGTGTTCGGACGCTCATAGGTGCGCCGCGCACTTCTACAGGCGTGCCGCGCACTTCTACCATTAGGGGAATTTTGAGGTCTAAAATGGGCCTCATAAGAAAAATGTACAACAAAAATAAACTTTATAACAACCAATAGGATTCAAGATGATGATGTCATCCATAATGGATGATTCACCATTTCTGGAGTAAAAAAGTAAAAATATTAAAAAATAATAAAATAATAAAACTACTTTTTCAACTCGTATTTTAAACTTATCTCCCAAAATTTTTACTCAAATTTCGAGCGGGAGTACTCGTTGGATGCGGAATTTAATTCCTCATCCAAGGAGTACCCATGTTGCATACTTTCGATGAACTCTTCTACACGAAAAATGAGAAATACATAAAAAAATGTGATTGTAATCACGTTTTTTTATGTATTTCTCATTTTTCGTGTAGTAGGACCCATCGAAAGTATGCAACATGGGTACTCCTTGGATGGGGAATTAAATTCTGCATCCAACGAGTACTCCCGCTCGAAATTTGAGTAAAAACTTTGGAAGATAAGTTGAAAATATGAATTGAAAAAGTAGTGTTTTCATTTTTCCCTCTAAAATTTGATGATGTCATCAAATCTTATTAGATTTTTTCCACTATTATTTTATAATTTCCTTAGGAGGCCCATTTTAGACCTCAAAATTCCCCTAATGAGGCGTGCCGCGCAGGCTTGGAGCTCTGCAATCGTTGAAAAATGCTCGAAATTGCTTGGTTTCTTCAACGAGCAACTAGTGGAGTATACTTAGGCTTTTGAAATTTTGCAAATGGAGCCTTTGAAACGGTCTCCTCCGCCTTTGTAATTCAAATGAGCTCAAAAAGCCTTTGTATTTACTTCGTAAGGGTTTGAATGCCCTTTGAAAAAAGTTTTTTGTTATATAAAAATACAACTCACCGCCTTGAGTAATATATCACACTTTCTAAAATATGACAAAGACCATTCTTCAAACAAGAATTATAACAACAACGCTGTGGCCATGACCTTTTCTGAAGTAAAGAAAACTCCTTAAAAAGCAAGATCTTTTTCACTTTTTCTTTATTAAGGAAATAACCCTGTTACTGTTTGCCCATTTCTGTCCTTAAAAAAGAACACTGCTCAAGAGCCATATCAAAGATTGTTGATGCATCCTTTGCCTAACCATTGGAAGGAGATGATTTACAATTCTAAAACTTATTTTGACAATTTCGACTCTCTTGGTGTTTGATGACTTGTTATGCCCATTGTTGAAATTGGTCAAAAACTGTTAGGCACCTTTTATTGACATTTTCTTTTTGATTGTAGAATAAGAACCTCATTTGCACTCGCCCAGATTTGACCTATACCTGTTTATAAAAGAGAAGGCTTTTAAAGATCTTCAATGCAATCATATACAACAACAGAGTTTGTTTTTATGTAAAGTAAAAGGTCTTGTCTGATGACTGTGGTATGCCTTGTTTCTTTGAATGTTGTCTTGAATTTGAGACATTTTGTCATACCCTTCCTGTCATTGTGATGAGCCTGTTTCAAATTTTGTACATCTTAACCTCAGATTGCCTTTGAAGAAGATCTTTATGAATATGAAAAACAAAGCTTCTTGAACATCATAGTATCACTGCTTGTCCTATGTTTAAACACCAATTTTCTACTCATAAACCTTCAATCTCTTCCCACTGCATTTCAATTCTGCCTTTTAAACAGTGAACCCATCTAAAACACCCCTTGAAACACTACTGTTGTATCAGTGGTTTCATCCATTGGAAGAAATGGTGTAAACAAGTTTTTAGGCCATTTGAAGTATTGTTAGCCTTGTGCTCTTTGAATGAGGCCATACCTCTGTTCCTGACCTTTTGCTTTTTCAAATGAAGGAGGCCTTTATCCTGTTTCTTAACCATCTGCTTTTAAATGAAGGAGGTTAGCATAATATTTCCAAACCATCTGCTCTTTTGGAGGAGGTTTAACATAGTCTCCCAACCATCTGCTCATGTTTGGAGGAGGTTTATACAGTCATGCCATTCCATCCCTTTTTTCAAACTGTGTCATGTTTCTTTGTAATGCATATCTCTGCTTGGTATATCACAATAAGTAATAAAGTGAAAATTTGACAATATGCTATGAGAGGCATTTTTTGAGATATGTATTCTATTGTTAGAATATCTTTGTGAATCTTTTGGAACCAGGAGCAACATGACTTGTATCTGAAGAGTAATTGCTTGCTTGTCGTTACTTACTAACCTTTCTTGACTATGGTTGCAGAGGTTTATTGAATTTTCTCTTTTGACTAGTACTCTCATCCCAGGCTCAAAACAACATGAGAAGCAGTTGTCTTCTCATGTTTAGTTTGATAATGTCTTCTGGAATACTTGTACATTTCTGTTTTTTTGAAATAGACATTGAAACACTGTAAATCCACCTAATATCAGTTTGGCTTTTGACACATGCACTGCTGAGACATCAAGACCTTTTGGTGGCGTGTCCTATGGGTGTATCAAGCTTTGTTTTGCAGATTAAGTGCCAATTCAGGGTTGGCTGGTATTGACTAAAAGATTTTGGCTCAGGATGCTTTTGCCAAGGAAGGATTTCCTACAGTGCCACTACCTAACTTAGGGGAGATCTTTGACAGATTTTGAGTATTATCTTTAGTATGACTAGATCTTAAGATGACAGATGACCAGAGGTAGAGTGGCTATCTTTTTACCAAAAGTTGGTTAATGAATGACCTGGGGATGAAGGTAAATGACAGTAGATGACTTTAGCTTATGATAGCTCATGGATAGGATTATATGATTGAAACTAGATAGGACTTGACAACTGGGTTTTTTTGTTATCATAGGCTGACTGAAAAAAGTAGGAGGCCAAAAAATGTTTAGGGATGTTTTGTAGATGATAGATTTGACAAATTTGGAGATCGGCTTCTAGAAAACTTGGCTTTTAAAAACTAGTCATCATCAACAGGTGAAAAATATTGATGACTAACAGTGGCTCCATTTGGGGAGGGCAGCTCCTTTTCAGGATGTGTCCAGAACTTCAGATCTCTGTATTTTGAAGACCAGTGCCTTTATCCATTGGCGCAAATTTATTTCTTCCTTGATGCTATTTCTGAAAATTGACAGCATGATTAGCATCAAAGTTATTTATACCTGCCCCGCTACATTCCCTAACATTTTTTCTTCTTTCGGGTGCATTTGGACTAGCAACCCTTTGGCATAATATTTTTTTGTAAAATGACACTATCTAATTCTACACTTATATCCGCTGGGAGTTCAGATTAAGCTGATGAACTCCTTTGTTTCTCTACCTATGCTGGATCGACTGTCAAGGTTAAGCTGTTTGATAGGATGTTATTCTCTAATCTAAAACATGAAATTGAAAAATGACCAAATCAGGATTAGACAGTCTGATTTGTCATGTACTTGTGGCATGAAAGACAAGCTGCACACAAATATTATTTTGCATAAAATGAAATCTAGAAAATCAGGGCTAAGATACACAGTTTGTTCTTCATCCCTGCTTTCCTCTTTGGTTCTGTTTTGAGCATGTGGAACCAGTATCTTTTCTTAATCTATCTTTTTTGACAAGTCAAGCTTACACAATATTGGCTATCTCTCCTCTCACTAACTTATCAACAAATAAATTTAAAACATGTTCAGTTATGCTTAGGCTAGATAAATGAACAAGACATTTTGAGCACTAGCAGCGGCATTTAGACTTGCGCGCTTTCAGAATGACTATTTTTTGAACATGGGGCTTTCTTTTTATTTTTCAAACTGCCATCTTTTCTACTTTTCTATTGTTTTTGAGTTTTCTGTTTTTTGTTTTATTTCTTCAAACAATGATATATACAATGATTTAAAAAAAATCTGGAACTAGAAATCCTGAAAATGGTGAAACTTGAGCATCTTATCTTCATAAGGATCTCCTACCACTCTTGGTCCATTTAGCTCTTGAAAAGTAAAGTTTGGAAAATTTTCTCTTTCAAGCATAACATAAGGATTCATGTATGAATCTCTAAACAACCATGTATCTTCCCGCTGTACTTCTTTATACCTTTGATCTCCACTTCTCCTTTTGTTGTACATCTTTTTCAAATAATGCAGATATTCTTTGTCATTTTTGAAGTATATGATAACATCATCAAGTTATATCAGAACGCAGAAATTTAGAACTGGAAATATGGCTTTTAGGAGCATGTTTTTGGTGTCTGGTGGTTTTGCAATTTTGGGCTTGAAGATGGAACTACTTCCAGCATACTTGAAGAATTCTTTGAGCTGTTCGCTTTGCAAAGGAATTATTTGGCGGTACCCTGAAACATCACTTTGTAAAGACACATGATTAGAAGCACCTATCATTTGTATAGCATGGTCTTGAGCAGGAAGGATATAATTTCTGTCCCAAGGGTGTGTATTTGTGTTTCTAAAATCGACACAGATCTTATGTCCAGCTGCCTTGTCTTTGATTATTATTGTTTGGTCAAGATTTTTGTATTTTATTTTGTCGAAGCTGTTTCTTGGAGTGATGGCAGTGTCATAGTGCTTCTCACTGTTTTCTCTACATGTAGTGGTATCTTGAACAATATTTCAAATTCTAGCAGTTCTAAGTCTTTGGTGGAGTGGCAGAATGCTAGCTAGTTCAAACAACTCAGGTATATTTGGACTGCAGTCATCATATATTTTCCTAAGAAGTTTATCAGAAATTTTTTTCTGGATTTTAGCTGTTGTGGCTACAGTCAAGGTTTCATTTGAAGAGGTAGAGTTATGAGATGGTAAATCCTTAAGGTATGGTAAGAACATTAAGCTCCCCTGCCCCTGATTTTCAAAGAGGTTCGTGATATGCAAGTCTTTTAATGCCTCTGTTCTGAAAAATTCTCCTGATGTTACTGCTGATGTTTGTCTATGGTTTGAGCAATTTGCTTGATGGTATATAATGTTTTGTGCTTCCTGCTCTATTTCTATTTCAATAGGAACAAACTCTCTTCCTTCAAGACATAACTGCTCATGGTCATGATAATTTTGAGTGTTCAGCTCGTCATAGAGAACTTGGGGTAGATGATATAGTGTGTTTAAGTTTGTTTCAAGTTCTCACAACTATTCCTCAATGTTTTCATCAGTGTGTAAAATGAATGAATTCAGATCTGAATACAAGGAGTACATCGGGATGTTATCTGGCCTTTCTTGGCTGCTGATCATATATTTCATGTGTGATTCCCGATAGAGTATTCTAGTTTGGTTAAATACAGGAATAGTGGCGTAAGACATATCAAGTTGAATATTTCCCTGAAGCTTGGCTCCCCAAGATCTGGATAAAAGCATTCCATACTTGGGAGGGATGTCTGCTACCACTATGTCGATGATCAGGTGTTTTGCAGGTACTTGGGCCAAACTGAAACAAAGATCTTTGATTAAGCTTAGACAATTGACTCTAATTGAATCAAATGAATATAAGTCTTTATAGGGTCTTGTTATTTCTAGGCCTAATCTTTCCATTACCACCTTTGGCATGAGATTATGCGAGGCTCCGGAGTCTAGCATGGCATTGTGTAGGATTTGGTCATGTATATTTAGACTGATGTAAAAGGGAAGAGTGGTTCCTTCTTGGAATTTCCCTTCTATTTTTGGACTAAACAACACTTCAGGGGTGTCATCAGCTAGATTTAAGGTGTTTGCATCATTTCCTATATTCAGGACCTTTAGCACTTGGGATTTGTAAGAGTTTTGGGCGATAAGTTCAGTGAGAGGCATGGTGATCTTTATTTGGGCGATTTCACCTTCAAAACTGAAGGATGCTTGTAGTTTAGATAGGTTTGCTTCAGTTTTTTCAGCCATGACTTTCTCTATGTTCTTAATTTGCTAACTCTGGTTCGGGATTTTGTTCAACACATCCATCTCGGGAATCTTGGTAGAGGTACTAGGACAATCTGAGCCAAGGTTTGTCTGAATAGCTTTATCTTTGTTTTGGTCAGTTTTCTTGACCACGATTTTGTTGCTATCCACCGCTCTTTTAAGGATGGTATCAGGGGTTTTAGTAACAACAGTGTCTGAGCTACCTTTCTTGGAGTTGTCTTGGTTTCTTCTACTTCTAAGATCATACTGCCTGTGGGCTTGTATTATAGCGTTCTGAAATCCTATAGTAGGATCTTTGGGGTCCTCATAGTTGGTTTCATTTTGATTTGGAGAGAAGAAAGCTTGTTTTTCTTCTGTGAGGTAAATCTCACCCTCGTTATCAGAGCCTATTAGGTTTAAATGCCTTTCATCTATGGGTTATGTATCCCTATCTCCTTCATCAACATAGTTTTCATTGAAGGGTGGCCTGATTTGTTGGTCATTTTCTCTAGGTTTGTTTTGAGGCTGTTCTCTCCTAAAGTTTTGGTTCCGGTTTCTGTTTTGAGGGTTTGGCTGGTTGTCCCTAAGAGGTGTCTTTTCACTTATCTTTTCCCACATTTTCGCCATGGATCTAACCAAGTCATCTATTTTAGGATCTAAGGAAGGGACTGAAGGGGCGACCTCATCCCGGTATGTGACTTTCCTTTCTGATCTGGTCCTAGCTCTCTTTTCTGCTAAGTTGGCTTCTGCACTTATGGCCACTTTTTGCATTTCCTCTAAGGTTGGGGGGTCCTTGTCTCTTAGTTGATAAGTCATGTCCGGGTCGAAACCTTCGGGAAACTTTGTTAAGGATGAGCCAAGTGGAGGTTTGAAGTGAGGTGGGAGGGCGTTATAAACACTGTTGAACCTAGTGCAATATTCCTGGACACTTTCCCCATTTTCTCTTTTTAGGTTGTTATACTCAAACATGATTTGAATGGGGTTCTTTCTGATTTCCCACTTATTTATGAACGTTTGGTAAAGTTCCGGGAGATCGTGTATGCTGTTTGGAGTTAAGCTCTTAAACCATTTTTTGGGTTCTCCGCCCAGGCTTTGGTCGAACATCCTCATTCTTATGGTCTCGTCTTCTATTTCCATGTATTCAAAGGCATCACTAATTCTATCTACATGTTGTTGGGTGGTAGTAGCCTCAACTCCGGTAAAGTGCGAGATTTTGGATTGGTAGTCATTTTGTAAAGGAGCCAAAGGGTGTGGCAACACCAAGGGTGCATACCAAGCTACCATGGCGGGAGCTAATGGATGATTTACAATATGAGGGCTTGTAGGATGAGCTGAGGTGATTTGAAAAGTAGTGGTTTGGATGGGTGTGGCGGATGTACTTGGACTAGTGAAATGATTTTGAGCAGATATGGGGTGGAAGGAGCCAAAGTGGTGGAGAAGCTGAAAGTCAGGAGGTGTAGTAGGTGGGGCTTCTCTACTAGGACTCTGTTGCAAATCTAGGGGCTCAAGATCGTCAAAGTTGATTTTACTTTGTGACTTGATTCTAAAAAGGGTTTTTGTTGATTTCAAGTCAAATGGGGAATCCTGAAAAGATGTGAGATGTTCAGGCACTGATCTTGCTTTACAGATAGACTTATCGGTAGCTAAGTTACCAGTTTCGGAAGCTTGCCACAAAATCTTCTCTGGGTTATCAACTATGATAGGGGGATTTGGGTCTGGATGAGATTTGGTATTGGTTCTTCATGAAGCCAGATTTCGAATTTAGAGTTTAGAGAGGATGGTATTTGTGATTGTTTTGGATGGATGGCCTCTCTAGGGGTTTTGCTAATGTGAAGGATGGTCAACACAAAATGAATGCTAGTGGAGTTTCCAGGTGGATTTCTTTGAGATCTATGGTCCACCACCAATACTATCAAAGATGCTTTCGGGAAAAAGTTTTCTAACTAACTTTGAGGTGAAGACTCGCAAGGAAGACTTATCACTTAGTTTCAACAATTTGCTAGACTGTTTGGACAAGCTAAAGGTTTTATTTGCAAGTTTATTATGTTTATCTCCTATGTTTAGGTGAAGTTTTCTGAATTGCTAAGTTATACTTAGTTTGTCACTGATCACAGAGTTTGCACCATGAATTTTAAGTTTTGGAAAGGATGAGCTAACAGAAAGGTATGTTTTATGAAAATTTTTGGTTTTTATGGAGTTTAGGACCTACTGGAGGCTAGTGGAGTCGCCAGGTGGATTTTGGTTGTTTTTATAGAGATGTACTTATGGTCGACCACCAATAACTAGGAAAAGCCAATCTGGGGATGTTTTTGGGGTTTTCTGAGTTTTTATGTGTAGCCTATGAGGTTTGGAAGAGTTTCCTATAACTGAATCATCATTTTTCTAAGATGGTGAAAAAGCTAGCGTCTACTCTTCAGACAACACTTAAGTTTTTCTGATTTTGATTGAGACTTTGAGAGTTACTAAGGAGTACTTAGATTGTCACTAACTCGGAAGGTCCCACCGTGATCGCCATTATCTTAGGGTCCCGTGATTTGGCTGATTGGCAAGCCAAGTGACAGGGTAACATCAAACCAATCTTTGGAGCCCAAGGGCCTAGCCTTCCTAGACTCAAAGAGAGCACTCTCTATTTGTGTAAGGGATATCTATGTGTTTTGCTTCTTATGTTTTTGATTTTAGGCTAGTTATGAAGTAGGTTTTTTGGTTTTGCTTTCAAGTTTGTGAGGGAGGAACTGATCAAAGATTAAGATAGATAAAAAGATTGTCAGATCAACTGGGCTATGGGGTCGAAAATGTTAAGAAATCTTCAGATGGTGATACAAGGTATGTTGAAGGGCCGATTTGATCAAGGTAAAATGGATCTTAAGGTAAAATGAAGTAGGATGGACACTAAATTTGTGAAGAACAAAGGACTTCAAACATAAATAGTTCAATAGTTGACATAAACATGGTAGGGCTAACCATTAATCATGAGAAATGTAATTCTAAACTGATAAATGCATAGAAATAAACATTCAAGCAATACATAGAGATATATGACTCTCTAACTTTAGGAAATTACTATCAAACTTTGGAGAAAGACAATTAAGACAAACAAATAACTCAAATCACTATGAGGAAATGCCTAGACATAGTATTTCAAGCTATCCGGCACTTTGAAGTAAGATTGCATAGTTTTAGGCAAAGAGCAAAATCAGTACAAGACCTCCTTGGTTCAACTAATGACAATCAAACAATCAAAGAAATGTTTCAGAGGTGGAGCTATGACTAGCCATGAGTAAGCAGGGCATACCGTGAATCATACTTAGCATGCATAAAACCATAAAAGAAACAAACAAACAATTTCTTCAGTTATCAAAGAGCAATCAAGGATTTTTTGATGTGACTAAGAAGGAATAAAACATAGTATCTTTAAAGAAACAAGAAATTTGAGGTGCCTCCAAGGGCATGTCTCAAATCTATTCTCTACTGTCTTATAGCAAGCAAGAGCATGAAATATGAATGAAAACTAAGAAGCATAACAGAGAGGGACACTATACCATTTTACCAAGTCAAGGAATCCAACAACAGTCCTCTTTTATCATCCAAAAACATTCAAGAAACTATCCAATGCATCAGACAAGTGTTTCTTCCAAGCTTGTATATCCATATATTGCTCTATATCATCAAGTTCAGCCTTGTTTACAATGAAATGTCTTGGAATATATAAGCCAAGATGAGGGAAAAACTTCTAGTGCAACTAGCAAGCTCGTTGGCCCATCAAAAATATCTGATTTTGTCTTTGAGGCTTTGCAAAGTCCAAGGCACAAAATATCTATAAAAATATCTTAAAAATGCTAAAAAAAGAAATTATGTTGACTTTTCCTAACTAACCATGGCAAAAAAAGGTTAAACGCACATTAGGAAAAACCGCTTCAGAAAAGTGCATTTTTCACAAAAATACTTAAGAAATATATCAGCAGAAAGTCCCTTGTCTTGCGGTCAACCTTTGGAGGCCTTCCCGATGTCGAAACGAGGCCCGTGATGGTTCGTTGGAAAGATCTGGATGTCTAGTTTCTGAAAATGCTTTGTTTTATCCAAACTGATCACTGGAAGTCTGTCAAAAACTGACCTGTGTGTAAAAACCCAAAAAATTTCCTTTGCTGATATGCGGGGCAAAGTGTTGAAAAAATGACTGTTTTTTGCCACTTTGGGGGACCAAATCATCTTTAATTGATCTGAAATTCGTTGAGTAGATGCCTCTGAAATTATGGCATCCAATTACACCATTTTCATCCTTTGAGAATGTCTCAAACAGAAATGGCGATGCCCATGATTTTTAGCAAAAAACCCAAGAATGTCAAAAAACCAAAACTTGTCGAATTTTGCCCAATTTTGGTGAGCATGACCCTCAAGGGTTTTCAAAAGCATGCTGAGAAGCTGAGGCCAAAATTTGGAGCCTTATGTATCTTTCTTCATTTTTGGTGCCGGACGCCTCTTTTGAGCCTTCTTGAGCCTTTCTTGTGTGGCCTTCAATTTCCGTCAGACGAACTAATTAAGCTTCTTATAGTGCCCGGTCATTCTTCTTTGAAGGTCCAAATCTCTATTGGCCTTTTCCAACTTCTTCCTCAAGTGGTCATTCACCCTTTCAAGCCATGCTTCTCTATTGTTTTCTATCTCTTTGGTGAATAAAGTAGTGAGAGGAAAAGATTGGTAAAGGGCAACCTCTTCCTCTTTTTGTTTCTCTAAGGCTCTTCTGAGTCCCATGGTCCTTGACCTCTTTCTTCTTGGCTGATCTTCATCTTCGCTATCATTGAACTCGCCCATGAGTTCTTCCAACTTAATTTGCGCCTTGGAGGCCTCTTTTTGATATTTGATAGCCCGTGTCTCATATACTGCCATGTGGACACTCATTTGCTTGTTTTGTGTTTGCAGAAAGTGAATGAGGTTTTTAGACCTCTCTAGATCCGCTTTTAGATCATGAATTTGATCTTCTCTATTTATCAAGAGAGACTCTAGGATTCTGGCCTCATTGTTGCTATCATCACTGTTTATCGGAATTATGTCAAAGTCCCTCTCTTTCTCATGGCTGCTTTCTTCCTTTTCCTTTCCCTTGCTTTGGGTGGCCTTCTTGGTCTTCCTCCTCTTTGGTAATTCCACAATGGATTTATTGGGAAATTTCCCTTTGCTTCGGAGGGCTCTAGTGACATTTGGAGTCACAGTTTGAGGCACTCTCTTTCTTGATGTTCGGGGCTTTGTCACCTTTGGAGAAGAAAGCATGGCCCCTTGCCTAGGAGAGGCAGCTAGCACATGCTCTATTTGCTCTTTGACCTTGCTACTCTCCTCATCATGTTTGATATTGTGAGGGCTACCAGTATCCTCATCAAACTGTTCGATTTCCTTATCATGTTGTTTCATTTCTTCATCATTGCCCTCTTCACTATTTTGGTCTTCTTCATGGCGCTCTTCTTTACCACTATGCTGCCTTTCATCACTGTGTTTTTCTTCTTCCTCATGCTGTTCTTCCTCACTGTGTTTTTCTTCTTCATCATGCTGTTCTTCCTCACTGTGTTGCTCTTCTTCATCATGCTGTTCTTCCTGACTGTGGTGCTCTTCTTCATCATGCTGCTCTTCATCACTATGCTTCTCTTCATCATGCTGTTCTTATTCACTATGCTCTTCTTCTTGTTCAATAATGGAGATTTTAGCTTATTAGGATTTGGCTTACTAGAAGAAGGAGAAAGATGCTGAGTGGAAGGTGAAGGAGATGCATGGGATGAAGAAACAGTGGCGAAATCGGGATGTGCAATGAAAGTGTCCCAAGAGATTCCCTTCTCAAGTTGATGAAGAATGACAATCTTGATGAGGGAATGATGGAAAAGGAAAACTGGCTGCTGAGAGGGAGGTTTCTTTTGAACAGTGAAGGCCATCTTTTCAATATTTCTATGGAGGAAAAAGGGGATGTTTAACAATTGAGTCCTCGTGAAGTGCATGAGTAACCGGACATGGTAAGCATAGACTCGGGAAAACGTTCCCTCGCATGTGAAATATTTTGTGATTATCTTCATGAGGGGAGCATAGCTAGTCAACAGATATGAAAAAGGAAAGATGGATGGGCATGCATCCTGATGCTCCGGCTTCAAAAAGGGTTTGTACTGTTCCGAGTCAAGGTAGCTCTGTTTAAACCATTTTTCTCCGACATACGGGATTTTGGTAGCTCTGGAAATGGATCTAGGATAAAACTTGAAATCTAAGCCTGCCAGCTGAAAATGTTTCCCTTGCAATCTCAAAGCACATAGATGTGTCAAGGGGAGATAAATTTTCACCTCCTGAACCCTTTGACAAAAATCTAGACATCCAATTTCATGAAAGTTAAACAGAACTGAAGGATGGGCATTTACTTCCTCAGTTGAAAAAGGTTCATACCTCCTGTGAGGGCCACTTCTGCTGTCCTTCCTGGGAAGCATTTTGTTTTGGATACTCTTTCCTGGTTGACCAAGACAATGGCTGATTCAAATGGTTTCTGAAATAGTCTTGCAACACCACACCTTGTCCTCTCTGCAAGTCCCTATGCTTCTTTGATGTTATTTAAACAAGTGTTTGTCAAAAGCGAAACAAAAACACTTTGATCACTGTGTTTGAGCAAAGATCTTGAAAAAGATATGTTTGGGGTCCTTTGTTGAAAAATGATCTCTTTTGTTTTGGCACAAAAGATCCTACCCTCAAGCATTGTTCTTTTGTTTGTTTAATGCCCTTTGCAAGGTAAACAAAAACACCTTTCAACTAACTTGAAGACCTTGAAAAAAGACTCTGCCCTTTTTTGAATTCTGGGGCTGCACAAAGTTTACTATTTCACAATAGAGAGAGGACCTCTTAAAATGACCAAGTCTTCACCTTCTAACCAATGTTTCACTCTGAGTTTTTAACAAATACAAGCCTTTGCAAAATACTGTTAATATGCCCTTCCAACAAACTTGAGACCTCTACAACTCTGTTTATCTGTCTAGCAACTGTGGGCTATCACTGTTTTTTTTGAAAGGTAGTTAAGACTCTTTAATACTGATAAAACAACCCTCCCCTATCACTGTATCAATTCTTGACATCCACAACAACAAAAACTCTTTGATTTTTGACCAAAGGCCCTAACTTCTAATCACTGTTTCTCTCTTGTGCCTTTTTAGATGATAATATGCCCTTGAAACCACTGTTAAAAGACCTTCCAGATTGATTTGAGACCCCCAAACACAAGAAGGCCTTCTTTAGTTTTGACAAAAACTCTATCTGTTTACCACTGTCTATCTCTGTGTTTTTAGATGGTGAAATGCTTTCAAAATCACTATTTCTTCTTAGGGAAAAACACAAAAAAAACACCCTTCTTCAATTTCAAAATTTGCCACGAAGTGAAGAAGTACCTTTGAAGAATGTCTATGGGACTTGTATGGTCGTTGGAGCAGCTTTTAAAAGTGTTTTTGGACGCCCGGAGGATGAGTGGCACGTTTGCCACTGAGAGCGCCGCGCAGACAAAGTAGTCAGGTCGGCTTCGGGCACTGGTGAACGAGCGCATAGGTGGGCTGCGCTGTAGTTTAAACGCAGTGTTTGGGCGCTCACAGGCGCGCCACGCACTTCTACAGGTGCGCCGCGTAGGCTTGGAGCTCTGCAATCGTTGAAAAATGCTCGAAATTGCTTGGTTTCTTCAGTGAGTAGCTAGTGGAGTATACTTAGGCTTTTGAAATTTTGCAAATGGAGCCTTTGAAACGGTCTCCTCCGCCTTTATAATTCAAATGAGCTCAAAAAGCCTTTGTATTTACTTCGTAAGGGTTTGAATGCCCTTTGAAAAAGGTTTTTTGTTATATAAAAATACAACTCACCGCCTTGAGTAATATATCACACTTTCTAAAATACCACAAAGACCATTCTTCAAACAAGACTTATAACAACATTGCTGTGGCCATGACCTTTTCTGAAGTAAAGAAATCTCCTTAAAAAGCAAGATCTTTTTCACTGTTTCTTCATTAAGGAAATAACCCTGTCACTGTTTGCCCATTTCTGTCCTTTAAAAGAACACTGCTCAAGAGCCATATCAAAGATTGTTGATGCATCCTTTGCCTATCCCTTGGAAGGAGATGATTTACAATTCTAAAACTTATTTTGACAATTTCAACTCTCTTGGTGTTTGATGACTTGTTATGCCCATTGTTGAAATTGGTCAAACACTGTCAGGCACCTTTTATTGACATTTTCTTTTTGACTATGGAATAAGAACCTCATTTACACTCACCCAGATTTGACCTATACCTGTTTATAAAAGAGAAGGCTTTTAAAGATCTTCAATGCAATCATATACAACAATAGAGTTTGTTTTTATGTAAAGTAAAAGGTCTTGTCTGATGACTGTGGTATGCCTTGTTTCTTTGAATGTTGTCTTGAATTTGAGACATTTTGTCATACCCTTCCTGTCATTGTGATGAGCCTATTTCAAGTTTTGTACATCTTAAGCTCAGATTGGCTTTGAAGAAGATCTTTATGGATATGAAAAACAAAGCTTCTTGAACATCATAGTATCACTGCTTGTCCTATGTTTAAACACCCGTTTTCTATTCATAAACCTTCAATCTCTTCCCATTGCATTTCAATTCTGCCTTTTAAACCGTGAACCCATCTAAAACACCCCTTGAAACGCTACTGCTGTATCAGTGGTTTCATCAATTGGAAGAAATGGTGTGAACAAGTTTTTAGGCCATTTGAAGCAATGTTAGCCTTGTGCTCTTTGAATGACGCCATACCTTTGTTCCTGACCCTCTGCTTTTTCAAATGACGGAGGCCTTTATCCTGTTTCTTAACCATCTGCTTTTAAATGAAGGAGGTTAGCATAATATTTCCAAACCATCTGCTCTTTTTGAGGAGGTTTAACATAGTCTCCCAACCATTTGCTCATGTTTGGAGGAGGTTTATACAGTGATGCCATTCCATCCCTTTTTTCAAACTGTGTCATCTTTCCTTGTAATGCATATCTCTGCTTGGTATATCACAATAAGTAATAAAGTGAAAATTTGACAATATGCTATGCGAGGCATTTTCTGAGATATGTATCCTGTTGTTAGAATACCCTTGTGAATCTTTTGGAACCAGGAGCAACATGACTTGTATCTGAAGAGTAATTGCTTGCCTGTCGTTACTTACTAACCTTTCTTGACTGTGGTTGCAGAGGTTTATTGAATTTTCTCTTCTGACTAGTACTCTCATCCCAGGCTCAAAACAACATGAGAAGCAGCTGTCTTCACATGTTTAGTTTGATAATGTCTTTTGGAATACTTGTACATTTCTTCTTTTTTGAAATAGACACTAAAACACTGTAAATCCACCTAATATCAGTTTGGCTTTTGACACATGCACTGCTGAGACATCAAGACCTTTTAGTGGCGCGACCTATGGGTGTATCAAGCTTTGTTTTATAGATTAAGTGCCTATTCAGGGTTGGCTGGTATTGACTAAAAGTTTTTGGATCAGGATGCTTTTGCTAAGGAAGGATTTCCTACAGCGCCACTATCTAACTTAAGGGAGATCTTTGACACATTTTGAGTATTATCTTTGGTATGATTAGATCTTAAGATGACATATGACCAGAGGTAGGGTGGCTAACTTTTTACCAGCAGTTGGTTAATGAATGACTTGGGGATGAAGGTAAATGACATCAGATGACTTTAGCTTATGACAGCTCATGGACAGGATTATATGACTGAAACTAGATAGGACTTGACAACTGGGTTTTTTCTTATCATAGGTTGACTGAAAAAGGTAGGAGGCCAAAAAATGTCTGGGGGTGTTTTCTAGATGATTGATTTGACAAATTTGGAGATCAGCTTCTAGAAAACTTGGCTTTTAAAAACTAGTCATCATCAACAGGTGAAAAATACTGATGACTAACATCTACCTCACAAGTTGACTCTGGCCAACACTTAGCCAATTATGCTGCCTTCCAAGCTCTTATTTCCTTTCACTGTTTCCTTTGGAGATAACCCCCGTTATTTAGGGAAATTCATCATCCATAACTGCATAATCCCTATAGGTCTTTCTCTGATTGCATGCACCACTGGTACAACTCGGATAATTATACAATTTATAGTACACTTCCCTTGAACTCCAATATCAACTGGGTAACTAATAATGCATGCATGACTTAATTATGGTTGATTTGTTAGTTAACTGGTTGATCACTGAATACACACCCCACTACTAGACGTCCCATTAGTTTCTCCAACAGTTGGAACTAGTTTAAATGACTTTAACTCATTTTAACTGAATTAAATTATAACAACTCAAATTAAACTCAACCTAGGCTTATAAAATTTAGGAAACACTCTACATGACTCAAGTTAGGCCCTGAAATCGAATTAACTGAGCCAACTAAGTCTTTCTAACTTAGTTAACACATTCTGTTTGTCTTGTAATGTGGAATTACACTTTTCTCCTAATTTAATTCAAGGGAAAATTAAATAAGGATTTTCTTGTTGCTATTTTCAACATTCCCTCTCAACATGAAAGGGATTATTAGATACCCCAATCCTGCCTCTGTGGAATTCAAAATTTCCTCTTGACAATGTCTTTGTCAAAATATCTGCATCCTGTTCTTTTGTAGGAATGTATTCTGACAACATAATCTGCCTCTACACACATTCTCGTAGATGGTGGTACCAGATGTCTATATGCTTGGACCGATCATGAAAAACTGGATTTTCGAAGAGTTTGATACAACTTTGATTTTCATAGGAAATCACGGTAGGATCCATCATCTGACCAAATAACCCAACACGAATCTTCCTCATCCAGATAAATTCACAAGCTGCTTGACTAGTAACCATGTACATTGCTTCTGCTGAACTGAGTGCAACTGGTCTCTGCTTTCTGCTGTACCAAGAAACTGCTGCTGACCTAACGCTGCAGACTCCTCCTAAAGTGCTCTTCTGATATGATGGACTACCCACCCAATCTGCATCTATGAAACCTTGAAGCTTCACTCCCTTTGTCCGTATGTACCAAAGAACACACTGAGTAGTGCCTCTGAGGTATCTCAACACATGTTTGGCCACCTTCCAATACATTTTGGCTGGCTTAACCATTGCTTGACTAAGTTGGCTAACTACATAACACATGTCTGGTCGTGTGGCCAGCAAATACATGACTGAACCCACAAGCTGTCTGTAGATAGTGGCCTTTACCTCTTCACCTGAAGTGACATCCTCTTTCCTTCAACTTCTTGCTAGAGGCATGTCTATGGGCTTGCTACTCTCCATGTAGAGCTTCTTCATTATCTCATTGGCATACTTTCCCTGAGAGACAAACAATTCCCCATCTCCTTGCCATATTTGCAAACTGAGGAAATAATTGACGAGTCACATGTCCTTCATCTCAAATTCTCTTGCAAGATTTTATCAACTTCTCATCACTGGTTAAAATCAAACCATCGACATATAATACTATAATCAACAATTTACCTTCAACAACAATATGGTAAAGGTTTGCATCTGCTTCAATTTTGGTGAAGCCCAACCTGATGAAATAGCTGTTTATTCTGGTGTACCAAGCATGGGGCGATTGTTTCAATCCATACAACGCTCACTTGAGTTTGCACACTTGCGACTACTTGTCGAAGGTCTCAAATCCTTTCGGTTGTTCAATGTACACCTCCTCCTCAATCACTTCATTGAGGAATGTTTTCCTCACATCCATCTGATGGATCTTCCATCCCATCTACGCTACAAGTGCTAGAGTTGATCTGATAGAAAAGTACCTTGCTACTGGAGAAAAGATCTCGCAATCAATTCCCTCCACTTGAAAGAACCCCTTGGCAACAAATCTGGCCTTGTGTATCTCGATGCTTTCGTATGCTGCTTGCTTCACGTTGTAGATCCACCACGAGCCTACCACTGACTTGTTCTTCGGTCTTGGGACCACTTCCCAAACACTGTTTTTGACTATGGAATCACATTCCTCTACCATGGAATCAACCCATACTGGCTTCTGCACTACTTCCTCGAATGAAGATGGTTATTTCTCAACTAGCTCACTCATCAGAGCCATGTACCCTGTGTATTGATCTGGCGACCTCCTTTGCTATGATGTGGGTGCTCCCACTTTCTCTTTAACATCATGCAATAATCTGTCAGCTTCCATAATGCGCTTCCTTCCATCTTTGGATGTCTCTGCATGAGTGGGTGCTTCCACTCTGCTCCTTTTCTTGTGGCTGCTCCACAACATCCCGAGTTTCTTCCTTGGAGCTCAAAGCTCCTCATCTGCATGCAACTGAAGCTCGATCTCAAGGGAACATCTCAGGGCCTTCTCTTCATCAAAATTCACATCTCTATGAGCAAATGTCATCTTGTGAGATGGTAGGTACACTCGATAGTTGTGAGGTGTATCAGTGTACCCCACAAATATGCCCAACTCAGCTGTTGGTTCTAGATTTTTCCTTGCATCATTGGAAACATGGCAGTAAACTAATGAACCAAATATCCTGAAGTGTGACACATTTGGTTTCTTCCCTGCAAAATATTCTTCTGGTGTACTCATCCCGAGAATCCGATGAGTACTCCTGTTCTACACATATACAATTGTGTTGCATGCTTCAACCCACAAGTGCAATGGAAGGCCCTGATCGTGCAACATCGCCCGTGCAACTCCCACAATACTTCTGTTTTTCCTTTCAACAACCCCATTTGCTGTGGGTTATGGGGTGCTATTAACTCTAGTCGAATGGCTTCTTTTGCACATAAGTTCTTCAACTCATTCGACACATATTCTCCGCCATTATCGCTCCCGAGAGCCTTCACTTTCTTGCTACTGTTTTTCTCAACAAGTGCTTTAAATTCACAAAAAAATTAGAATGGTTGGTCTTTCTTCTGCATAAAGAATATCCAACACTTACGTGAGAAATCATCTACAATTATAACCTAATACCTGTGCTTGGCCATGGAGGTTGTCGAGAAAGGTCCACACACATCCGAGTGAACTCTTTCAAGGACTGCTTGCGCTCTGTTGTCCTTATCATGAAAGGTGTCTTTGGTGTACTTCCCCAATGTACACTTATTGCATGTATCTCTCTACTCTAGTGCACCCTTGGGAAGTCCTGTATAAATATTCTACATGATCTTCAAAGCTCCATGGTGCAAATGGCCAAGTCGCCTATGCCATAATTCACCGATGGATTGACTTTGCACCTTCTCTGCTTTCGTGCTCAAAGAAGAACAATCTTTTACATCCAATTTGTAGAAGTTCTCCACTCGAAGCCCAATCCACTTCACTTGTCCCGTGGCGATGTGACGAAGGAAAGCCTTTCCCTTGCTAAATATCACATCATAGACACAGTCTTCCAACATGGCAATTGAAACTCAATTCTTCTTCAGACCTAGAACATACATGGCATCTTTCAAAGTGAGAGGAGAACCAAACTCCCTCTGAAAAGTAACAATACCGATACTGGTCGCACTATTCCATCCATGATCCCCATCTCGATATGCATCTGAAGGTCCTCCTCCAAGTCGCTGAAAAATTCTTTGTTTCTTGTCATATGGAATGAGGCTCCACTATCTAGATGATCTAGGTAGATATTGGTGGCCACCCACCTATTCCATTTGGACCCCCACCATCGGTTCTTTCAGTTTTGCACTTTCAGCACAAATTATTTTTAGCAGGTTTTCAGGTCTTGAACTTCCAGAGCCGTTTTGGCGCCCTAATGATCCTGGTGGATATTGGTGGCCACCCACCTATTCCATTTGAGCACCCACCATCAGTTCTTTCAGTTTTTTAGTTTCAGCACAACTTACTACTTTTAGCAGTTTTTCAGGTCCTGAACTTCCGGAGCCATTTTGAGTCCGTAAAAACGTTTTTTGGGAAAACCAGGAGCAACATGGGTCAATGGAGAGATATTGCTCACACAAAAAGTTGTAGTCCTCGGATAGATATTTCTAACGAGGTATTGAGCGCATCAAACATAGATCGTATGCCAAAGTTACGTCCCAGGAAGATTGATGTATCAATTTACCCAAATAGGGCCCACAATTTTGGCGCTTCATATTCTAGGGTTAGGTTTTTGGATGTTTAGGGATTTCTATTGTTTCTCAACAATAAATAGGCCTTCAAGCCTATAGCCGCCACATCTCTTCTCAAAGATAAGCTACCAGTGCCCTTGCTAGTTTATTTCCATTATGTCTGTAAGCATATTTTTGTTATTCAATATTAATGAAATGAAGTATTATTTCCGCTGCACCTCTGTTTTTATGTCTATTTCTTTATTTTATTGCGTTCCTACATAAATCCAGATCAGTGGTATCAGAGCGGTCTGCTCTTTCTCTGTTTTTCTTTGCATGTCCTTAATGAGGTCAGGGTATAGGGAGTTAGGGCTTGATCTGGTTGAACTCTTGCAAGATTAGCCTCGAAAACCCCGACGACCTCCCATGGTAGAAAGAAAGACGAGGGAGCAGGAGATCCTATCAAAATATTGCTCTAGGAGGCCCTGGAGAAAAAAAGGAACATGATGATGGATAAATTTGCTCAAATCCTTCAACGGTTGCCCACCTACGATGCATCTGCATTCAACAACCACTCTGGAGGCGCCATGCCCTTCAAGGTACATGCAAACTTTGACATACCTGTATTTGAAGGCCAGATAGATGTAGACACCGTAGATAAATTGTTGAATTTTCTAGAAGGGTATTTCTTGGTCCATGATTTCTCTGACCGAGAAAATATTATTTTCGCACTCCTCAAAGCCACCCCCCATGTCAAGGACTAGTGGGAAACGTACTGTGAGAAAAAGGACGAGGGGGAACCCTCTCTTTTCTCGGTCGCACCCACTTGGAATTCGTTTCGAGACGACATCAATGAAAAATATTAACCCATGGGGAGCTATGAGGACAAGTACATCCAATGGGCCACGCTGCAACAGAAAATGGATCAAGATGTGCACGAACCGACAAATTTGTTTCATACCCTGTGCACAAAGTTGGGTATTAAAGATTCATAGAGACATTTGGTGTTCAAGTACCGCAACTGTCTGCACATACACATTTAGGAGGAAATGGAGTTACTTGACATTACCTCGCTTGGCACGACATAACGCTATGCAACCAAGATCGAGCAGAAGAAGTGAGACTTTGGATTCGCGAATCTGAAGCCAGGGAAAGGCGCCCCCGAACCACAGAACATTGGGCAGAGCCAAAGTGGGGCGAATCAAAACACCACCTAAAATCCAAAGAAGGACACGGGGAAGTGACGTGAATTTGATGACAGCCCCACTCACAACACAAACTAGTACCGGGCCAAACAATCACCATTGGCCGAACTGAAGGCACCCGAATCATATGCATGTTCCGATCTTGAGCCAGAACCAAACAAGGGAGATGACAAAGGGAAGAAGATCATTGATGCGGACCCCAGTGCCATTGTTGCCACCACTAAGCTCCAAAGGGAGGATCCCGAGGATCCAGAGGAGGGGGAGTGCCTCTTCCATTCACAGATGTGGGTGAAGGGTTCTTCATTGCAATTCCTTGTCGATAGTGGAAGCCAAAAGAACCTCATTTCAGCAGAGGTCGTGAAGCAGCTCAGCCTACCGACCATGGCACACCCGCAGCCATATACCATCAAGTGGCTTCACCTAGGGAGAGATCTCCGCGTCCGCCAGTAGTGCCGCCTTCCATACAACATCAAGCCATTCATGGATGAGGTATTGTGTGATGTTGCTCCCCTTGATGTAGCTCATGTATTATTAGGCCAACCATACTTGTAGAGGCGACATGCTATGTATGAATCTAGGCCTCATGCTATTATTATTACTTTGGGAAATAACTTGTACAGGATACCAGAGGTAGTACTGCCTCTTGCCATCTCTTTGACTATTGCAAAACAACGCAGTGAGATTGTTTCCTAAACTAGGAAATTTATTTGCATTACCATTCGACCACAAGGAAACAAGAAGATTGTGGCCACAACCTCGAAACAGGGCTCCCCTGCATGGCAGCAACAGATGGACAAAGGCATAGAGGAATACGAGGACATTTTCTCCTCACCCACATACGTTCCTCTACACTGTCAGGTCAAGCACTCCATTGATTTGATCCCAGACATACTACCGCTTGATATTTCAATACCTTCTGCGACCACATAGACAAAATACACACATGTACTTTTTGAGGATGATAAAGAAACCAAATTTACCAAACGCATCTAGCATGTCCGCCCGTAGGTCCATGACATCTTCGACAAATCTAATACCCCGTTCAATAGAATTTGCCTCATCTCATGGAGGATCTCAACAAAATGGGGACCATTGTTTCTTAAGGTGAGAGGAATGATCCAGGTAGATATACCAGGCCACCCACCTATTCCATTTGGACCCACACCATCGGTTCTTTCAGTTTTTCACTTTCAGCACAACTTACTATTTTTAGTAGGTTTTTAGGTCCCACAATTCCGAGCTGTTTTGGGGCCCTAATGATCCAGGTGGATTTTGGTGGCCACCCACCTATTCTATTTGAACACCCATCATCAATTCTTTCAGTTTTTAGTTTCAACACAACTTACTATTTTTAGCAGTTTTTCGGGTCCTGAACTTCCGGAGCCATTTTGAGGCCCTAAATGACATTTTTTTGGAAACCCGAGAGCAACATGGGTCCATGGATCGGTGTTTCTCATACCAAAAGTTGTAGTCCTTGGATAGATCTTTCTAACGAGGTATTGAGCGCGTCAAACGGAGATCATATGCCAAAGTTACATCCCCGGGAAGATTGATGTACCAATTTACCCAAACGGGGCCCACAGTTTTGGCGTTTCATCTTCTAAGGTTAGGTTTTTAGATGTTTAGGATTTTCTATTGTTTCTCAACAACAAATAGGCCTTCGAGCCTCATTGTAACACAATTAAGAGGCCTGCAGCCGCCACATCTCTTCTCAAAGATAAGCTACCAACGGCTTAGCTAGTTTATTTCCATTATGTCTGTAAGCATATTTTTGTTATTTGATATTAATGAAATGAAGTATTATTTCCGCTGCATCTCTGTGTTTATGTCTATTTTTGTATTTTATTGCGTTCTTGCATAAATCCGGATCACCAGATACCACACACTAACCATCACCGATGTCACCATGCATGAAATGAGGGTGAAATCCAACTCGAATTGTGAAGCTAGAGCTTCATGTGCCGCTCCTCCTGAGGGCTTCTTGCTGGCCTTCTTGTGCGGACAGTTCATGGCATAGTGTCCTAGATCATGACAGTGAAAACATTTAATCTTCAACAAATACTTATTCTTGCCTGCCTAACTAGAATCTCCTTTGGATTGGGATTTCTTCCCTTTCCTTTCTTTGCCTTTCCAGCCAAGGCACAATTCTCCTCATCCTCAACCTTGGACGAGGTCCTGTCTCTGGTGTTTCTCCTGAAATATTCCTGTACAAAACCTGACAATAATCTTTCCCATTTTGGTAGCTTCTCCCTCCCATTGTCCGAATCCTGGTATTTGTGCTAGCCCTTGCGAAGGCCTAGAAGTGTTAGGCTTACTAGATCATCTTCTACAACTGTAACACCAACACTTCCAAGTTTATCACTACATTGTGTGAACTTGCCTAGGTACTGTGGTATTGTGTCACTGTTAAATTTAGATAACCATGGTGTTCTATGCCTTGTGCACTTTTACTTCAAAATTTCTTAGGCCTGATACAAAATAGCAATCACATAAACATGAAAGTAAAATGTTGTAAGAACACAATAATAGATCAATAGAAGACAAGCCAAATATAGATCAAATTTACAGTTCCTTTTGTCTAGTAAATATATGAGATATTGTTGCGTTACAGCAGTCATTAGGATGCTTCAACCAGCAAAGTCTTTCATGGTCAGCCATCCCTTCATGCGTCACAACCCACAACCCTCAAAGACAACTCATCGCATGTCAACACTAGTCAACCTGAAAACAATGCAGGCAGCAACATAAAAGTCAACACAACAAACTAGGGCTTTGGTCAAACAACCCAAAATTCCTCAATTTTAGTGCCCAACAATGTAGCCTCCTAAAATTGAATTTTTGGCAGAAGTTGGAGGTCAAATGACCAAGGGTTGACCACGATCAACACTGGTCAAAGCTGCAACAAAAAATCCCTACACAGAAAACAAAAAACAATAATGCCTCTTCACACGTGTGAGGGGAAAAAGGCCTCCAAAGGCTATTGAACCAATGAGATCACAATGAGAGAATGTATGATGAGTTGATGAGAAACTGACCTCCAAGTCTCTCCAATTTATATCCATCAATGAGCGTGTGTGACACATCTATTGTGGGATAAATCTGGCCGACCTTGGACATGTCCAAAATAAATTCAAAATAAATGTTCTGCTCATCTGATCAAGATGATATTTAGATCAATCTTGCGCCTCTCCGAAAGAGGAATAAAAAAAAAATATGACCATCATCATATGAGTAGTGCAACATGGAGTTTGGACCTAGTTTCCCAAAATTAACACTCCCTCTCAACTAGGGAGAACTCCACCTGTCCACAAGTGCCATTCATCATGTACCAAACCAAACACCGCGCGTCATCCTGCCGTAACTTGCTTTTCTAGCTCTTTAAAAAAAGGTGAGTCACAAAGACATCACACTCAGTTGACCCAAAGTCAACTTAGAGGTAAAAAACTCTCTTGGACTCAAAAAGAGTCTCATACTAACTCGAAGTTAGTTTACTGACCCAAAGTCAGTTTAGAGGATAAACCCTCATCATACTTGATCCGAGATAAAGGTGTTTGACACGTGCCATCCTAGACATAGAGAGATCGACAATATCCAATGCATCCATCGGTATTTCTATGGTATCTATCCACATTTCCCACCTCATTGGCAAATGAGAGGTACTTCCCATGAGTTTGAAACTCCATGGGTAGGATGCGTGCGGGGCACAGATTAGAGAGAGGCGAACCAAATCAGTATCATAACGGTGGGGTAGAAGCACCACAAAGTTTGGCAAGCCTAGCCTCGTGAGTGCTTATAGCTCCAAGAAGCTATCCCCATGCCCCCTGAAGCTCCTAGAGCTCATATTCCAACTCAAGCAGGACCCTCAGAATAGGGTATTTCCAAAATTCCAAGCTTGTGACGGAAGGTTAGGAACTTGAACTTCCCAGGGGATTTGTGAGACTATCCGCAACCTGCTCATCAGTTCCTATATGATCGAGCCTTACGGCACCTAGCTATACCATATACCGGATAAAGTTGTACCTGATATCAATATGCTTGGATCGATCATGGAACACATGATTCTCAGAAAGACGAATCCCAATCTGGTTATCACAAAGGATAACAGTGGTATTTAGCACATGCCCGAACAACTCACTAAAGAGCTTTCGCAACCAAAGAGCTTCACAACAGGCCATACTCGCTGCAATGTATTCGGCCTCAGCGGTTCTCAAATCCATCGACTTCTGCTTCCTGCTCATCCAAGATATCGAAGGAGAACCCAAGGTGAAGCAACATCGAGATGTGCTCTTGCGATCCACCACACTTCTAGCCAAAATGACATCAGAATATCCATGGACTCTCAAAATCCCAGCAATGTATCTCAACCCATGTTTGATTGTGCCCCGAAGATATCTCAACAAATTCTTGGCACCAATCTAGAGAATATGATGAGGATCAACCATATGTTGACTAAAAGTTTTCACTGCAAAACATACATGCGGACGGGAGTTCACTAAGAACATCAGAGCCCCCACGAGTTGTTGATACTCGGTAGGATTTCCTAGCACGTGCCCAATAACATTTCCACTGAACTTCTTAAATTTGAGTTCCATCGGTGTCGACACATACTTACAGTCCACCATACCAAATCTCTCCAACAACTTCATGGCATATTTTCCTTGAGAAATGAAAATCTTGCTTGGCCTTTGCCATACCTCCAAGCCTAGGAAGTAGTGCACGAGTCCTAGGTCTTTCATGTCAAACTCGGAACCTACCTCCCTCTTACACTGGTGAATGAGAGGGTCAGCACTTGTCAGGAAGAGATCGTCCACATAGAGAACCAAAATGAGAGGCATTTCTCTATCAACCTTAAAATAAAGGTTCGGATCAACATTACTTTGAGTGAAGCCCAACTTCATCAAGTAGCTATATATCCTCTCATACCAAGCCTTGGGGGCTTGCTTCAACCCATAGAGGGATTTATTCAACATGCATACGTAGGTGTTTCCATCTTGCACTTCGAACCCAAGAGGTTGCTCCACATACACCTCTTCCTTTATAGAACCATGCACAAAAGTCGTCTTCACATCCATCTGATGTAGACTCCATCCTTGCATAGAAACAAGGGCAATAATAAATCAGATGGTGGTATTGTGGGCCACAAGTGAAAATATATCATAATAATCTATGCCTTCTTTTTGAGAGAAGCCTTGGGCAATAAATATTTCCTTGTACTTTTCAACACTTCCATCAGATCCATGCTTGATCTTATAGAGCCATTTCGAGGTGACAAATTTTTTTTCCTCTGGTCTTGGGACCACTTCCTAGACATCATTTTTCATAATGGACTCATATTCTTCGTGCATAGAATCCTTCCAAACTTGATGCTTTACAACTTCCTCAAAGGATCCAGGCTCAGATTGTACTAATGTACTCATGGCTGCTAGATACTCTTGGTATCTCTTCAACTTCTTGCTTTCACAGAATGTCCCCCTTGGGGCAACATGTATCTCGACATCTGCGAGAGTATCCCTGAGTCATGAGGGTATTCTCTTATTTGAAGGAGGTGGATCAATGGGATACGTAGGTCCTTCAACATCGGGCATCAGGTCATCCTTCGGCTCTTCCTGCTTCCCTGCTTATTCATCTTCTTTGTCTTCCTTAGAGCTAGGAATATTTCTCACTTTCTTGAGGGAAGCATCTTCATCGAAGGTGACATAGTGGCATATATCCACTTCTATTTGACCATGCACATAGATTCTATATGCCTTCGAAGTTTCACTGTAGCCTACAAACATTCCCTTCTTTCCAGAATCATCCAACTTGCTTCTCTTTTCTTTTAGCACATGAAAGTAAACATAACAACCAAAAACTCTAAAATGAGAAACATCAGGATTCTTACCAGAGAAGAATTATTCAGGAGTTTGGAGTCCATAGAGGAACACGGGCATCTATTTTGAACATACACAACAATGTTCGCAACTTTTCCCCATAGAAACTTCAGAAGACCTTGGTCACATAGCATGGTGAGGGCAGCTTCGACAATGGTCCTGTTCTTTCTTTTAGCAACATCGTTTTACTTAGGAGTGTACATAGTGGTGGTCTCCCTCTCAATGCTAACTTCTCTAAAAGTGTCTTCGATTTTTTTTTTTAATATTCGGGCATCCCTGACACCACCTCCTTGCTCTGGGAAGGGCTCTTTGTAGTGCCATAACTCTGTTTGAAGAGTTGTGTTACATGACATAGTCCCTAGTGGACTTCCTCCAACCTGGTAGAGTGTATCAACTCTAAAACCAATAGTAAGAGCTTCTTTGAAGTTATTTTATATATGTACCATTCCATCAACGAATTCCACCTTGAACCATTCCAACGAAGGTTCTTCTTCAAATTAGGTACGTACAACACATCTTGTAATCAGAGGACTTGACCTTGAGATAGATGGATGGTCGCAGTCCCTGTTCCTTTCACAGAATAGGTGGTATTATCTCCAAGGATAATTTCCAGATTGGTATCCTTCTCAACCAAATCAGAGAGGGCTTCTTTGTAACCAGTGAGGTGCCTTAAAGCACCACTATCAATCAACCAGACATTCAGGGTGTCGGGTGGAGATGCAGCAGAGAGGGAAGATACACGAATAAATTCATTTCCCTTATTATCAACAACATTAGACTCGTCGTACCTGCAATTTCTTGACCTCTTGAAAGGTTTCCCATTTCCACTACGATCAGAGGGAGCCTTCCTTTTTCCTTGGAACCTGTTGTTCCTTCAATTTCTTCTCGAGTTGTTGTTGTCATCATCCCTGGGAGAGTCCCTTCTATTAGGGCACTCTTTGAATAGTGACTAGACTTGTTACAAGTGTAACATCTTCCCTTCCTTCCTTTGGGCCACTCTCTACCATGGTTTTGATTTCTCGGGCCACCATGGTTCTTCTTCTTTGCATGAGCGGCGAAGGCAATAGGATCACTTCCATTTCCATTAGAGGCATACTCCATCATTCTTGTTTCCTCTTGAGTGCATCTCGTCAATATTTCATCAAAATCAAGAATCATATTATTATTAAGAATAGTGGTATTGAATACATGCCAATCACGGGGGAGACCTCCAAGTGCAATAAGAACCATCTCTTGATCATATATTGATTCCCCGATAGCTAGGAGGTTATTCCTAATTTCAGTGAGCCTCATAAAATAGGATTGAATAGATTCATCCTTACCCTTCTTGATATTCTTCAATTGATTCTTGAAGAAGAGGATTTGATTAGTATTTCTAGCCTTGAACATGCTCACCAGCTTATCATACATCTCCTTAGATTTCTTTAGCTCAGAAATGTAAGCAACCAAGTGCTTATGAATAGAATCTCGGATAATATTCTTTGCTTTGATTTCCCCTTTTCTATATTTCGTCTTCGTGGAAACAACTGCATTTGATGGAGGCTCTTGGATCCCTGCACATAGTCCATGAAATCTTGATCTTCTAGCACCAAATCCAAGGACATATTCCATGCATGATAATCAGACTTATCAATCAATTTATCATCAGCCTTGAAACCCTTGTGGGTTGAGGAGGCCATTTTTCCTTGATAGGATTTCTTCCTTTAGAGATAGCTTCTAACACCAGCCTGGACTCTTGGACTTTGTATTCACCTTAGCTCTGATTCCATGTTAAATTTAGATAACAATGGTGTTCTATGCTTGATGCACTTTTACTTCAATATTTCTTAGGCCCGATACAAAATAGCAATCACATAAACATGAAAGTAAAATGCTGATAGAACACAATAATAGATCAATAGAAGACAAGCATAATATAGATCATATTTACAATTATTTTTGTCCAGCAAAGATATGAGATTTTGTTGTGTTACGATGGTCAACAGGATGCTTCAACCAACAAAGCCTTTCACGGTTAGCCAACCCTTCATGTGTCACACCCACAACCCTCAAAGACAGCTCATCACAAGTCAACACTAGTCAACCCAAAACTAACACAGAAAATTCAATGCATGGAGCAACAGGAAAGTCAACATAGCAAAATAGGGCTTTGGTCAAACAAGCCAAAATTCCTCGATTTTAGTGTCCAACAGTGCGACCTCCTGAAATCGTATTTTTGGTAGAAGTTGGAGGTCAAATGACCAAGGGTTGACCACGGTCAATGCTGCAAAAAAAAGCCCTAAACAGAAAACAGAAAACAGAAAACAACAGCTTTGCTCCACACGCGTGAGGTGAAAAAGGCCTCCAAAGGCTATCAAACCAATCAGATCACAATGAGAGAATGTGTGATGAGTTGATGAGAAAATGACCTCCAAGTCTCTCCAATTTATATCTATCAATGAGGGTGTGTGACACATATATTATGCATGTGGGATAAATTTGGCCGACCTTGCACATGTGGAAAATAAATTCAAAATAAATGTTCTGCTCATTCAATCAAGATGATCTTTAGATCAATCTTTCACCTCTTCGAAAGAGGAATCCAAAAAAAATATGACCATCGTCATATGAGCAGTGAAAAATGGAGTTTGGACCTAGTTGCCCAAAATTAACAGCCACCCTTTTGCATTTTGATATTCCAAAGTTTATCTTTTAGTGCAAGCTTCATATGGTTACTACTATTCTGGAAGAATTCTGTCAATGTTTTCCACATTGCATATGGAGTTTCTGTTGGTCAAGGTTGTCATTTATGTCAATATGGTATTGTTGAGATGGAAAATATTCTTGTGATACATGAATAACCCTAACCTCATTATGCAAACCCTAAGAGGGTCCCCTAAGCACAAAGATTGAATCATAATGACAAGCCCTAGATTGGTGATGCATGATATAATAATGAATCAAGCCCTAGATTCCCATAATTCTCTAGAAGATGCCTTAGCCCTAACATATTGATGCAAGTCCTAAGATGTCCCAATCCTTATAAATGAAGAATACATGCAAGAACCCTAGCCCTTGTCCTTGATGAAGATAATAATGGCATGGACGATTGTTGAAGGTCACATTTTGATCTCTAATGAAGACACTTAGATGCCCTAATCCTAAAATCTTGAAGCCCTAAAATCTATGAAGAAAGAGCCCTAGACATAAAATCCTAAAGGCTGCCATAAATGAAGTAATGATGGAAGTTTGACAAATATTATTTTATTTATGATAAAATGACCTTAAATAATGGTGGAATTTTCCTAGGATTGTAGAGGAGGTCAAGAGCTTTCCAACGAGTTATTACATGCCCTCTAACTCCTAGATTGAGAGAAATTGATTTTTTAAGTTAAAATATTATATTCTTTGATGTTATCTGACCTAAGCCTACATGTACATGTCAACCTCTACCCCAAAAGACGTGAATATTCGTTATAACTCAAAATCAATATAAATACAAGTTAAAACACCTCATTTCCATCATCAATTTCAGTGAAGAATTTGGTGAAGAACTCAAAGGCAGGCATAAGTCCGAGGAAGTCTTCAAAATATATTGTTTGGGAAAATTTTGGAGATTCAAAAAATTATGGAGTTAACACTATGGAGCTCAGACTACTCTACAACCTTTAGATCCGTGTTAGTGAAAAACTTGTATCACAGAATGGTGTAGAAGCACAGATCTGTGATGCAGCTACTCAAAGGCTAGAATCAAACCTTACACAATCACTCAGACCTGTTACACTAGTGTAGAACTCACACTGCAGTCCAATCTTGCGGAGGCTCAAAAATTGGTTGGTATCTCCACTGTAATACCCTCATCAAGATCAGACTTGGTACAAGTGAGGAAAATCATATATTCACGCCTGAAACAAGAGAACAATGGATCAGATTTGAATGATTCAGGCTCGGACCTGTGTGTATATCTGTGATAGCCTGGATTGAACCCTGTAAAGGACTATCATAAAGATTCCGACCTGTAGAAGTACCTCAGACCCTTGAAAATTTTCAGTTCTCACTTGTATAATTTAAGGATTGCACCTCAGACCTTTGATTTTAGTGTTATATGTGTTAATATCAAACAAATAACTCGATGGTAGTACATTTGTGAAGGCTCAGTAGTAATACATCTGTGGAAGGCTCGGGTATACATCTGTGGTTGTTCCACACCTCGGATAGTGACAATCTTCTATATTGTTTTAGACTAGTAATAAGGAGCAAACTTGGAGTTAGTATTACCATATCCTTTGAAGAATTACATTGGTATCTCTGAAGTAAATACCTCTGTATATATGCAAATATAGACCAAACATATTTCTCTATTGACGACAACCTTGAAAAACATTATTGGAGTCAATCTTGGAAAGCATCTTGAAGTACTATTTAAGGGTGTCTTGGAATCATCTTGGGAAGAAAATCTATAGACATCTCCAAGCCAACATCCTTGAAGAAAATCCTTTGAGCCTTGCTAGCCTATTTGGAGTCAAACCTTGAAGTTGTTATTGAAGAATAATTAAAGAAGCCTTTGAAGATTTGATTGCAAACCTTGAGGCTTAGTGCAACCTATTGAAGACATCTTGTTGAGAGGCTTTAACTATCATTGGAGACATTATTGGAGACCATGATGCATTGCTGATGTCATCATGAGGTGACCTTGAGGAATTTGTTTGGGTTAAATTAAGAGTTGCGGAGACACCTTCACAAGAATTCAAAGTTGTCATTGATGAGCTAAGTGCCTTGGAGATAATTTGAGGGAAATGCTGAAGGTGAAGATATTTCCAAGGCTGGTTGTAGAAGATATTGGGAGCCTTGAAGAATCATTAAACTTATCTTGACAAATTGAAGTAGTGGGTTGGAGCCCTAGAGGATAGGAGTCCTCAAGAAGACCAGGTTGGAGCCTGTACCGGAGATAGGGTTGGAGCCCTAGAGGTTGGAGCCTCATAGAGACAAGGTTGGTGCCTCGGTGATCTGAGTATGAATGTTAGTTTTTCTGTGCTAATTTCATAGTCAGATTTAAAATTTATTTGTTGATCTTATGCTTGATGCACATAAGTTTCCTTGTTGATTATGTGTGTCAAACAGGTAAATTAACTGAGTTTTATGAGGGAATTCAAGAGCATAAAGTATGAAAATCAAATGCCGAACAACAACAACAAAATATACAGCAAACCATAACAATTGATCCATCAACACAAATTTTTGATGAAGGAGTTCACCTCTCCTAGGCTACATCTCCTTGGTACAACTTCCATGGCTTGGGCCTCTGTATTAGCTTATAAGTTTAAAAATTGCTGTTTACATTCACCTACAACTCCTAAAACATACTCCAATGAGTCCAGAATGTCAAAATATATCAGAAATGACTATTCATTATCTCAATTTGGCCTTCAGCTAATCTAGGCATGGCCTTCCTTCCTAGTGGCCCTGAGCTTCCTTTTTCTTCAAAGTGACAAAAACACCTTTAGAATTGGTTCTCTGCCTCTACAACCTATACCAATGTGTTCAGAGCATGCCAATATGCTAGGAATGACTATTCTTGAGCCAAAATTGGTCGATTTTTTTTCAAGATATGACTCATTTAATTTTCCTAGGAAATTTCCTCCAAATTTGGAGAAGACTCCAGATAAGTTCGCCAAAGTTGGAAGTCCCGACGAATTTGGCAGTGCCCCTAAAACTCCACCAAGTTAAAAAGTGAGTTAAATTAATGCTAATGGCAGATAAGCTGTGATTAGCGCATAAAGCACGTTTAATGCTAATCCCAGATTACAATTTTCGTTAGCACTTAAATGCGCGTTTAGGGTAATTAACCCCGCTTAAATTTTTTTAATCCGCTCATTAAAATAAGTCCGCCGACGCCTGGTCTGGTGGCTTGGTCACATGGGGAGGGGGCTGCCCCCCTCCATACCATTGCTAGATGACACATCAAACATTAAATAGTAGTCAAAGCCCATACATTACAAGGGCTACATGGTGGCTTGGCGGTAGGTTGGTGCGTTGGCGCGGGGGAGGTCATGGGTTCGACCCCGACCCCCATGCATATATTTTGTTTGAAAAAATATGTGAACTCCATAGTTAAAGAACTTTGGTTATGAAATATAATATATGCTCGAATTTGGATATAAACCGCCCGAATATATAACCTTTGAACTTATATAAGTTCGACCATTGGATAATAAATCACACCATACTATATAAAACAAACTTAGACTTAGGATATTACAAATGCGCCCACCATATATATATAACTTCAGAATTCTATATGCCAACTTTGATGTATGAAAATAATTTGACCATTGAACATAAAATTAAATTCGAACCTTGGAGTTGGAGAGGGTCCACAAGAGGGGGCACGTGACGGCCCCTGGCTGCACCACGTGTCAAACTCTGGTTGGGTTGTCCCTAACCAATAAAATAATCCGAATTCAACCTTAGGAGCATATATATATATAAAATTTTCATCTTCAAACCAATTCGGCGAATCCTGTTGTGACACTTGTCACAGTGCCACTGGGAAAAAACTGAAGAATATTCCTTGCACGCTGACTGGGCTAACATGTCATCAACCTATCACTTTTCTGCAATTGTTTTTTAAAATTCCCCTATTCTGAACGATGGTTAACGAGCTATAAATTCTTCATCTGGAGTTAGTTTTCGACAAAACGAAGTGAGCCAGATTCCTGGCGATGAGACGGTCACGATCGTTCAGTTTCAAATCAAGTCTGAGCACTTTCATTTTTGAGCTTTTATACTGAGCACTTGATCACTTGGGAAGATAGGGTTGGAGCCCTAGAGGTTGTAACCTTGTGAAGCCCAAGTCGGTGCTTAGAAAAGTATAGGTTGGAGCCTGGTGGATTAGAGATTGGTGTCTTCATCTAGGGTTGGAGCCCTAATTATTATTGTACTTGATTTATTGTAAAGAAGAGGATTGGAGTCCTCGTCATTAATAAAATTATTTATACTTATTGTTCATTTTGTGTTTATCTAAGTAATCTTAAATGAAAATAACAATTGAAAAGAAATAGTGATTCACCCCCCCTCACAGTATTTCCAACAATTGACATTAGAGCCTGTACCTTCACTCATAAGCCTAACAACTTGAAGGTAGATCCTTAGAACACAAATGGAAAAACTAAGGAAGAAAGCCTCCAATCATTCTAAATATGTATCTTCTTCATCCATGAAAGTAGAAGATAGTAAAATTGGGAAAGCTCCATTGATCAATGGAAAATTTGATATATGGAAGGCGATAATGAAGAATTTTTTAATGACTCAAGGTTTTGAGGTTTGGGAATAAATGATTACTGAAAGCACGATGGAAGAAGAATCCAAGGAATATAATGAAATAGTAATAAAAACAATCTTGAGTGGGCTACCAAATCCTATAAAGACCAAAGTGGAAAAATGTCCTTCAACAAAATATATGTGGGACAAACTTCAAGATCTTCACTCAAAAGGAGCATTGCGCATGACCTATAGTCAAGAATATGATGGAAATCAAGAAGGAAACCCATAACCCATAAATGAAGCTGAACACAAGAGTGAAGACATCAAAACCAAGGAGGACCTAGAAGATGAAGAAAACAAATAATAAATTGAGGAAAAACTTGTAGCTGCCCTAAAAGATATAAGAACTTTGAAAAAGGAAAATAAGTAGTTCAAGAAGCAATCATAAGATGGTGATCATGACCTTGAAAATCCAAGGAAGGAAGTTGAACTATTCAAGCTTCATGTACAAGAAAGAGATAAGGAGCTCACCAAGCTTAAGGAGGAATTTCATCAAAATAAGAAAAGGCATCATGAAGAAGTCATATCCATGAAAAATCAATTGGATAAAGCAAAGAAAAGGGAAGACACTTTGTCAATCCATCTTGAATAAAGACACAAGGAATTGAATAAACTTGAAGCGAAAATTGGTGAATACAAGGAAGAGGACTCCTCCCTTAAATATCAAGTGGAGGAAGCAAAGAAACAAGCACAAGGAGCTGAAAAGGTGATGAATGTTTTGACCCTCCTAGAAGGACAAGTCGATGAAGCATAAAAGGAAATAAATGCCATTAAATGCCAACTAGAAGAAAAGGATGAAGGCATCACCAAATTAAAATTAGAAATCACCTCACTTAAGGTCCAATCATGTGAAGCAAACAAGATAAAGGAAGAAATGGAGATCCATCTAGAAAAAAAGGATGAAGAATGCAAGATGTTGAAAGAAGAAATTGATATCATAAGAAAATAAGTTGATCATCTGAACAAGAGTCTAAAGAGCTCTCAAACCATAGATGACATCCTAAGTCATCAAATATCTGTCCTCGATAAATCAGGTCTTGGATATGCAGGTGAACCCTCAAACAAAAATGATGCAAACCCTACTGATTCAAATAAAAAGGATGTGGAAAATCTTCGAAGAAATATTGATTCTCCCAGTTCCAGCAAAGGCAAGGAGAAGAGTCAAGATGACATTGGAAGAATCCCTACTCCTAGAATATCTAGAGATGGTGTCAAGAATGCAAGAGGCAATACTTTTGACCAAAGGATTTTAAGGCAAAATGATCTTAGAAGTACATTAAGGCAATACTCCGCAAAAGGTATCAAGGATACAAGAGGAAATGGATATCATCAAAGAATCCTAAGGAAAAAATACTTCAGAAGCACATCATGACAATCTCCATCGCCCAGGTACCAAAGTATATTTTTTGGTTATTGCTATTCTTGTACAAATTTTGGGCACATGGAAAAGGATTATAGGGCGTATCACAAGGAAAAATATAATGGTCCTCATAAGATCCCTAGATGAAACTTTTCTAGAATAAGTCACGATTCCTCATTCATGAACAAGATGGAGTGCTTCAAATGTCATAAAATTGGACATATGGCTTGTGATTGTAACTTGACTTGGGTCCCTAAACAAGCGAAAACCATGACTACCAAGCCAAAAAATAAAGTTACACAAGTATGGAGGAGAAAAAAAATTGGGTCAAAAAGTGTCTTGAACACTCAAGACACCATCTCATGTTGTTGATCTAATGAGTACATCCTTGGTAGATGTGATATTTCAAGTATTTGATGATGAAATTCTTCCAAAAAGGAGACCATGCATACTATTAGGGGGAGCCTGTGATTCTTAACTATTCTTGTAGAAGATATCCATGAAGAGCCCTATGAAACCCTTGATGATTTACACATGGAAAATTATATTTTGATAGATCATCTCTTGGGAGAAACTCCATTGAAGAACATGATCTTTTACTCATTTGACAGACCATTGTTGAATATGTCTTCCACTTGATCACAAGGAAACAATATTTCTTGTCTAAAGAAAAACGAAGAGCTATAGGAGTTTATGCAGGCGGGGGGAGTTGGTTGATCATCTACATCATCCATTTCCAAAAAGGAATAAAAAGGCTTAGGGGGATAAATTTCATTAAAAAAGAGCACCATGAAATAAGGAGCAACATATCTATCATGGATAATTTTCATTGATGAAGAAAATACGATGGATCAACATGTCAAGATGCAATTTGATAGGGGGATTACTTGGGAACCCCATTTTCCATTGAAGTCAAAGGGGGAGATATTGTTGGAAGGGAAAGAATATTGCCATCAATGAAAAAGGGGGAGAATGTTGGTCAAGGTTGTCATTGATGTCAATATGGCATTGTTGAGATGGAAAATATTTTTGTGATACATGAATAACCCTAACCTCATTATGAGAACCCTAAGAGGGTCCCCTAAGCACGAAGATTGAATCATAATGATAAGCCCTAGACTGTTGATGCATTATCTAATAATTAATGACGCCCTAGATTCCCATAATGCTCTAGAAGATGGCTTAGCCCTAACATATTGATGCAAGTCCTAAGTGTATGGTACAATAAGACATAGCCTTTGAAGGTGTTCCAATCCTTATAAATGAAGAACTTGTCTTCAGATTTCAATTTATGGGTTTTTAAACGAGGTTTTTGTAAACAAATTTGGAATAGTAGTTTCTGTAATCACCATGTAAAAAAAACGACATCACTGTAATTTCAAAATGGCATTACTATAATTTCAAATGGCATCACTGTAATTTCAAATGGTATCACAGTAATTTCAAATGGCATCACTGTACATTCCAGCTGAGGTAGATTTGGTGTTTCCCACTGTTTGAAAAACCCTCTGTCTTTGCTCCAGTGTAAAAGAAATCAACTTTGAAAATTGTGACCTTATGTGTGCTCTTGCGTATTAAAAGAAACAACAATCGATTTTGAAAAGGGATTCTGAAAAATCTATTTCATTCCTTTGAGTCAAGTTCCTCTGTCACTTATCGGACTGTTAACTCTCAATTTTCCTGCCAAGTATTCCTCAAAATCAGAAAATAAATTTCACAACAACCCTCTTTGACACATTACTAGCACGCAGAAAAAATTTATGAGCATCTTCGTGCAAAAATACTGGGATATATTACCTTAACTCCAGATTTTGTTCTAACAGTGAATCTCGTTATCTTGTTTCAACGTTTGATTGCTTGAATCAATCTTCGTTGCACTTACACTCTAAAACACTGGAACTTTCCTTCAAAGACCTTTCAGTAACACTTTCTCTTCTCAACGCTTTGCACTTATGGCGTTTTGGTTTACAACACTTGGAACTTCACACAACTCCACAGCTCTTGCACTCTTGACACTCTTGAAAATACTTAACGCTTCTCAACACTTCCACGGCTTTTGAACGCTTGGAAATTTGGTTTTCAATACACCGCTCCATAGATCTTTCACTCTTGGCAACAATACAACACTCCACAACACTTCCACAGCTTTTGCACTCATGACAATTTCAAATGACTTCTGACATTTCTGGCTTATGACTGTCAAATCAATTTTTGAATTGTACAGGTTTGCTTCTTGTTTCATTTGATTTTTATAACCTTTTGTTGAGTTTTCTTATTTCATTTTTAGAGCTGTAGGATGACCCATCATCACAAGCTGTAGGTAGTCATTTCATCTTTGGGTTGTAGGCAGACATACTTCATCATTTCATTTGTAGGCATATTTCATCACTAAATTGCAAGCAGACCCATTGTTAAACTGTACAAACTCTTATCTCTCTGAACTATAGGCAAAAATGTATGATAACAATTTCATGATTCAATTTCTTAACTCTTAATACCTTTGATGACAAGAACAAAGCATTCTTTTGATGATAATGAAACAAGAATGATTTCAATTTTATTTAAGGAGGCTCTCTATAAAACCATGATAACTCCATTCTTCTTGTAATCATTTTCATGCATGAAACTTTTGACTCTTGACAACTTTCTTGTCCTCTTTAGAATTTCATTCTTCATGTGTCTCTGAAAGGTTTTTCTTTTTAAATGACCACTTTAGGGTCATTTAAAAGTTTATGACCTCCTTTAAACAAAAAAATTCTTCTCTTAATTCCACGTTATATTTTTCTTGACACTAACCCTCATTTTATCCCTTTTTGAAAATATTAATTGCTGCTTCTCTCTTCTAACTTGTTTTTGTAGGCAAGAAAAGAGTGTTTTGATTTCCAATTTTGGTTTAGTGTTTGAAAGTTAATGAAGGTATGGTTATGGAGGATGTTAAATAAGGGTAGGTTATGGTATGGTTTAGTGTTTGAAAGAATGAAGATTAATGAAAGTATGGTTACGAAAGAATGGTAGGTTAAATACATCAAGGTTAACTAGTTATTTTAATTACAAGTGCCTTGTTCAAAATTAAAAACGTTAAAAGAGAAATTCTAACTTACAAAACTTTCATCTAGTTTGATTGTAGCTTATTTATAGAAGTAGATATTTTGATTGGTTCCTCCTTGTCTTTGAGATGAACTGGCTTCTTTTTATTGAAACTTTTCTGCATAAATGAAGTGTTTTTTTTTGAAGATGTTTCTTTAATGAAAATTTCCTTTTCTTGAAATGCTATCTCTTGATGCTGCCTTGGAAATGTTGTCCTTCTCTTGTGCAGGTAATTTCTGAAGAATAGTACAGGTTTTATTTGGAGAACAATCTTGAATGATCAGGTCCCTCTACATGATGATAAATGTTGAATGATCAGGTCCCTCTGCATGATGATAAATGTTGAATGATCAGGTCCCTATGCATGATGATAGCTGTTGAATGATCAAGTCCCTCTACATGATGATAGATGTTGAATGACCAGGTCCCCTTGCATGATGATATATGTTTAATGATCAGGTCCCTCTGCATGATGATAGCTGTTGAATGCTAGAGAAAAATGACAAAAGCATAACTGCTTTCCCCCCTTTCTTATTGTTAGATTTGCCCTCAAGTATTTTATTTTGAACTTGATAACTGTACTAAAGAAATGATGTTTTATTATTGTGAATTCTAATAAGCCAATATGAATTGGTTTTCTAATTAGAATTCTGAGTTTATGTTGTGCCAGATATTTGGTTTTCACAACTAAACCCCCTTTTTTTATTCATTATTCATTATTATTATTTTTAAAATTTTTTATTGTTTTTTTTTTTTCAATGATGAGTTTTGGTAGGTGTTCCCAAAACCTCCATCTCACTTTGTTATGCCATTTTCTGCAAGAAATTTTCTTTGTTTATAGGCTTATTATATAACTCATCCTATGCCCATTAACCAAAAATGAAATCTTATCTTCATCATTGTTTTAATTTTGACTGAACCATTGTCATATATGTCTTCAATTTCATATGGACCAAGCCAGTGTGTTGTGAACTTGGCTTGAAAGTATTTTAATTTTGAATCGAACAATAATTCCCTATCTCCCACTTTGAATTGCTTCTTGTTGATGAATTTGTCGTGCCATGTTGCTCTTTGTTATTTAATGATATGAGTATGTTGTAGTGCTTGTTGTCTAATTTCATCCAACTGATTTAACTGCATTATTCTTTCTTTTTGTGCCTCATCCAAGTCCATCCCTAAGTCAGCTTCCAATTTGTAAGTGTGAATTTGAAATTCAATGGGGAGTAAGACTTTCTTACCATAGATCAATCAGTAAGGAGTGAAACCTGTTGTGTTCTTCCAAGTGATTCTATATGCCCATAGAGATTCATGAAGCTTGTCTGACCAATCCTTTCTATTCATTCTCATGGTCTTAATCATTATTGTTTCAAGAGTCTTATTAGTAGACTCCACTTGGCCATTCGCTTGTGGATGATAGGGTGTAGATTTGCGATGCTTATTTTTTGCTTCTTTACTATTTCTTGAGCCAATTTAGAAGTAAATTGTGCTCCTTGATCAGTGACAATTTCTCTAGGGACTCCAAATCTAACAAAAATTTCCTTAAAGAGAAAATTAATGACTGTCTGTTCTGTTGCTCTGGGCAATGATTTTTCTTCCACCCACTTAGTCACATAGTCGGTACATACCAAGATGTACTTTTTTCGATATGATGGTGGATTAATAGGCCCAATAAAATCAAGTGCCCACTTTTCAAATGGTTCTATGAGGACTTGTGGCTTTAGGGGAATTTCATCAAATGGTACTAGTTTTCCTATTCTTTGGAAGTTGTCACAACTTCTAACATATTTCTTGGAGTCTTTAAAGATGGATGGCTGATAGTATCCCAGATGGAGTATTTTTTATGGTGTCCTCTTATATGCAAAATGTCCACCTCAAGGCTTGTCATGAAAAACTTTTAAAATATCTATTATTTCATCTTTTCTTAAACATCATCTTATGATTAGATTAGAACCAGTATAAAAGAGATCTCCATTAAGCCATGTACATATAACACTTTCTCTAATTACTTTTCTCTTTTCTCTTGATGTAAAGTGTGGAGGTAGTTTTCCTGTTGATAAATAATTGGCTATATCAACATACCATGGAGTTATAACTGATATTGCAAATAAATTTTCATTGGGAAAGCTATATGAGATAGGAAAAATCTCACCAGATGCATGAAGTCGAGATAGAAAATATGCCACTTGATTTTCCCTTCCCGGTCGATCTAGGACAATAATGTTAAACTCCTGCATCAATAACAACCATCTAGTAATATTTCCATTAGTAATGGGTTTATTCATTAAATATTTAATGGTGGAGTGTTTATTATGAATGAACAATTCATATCCTGTTATGTAATGCCTAAATTTATTTACTGCATGTACTACAACACACATTTATTTTTCAGTAATAGTATAATTCAACTCAGTTGGAGTTCAATTTTTTCTAATGAATTAGATTTCATAGTGTAGTTGGTTTTGTTTTCCCCTAATGATGCTCCTACTGCTGTATCTGATGGATATGTGGATATGTGAAATGGAAATGACCAATTTGTTCCTCTAAGAATTGGAGCTGTGGATAATTTTTGTTTTAATTTCTCAAATGAATTTTGGAAATTAGTGTTCAATTGAAACTCTACATCCTTTGTAAGAAATTTAAATAAAGTCAAAGCCATCTTACTAGATTTTTCAATGTATCTTCGATAATAGCCTGCATAACCCATAAAAAGCCTTACTTCGTTTTGAGTTGTTGGTGGTAATAAGTTTACAATGATATGTATTTTATCTGGATCCACCTTTATTCCACAAGTTGAGACATGGTGTCCCAACACTATCCCCTCGGTTAACATCATAAAAAAATTGTCATTGCTAAGAGAGATTAGTGTCAATACATCTTTGTAATTTTTTTTCCAAATTGTCTAAAGAATCATCAGATGTATTCCCATAAACAATGAAATCATCCATGTAGAATTCTACACATTCATGTATAAGATTAGCAAAGATGGCTCGTACAACTCTTTAAAAAGTAGCTGGTGCATTACACAATCCAAAAGGTAACACATTGTATGAATATGTTCCCCAAGGGCAAGTAAATGTAGTTTTATCCTGATATTCTAATGCTATCTTAATTTTATTATAACCACTAAATACATCAAGAAAAGAAAATTAATTTTTCCCTGCTAATGAATCTAGGACTTGATCAATGAATGGCAGTGAGAAATGATCCTTTAGTGTTGCTTTGTTTAACTCTCTATAGTCTACACATATTCTCCATTTTCCATTTTTCTTTGTAACTACAACTAATGGAGAAACCCATTGACTGTCTGAGATAGGGTGGATAAAACCTACCTGCAATAGTTTCTGCAACTCTTCTTTTAGTATCTATTTCATCATAGGATTCATCCTTCTTTGTGGTTGTCTTATGGGTTTGATATTTTCATCCATGTAAATGTGATGCATGCATCTTTTTGGATGAATTCCTTGCATATATGTATAATACCAAGCGAAATATTTTGAGTATTTCTTTACTATTGCGATTACTTGGTTTCTTGTGATGATTGTTTGCAATATTAAGATTCCTTCTGGGGCTGATTATTTTACTTTGAGAGCTTGTGATTGAGTTAACAAGAAATATAGCTTCAAATGATATCTGTAATGAATTAATAGTGCATTTTTCCTGAAAACGTTGATTCAAAATTTGACTTGTAGCTTCATATTGGATGTTTTTAAGCTACTAAGAAATATCCGGTTTCGAAATGAAAAGATCCATTAAGTCCTCATTATCTTCTTCTCTAAAATCAAAGGATTGATTTATGCTTAAAATAGGCCGAGTTTCTTTTTTTTTCATCATGCCATGATAATAAAGATGGAGATTGAGCATGAGGATATAGTGTTATGTGCTTCCTTTCATTTCCATGTGATATGATCATACTTCCAAATCTACATCCAATGAAGGCATCTACTATGTCTAACCATGGTCCGCGAAGGATTAAAGGATGGCCTCCTAAATTTGACTTTGGTTGTATCAATGGGAAGTCTACAGGATATCCCCATGAATCCAAATAAACAATGATGTACTCAAGTAATCCTTCTTGCACTACCTTGGATCTATCAGCTAGTTCCAAAATTGTAGTGGTAGGTTGGATATTGGTTAAGTTTAAACACTTCATAGTTTAAATTTTCATGACATTGATAGAAGCTCCTAAGTCAATTAAATTTTTTGAGGCTGAGAAATTGTTGATTGAAATTGTTACCATAGGTATTCCAGGGTCAACATATTTCTCAACTGTTGTATTTGTTGACATTAGACTGGATAATTTCCCAATGACATGGATTGTAGGTGGATCCTTCTTTCTCTTAAAATTTTTTTTTGATGCATAATTCCTTTATTGTTTTTGTGTAGATAGGAATATCTTTAATAGAATGCACTAAAGGAATTTTAATACAAAAAATTTTCAATTCATCCAAAATATCAAACTCAGGAATAGGAACTATAGATTTTTTCTCTACTAACCTTTCCGAAAAAGGAGGTGTTTGAGTTTTTATTGTTATATTCTTCTGAATTTGATGTTATTCGTCATGTTTTTTAGGATTTATCCCCTCTTCAAATTATTCTTCTATAATCACAGGAGAGTCCTTTTGTAAAATTTTCCTAGACCTTAAGTGGATGTTTTGAATGGGAAGGATGGAGTATGATGTTCCTTCTTCAGTATTGTAAATTGGTCTTTCCACTTTGTTACTTAGATTTTCTACTGGTTGAGCTGGTAATTGAGTTGGTCTAGGTGGAGGTTGTTTAGATGGCAGCTGAAGCTATTGAGGTTGAGTTAGTGTAGGCAATGATTTTTGTGGAAATGGGTTTGATTGAGGGGGTTGCTGGAATTGATATGGAATTGGTTGTTGAGGATATGATTGTTGGTATGACTGTTGAGGATAAGGTTGGTATTGTTGTTGATATGGCTGTTGAGGATAAAATTGTTGTGGAGGTTGAGCACCATAAGCATATCCTCATCAAATCTGTGAAGGATGGTTTTGGATTTGATGTGGAGGCTAAACCTACCATGGCATAGGAGCATTACATGAGGATTGAGCAAGATATTGAGAATTATGAGGAATTTGTTAAGTAAATTACTGAGGAAAATTTTGAGGCATACTTGTAAACCATGGTTTCCAAGGTATTCTAGGTTCCAAATAGTAGAGAGTAAATCCCTTGTCCCTCTTCTATTGAGTTTAATTGAAATTCCTTGAGTCTCGGGCAATTATCAATTGAATGATTTTCTGTACATAGTCCACAAACCTCAATACTCTCTAAAGGACATTCCTTCAGTGGATTTTTTTTTCTACATTTAGGACAAACGATTGATAGTACATGATCTTGTTCATCTTGATTTTTATTGGCTTTTAGTACATCGTCTTGTGTCCCTAATGTGCTCAAGATATCAGTTTTAAAATTCTCAAATAAATTCCCTAATTATTCTCTAGTTATGCTCCCTGTTGCAGATTTAGTTACTTTTGAATTAACCTTTATTTTCCCACTTTTGGCTCTTCCTCTCGAAAATTTTTGACATAATTATGAAATATACTCAAATGGTAAATATGAGATGTCTCCTTTTCCCATGAAATTGAGAATATCAAGGTATTCATCTCGTATACCTTTGAGAAAAATTGTTCGAATGGTTTCAAGATTTAAAGAGTGTTGTTTGGATTTTTGTAAATTGTAAAGAAATCATTCTAAATATTCTCCCAAACTCTCATCTTCTTGTTGGGACATCCTGAAAATATCTTCCTTCGAATCTCTAGGCCTACAATAGGCTTGATACTTCTTAAGAAAATTTTTCCTCATGTCTTCGCAAGAAGTGATAGTGTGTTCTCCTAATCCCATAAACCATTTTAATGCAACTTCGTTAAGAGTAGCACGAAAAAGACAAAATTTATGCGTATCATCTGTATAACGATAAGTACGACATAAAATATCAAACCAAAACATGAATGAATAAGGATCTTCAGAAGACATTCCATAAAAATTTGGTAAAACAAAAGGTGGAATATTCTTCATTTTTACCTCCTCTCCAAGAATTTATCTTGTATCTAGAATTGAGAATCCAAAGGTAGCTTCCTGATCATTGTTTGTTTCTACATCATGTCGATTCTTATTGTCATATTATCTTTTGGCATCTTATATTTTTCTTTGCACTTCTATTCTCATTTCTTCCTCTCTTTTTCTTTTCCATTCTCTTTGTTTCCTTTTATACTGAATCATTTGTTTTGGAGTTAATATTTGGACATTAGATCCTTGTCCCTCCGTCATTTCTTTCTAAGTTGTTTGTAATGTCTTGATTAGAAGCTGAGTTTGTGTTTCCTCAACTTTTTCTATTTGTTCAAGGATTGGTTGATCTACTTGTGCAACACTTTGTTTTCTTATATCTCTTTGTTTTCCTATGGAAGATGTTTGTGCTTGTGTTTGTTTCCTTTTTAATTCATAGGTTAACAGAGTTTGTATTTCCACAAGAGTCCATATTTGCCCCGCATGTTGTTTTTCTTCCAATTCTTCTAAAGTTGGTTTTGCAATAACTAGTGTCATTAGTCCTAATGGTCCTTCTCCCACGGATGGTTGAGTGGTTGGGGGGTTTTTTTTGGAAAATATACATTTTTTATCTCTTTCTCTGGGCATAAAGAAACATAACTAAAAAAAAAACTCAAATTTGTTGTTGTTTTTGTTTTTTGTTTTGTTTTTTATATGGAAATGAAAAATGAATTTAACTATATTTCTACCCTCTAAATGTGCTTCCTCGGAAATGACGCAAAAATGTTGGTCCAATTTATGAGTTTAAATCAGATCATTAATTCTTTTATCATTCCGGTTTTCGTAATCTTAGAAGCACTCCCACATATATGGTCTAGAGGTAGTTTTCTACAAGTTTAACACCTAGCTAATTGGAATCCTTAAGTATTTTTTTCCAAGAAAGCTTCATTCTCCTTTACATGAGAAGGATTCGAAAATCCTTTAGTGGCAAGATTAACACTTCTAGATTATCAATTTTCCTTACTAAATCAAATAGCAGCAAACTAATCAAACATGAAATGACAAATTCCGACAAGTTCAATTATTGATTGTGAAATGAATATCAAGTCCTTTTACAAGGAGTCAATTCATAATATCTCTTAAGAAACATATCAACAATAACTTAATCAAAATATAAATAAGATGAACAAACTTTGCTAAATCTAGCCTACTGACAGTGAAAGAAACACCATTCTCTCTTACGAGAGGTCAATTCATAGTATTCCGTTATCAAACATGTGAATAAGAATCTAGCCAAGATTTGAATACTGAAAGGAAGTGCATCAAACTGGAATGAAGATACAAAAAACTGAAATGAAAAGTACATCAAATCAAAATGATACCAAATAAGGAGAAATTAGTGCACAGTCTTGGCAATGGGGGCCCTCCACTCTTCTGCTGCACACCTTAGATGAATATCAACTCAAGAATATTTGTAAACCAGATCAAGGATCATCCATAAAACATAATAGAAGAAAAAATAATTCTAAACAAACTGCTTTCAATAATTTGCAAAAGGTCTCCAAATTCACATAGTTAAAGAGATGTTTTCCTCTTCTAAATATCACATATTTATACAAGTCTTTTGTAGGTAATTGACTAAAAGTTCTCAAATACATTTATGATATCTTTAAAGACCTACAAGTCTAATTCATTACACCTATCTCTAAAGTTTGGGAAAAATCCTTTTAAATCATATTCCTCCCATATTTCATGCACAAACCAGGGGATATTTCTGAACATCTAGTCTGGTTTGACCAACATTGATCGAACCTAATCTAAATGTTCTAGTGCGAACCAATAGGTGTTCACCCATCCTTGGTTATCTTAGTTTCCAGTTGTGTATTTGGTTTGAGCCCAGGTGTCCTGCAACCATTACTTCAAACGAGTTATTACAGGTTTTTCCAGTTTTGTCATAATTTAATTTTAATGCTCAATTTGACTAAAACAAAAAAAATAATTAAAAGACATGATTTAGCTACCTTGATGTGAAAAATGGGTGATTATGATGATATGATGATGAGGAAAAAGTGATAAATGATGAAAATGTATAAGGTAAAAGAAGCCAAAATCGGAAGCTAACACTCACATTACCAAACTTGCAATAACCTTTAAAGATTGAGACAAATGCCTCTGACTGTGTTATTGGGGTAGTCCTTATTCAGCAGGGGCATCCAGTGGCATATCACAATGAGACATTTTCAGAAAAAATCTGGAAGTATCCCACTTCTGACAAAGATATGTATTCCATTGTGCAGGCCTACCGACAATGGAAGCATTACATTTTGGGGAAGGAAACAGTCATCCACATAGACCATCGGGCCCTTCAGATCATATAGACGAAAGGGAAGTTACATAATGACCACCATCATAGGTGGTTCATATACATGCAACAATTCCATTTGAACATCAAGTACAAGAAGGGAAACACTAATAATGTTGTAGATTGCCTCATTTGACCATCGATCACAGCGTTAACCACCATGCTCAAATCTCGTGGGAATGATACTTATGATTACCTGCTTCTCTATAAAAGTGACTAAGAATTCGGCCACACATACCAGACGCTCTTGGAAGGTCAATAAGTTCCATATTTTCACCTCTAGGATAGATTATTATGCCACCTGGGACACCTTTGTGTTCCTTCAAGCGAGCGTGCCAAGACGATTTGGGAAGTGAACTACAGTCAGGTCACTGGGCATTTCGGGGTTGAGAAAACAGTGGCAATACTGCAGAAGAATTTCTTTTGGTTGAACCTTCAATATGATGTCGGGAAGTACATCAAATACTGCACTGCTTGTGCCATTTCCACCAAGGCCTCTATACTCGACTGGCTACCCCTAGTCAACCTTGGGAATCCATCTTCATGGATTACAAGTCAGGCCTTATTTCTACTAAACATGAAAACAAATGTGTTTTTGTGGTCATCGATAGATTGCCAAATATGACCATTATGGCGGCCTGCAAGAAGAATATCACAATAGAAGCCACTACTAAACTATTCTTTGAACGAGTGCGGGTACACTTTGGGTTCCCCCACTCTATTATCTTAGATCGAGACAACAATTTCCTCAGTAAATTTTGCTCCAACCTCTGGTCGATTTTGGACACCAAGCTCACTAAGTCCACTGCTTTCCATCCCCAAACTAATGGCCAAACAGAGGTCATCAACAGGGTGATCGTAAAAATTCTGTGCATGTACAACTCAAAGCATCCACACACATGGGATGAGAGCATCCCCTCTATCCAACACAACTATAACCGAGCTCTCCACAACTCGACTAGCCACAAACTCTTTCAGTTGGGCTTGGGATTCTGATCACTATGTCCCATTGATGTGGCCATACCATTTGTAGCTATTCAGTTAGTTTCTACTCATGTATAGTCCAAATTTGATAAGGAAAATAAATTCGTTGAGCACATTCAGCACATCCGAAAATAGGTCCATGATATATTAGACAGATCCAATGCTAAGTACAAACAATGACATGATCAACATTGGGTGCCACACAAGTTCCAGGTGGGCGAAAGTGTTTGGATACATTTTCAGAAGAAGTGCCTCGTTGTGCCCCACTGCAAGCTTCACCTTCTTCGATATGGGCCATACACCATCACCAAGTCAGTACAAGACAATTCCTTCGAGCTCAATATTCCACCATTCCTTAGTATACACCTCTGAAATTGCAGAACAAATCACACCAACAGAGTTAAACCCATACTGCATGGAACAAGAAATAATTGATAGAATCATGGAAACACATATCAAGAACACCTGAAACCAAAGGATCCAACTATATCGAGTTTTCAAAGTAGGCCAATTCCTTCACTAGGGCAAGTGGCTCACCAAGGACCAAGTTTAGCAAAATTTTCCTCATCTCATGGAGGAACTCAACGAAATGGGGACCATTGCTTCCTAAGAGGGGAGGAATGATCCAGGTGGATATTGGTGTCCACTCACCTATTCCACTTGGACCCCCACCAGTGTTTCTTTCATTTTTTTAGTTTCCTTAATCGTAGCACAATTTACTATTTTTGGCAGTTTTTCGGGTCCAAAACTTTTGGAGCTGTTTTGAGGCACTAAACGACGTTTTTTTTTTGGAAAATCACTATCGGAAATTGAAAAAAATTAATTTTAAATTTGCAGTCAGAAATTAGAGTCCTAGGATAGACCCTTCTAACAAGGTATCGTGTGCGTCAAACGAAGGTCGTATGCCAAACTTACGACACCGAGAAATTGATGTACCAATTTACCCCAACGGGGCCCATAATTTGGCGTTTCATCTCCTAGGGTTAGGTTTTTGGATGTTAAGGGTTTTACATTGTTTATAAATAATAAATAGGCCTCCTAGCCTCATTGTAAGAAATTTCATAGGCATGTAGCTGCCACATCTCTTCTCTGAGATAAGCTACCATCTCCGTAGCTAGATTATGTCCATTCTGTCTATAAGCATATTTTAGTTATTTGATATTAATGAAATGAAGTTTTATTTTTACTGTATCTTTGTGTTTATGATTAGTACTGTATTTTATTGCATTCCTGCATAAGTCCAAATGAAATGCACCTAATGGACTATGCTTCATGTTTAAGAGAGAAATATTTCACATACAGTAGCGAGTCATTTTAGACCTAGTAGGCCTGCCCATACGGAGGGTGTTGCAGTCAAAATACAAGAAAACTCAAGAAAATCCAAATGCATGCACATTCATATAAGAAATCACAAGGATATTGGAGGGATCATACCTTTCTATCACAAGAAAAGACTCTAGTTGATGCAACAAGCTTGAGGGAAGATGCTTTAGAGATCTATGCTCCTATCCTTGCTCCTGAATACCCGTCCACAAAAAAAATCACCAAGACTCTATACCTTGCAAAAAATGTTAGTACATAAACATATAAAAAATTCCATAATCAACATGCAAATATAAATGAATAACATAAGAAAATGTGGGAAAATATATTTAATTTGTTTTATACCAATATTATATTGTACAAAGTCACACTCTATTGAGGTCCTTTCCTGTAGTCTCCAAAAATCATTGTTCGCTAAACTTGTTATGCTATCTTATCATAGAGACAAAATATCAATAAATACTCCAGAAGCGCTCCAACATATGTTAATTTTCCCCCTTTTTGATCTATGGAGAGCTTTCTTTTGTAGATTTTCTTAGGTAGTTATCACATCAAATGTAGACACTTTCAAGACCATGTCTGGTACTTTGATCCTTATCTTCTATGAGTGATAAATTGCAACCTAATCCAACCTTATCCATGAAATTATGCACTATGTTGCTCCAACACAATGTTATTGGGCCGTTGTTGGCTCTCTGTTGCTTGAAGATAGTGTACATAGAGCATTGTTAGTCCTAGTGTTTCTTGGATATAGATGCAAGGGAGTGTTGAAGGAACAAATTCACACTTTTCATAGGTTTCCATAAATGAATTTTGGACTCTAACTTTGGGAGATGACATTCCCTTCTAGTAGACCCAAGGGGGTGTATTTTTGACCTATAACAGATGCCCCCTAATGTATGAGGTCAAAATAAGTTGATGGTCAAAATACATTATAATAAGAAATACTAGTGAGTGAGGTGGATAAAGAGAACACATATACAAGAAATGTAGAGGCTACGAAAATCATAGTCATATACATAGAAAGTACATCCCCAAGGTAGGCATAAACATACTCGGTATTGAGAGAATAGAGAATTTCCACCTACACAACATACTTTGGACTCATGTCATCAAGGAATAATCATGACATAATATAGATATATGGCAGATTAGCTATTAGTAGGGTTGGACACTAATGTAAGTGCCCCTAATGATTCCCCTAAAAGTACATAATATATTCTCCAATTCACATTGAGGGAGGCAATGTGTATGAGTGATGTAGCCCCATTACCCAAGGCCTTTAACTCTTCTCGATGATATGAATATACTGCATGCGAATGAATGAGCAGATGTAAAGCATGTAGGGAGACCATTGTTGGAAATACTGAGAGGGGGATGAATCAATATTTCAATTCAATTAGTTTATTTTAATCTCCAAAGCATTAAATAACATTAGCACCAGTTCAAATCATAAATAAAGGACACCATACAACAATGCAAAAAATCAAACACAATACACAAGATATTTTTAGGTGGACAACCTTTCAAGAGAAAAACCACCGAATTCTTTTAATATAGGCATTTTATAGATTACATTGATAGGAAGCTCCAAATTCCAAGATTCTCCAACAACCAATGGAAGGAGGCCCCAACCCCTTGATTTATCAACTCCGACTAAAAGGATGCTATGACACCTTGATTTACCAACTCCAACTGGAAGGATGCTCCAACACCCTTGATTTATCATCTCTAACTGAAAGGACGCTCCAACAAACTGTCTTTATCAGCTACAATTGAAAGGACACTCCAATTCCATACATATGCTCCAACCTGCCTTAGCACCACCTTGTCGCCATGAATTTTTCTCAAGATCCAAACTGAAGGAGACTCCAATGTCCACCTTGCACCACCCTGCCACCCTACTCAGCAAGCTGTTTTAGAGAAAATTTCATCTATAGTGATATACTACTTTAACCTTAGAAAGCTTTGCCTAGAGAAATAAATATTTTCTGAGATGGTGTGTGTGTGTGTGTGTGTGTGTGTGTGTGAATATATGATAAGAAAAGTAAGATAAATGCACACCAAGCATACAGAAGCAATCAATAATAAATGGATTAGAGTTGCCTAGAAATACTATATATCATAATTTTGGCCAACTTCAAAATATCTCCTCCTGAGTTATTTTCTCTAGATCTTCACTAGAAATCTGCACACAAAGACAAAAACGTTCTCTCCTATCCTTCAGCCACAAATATTAGAATAAACACAAATGTAAATACTCATGCAAATACTCATGCAAATAGAATAAACACAAATGTAATGGGGGAAAATATCTTTACATTGCATTAATCATGTGAAGAGGTACATAGTCGAGACTCATTTTTTCCTTGCTTAGAACACCTTCCTAACCTCAACACTCACTGGTATATGCACCTACTAATGTCAATTTATCACAAAATGACTTCACCAACATTTCGACATAGTATATTTTCTTCTCCTGTAACTAGTGAAAAGGCTGCGTTTATATAGATCTTGATCATCATTGGCCTTCATTTCACCTAGAAATTTTCTTGACCAAATCAAGCTGAAAATTAGTATAGACCAAATCAATCATTATTTTATTCAATCATGATTATTTTAATCTATTATCAACTTGGACCAATTCCAGTTGAAATCCCGCACTATTTTGGAGCTCCAGTGTAGAGAGGGCATTGGTAGCCTTTTAGTTTGTTCCAGAACACTATGGGGGAGCGTTGATAAGGTTTCTGGTTTGGTTCCCATACCTAGAAGGAGTGTTTATCCCTAAAAACACTTTAAATTTGATGCTTCACTAGTCACAAACTGGTCCTTTGACTTGACAAAGGATGTGGCTTTCTTCTTGACCCTAGGGGGTAGATTTTTGAGCTATAACATATGCCCCCTAATGTATGAGGTCAAAAGAGAATCTAATGGTTGAATTGCATTACAAAAAGTAGACCAGTGAGATAGAGGCAGGAGGAGACCACGAGAAAGAGACTTGTAGAGACTGAAAAGTGTAGTCAGATACATAAATAAGTACATCCCCGAGGTAGGCATACCCATTATCGGTACTGAGAGAAGATATAATAGATTCCCACACAAAAAAATACTGTGTAATGATGTCATCAAGGAATAGTCATGATATAATGTATATCTATAGAAAAATAACTATAAGTAGGCTTGGACGCTGATGTGAGTTCCCCCATTGTGGCCCTAAAAGTACATAATAGATTTTCCAATCTTGTCTTGGGGGAGGAAATGATCATGAGTGAAGTGGCCTCAATGCCCCAAGGTCTTCGACATGCACTCTGATGGTACAAATAAAATACATGTGAATGAATGCACTGATGCTGAGCATGCAAGGAGACAATATAATTACCAGGAATTGATGTATCCCGTTAACATATGCAAGGGTGACCACCAATAATGAAAATGGTTCCCAAGGCACCTAACACAGTCCACAGAGTGTGAATGAAAGAGCTAAAGTTAAGCACTCCACAAAATCGATCAACATGGGCCAATGATGAAAGCCCAATGAAAACCGTAAGGAAACCTTCCACTTTGAAAACAAGTTCCAAGGTATTAGATGGTCTCTAGATATTCATGCCGGATAAGGTGCTAGAGTCTATGAAGAGATATATGTCGAATGAGAAACTTATTTTATCCCCAATCATTGACATGAATCTGACACCAAGATTAGGTCTCTGAGGATAACAAATGAAGTGATGTACAATTGACACAGGGATGGATGACACAAAAGGTATAATGAGACATGCATATGGCCAACCCTTGACTGAGACTTCCCTTGAACATATAATGACATGATACAAAAGTGAACTTGGTAGCATAAACTGAAGAATACTGATAGAAACGATGGTGACACAAGAGGAATAACCAAATCCCATGGATTGGAAGGGTAACCAATTAGGTGAGATACAGACTCATGCAACATAATGACTCAACTCAAGCTAAAGGTGTGGTTTAAAATTCCAGTGAAAAACCAACTATAAGAGTATGACTCAAACAAGTTTCATGTTCAAGGGTGACAAATAATTTCCATGATAAACACAATAGCAAAAATATTCCCTCCCCCCCCTTTGGTATATGGTATACCATTCATAGTTTAATGAGCATGAAAGAGAATAAAACTAAGCTCAATAGGGTCCTTTTTTGTGAAGTTTATACTGAGGTCGAAAAATAGATAAAAGTACAAGTGAATTTCTCATGGATTAATGAGCTTGAGAATAGATAATAGATGAATCATTGAATTTCAATTTAACTAACGAGCAGGAGAAAATAGAAAGAACTCAAAAATTTCATATAGGTTTTACGAGATTGAAAATGTGGTAGCAAAAGAAGCTTGGGATTTTCATGAGTTTAATGAATCATGAAAAGAAGACCAAAACATACTTGAAAATTTCATATAGATATAATGAGAATGAAAATATAGCAAAAGGAGCTCTATATTTTCATTGTTTAATTAGCATGAAAATAAGTCCAAAAGGAATCTCCTTCGAGAGAGACTAGTGGTATAATAGTATGTATATTTTTGCAGGGATTAATGACGAAAACAACCTAAGAAAAGCAGGAAGTGGAGTTAAAGTGCCCATAAATGGAAATCAACTTAGTGCAATTGTCTCTCTAAAAGGCGATGGAAGGTTGCAATATGGAGCCAAGGCTATTGTGAAGGTAAGAGGTCAAGCATGGCTGCAAAGATGGTGAGAAACATGGTGAAAAACATCAGTATGAAAACATATAGCAAGACACTGAGGACTGTGAGCATAGGAGACCATAAATAAACATGACAAAAAGTGTGGGGGAACCTTATAGGATGATATCAAGAAATTATAGAAGAAGAGAGGCATGAGGCTCAATTCCGATTTCATGGAAAGTACTAAAGAGGATCCCCAAACCTACAAGTAACTACAACATGGACACCGAGATGAAAATCATGTGCTATTCTGGGGTGCCCATGGAGGGTAGGATCTACTGCACAAGTTACGACGTGCAAAAATGAGTGGTTAATGTCACAACCTGACAGAGTGGACCCTAAGGAAAGTTTAAATGGAGACAAAAAAGGTGATAATACAGTGACATGATAGGTGAATCCTAGTCCTATATGATAGTTTCAGTTATATGAATCAAAGAAAAAGTGAACAAATATGTAAAACTTTTTTTTTTGAAATAATATATACATATGTACAAAGCATGGCACAATATGATAGGTTATGTAATGTAGTGCCCAATATGTGCAACAAGCCAAGTCTTCCAATGTATGAACTCATGTGCGGTTGTTGGCAATGATATGGCACACCATCATGGGGCCATGCCGCATCCAGGGAAAGTTCCATATTCCTAAAGGTTGATGATTGCAAGGATATCCAAGAACCATAACATTATCAATAATGACCCGAGGAAATAGAGGGTCAATGATATCACAAGCTAAGACAAATCCTTGATATTGATGATCAAGACATGAAGAGGGTATGAGACATTCGTTGACAAGGAAATTTAGAGTGGATGGTCTAGTGTGAAGTGCAATGTTAGAAATACTCTACTTGATTTGATCCAAGGGAAGCAATTAATTATATGACTCAAGATATTCCCCCTGGATCGATTTAATATTTTGAGTGCCAATATCCATTATTTCCGTATGCGAGAGTGTAATATCCCAAAATGGGAACAACTACACTATTGGGAATAATTTGAGTTATTACCAATGTGGAGCTTCAGAAAATCATGAGCATGGAAATGTAGAGAATCTAATTATATGTAAAATAACATCACATCATCAGATGAAATAACCTCAGCAAGAGATTGGCCTTTATTCTCTTTCCCGGGTGAGGAAATGCAACAATACAGGGCATAAAACAACTGTCTTCAGAAAATAACGCTATAAAAGTGAGAAATGGGACTTAGATCCCTTAGAAGACATGTTATACAACTCACATGAAGAATTAGAGGTGAAAAAAATCACTCTAGTTCATATAAACAGATCTCCCCAAGTCAATACAGCTCAAATAAGCCCAAACCCCATAGCCTAGCTTATGCAGAAAATACTGAAGCAAGGAATGTGTTATTCTAATGAGGGTTTATGCAGAAAATAATGAAATAAGACTGATATGGAGCTTTGATTCATAAAATAACAGAGAAATGGAGGTTTAACCTCTTTTACACCAAGAAAAAGACACCCGGCAAGGGTTTCTGGCAATATACATATACAAAAAGCAGGACTATAGAAAATAATGCAGTATACTACAAACATGCATTAAAAATGGCTGAATATGACAGGTAAAAGCTTAATAATACAGAAAATGGCCAAAGGAATCTCTAATAGCACTCCTGGAGGGAAATAAGCACCTCCTCCTCAAGACTAGCATAAAATCAAAGGGTGCAACCCTGTTGCTGCTGCCCCTGCATAAAAGACACAGTTTTATGAAGGGAACTGTGCTATGGCTGAATATGGATGAATGGACCCAAGAAAAATGCTGAAATTAAGCTCAAATCCTTCCCTTTAGATCCCTTAAGTAAGCTGATCCAAAGAGAGGATGGAATTCCCGCACGGGAATTATTTGCACTAAGCAGTGCAGCAACTATGCCTAAATAACTGAAGCATGAAAATAGTCACAAGACCAATATAGCTGAATACATGAATGAATCCCTTTGATGCTATGCCTTCCTTTTTATATTTGGTGAGCCTCCTCACCCTGGACCCCACACAATGTTGAGGTGACTTCCTAGTGAAGCTTCCTCTTTCAAAACTGTGCTGCCCTAGCTAGTTTCCCTCCTCTTTGTAAAAACACTGTTGACTTGGTCAACTGGAACTAATCCACCTGCAATGCATCTTTTCAGACTAAGGGATCTTCAATCCGGTTCTCATATGTGTGTCTAGGCTGATCCTTGTTCACATTGAGCTAGTTTACTTGAGTGTCTCTTCCTCCTCAAGAATGGATGTTGACTTAGTCAAACTTGACTATGTCTCCATCTAATTTGCCCTTGTTCACACTTGGAAGTGTAAAACCAGCTCCTAAGGTGATCTCCTTCCTTACTAAGGTGGAATTTATTCATATTTTATTATTCATGGGCCTCCTTTCCCATTTATTTCTCTCCTAGGTGAAAGCATCAAAATCTAATATTCCAATTTGCTTGTTTGCAAATTTTGGAATATTACAGAGAGAGTAGAGTCATCATGAGGAATAGTCTCCCTCAGCTTATCTTGTGAATCCATGACCTCCAAGATGGCCTTATCTGAAGGAAAGTCAATAGCAAGGGAAGCATGTGAAAGTGATGGAGTGAAAACCCGTGGGGGAAGAGTATCCTCATCATATTCCATATTAGGATGGATTTTATAACCAATGTCATTAGGTAGTGTTGATACCATTGAAGAGGTGATGAAATCCAAAAAATGTGGCACTATGCTCCTATGAGGTTCATCTTCCATAGGCATCGCTTGATGATCAAGGGATCCAAGGGATTCACAAGTGATATAAGAGATCATATTAATCAAGAAAACGAATGGACATGGTTCTAGTGGAGTACAGGGAAAAGTTCCCATCAATGAGGAGTCTTTGAACATTCCCACCCCAATACTCTCTACAAGAGTGGAAGAATCACTAAAAAAGGGAATTAATTGACTATCGTGAAACCAAATATTGGGCTTGTAGAATTCTAATTGGTCAATAGTGACTATTTTACCTGTTGAGATTTTGAGGTAGCATCATGTGTGCTCTAGCCATAAAATTTTGCGAAGGGGCTAAGACACAAAAGACCTCCAAAACCCAAAAAATGTTTGGAGAAATTTCATACACTGTGTGAGATATTAAAATAATTTTTTTTTTTTAATGAGGACCCTAAGTCTAACTTAGGAAATTAGAAAATTAAAGTGAATTAATTCACACATGTGATGAAATGTTCTAAGTGATGCTGATCAAGCATGTTTTTTAATATAAGCTGTCGATAAGAGATTAAATCACAACCGTTGATGTGTCAACATAAAATTATAAGAGAAAGGCTTGGGGCCAGTTGGAGACACACACACGGAGGCAGAGCACTAAGACTAAGCTGGAATTCTAGTGTGGTTTTGCTAAGAAATTCCAGATTTGTTTCAGCTATAGCGAGGGGTAGTATTGGATAAGGGGGTGATATGATCCCAGAACCAAGATTCAACAAGAGGAAGAGAAGCACCAACCAAGAGTAGCGCAGAGGAAGCAAAGGCTATGCAGCACAGAGGGTTTCAGCCGCTACATAGGTGCTACGCAGGCCCAGAAAGGGCAACACTAAGGCAGCAGGGGGCCATCAGGGCTATGTAGAGGCCATCCAGGGCAACGTAAGGTTTGTGTTTACTAGTTTGGAGTTACGCAACCCTCTCCTGAGCAGCGCAGGGACATGTAGAGGCCAGCAGGGATGTCGCAAGAAGCTTCAGAGCAGCGCTGGGGTTTCTAGAGGCAGAAATGGGTTGAGTTCTGTAAATCCTATTTGAGGGTGTGAATCAGTCTAGTCTTTAGTCTCCAGAACAACTAGTGTTGCTGTAGATGTTATTTTATCTATTGGGTTAACTAGTAAGGTGCCCAAATTTGCTGTACTAATATTCTACTTAATAATAATAAACCCGCACATCTACTGCACCGGTTTTCCCGCATTGGGTTTTTCCAGGGACATTTGTCCAAAAAATAGGTGTGTCACTTTGCCGAATGAGCATAATATTTAGTAAATTATCTGTATGTGTGTAGGCTTCTAGTTGTGTTTACTTCAGTATTTTTTGAAAATAAATTATAGAATTAAATCACAAGTAGGAGAAGTAAATCAAGATAATGTAGTAGGATTTATGTATTATTCTATTCAAATTTTTTCACATGGTATTAGATCTTTGCATATCAATATGAATCTCCAGCAATATCAGTTGAAGAAATATTTGCTGCAGAAAGCAGCAGAGATCTAGAGAGGGTAGCTCAGTAGCAGGAGGACGCAGTCCCAGCAAAGGCTACGCAGGGGCTGACGCAGTCCCATCTGGGTGACGTAGAGACAACATAGTGCCTTCCAGAGGGATGTAGGAGCATTCTGCGTGCGCAATCACTGTGTAGAGGTTGCGTTGAGCCAGTCTACTCACGTAGAGGCTAGCCAGAGGTATGTAGTACAATTTTCGTTTCTGTTGATGTGAAGTATTTCTGACATTCGGAAGCAAAGATTTAGATCTTCATAAGTTGCTAGTGTGGTGGAGATTCTACCAGTGAAGAATTGTGCCTAGCTAAGTTGACAAAGAGCGGTAGGAGGACAATTACTCAATAGATCTGCGCCAAATAGATCTGAGATTCGATTAAGAAGGTGATCGTAGAGAAATGTTCAGTTGTTTTTGGCTGAAGATTTCCAAGGGGGAATCAATTTTTGGACGGAGCAGCTACTATAGAGGGTTTCTAATTGCCAACAAACCTAGCTCCAAAATTTCTGTTGAGTATTTGCAGTAGAAAGAGGGAGAAGAGTATTTTTTCCGTCAGATTTGAGCTAGATGTCCTCCCATGGACTGAGAGATCAGGATAGGTTGGAAGGTGTGTCTAACTTTGTCATCTGGAGAGCCAGGATACTGACAGTCCTAGATGAGTACGACATCAAAAACCATGCAACAAATTTCCTAGCTATGCCTACCGATCTAGATCCTTTGAATAAATTAAATGAACATTAAGCATGGGCTAAGAATTTGATCATGGATGGAGTTAAATATCACGTTGTGCCACATATTTCCAAGAAGAACATGAAAAATTAAATGTGGACTACTTCGGAGACGATGTATCAAGGAATCTCCGTTCAAAGGAAAATGCTTCTAAAGAACCAGATGCGGCTGTTCCAGATACAAAAGGGTGAGGAGATAGATCCCTTCCTTTTCCGACTTCAGACTATCCGTGATCAACTAATTTCCATGGGTGTGACTCTGGATGAAGGGCTCTTGGTAAGGACTACCTTGAATGCAGTCATCGAGGAGTGGGAAATGTTTGTCCATAGCATATTGGGTAGGGAAACGTTACCATCCTGGGCTGACATGTGGGAAATCTTCCATTAGGAGGAAATTAGGAGATTCACCAAGAGGAAAAAAATGGCAACATAACTGTCAAGGTGAAGAAAGAAAAGGAAGATGATGTAGCCCTTGCATCAAAGGAATGAAGGCATCAAGGGAAGAAGAGGAGGGACCTATCCAAGGTACGGTGCATTAATTGTGGCAAACTTGGACACTTGGCCAACACTTGTCCTAGGAAGAAGGACAAAGGATCTTCTGAATCCAAGACAACAACATCAAAGGATGATGGGAGCAATGATGACGTAGCCATGAGTGCTCATGATCCACGTAAGTGGGGTTATATGGATCTATAAAGAAGCTACAGATCAGAAAGGTAGGATCCTTGAGTAAGCCCAACTCTTGGATCACATACGAGCTATGTGAGACTTAAGATGGTAACGGGGAAAGTGGAGAGATGGTTGCAGAAAATCATAGTGAAGGAAAGGGCAATGTTGAGATGCTATAGAGGGAGCAGCGCAGTGCAGAAGCAGCAACAACGCAGAGGCTGATGGGACTTCAACATCGCATAGAGGCAATGCTCATGTAGTACAAAGCTGTAGCAACACAGTGGCTTCAGGAGGACAACACAGAGCAACAACCAAGGGAGCTTCAGTGATGAGATGTAGCCTCACTTGTCTATCAAATATTGGGCAGGGGTCCTTCAGTTGCTTACTTCTCAGCAAATGAGTTGCAGTGCAATAGTTGGCAGTGGCAGTGCTATGGGTAGCATGATGCAGCAATTTGAGAGGGAGTTGCAGTATATATGTGCTAGTGTCAGTGGTAGTGACATGGGAAATAGTACATAGAGAAGAAACATAGTGGATGGAGGGCAGCAAGACAAGCATCAACAATGCAAATACCGATGGCGAGATCTTGCGATACATGGTGTGGATATATTACTAGAGCACACTTCGTGCTAAGAGGGAGTGTTGAGATTTTGAGGTAGCATCAGGTGTGCTCTAGCCCTAAAATTTTGTGGAGGGGCTAAGACACATAAGACCTCTAAAACCCAGAAAGAATTTGGAGAAATTTCATCCAGTGTGTGAGATATTAATATAATTTTTTTTTTTAAATGAGGTCCCTATGTCTAACTTAGGGAATTAGAAAAATTAAAGTGAATTAATTAAACACATGTGATGAAATGTTATAAGTGACGCATACCAAGTAGTATTTTAATCTAAGCCTTCGATAAGAGATTAAATCATGACCGTTGATGTGTCAATTAAAAATTATAAGAGAAAGGCTTGGGTTCAGTTGGAGACACACACACACAGAGGCAGAGCACTGAGACTAAGATGGAATTCTAGGGCGGGTTTGCTAAGAATTTCTAGAAGTGTTTCAGCTGCAGCCAGTGGTAGTATTGGCTAAGGGGATGATCTGATCCTGGAGCTAAGAGTCAGTAAGAGGCATACAAGTAGCAACCAAGAGCAGCACAAAATAAGTAGAGGCTATGCAACAACTACGCAGCAGCTGCATAGCGCAAAGGGTTTCAGCCGCTAAGTAGGCCCAGAAAGGGCCGTGCTGAGGCAACAAGTGGTCATCAGGGCTACACAGAGGCCATCCAGGGCAGCATAAGGCCTACGTCACCCAGTCTGGGGTTACGTAGCCCTCTCTTGAGTAGCACAGGGGCACATAAAGGCTAGCAAGGATGACGTAGGAAGCTTCAGAGCAGCATTGGGGTTTCTAGAGGCAAAAAGGGGATGAGTTCTGTAAATCCCATTTGAGGGTGTGAATCAGTCCAGTCTCCAGTCTCCAGAACAATAGGTATTGGTGCAGATCTTATTTTCTCTGTCGGGTTAACCAGTAAGGTGCCCAGATTTTCTGTACTCAGATTCTACTTAATAATAATAAACTCTCACTTCTGCTGCACCAGTTTTCCCGCATTGGATTTTTTCGGGGATATTTGTTCGAAAAATATGTGTGTCACTTTTTTTAATGAGCGTAATATTCAGTAAATGATCTGTATGTGTATAGGATTCTTGTTGTGTTTAATTCAGTATTTTCTGAAAATAACTTGTATAATTAAATCACAAGTAGGAGAAGTAAATCAAGATACTGCAGTAGGATTTATGTATTATTCTATTCAGAAAGTTTCATATTACCTTCATGAGGGAGCATCAGAACACATAAGAATTATGACACAATAATGATCATAGAATAGAACCAAATATGATCTAACGGTGAATTAATGACCTCAACCTAATTAGAGTTCAATTCCCCCCTATATATATAGGAAAAGTGGAGAACACCCATTGAGACTGTAAGGTGTTCCCATCATAGGCCTTCAACGTTGATCTAGGTGCAAACAAAGTGGGAGAACCAATATATTTACAAAACTGTAATGACATTATACAAGTCGATGCCCCCTCTTCTAAAACTATTTTTTATAGGTCAATTTGGGCATCATCCCTAAGGCCAATATAAACGGGGTCTATCATCCATTAATTCAATACAAAGAGGGCCTATCATCCCCTAATTTATTTGCTACATGCCCTAAAGAAGTCATTCCACTGATGGCTTTACTTCATGAGAGTTTCAATGTTTGAAGTATAGTTAAAATAACCCATTGACTCATCAATTTAGCTATGCATGGGCCTAAGTGTGTTGAAAATCACTTATCCCCATGCAAGGGTGCTCTGTAAAGCACTTCCCGACACTTAAGGGTGCGTTGGTCTCCTGGGAGTGAAATCATCTTTGTTTCAGGAATCTCCACATGTCGAGTGCCTTCTAGAAGAGCTCACAGGTGTCATAATTTGAATACATGTGTTCATCCATCACCATTGAACTTGGAAACATGTATCATCTATTATTAGAAATCCATTCAATATCATTTATTGAGAAACTACTTAAAATTTCCCTATAAATTAAGCACTCATCTAAGTGCAAGGGAGGAAGAAACTTGTGTAGTGTTATGCTGTTGGATTTTCAATTCTTGAGAGCTGGAGCACTATTATGATACTGAGATGATGCTTGGTGTGATGAGGATGGAATGAAGTTGGAGCAGGTTGGTGACGAACTAATCGACTGGTTGTAATCTACTCCTCCTATTATTTTAATAAAGATATATATTATTTTTCTCATATATGTACTTATATCTTATGAATGTATTTTCAAATGTGTACGTATTCTCAAATTTAATTGGTTAAATTTTGTTAAGGTAGATAGAATTTATATCTATATGTCGATTGCTGTCTTCTGTCTTTGATTGCACGTATTGATCAAGCAGGTTTCATCTAGATCAAGAGTGACAGGAATGACAATAGAAGAGGAACGAGAGTGAAGGATCACAAGTAGGTATTTATCCCTTCTATCTTTTTGTCTATTTTAGAGAAAAGAACATTTAAGTTTCTTCTGTTGTTTTGAGTGAAGGAACACCATACTGAGGGAAGAATAGTTTATTCATATATTAGATTTCCTCATAACAAATTAGTGATTCTTCTGGGGAAAAATCCATCATTCCTGGTGTTTCTTTCATTTTTAACCATAATCAGTATGCTTTACTTCATCTACTCAGTCATTTGAATGATTTTTTGCAAAAGAAAGTGTGTCTAACTGCTTGTTTTTCAACCCTAGCTACGCTCAACACACTATTGGTCAGGGTATAGTGCTCTTCATAAAACTATCTCCCATTCAAAGGTGCTTTGTAATGCACTATCTTCCCTTAAGGGGTGCACTTCCCCCTCTGCCGACCAAATTCTATCATAGTTTGTCTTTGCATTCAGTTTCAACCAAGTGTTTGTTGTATTCTTAGATGTCTAATTGTTCTTAGAGACCAGTTAACATTACCACTTATTCATCCTTTGGATAATTGCTTGTTCAATGTTTCATTAGATGTTTTCTTTATGATTTTCAAATGAAATCCAAAGTTGTAAATTTTGCATTAGATCAATTATCTATTTTCAAAAGGAAAATTGTCATTTTAGTATTTATATTCTAAGGGAAAATTGTTGTTTTAGTCCTCATTTCTCCAAAAGAAAACATTGTTTGATTTATTTTTTCATTTTAGTTTCTTTTTAATCATTCACATTAAAGGAAACTAAAAATAAAAACATCCATATGCATTTAGAGATTGTGAGTGTTGCATAGGAATAGATTAGCGAAATCTACATTTAGTTTTTTCTCTTTGATCTATGCTCAAAATCTGATTGCTCTATCCCTTTAGTAGCTAAGGTTTTAATTGTTAAAGTGAATTGAAAATATTTCTTCTCATTTAGTTTGAATTTTAGGAATTTCCCATTACATCTCACGGTGAACCTGAAAGATAAAATTTTAAGCAATATCAACATAAAATTTACCTTAATCAACCTAATAAAGCAATGTAACATTAACGATAACACTTAGAAGGTCTAGGCTAGAGACGAGTTCTGATGTCGTTAAACATAGCAGCTGTCGCTAACTTGTCTGTGATACATTCCGAGTGTGAAATCCCACTCCATGTGCGTAAGTATATTAGAGCTCGTCCACGTACCTTCGGGTATATAGGGCGGTGTTCTAGTATGAAAAGTTTAATGGGGTTCTCTCACTCTGCGGTTTCGCGTTAGACATCGGTAATACGGATTTGGGCCTCCACGTACATTCAGGTATATTTAGGAGGAAAAATTTAGGTTGCTTACCATCCATAGGTAACTGAGTCGTCTGCCTTGTAACTTGTGATACCCCGAACATAACATTCAGGGAGATTGCCTGCCCATACTTCTTGGTTCGCTAGGAGGTATTCTGCAGTTCACAATTACTTGTTAATCCTTTTTCCTAGTATCACCATTTTATTTGTTTATTTGTTTTTGTAATAAAATCAATCAGCCATCGTGGAAGAAGAACAACGCTTTCCCCATTGTTCGTGTAGAATAGCACTTAAACCACCTTTACCACCGGAACCAATTTCTAGTTAGCGAAGGTGACCCCGTTCTAGCGAATCCAGTACCATCAGTACCTATGGTGCATCATCTTCATCACATCTACTAGAGTCGTCTCGAGTCGTTTCTACACATCTTGGTTTATCTAGTGTCATCGAAACAGAGTCCTCATCACTACCTGTGGACACTAGAGTTCCAATCAGTGATACCATACCTCTAGAACCCGATGTTGTTCAACTAGAAGTTGATCCGGATCCGATTGTTATTTTACCAGAACATCTAGATCCTGAAGTCGAACGATAAGCAATTTTTCTTATATCGGTCGCTCCTCAGTCATCCGTAGCTATTGAGTCTTCCATTTTATCATGTAGTCAACCACCTGAAATATATCTCGGGCATGATGGAAAAATTATTCCACTTGGTTTTATTTCGATTGAGGAATAACCTCAACAAGAAGAAATACCCTCAACTCCAACTCATTTTGGGTTGGGGCTTTATCTTTACGAGTCTTTTCCTCGAATAAATTACACTAATTTAGTTGATACTATTTTGATACAAGCTCCCGTAGATCCTATAGGGTATAAACGGGGCCATTTGACCATGGTTGAGTCAACATCTCTGGATGTACCATTTTTTACAATTGCAACAACATCTACTGTTGCTACTCCGTCAATGTTTACCACATCACTTGAGTCACATATTTATGGTGGTTTGACCATCCCACTGGGTTACCAGTAATTTTTTGGAACCTACTCTGGTGCCTCCTTAAATCCATGGAATTCACCCATGTCATCTTCCGGTATCTTATCTAGTACATCTCTAATGAGTACTGAACGACTTGATGCTTTATACACATCTTCAGTTCACCATTAAGCTGGTCCATCTGTGTACAATCTATCCAGTTCAATCTCAACTGGAATCCCACCATTTGGAGATTAATATATTCCATATTATTATACTCCTCATGCTAGGGGGAAACCTATGGTCACCCACTTTGATAGTGCTCCATCGTTTTATGGTCACCCAAATGTTGGAATGACTGTTTTTCTGTGGCAGCCTATCTTGCCCATTCAACCGCAAGCAGTTGTACACTCATACCAACCGGTTCAACCTATTGTGCCTAAATCTACCCCACCTGTTAATAATTCATTACCCCACTTATAGGCTTAGTTTGCTATACCTTAACCGTCTCAGGCAGGTCCTTCAACCCATTACCCTCAAGTCTTGGGCCTCCAGATTCCACCTCCTTCGGCTGGTTTACAACAACCACCTGTACCTGGAATCTTACAACCAAATACTGGATTACCCTTTCATGGGATGTTACAGGTTCTTACCAGTCTTATATATTCACAACTAGGTCCAATCTATTATGGTTTTGGCTATAATCTTGGCAGACAATCACCTTGGCAACCACAACCTCAAATGCCACAACAACAATTCCAACAACAACAACCACCTTATCCAGGTCTTGGTAAACGGATCCCTCAAGTGTTTGTTCATCAAAATAACCCCTATCTGGGTTACCAACAACAAATGCCTTATGCTGGTGCACAAAGGCCTGTTACCCAAGCAATTCCATCCTATCCTGGTTATGCTCAACCTGACTTGAATCGACAATTTCCCTTTGTCACAACATTAGAATTACTTGATTTAAACTAGCTTACCAATGATCCCATCAGCTATTATCCTTGGTGGTTGGTGATTCCACACAAATTACCCTCTAACATTCCTAAATTCAATGGAAACCCTGGAGAAGACCCGCCAACGCATGTTATGACTTATCATTTTTGGTGCTCATCAAAATCCTTAAATGATGACTCCGTTAGGCTACGTCTTTTCCAACGTACACTTACTGGTCTGGCTGCGAAGTGGTATATTGAATTACCACGAGATTCATTTGATAAATTCACTTCCTTAGCCACTACCTTTTTAACCCACTTCTAGTTACGCATACAATATGAAACTAGAACGAAACTATTGACCAAATTTAAATAGACAACTGCTACACACATTTCTAATCATATTCATGAGTGGCATCGTCGCCGTTGAATGGTCAAAACATTTGTTCCTGATCAGCTCTTGGATGAGTGGTTTATTAAGTCCTTGCTGCCATCTACCACCGAGGATGTAGCTAAAGGTGATGTCGTCACTGAAGAGCAAGTCATTATTCGTGCCCAATACTTAGATTTGATTTATATTCATTACGACATGCTCTATGATAAAATTCCAAATGCATCGCGATCAAATCTTACTGTTCCTCCTCCATCTAGTAAGGACTCTCATGCCAGTGATGGTATGATTGGTTCTGCACACACTCACACCTCTACTGCATCTGATCCTGCACCTTCTTCCAAAATACATGCTGTGTCATCTGACAAAGTAAAAAGTGAGAAGCAACTCGAAAGCAAGAAAAAAGGGAAAGCAAAGAAAAAGAAAAATTCACCCCAGCAGGAATGATCATCTGATCAACAATCTGGAAATTATCGGAAACCTCATTACCCTTACTTGATATGTAATGAGGAGCAATTTACACGAGACTATCCTCACTGCTTCGAAGTCTCAAATATCCTTAATACTTCGTTTGCATCTACTGTGTTGATAGATCCTTTTCTGAGTTAGAACACAAACATGGTTGTTATGGATCCTGCTTCTAGTTCCCAAGTGCTTATGCTATCTGTCACTAAGCCAAAAACTGATTTTTTGGTGTCTATGTGAAACAAATATTACGATAGTTAGGCTACTGATGAACGTACTACCTCGAATACGAATCATTCAACTGAATCCATTCAGCCACCTACTATTCCAGAGTTAACAATAAATCCACCAAAGGGAGTCGTCCATAAATCGACATTCAATCCTCGAGCTCGCACAACTCAAAATTACAATATAGTTGAATATCTGGCTCAGTCACCTTAAGCTATGTCGACGCTTGAGGTACTTCAAAATTGTCCCTCACAAAAGCAAGCTTTTTTGTTGGCAATTGGTGGAATTGATCCAACAGATTCTAATCTTGTAGTCTTTAATCACATGGGCTATGTGCCACAATTACCAGTCGAATTAGTATTTTCAATCCAATTAAATGTTCTAAATCACCTCTTTCATCGCGCTGTTATTGATGAGGGAGCATCTACTTGTATTATGTATCTCAATTGCTGGAAGTCACTTGGCTCGCCTCGCTTATCTCAATCGCCTACGATGTTGAAATCTTTTGATGATCGTACATATAATCCTTGTGCTATTATCAATAACATGCATGTTGAACTAGGGGGAAAAACTTTTACTATTGAAGTTGAGGTTGTTGATGGACTCCTTGACTACAACATGTTACTTGGAAGGCCATGGGTTTACGCTATGACTGCGATTGTTTATATAGTCATTAATCAACTCTCCTTCTTTGCCTCTAGTTCTGAGGTATCTGGAAGAATTCCATTAGTTCACACACCCCAACTAGCACTTCAAAACCTTCGTGTTGGTATCTTTACGGATTCTTCCCTAATGGGCATCTTTTCATTACTGCCGCTCGCGACGTCGGAGGAAATTGCGAATATAGATACCTACTGCATGATATCTTCCACTTAATCTGACTTAAGGAAGATTCCCAATGATTCCGAAGTTGATACGTTGGGTGAATTTTTGCTGCCAAACCTAATTGAGCTCACATAGTAATCAATATTCTTGGCTTGGGCGGCACGTCTTGATCCGTTGTCACCGATCGTTTGGGTCGATCATTCATTATATTTTGGTACTTCTTATGATCCTTTTTCATCCACTTTCTTGAATGATGAGAGCATTGAGGAAGTCATGATTCCAGAAAGAGAACCATGGGACAATTATCATCATCGTTCCTGTCTTCCAAATTACCACCAAGATTATTTTATTGAACTATATCGCCCTATGATTTCTAATTTCTTTTCAAATTCTGTTCCAATTAATGCCATAGAATCCGAGTGAAACTTGTCAAATATTGAAGAAACAATTTCTATCGATATTTCGACCAAACCTGGCATTGTAGAAAATATTCAGGTCTGTGTGTCTTGTTCTGCATCTGAAATCGACACTTATCACTCTCTTTTTTCATGAATTCTGAGATGTATTTGATTGGTATTATGAGGAAATGCTAGTTATATATTCTAGTATTGTTGAACACACAATTAAAATGTACCCTGATGTCAAACTGATAAGCCAACTCCTTCGTCCTGTTCATCCGAAGAAGGCTGCTGCCATTAAATCAGAAGTTGAAAATTTTTTGCGTGTTGGTTTCATTTACCCTGTTCCACTTATTGATTGGTTTTCCAACATTTTTCCCATCATGAAGAAACAAGGGACAATCAGAGCGTGTGTTTATTATCGAGATGTAAATCTTTATTATCCAAAAGAAAATTATCCTACTCCCTTTATCGACCAAATTATTGACGAATGTACCGACTATGAAATATTTTCATTCATGGATGGATTCTCTAGTTACAATCAAATCAATATTCGCCCAAAGGACCAATATAAGACGGCATTCATCTATCCCGGGGGCACATTTGCTTATTGTTAACTCCCATTTGGTTTAAATAATGCTGGGGAAACATTTCAGAGAGCAACGGTTAGATTTCCATGGCATTAAGCACATTATTCAACCTTATCTAGATGATTTTCCCGCGCATTCACGAAAACAGACTGATCACCTGAGGCTTCTAGGAGCTATATTTATACACTGTCGACACTATAAGATACACCTAAATCCACAAAAATGTGTGTTTTGTGTTGGTTTCAGTTGTTTTCTTGGATTTTTCATCTCAAAATATGGAGTTTTAATTAACCCATTGAAGGTCTAGGCCATTCTCAATTTTCCTGCACCATCAAAGTTACTTCAGTTACAGAGACTTCAAGGAAAGGCTAAATTTCTAAGGAGGTTCATACCCAACTACACAACAATGAATAAAGGATTTACTTGTCTCTTGAAAAAGGGGATTCCCTTCGATTGGGATAAGGTTACAGAAGCATCTTTTGATGCTCTTAAAGATACCCTGATCTGAGCATCATTAATGTATCCCCCTAATTATCATAGTGATTATTTCCTGTATCTCGCCACTGCAGATACAACCATTGGTATGGTTTTAGTCCAAGAAGCCGATTGGATAGAGAATCCAGTATATTATTTGAGTCGTAAGCTCAATGATACAGAAGTTAGGTACTCATACATTGAAAATCTTGCCTTGGCAGCCGTCCAAGCTATCCAAAGATTTCGCCATTATATCCTACTCTGAAAGACCATTGTCATTTCATATTGCAACCCTATGACATACATTATATCAGGTCCATTGTTGGGGGAAAAACATTCAAAATGGATCGTCATTTTGGAGGAATTTGAATTGGAATTCATCAAATCCAAGTCAAGGAAGTCTTTGGTTTTTTCTGAGCTTATCTACGAACTTCCCTCTGATAGTAATAATTCTACATCGGAACCATCAATTCTAGATGAGTCTCTATTTATGATTGGGTCATATGTCCCTTGGTATGGGTATTTTATCATTTATCTCCAAACCCAAAATTTCTGTCCTGATACCTCTCGCTCACAACAAGACACCTCTTGTTCACAAAAACAACGTATCTGATACCAAGCCAAAGATTATTTGATTGTTGACATTACACTTTATCATCGTGGCATCGATACGATTTTAAGGAGGTGCCTCACTCATAAGAAGGCAGAGAAAGTTCTAAATGATTGTCATGCTGGTGCTTGTGGTGGAAATTTGTCTATTTATGCTATCACGTAGAAGATTCTCTGCGCCGGTTACTTCTGGCCAACCATATTGTATGACTGCATTCTCATGGTCAGAAGTTGTCATGCGTTTAAGATATTTGATTGTAAAATCCACATGCCACCAACACTAACGCATCCTATCATCGCTGTGGGACCATTTTCAAAATGGGGCATTGACTTCATGACCTGTAACTGTCGTTCAACCGGGGGGCATGGTTATATTATTGTCACTGTTGACTAATTTACCAAGTGGGCCGAAGTGATGCCTACATTCAATAACGTAGGTGAAACAACTACACTGTTCTTTTTCAATCATGTCGTTTCTTGGTTTGGTGCACCACAAGCTATAGTTGCATATCATGGTAAGAATTTTCGCAATAACACGATGAATGAGTTGACTGCCAAATTAGGACTGTCGCATGATAGTTCTAACCCTTATTATCCATAATCTAATGGAAAAGTTGAATCCATTAAAAACATCCTTAAGCAAATGATTCAATGAATGATAGGGGTTCATAAACTAAATTGGCATTTAATCCTGTACTCAGATTTATGGGCATATCGAACCTCGGTAAGAAATGCGACCATATTTACTCCCTTTCAGTTGGTGTATGGTCTGGAAGCTATCTTACCAATCCAATGTGAAATTCTGTCATTAAAAATTGCTATTGACTTGTTACATGCTACCTCTAATGAATAAGCACATCTTTTAAGCCTCATCCATCTAGATGAAACACGTTGTGAAGCCGCATTGGACAACCAAGTGCATAAGAGACGAATCAAGGGGCAATATGACCGCAATTTCAAGCCTCACATCTTCTCAGAGGGAGACCGGGTCTTGCTTTATGTTAAGGAAGATGATTTGATAGGAACAGGAAAATTTGAGCCACTATGGCATGGCCCCTACATTGTCAAAAGAGTTCTGGCTAAGGGCGCCTACGAGTTATTTGATTATGATGGAATTCCATTGGCGCAATCTCGAAATGGGCTATATCTTAAATGCTACTATGCTTAATTGAGCGTAGTATACTTTTGTATCATATTGTGTATATGATTTGATTTCATTAATTGTCTTAGTTTGTTTTTTGGAGTTTTCTTGAAGTTAGTAATACACTTTACATTTCATCGTAGATGTTTGAATCTTTGGAACCATTCTTTGGGTATGCCAATGGTGCTATTCGTAGTACGCAAAACCTATCTTCTGCAGCATGGGCCATTTTCACTCCAGGTGGCAAGTTAGTTAGTTTTCAAGGGATTTATATCAGTTGATCCATGAACAATATCACTGAGTATAACGCGTTGATAAAACTTCTCTCCGATGCCATTTCACTTGGAATTCACCGTATCATCATCAGGTTAGACTCACAGCTTGTCGTACTATAACTTACTAGCATATATACTGTCTGAAATTCAACAATTCATCATATGTTCCTTAGAGTTCAAATTTTGGAAAGACATTTTGATTACATTCAATATCAACACATTTCCAGAAATTTGAACACATTAACTGATTCTCTAGAAAATTATGTTTTAAATAGAAATTTGCAACACATGTAAAGACACATTTTAAATTCACATCATACAATTGAATAGGATTACATATTAAACATAGGAGAAATTTAAAAGTAAATATATAGATAGTTAAGTTTTACAAAATTTGTGCCCAAGACACTTTGATCATTTGACCTCAAAATGTATACAAAAATGTTAAGTAAAACTAGTGATGCTCATGATAACAAGCAACTGCACTAGTTATCTTGCGCAATAGCTTCATCCAACTGCTAGGAACACCAATAGTATGGCGCTGTAACCTCATAGGTAACTCCTCGATCCAGACATGCAGCATCCCAAGAGTCAATCCCTCAACGTGTTGCTGCAACTCAACAAGTGCTAGGTCCCTATATTACTAGTGTAGTCCCTTATTGTTGTCAGTGTAGCCCCCTCATTGTTATCGTTGTACCCCTATAACCCCAATACTGTTATTATTGTGCCCTTACATTATTATTTTTATGTCGGCTAGGATTATATTGTGACCCCATGGACTCCTATATATAGAAGAAGGTTTTTTCATTTGTATCATCCAAGAATTGTTCATTTATGTAATTTAAAGGAGGTTTCCCCCTCGAAGTGGCTTGTTTCTAAGGCGTTGATCTCTCTTTTCTTCTATTTTTGGAGCTAGTTTCATAACATTTGGTATCAGAGCTTTGGATTCTAGGGTTTCACTGCTCCAAACATGTCATCATGGAATTTTCGCTATAAATTTTTTTCTACAAAGTTTCAGAAGCTGAAATTTTTATCACGCGAAGCTGAAATCCTGAGGAAATTCATGTAAAAATTTCAGATCTTGGTTCACAATATTTTCGGAGATATGATCTGTGGAATTTAGCATTTTTTCAGGCTCTCGAATTTCAACTCAAAGAGGTGATCGTGGGAAAATCGTTATAACTCTCTCTCTGAGCATCAGATTAGAATTCTGTAAAAATTGGCCACAAGTACACAAAATTTAGTTTTCGGTGTACCAATTTCAGAGTCGAAGGAGGAAAAAAAAATGACACGTGGCATGCCATACAAGTTTTCTCTACTGAACTAGTCTATAATTAGGCCATTGTGGGAGATTGGGCATAAATTTTCCTTGAAGAATCCAAATTAGGTCAGACCTGTGGAATTCAAAAGAAGGTTCAGAGGGATACTACAACACCGAATTTTAGATATTGAAGATCCTAAATCACAGATATAATTCAGTTTCAATATCGAGCTCCTCAAAAGCAAGAAAAAGGTGTGTATTTTTTTTCTTCGAATTGCATAAGTCTTGTTTGAAGAATCAGTTTGAATTGATTCCAAGGGCATATTGTAGAATAGATATTAGTATTGGGTTCTAAAATCCCACCTAAAAATAATTAAACATCCATTAAGCCTTCAAGAGGCTCTACTATGACTCATGAAGATGAAGAAATGCAACATGACATATCAAAATTACAAGAGCAAGTGCACCAAATTTCGCTCTCGCAAAGAGAAACAAAAAATGAAATGGAAGTTTTGAAGAAAGGCATGGAATCTAAGATGGATGGTTTGAATAAAGGCATGGAAGATAAGATGGATGGTTTGAAGAATGACATGGATGACGTGGAAGCTAAGATCGATGAAAAAATAGAAAACATGAAGAATGATCTAAAAGTAGACATGGAAGGTTTGACAAAGTTAATACAATAAATGTTTCCTAATGGCGAAAATATAGTAGAGGAAACTCATGATGAGAAAAAAATAAATGTTAATCATGATTTCATAAACTCTAATATTGGATGGAAGACCCACCATATTCCAAAGATCAATATGAAGAAGTTTGATGGCAAGGATCCCGTAACATGGATACTACAGATGGAGAAATATTTTGATCTCAATAATGTGCAAAACACACAAAAGGTACGCATTTCAACTTTATATTTAGAACAAAATACATTTGTATGGTATCGATGGCTTTGCTCCTGTAAAAAAATTGTCACTTAGTCAATTTTTATGGAGGAAACGATAGCACATTATGAGGATACAAAGAGCAACACCTTTTTTAGCCAATTGATAGATCTCAAACAAAAGGGCTCAGTGGTGGAGCACATTGAGGACTTCCAAAAATTGAATATAAGGGTAACTGATATTCTAGAGGAACACAGGATTGATGTCTTCATAGGGAATTTAAAGGATAACATCCAACATGAGGTTCGCATTTGGGAACTTGATTCATTGGAGGAGGCATTCATGTTGGCAAGAAAAATTGAATGTAAAATTATGGCGAGAAGGAAGCCTACCACTCACATCTATAAATATGGAAGTGTTGCTACTCCTAGAATTCCACAACCTACAAGGTTGACACCACAAAAATTGGAAGAAAAAATAGCAAAAGGGCTTTGCTACAGTTGCGATAGAAAATACATTAAAGGTCATAAGTGTGCTGAGAAGAAATTATTTTACGTAGATTGTGAAGAGGAGGAAGAAAATGAACAATAAACTTCAAAAGAAGAGGATATACACCAGGAACCAACCCTATAAGAAGAATAAATGAGTTCTACCACATTGTCTAATGCATTGGCAAGAATTACCACTCCTCAAACTCTGAAGATAGAAGGACATATCAAGAAGAAAAAGGTAATAGTGTTGATTGATTCGGGTAGTACCCATAATTTTATTCATTGTAAGGTAGCCAAGGAATTGAATTGTTTCCTATACCCAACACCAGAATGCCAAGTGATAATTGCAAATGGAGGAACTACAAATTTCTCTAGAAAATGCCATAATATCAAGCTAACCATGGGGGAATATGTATTGAATAGTCCAATGCTTTCCATTCCAATGGGAGATTCTAATGTTGTACTAGGAGTACAATGGTTACAATCTTTGGGGATGATAGCTTTTATTTTTCAATAACTCTTCTTGAAATATTTTTCGGAAGGAAAGGAAGTTGAATTACGGGGTATCATAGGGAAGCCGGGAAATATAATAAGCTCTAATGTCATGACAAAGCTTCTGAAGAAAGAACAACGAGGCGTAATTTCACAATTGTGCTCACTAGAAGTTCCAACATCAAAACCATCTATTTCTCCAGATCTCCAAAAAGTCTTGGGCAATCATTCCAAGGTGTTTGAATCTACCAAAGGGCTCCCACCTATTCCTGATCATGATCATGCTATTCATTTGATTCCAGGAAGTGTTCCTCCAAACATCAGGCCTTATAAATATCCTTATGTCCAAAAGAGTGAAATTGAACGTATGATTACATAAATGTTAGAGGCTGGTATAGTTCAACCTAGTCAAAGTTCTTTCTCCGCTCCAGTAGTATTGGTGCAGAAGAAGGATGGATCATGGCACATGTGCCTGGATTATAGAGAGCTCAATAAGCTCACTATTAAAGATAAATTTTTCATTGCTGTGATTGATGATTTATTTGATGAATTACATGGAGCAATTTTTTTTACCAAGTTGGATCTTCATTTAGGATATCATCAGATTAGAATGAAGACTGAAGATATTACGAAAAAAACATTTCGAACTCATGAGGGTCATTATGAATTTTTGGTCATGCCTTTTGGCCTTACCAATTCACCTTGTACATTTCAAGGGTTGATGAATTCCATTTTCAAACCCTTGCTTAGAAAATTTGTGCTAGTATTTTTTGATGATATAATAACCTACAACAGGTCTTTGAAAGATCATGTTCAATATGTTGACATGGTGCTCAAAATATTGGAGGAGAAACAATTATATGCAAAAACATCCAAATGTTTATTTGGAGTACAAGAGGTGGAATATTTGGATCATATTGTATCTCACGAGGGTATTAAAGTAGACCCTAACAAAATTAAAGCCATTAAGGAATGGAAAGTCCACAAAACTATAAATAATTTGCGAGGATTTCTCAGGTTAACAGGGTATTATAGCAAGTTTGTTAAGAATTATGGAAGAATAGCAACACCTCTAACAACATGATTGAAGAAAGATGCATCTTCATGGACTCTTGAAGCAACTAAGGTCTTTGAACATCTTAAAGATGAAATGTTCCTAACACCGGTCTTAGCTACACCAGACTTCACAAAAACCTTTATTGTGGAATGTGATGCCTCAGGAAATTGAATTGGTGTTGTTTTAATGCAAGAAGGAAGACCCATTTATTTTGAAAGTCATCCAATCAAAGGGAAGTATTTACAGAAAGCTATTTATGAGAAGGAAATGCTAGCAATACTACATGCACTAAAGAAATGGCGACCTTACCTAATGAGAAGACACTTCAAGGTAAAAAATGATAATGATAGTCTTCAACAATTTTTGGAACAAATACTATCTTCAAAAGAGCAACAAAAATGGGTCACAAATATGTTGGGTTATGACTTTGAAATCATCTACAAAAAAGGGAAGCTAAATGTTTTGCAGATGCACTCTCAAGAAAGAATGAAGAGGTGGAAGCATTGCTTTGTGCCATTTCTATTATCCAACCAGATTGGATAACCAAAGCAAGGGATGAATGAAAGAAAGATGAAGAAGTGTGGACACTCATTCAAAAGTTGTAGTAAGATCCTAGTACATATGATACATTTACTTGGAAAAATGATTCCTTATGGTACAAATATCGCTTATATCATTGTAAGAATTTCCAACTAAAACAAAAGATTCTTTTGGAATTGCACACTTATCCTTTAGGAGGACACTCGGGATTTTTAAAAACTTACCACAGGGTGAAAGAATTTTTTTGGGATGGCCTTAAATTTGATATTCAAAAATTTGTGGTGGAATGTTTGGTTTGCCAGCAAAATAAAGTTGAGAAAATTAAGACCTCAGTTCTTCTACATCCTTTGTCCATTCTAAGTCAACGTTGGGAGGATATTTCAATGGATTTTATCACAATTTTACCTAAGTCCGAAGGAAAGAGTGTCATCATTGTGGTAGTTGATATACTTACCAAGTATGGACACTTTTGTGCATTATCTCATCCATTTAAAGAAAGTAAAGTTGCTACTACATTTATGGAAACAATTCAAAAGCTACATGGAAACCCAAAGGTTATTGTAAGTGACAGAGATCCCATTTTTACTGGAAATTTTTGGACGGAATTATTTTCTTGCTTGGGTAATCAGCTAGCTCATAGCTCATCTTATCATCCTCAATCTGATGGTCAAACTGAGATAGTGAATAAATGTTTGGAAGTATATCTTCATTTTTTTGTACCTAATAAACAAAAACAATGGGTCAAGTGGTTACCTCTCACTAAATGGTGGTATAACACTTCCTTCCATACGACAACAAAAATGACCCCATTTATGGCACTTTATGGATATCATCCACCGTCTATCACATCATCTTTAAGAGAAAATTATAAGGTTCAAGAAATGGAAGATCACATCGGGCATCAACAACAAGTTCTCCAACTCTTAAACAATAACCTAAATTTGGCACAAAATCGAATGAAACAACAGGAAGATCAACATTGCAGCGAGAGAAGTTTTGATGTAGGAGACTGGGTATTTTTACGGCCACAACCATACAAACAAATATCCCTCAAGCAAGCTAAGAAAGATAATAAATTATCACCAAAGTAATATGGTCCTTACAAGGTGTTGAAAAATATTGGTACTATTTCATACAAATTGGAGCTTCCTGCTTCTTCACGGGTGCATCTAGTTTTCCATGTTTCATGCTTAAAGAAAGTTATAGGTGCAAAACTTCCAGTTCAAAAAATATTTCCAGAACTTTATGAGGAAGGAAAAATCATATTGGAACCTGAAGCAGTCACAGAAACAAGAAATCGACAGCTACGAAATCGATCAATTTCAGAGTATCTCATCAAGTGGAAGAACTTACCACTAAAGATTCTACATGGGAGGATGAGAATTTTATATAGAAGCACCCAGAGCTACTTCAAGCATTGAGGACAACACTTTTTTGAAGGAGAGGGGCATGTTAGCCTATATTACTAGTGTAGTCCCTTATTTTTGTTAGTGTAGCCCCCTTATTGTTATTGTTGTACCCCTGTAACCCCAATACTATTATTATTGTGCCCTTACATTATTATTGTTAGGCCGGCTAGGATTATATTGTGACCCCATGGACTCCTATATATAGAAGGAGGTTTTTTCATTTGTATTATTCAAGAATTGTTCTTTTATGTAATGTAAAGGAGGTTTCCCCCTCAAAGTGGCTTATTTATAAGGTGTTGATCTCTATTTTATTCTATTTTTGGAGTTGGTTTCATAACAAAAAGAGTCTCGATCAAATCCTAATCCTGAAGGACTTCTCTCCCGATAGTCCTCTCTACTGGTTCATCTACTGCATGCCTTGGTCGACCCACTGGTCGAACGCAACCCACATCTGTGTACTGTTAGGGTCTCGTGATTTGGCATATTGGCTAACCAAATGACAGGGTAACATCAGACCAGTCTTTGGAGCCCTAGGACCTAGCCTTCCTGGACTTAGAGAGGGCTCTCTCTATTGTGCGAAGGATGTGAGCTTGTTCGCTATGGATGATTGATTTTAGGCTAGTTTTTAAGTGTAGGTTTGTTTGTTTGTTTTAGGTTGGGGTAAGATGATCAATTAGGATAGGTGGAATGAGAGAATATCAAATCAATAGGGCTATGGGGTCATATGAAGTCTAAGGTGTCTAAATTCTGAAGTAGAGTGTATTGCAGGGCTGATTTGGAAAGGTGAGTGAATCCTTAAAGTGATGATGAGGTGTAATGAACATTAAGTTCGGAAAGAAACTCAGAGATCTTAAATGATTATAATTTGAAAAAAATGACTCGTGAGGTAGGGAAAACCATTAATATCTATGAACAATACTCAAACTGATAAACATACAAGATGAACAATCCAGTGGTACATAGAAGAATTAGAACTCCTAACTTTAGAAATCCACCTTCAATTTTTTGAGAAAAACATATAAGATAACCAAACAATTCAATACGTGGAGAGGGAACTCCTAAACATCATATATCAAACTATCGAGAACTGTAAAATAAGTTGATGAGCATGGGCAAAGGGAAAGATCGAAACAAGGCCTCTTTGCATTATGCTAATCAATCAGTATTCCATAGGAAAGCTTCATAATGAGTTTTTGAAAAATTTAAATAAACATGGCATACCATGAATCATATTTATAAGCTAACATACTGATCATCTATGAAACAAAGAACAATTTTAGTAGGCCTAAGGAGAATTCAAGAATTCCTTAAGATGAACTAAAAGAAGAAAACATCAAAGCTATAGCATGCAGGAGGTTTGAGGTGCTTCCATCACTAGTACATTTTGCGGAAATTCCGACACTTTGGTTCTGACACTTTTGACTAAATGTCAGAAATTTCCCCAAAATTTATCAATTTTTCAAATCCTGTCCACAACTGTCGCTATACCAACATTTGGAGACAAGTGTCGGCATTGCGACACATAGAAGTTAGTGTCAGTCTTGCGACATTTGTAGCAAAACATCGAAATTGCGACAGTTTGGGAAAAAGCGTCGGAATTGCGACGTTTGGAGGAAAACGTTGCTATTGCGATAGTTTGGGCAAAAGCGTTGCTATTGCGACAGTTTTGGAATGATCGTTGCTATTGCGACAGTTTGTGTCGCTCTTGCAACGGTTTGGGCTAAGTTTCGCTCTTGTGACAGTTTGGGCTAAGTGTCGCTATTGCGACGGTTTGTAAATTAATTTCTTTGGCTTCTCCTTTAATAAATAATAATCTAACTTGGGTCCCCTTTTTGAATGGTTGGAGCAACATAATAAGATATCTTTAGTTGAAATATCACATTGTGATGAAGATGGAAGGTGGTTATGATGGGACTTCTAAGGAGTTTCATAAAATATTAAAGACGTGATGCGCTCACTCCTTGGTTCACTTTTAATGTGTGACCCCAACCACGGTCGGGCGCGCCGTGTCGCACAGTGTGAGGTCGCCCGACCGGGTGCGTTTAGGTCGGGCCATTTCATTCGAGGGTACCCCTATCAGTTTTGCTAAGTTGTGACCGCCCAGGTGCCTTGTGCATGTTTGGGTGGCCCGTTTTCCATTTTCTCCCTTGTGGCATCGTTCTTTCGGGCACGCCGTACTGTCACACTGTGTGAGGTCACCTGACCGGGCACGTTCGGGTCGGGCCATTTTGTTCGAAGGTGCCCGTATTAGTTTTGCTAAGTTGTGACCACCCAGGTCCTTTGTGCACGTTCGGAAGGCCCGTTTGCTGTTTGCTCCCATGTGGCATTGTTCGGTCGGGCGCGCCGTGTCGCATCGTGTGAGGTTGCCCGACCGGGCGCGTTCAGGTCAGGTCAGGCCATTTCGTTCGAGGGCACCCGTATCAGTTTTGCTAAGTTGTGACCACCCGGGTGCCTTGTGCATGTTTGGGCGGCTCGTTTGCCGTTTTCTCCCTTGTGTCATCGTTAGGTCGGGCGCGTCGTGTCGCACCGTGTGAGGTCGCCCGACCGGGCGCGTTCAGGTTGGGCCATTTCATTCGAGGGCACCTGTATCAGTTTTTCTAAGTTGTGACTGCCCGGTTGCCTTGTGCACGTTTGGGTGGCCCATTTTCCATTTTCTCCCTTGTGGCATCATTTGGTCGGGCGCGCCGTGTTGCACTATGTGAGGTCGCCCGACCGGGCGCGTTTTGGTCGGGCCATTTCGTTCGAGGTCGCCTGTATCAATTTTGCTAAGTTGTGACTACCCGGGTGCCTTATGCACGTTCGGGCGGCCCTTTTGCCGTTTTCTCCCTTGTGGCATCGTTCGGTCAGGCGCGGCGTGTCGCGCCGTGTGAGGTCGCCTGACCGGGCACGTTCAGGTCGGGCCATTTCGTTCGAGGGTGCCCGTATCAGTTTTGCTAACTTGTGACCACCTAGGTGCCTTGTGCACATTCGGGTGGCCTGTTCACCATTTTCTCCCTTGTGGCATCATTCGGTCGGGCGCGTCGTATCGCGCCGTACTATGAGGTCGCTCGACCGGGTGCATTTGGGTCGGGCCATTTCGTTCAAGGGCACCCGTATCAATTTTGCTAAGTTGTGATCGCCCGGGTGCCTTGTACACGTTCAGGCGGCCCGTTTTCTGTTTGCTCCCTTGTGGCATCGTTCGGTCGGCTGTGCCGTGTCACGTCGTGTGAGGTCGCTCGACCGGGCGCGTTTGGGTCAGGTCGGGTCGTTTTGTTCTAGGGCGCCTGTATCAGTTTTGCTAAGTTGTGACCACATGGGTGCCTTGTGCACATTTAGGTGGCCCGTTTTTCGTTTTCTCCCTTGTGGCATCGTTCGGTCAGGCGCGCCGTGTCGCGCCGTGTGAGGTCGCCCGACCGGGCGCGTTTAGGTCGGGTCGTTTCGTTCGAGGGCACCTGTATAAGTTTTGCTAAGTTGTGACTGCTCGGGTGCCTTGTGCATGTTCAGGTGGCCCATTTTCCATTTTCTCCCTTGTGGCATCATTTGGTCGGGCGCACCGTACTGTCGCACCGTGTGAGGTCGCTCGACCAGGCGTGTTCGGGTCGGGCCGTTTCGTTCGAGGGTGCCCATATTAGTTTTGCTAAGTTGTGACTGCCCGGGTCCCTTGTGCATGTTCGAGTGGACCGTTTTCCATTTGCTCCCTTGTGGCATCGTTCGGTCGGGCGCGCCGTGTAGCGCAGTGTGAGGTCGCCCGACTCAACGCGTTTGGTTCGAGTCAGGCCGTTTCGTTTGAGGGCGCGCGTATCAGTTTTGCTAAGCTATGATCGCCCGAGTTCCTTTTGCATGTTCGAGCAGCCCGTTTTCCATTTTCTCCCTTGTGGTATCGTTCGGTCAGGCGCGCCGTACTGTCGCACCGTGTGAGGTCGCCCAACCGGGCGCGTTCGGGTCTGGCCGTTTCGTTTGAGGGTGCCCGTATCATTTTTGCTAAGTTGTGACCGCTCGGGTCCCTTTTGCACGTTCGGGTGGCCCATTTGTTGTTTTCTCCCTTGTGGCATCGTTCAGTCGGGCGCGCCGTGTTGCGCCGTGTGAGGTCGCCCGACCAGGCGTGTTCGGGTCAGGTCGGGCTGTTTCGTTCGAGGGCGCCCGTATCAATTTTGGTAAGTTGTGACCGCCCAGGTGCCTTGTGCATGTTCAGGTGGCCCGTTTTCCATTTTATCCCTTGTGGCATCGTTTGGTCGGGCGCGCCATGTTGCGCCATGTGAGGTCGCCCGACCGGTCGCGTTCAGGTCGGGCTGTTTCGTTCAAGGGCACCCGTATCAGTTTTGCTAAGTTGTGAGTACCCGGATGCCTTGTGCACGTTCGGGTGGCCCATTTTCTATTTTCTCCCTTGTGGCATCGTTCGGTCGGGCGCGTCGTACTGTCGCACTGTGTGAGGTTGCCTGACCGGGCATGTTCGGGTCGGGCCGTTTCGTTCGAGGGTGCCCGTATCAGTTTTGCTAAGTTGTGACTACCCGGGTCCCTTGTGCACGTTCGGGTGGCCCGTTTGCCATTTGTTCCCTTGTGGCATCGTTCAGTCGGGCGCGCCGTGTGAGGTCACCCGACCGGGCGCGTTCGGGTCGGGTCGAGCCGTTTCGTTCGAGGGCGCCCATCTCAGTTTTTCTAAGTTGCGACCACTTGGGTGCCTTGTGCACGTTTGGTTGGCTCGTTTGCCATTTGCTCCCTTGTGGAATCATTTGGTCGGGCGCGCCATGTGAGGTCGCCCGACTGGGCGCGTTCAGGTCGGGCCGTTTCATTTGAGGGCGCCTGTATCAGTTTTACTAAGTTGTGACTGCCCATGTGCCTTGTGCACGTTCAGGTGGCCCGTTTGCCATTTTCTCCCTTGTGGAATCGTTCAGTCGGGTGTGCCATGTGAGGTCACCCAACCTGGCGCGTTTAGGTCGGGCCATTTTGTTCGAGGGCGCCCGTATCAGTTTTGCTAAGTTGTGACCACTCGGGTGCCTTGTGCATGTTCAGGCGGCCCGTTTGCTGTTTGCTCCCTTGTGGCATCGTTTGGTTGGGCGTGTCATGTCATGCTGTGTGAGGTCGCCCAACCAGGAGCATTCAGGTCAGGCCGTTCTGTTCGAGGGCACCCGTATCAGTTTTGGTAAGTTGTGACTACTCGGGTGCCTTGTGCACGTTCGGGTGGCCCGTTTGCCATTTTCTCCTTATGGCATCGTTCGGTCGGGCGCGCCGTGTCGTGCCGTACTGTGAGGTCACCTAACCGGGCACGTTTGGGTCGGGCCATTTCATTCGAGGGCACTCGTATCAATTTTGCTAAGTTGTGACCGCTTGGGCAGCTCGTTTGCCATTTTCTCCCTTGTGGCATCGTTTGGTCAGGCGCACCGTGTTACGCCGTGTGAGGTCGCCCGACCGGGCGCGTTTAGGTTGGACCATTTTGTTCGAGGGTGCCTGTATCAGTTTTGCTAAGTTGTGACTGCCTGAGTGCCTTGTGCACGTTCGGGTGGCCCGCTTGCCATTTTCTCCCTTGTGGCATCGTTCGGTTGGGCGTGCCATGTCATGCCATACTGTGAGGTCGCCCGACCGGGCGCGTTCTGGTCGGTCCGTTTCATTTGAGGGCACCCGTATCAGTTTTGGTAAGTTGTGACCGCCCGGGTCCCTTGTGCACATTTGGGCGGCCTGTTTGCCATTTTCTCCCTTGTGGCATCGTTCGGTCGAGCGCACTGTGTGAGGTCGCCTGAATAGGCGTGTTCGGGTCGGGCCGTTTCGTTCGAGGGCACTCGTATCAGTTTTGCTAAGTTGTGACCACCCGGGTGCCTTGTGTACGTTCGGGCATCCCGTTTTCCGTTTGCTCCCTTGTGGCATCGGTCGATCAGGCATGCCGTGTGAGGTCACCTGACCGAGCGCGTTCAGGTCGGGCCATTTCGTTCGAGGGCACTCGTATCAGTTTTGCTAAGTTGTGACCGCCTAAGTGCCTTGTGCACGTTCGGGTGGCCCGTTTTCCATTTTCTCCCTTGTGGCATCGTTTGGTCGGGCGCGCCATGTCATGTTGTGTGAGGTTGCTCGACTGGGCGCGTTCGGGTCGAGTCGAGCCGTTTAGTTCGAGGGCGCCTGTATAAGTTTTGTTAAGTTGTGACCGCCCGGGTGCCTTGTGCACGTTCGGGTGGCCCGTTTTTCATTTGATCCCTTGTGGCATCGTTCGGTCGGGCGCGCTGTGTCGCGCTGTGCGAGGTTGCTCGACCAGGCGTGTTTAGTTCAGGTCGTTTCGTTCGAGGGCACCTGTATCAGTTTTTCCAAGTGCTTCCTACTCTCATATGATACCTAAGCCTTTGCCTTTCTCCTCCCTTCTAATTCCGTAATAGTGTCATAGTGATGCCAGCCAACTTCTTTGGAAATCCTTCTTAGCAGAAAATATTTGTGACCTGGCTAAAGACAGAGCATCTGGAATGACCATTCTCTTCCCGAAACCCCTAAGCCCCTAACCCCTAATCCCTTAACCACTACATCATTATTCACCTAACCCCTAACTGTGCCTAAATCCCCTAACCCCTAAGCCCCCAATCCCTAATCCCTAAACCCCTAACCCATTTAACCCCCTAAACCCTAAACCTATAACCCCTTAACCCCTAACCCATTAAACCCTAATTCCCAACCCCTAACCCATTTAACCCCCTAAACCATAAACCTATAACCCCTTAACACATTTGGGTCGGGTTGTTTCGGTTGAGTGCGCTCGCCCAAACACGTTTGGGTCGGGCCCCCTAAGCCCCCAATCCCTAATCCCTTAACTACTAACTCATTATTCGACCCCTAACCCCTAACCCCCAATCCCCTAAGCCCTCCAAATTCGAATTAGCTTTGAAGAAGCAATTGTTTTCTTACTTCTGTCTAATTCACTATATACTCTGATAACTCGTAGCCATATCACATAGGCCCCATTCACTTATGAAGGTTCCCCAAACTCTGCCCCCAATTTGGTTGATCTTGCTCAACTTGAAAATTTTGAATTTTCATTGATGATTGATTTTCCTCTCAGCCCTTGATCTGCTAGGGGCCGGTTACCTTGATATTAACGGTGGTGTATTCATACTCCTTCTGAATAACCAATAAAGGGTCAAGGAAATTGACCAATATGTTTTCAAGTTTTATCTTATCCATCTCTGGGGCAAGTTGCTTTTCGGCTAACTCCACTGATTTTGATCTCAATTTTGCCAATTTCTTCCTTCTCTCATATGATACCTGAGCCTTTGCCTTTCTCTTCCCTTCTAATTCTCTAATAGTGTCATATTGATGCCAACCAACTTCTTTGGAAAGCCTTCTTAGCAAACAATACTTGTGACTTGGCACCTAAATCCCCTAACCCCTAACCCCTAAACCCTTAACCACTAAATCATTATGATCTCCCTAACCCCAATCCCTAATCCCTTAACCACTACTAAATCATTACTCCCCTAACACCTAAATGTACCTAGATCCCCTAACCCCTAAGCCCCCAATCCCTAACCCCTTAACCTGCACTAACTCATTATTCTAGTCCTAACCCCTAACCGCTAAAACCTAAACTTATAACCCCTAATCTCCTATTCATCGAACCCCTAAGCCCCTAAAAAATATGCCATGAAAACCCTCTAAAAAATTCTTAAATGATGGGAATTCCATTCAATGTGCATGAAGCTAGTTATGGAATGTGACAAGTCATCCAAGATACATCCAAATATTTGATTTTTGCCTTGGGGAATGTGAAATAACGGGTAAGATATAATCACTGGTGAGAAAATCATTGGTTCAAAGCTATGTGGGAAAAATTCTAGTCAAGCTAAGGGATGGTGTGGCCTAGGTTGGATGCGATCCCTAGGTGATTTTGATGGCTTAAAAGCCCTTGGTTCATGGCTACTCAAATCACATGTTAGGCATGCAACTCATCTCAAAAGTCACATTACCTAACAAAATAAAAGTAATGGATTAATGCACAACATATTTATTTCCTGAGCATATGGCTAGGTATGTTGACATAATTTATTTACTTATTCATTAGGAATAACATATAATGGTTCAATGTATGGAACATTAGAATTTTAAATATGAATATTTGTATTTTCAAAAGTTTGCATATAAGGATTAGAATATGCACTAAAAAATTTGTGTGACATATCATTATGTATATTATTATTATCATTCATACAATACAACCCTTCCGCTCATTATCTATATTATTATATCATTATGTATATTATTATCATTCATATATTATTATTCTTATTAGATTTTATATCTATTCAATTTTTTTTTCCCGCTCCGCTTGTTCCACCTATTCAAATTTTCTTAATCGATCTATTCAATTTTTTGTTGTTGTGCGCTTGTTCGACCTTTATGCCTTCTTTCCCATGATTCCATTCTTCCCTATGATGCTTGCTTTTTTCCAGATTCTTGTAGAAGCATGGATGCTCTGGAACCCTAAAGCGGCCACAGTCCATTAACAACTCGAAAGCCATAGTAGATGGTGGAGATATTTCGAGTTTTGCCGATGTTCAGAAATCTGTGGGAGATCTGAAGAGAAATCGATCGTGGAAGAATGCTATCTTCTTCTGGAAGAATCAGATTGGTATTTCCCTTGTTTTACCCCATTCAAATTCACTATTTTCTTCTACGCTATCTTGGTTATGAGATATAGATGGTTGTAGGTCTGAACTTCTGCACTCTATCTTTTGTGGGTCTGTTCAAATTATATCTTTTATTTTAAGTTGAACTGCTTCACATAATCAGTTGGAAGTAAACTCTGACCCAGATACAATCATGTCCTCTGATCCAAAAACAATCATCTCCTCTGATCCAGAAACGACTCAATCTGCAGAAGATCAATCCCCAGAAATTCCAATAGTGCCACAGTTTGTATCATTGACCGAGGAACAACAAACTCTATTAAGCAAGGATGCATTCAATCATATGATTGAAACCTATAGGCAAGCTGATGGTACAGGGGGCAGGGATTTGTGATGTTCACTGCTTGCACGATTGATTGCTCAAGTATATGCTCATAAAGTTTTTTATGAACTGCTTTAGAGATACTGGAATTTGACTTTGCCTCGTCATCAATGTTTGTAATGATTGCATTCTGAACTTTGAAAAGCCTCTTTATAAAGGTGGTTTTTTATCAAGTCAAGACATCATTTCCCCATTACTGTTTTATATTAAATTTATTCTGTGATTGAGAAAATTTGCAAGGTTGAATGTTATAATTTATTATTCATAAGTGTCAAAAAGTTGTTATTTTATGTGGAGACAAGATAAAGCTTGGATATGATACACAAAACACTCACAACAGATGAATATAGAAATTTTGACAAAAAATATTTCCAGAAATAGTTTTCAGACATATTTCCATTCAAAGATGGAATCCTTGGAAATGTTTCCTGTGAAATAGCCGTCACATATTAATTGATTTGATTTGTGTGCATGATTTTTCATTTTTTCTTTTTTCACAATGGATTCTTGTGACTTGAAATATTTATGCTCTGCGTACAACCATGATGAATTTTTCTAATGTGGTTTGAGCTAGGTATAGAGAGTCATGTCCTACTGCAAAAAAAGTTTAATTGTTTAATATTTTACAATAATTTGATCAAATATTAGCCCATCAGATTCAATTTTGCTAGTGTGTAGTTCAAAATGTTGGAAACACGGGTGTTTAGTTGCCTGGTTGTGGTAATTTTTTGGGATCCTTTTCAAATTCAGGACAATAAAAAGTGACAAATTTTGTTATTGAAGCATACTGAGGAAAACACTAATATGGTAATACCTCCTCTACAAATGAAAATCGATTCTTCAACAAATTAGTGTCTACACTAAATCCTTGTATAGAAGATTCTTACTGAAGCGCCTGCTTGCACCATTACTGGTTCTAACAAATTTCGCTCAAAATAATGTCACCTTATTATATGACATCTCCAATCAACCACATTAACATAGTAGTCAAGCAAGGGTGTCGACTGCCTCACATTATTTGGACTTCATATTTATGGATGAGAGTTTCTCATTTCAAAATCCATGGGTGGTAAAAGTGGAGGCCCTCTATGGGATCTCCATTTCACTATTTTTTGATAACACTGTCCCTCTATTTCACGAATCAAAAAACAAAAGTACATTTTGAGCTCATTCTAGGATGAACATGGTCTTCAATTCCACCTTGCAATCACAAAAGCATGTAAGTAATCTCACCTTCTTTTCAAGGATAGCAAGTAGAAATGGTGACATCCTAGTCTTTCCTTTGAATGCTATTATTTGGTTCATCTTTTAACTTGTTTTCGACATTTGTATCAATTTTGAACAGAGGATTGCAACATTAAAAACCTTGGAGAGACGATGTTTCCAACTTCAGTTTTAGGATATTCAGGCTAAGTTCTAGTTTCTTGACACCATGGTGATTCATTCTCTCCTTGTTTGCAAGGTTTGGAGTTTGGAGCCCATACCTACAAAAAACAAGTCACGACTCAGTTGAGGGAGGTTACTCATTGCTATTCTCTCATTTATGGGAAAAATTGTTGTAATATGGCCCACTTAAATTGCAAGGCCATTGCCTTTTCCTCGTGAAATCATCCTCCATATCCTAAAGGTTCAAATAGAATATTGCAACATACACTGCTTCATTTTTCTTTTGTTACTTTTGTAGGACATTAATAAACCATTGAAAATCCGAGGCTTCTCACTTGGTTAACAACTCTAAGGTACCGAGAAATACGTTAAGAAATATTTCTATGTGTTTCTTGTCTTAAAGAGAAGAACATATTCACTACTGGTTCCACCTATTGAAGATCCAGGATCTGTGTTTCTACACATCCAGGTTGTTGGCATAGGGATCAGACCCAGGGTTCAAGCTCCCTAGCCAACAAAACCCCATAAGCATTGACACTTTAAATCTCCAAAGGCTGGATAAGGTCTCACCCAAGACACCTACATGAATTGTAGAACCATCTGATGATGATTATGTGCAAAGGATGAAGCACTCTAGATTCTAGAATGTCAAAAATAAAACCATTATCTTGCTATATCCCGGGCAATCCCAGCACAAGGTCCAATTCCATAGTGATGTCAACCCAAGGTCCATTTGGTACTATAAAAAGCTATATACTCTTATATTCTTCAAACTTCCTTTGGTAAACTGGCAAGTTGGAAAAGATGGCACATTCCTATCCACATCCCTATGCATGTGATCTGAGCACCCATATGTAAGCTTATTGGAAAAGTGAGGATTCAAGATGGTATATATGAATTTATGTGAAAGTCATATTCAAAATGTCAAATGTAGCTAGCAAACTAGTACATCCCAATGGACAAGAAACTGACAATATTAAATAAACAATATCGACAGATATCTCAAATAGTGCTCAATTGATATTGCAATATCAATTACAAATTTACAATACAATGTAGTTTCAGAGTGTTATACTGAATTTAGAGAATATTGGGCCACAGACTACGATCATAACTCTATGAATTATAAGACTAGAGATACCTTATGCAGAAAGGCATATGAAGGGTGTTCTGGAAAATCTAGTATGAATTTGTGAGACTGTGAGAGTGGAGATGCTTGACAATCGATGTCAAGTTGCTGTAAGTTTAGTATTGCTGATGTTCAATGCTTGAGAATGAAAAAGAGAGAGCCTGGGCATAAGGGATTCAAATGATGATGCAATAATTCCAATACAATAAACACATACAATATTTATAGGTGAAGAAGTTCTAACCATCAATTGGAGCCATTGGCACTTCAATTGCATAACAGATGGAAGCTGCAACAGTACATCATCTATGTTGTTTACTTATTGATTAATATGATGGAACCTGTCGTCGCATATGAAGGTTCGGTATTGCAACACTTGTAACATGGAACTTCAGCACCAGAAGAGGGACTTGGCAAGCAAGCTTGCTGTAGCAGAATCACAAATTAATGCTCTTGGAAAGCTCAATGAGGTATGCTGCTATAGACACACACATACAAGTTCCTTTTGCAACATATATTATTCATTTGAAATTTGATTCCGGTATGAATACATAGGGTTAACATTATAGTGATCACCATGCTCTGTAAATGGTCTTGGTTAAAATTTACCATCGTTATATCAATATTATTATTAATCGTAGCAGTGGAATTAACTGGAATTACACTCAAGTCATCTGTGACAAAAAAATTGACACTCTTATTCACTCACATATCCCGTTGTATGTACTGTATCCTTGGTGACTACAGGGGGCAACTTGTCCACTAACTTCACTTCACGGTTTAAAGTAAGGGATGCACATCTCTCTGCCTCACCCAGCATGCTGAAAATAATGAAATTTCAGAAAAAATCATAAATATCAAATAATATCATTGGAAATTATTACTTTGGGGTTTTTCTTATATGTTTACTTCATATGAGTAGATTTAGTTCAGTGTGGGCAGTTCAGGTCACCATAAACTTTAGAGACGAATTGAACTCCATTATGCATATTAAATGCTAACCTTGATTAGGAAAATGTTATTGCTTAATTATTAACAAAGGGATTCACTATGTCAATGGGATTTTCTAGAATTTCAGCACAAATTTTAAAATTCTAGATGCATAATTCTAGATTTAATGCAGTTAGTAATACTCATTAGGATTTCTAGATGGGTATTTCAATTTTCTTATAAATAACTACTTGACCACTTTGTGCAGAGTGATATGGTGGCAAAGGTTGAAGCTGAGGCATCTGTACTAAGGCACACAAATGAAAATGTCTGCAAGCAAGTTGAGGGCTTGCAAATGAACCGATTCAATGAGGTTGAGGAACTCGTTTATTTGCATTGGGTCAACTCATGTTTGCATTATGAACTTTGAAATTCAGATACAACCCCTGGAAAGATGTCGGCAGTGGACCTTAAGGATATTTTGAGTCCAAAATCATAGGATATTTCTAAACAGCTTATGCTAGAATATGCAGTGTTTGAACATTCAGGACCTCAACGAAAACGCCAGTCAGATAATGATTCAGAGAGCTTGTCCTATTATTCATCGAACACATCTGAAGCTACAGATTACGATTTCTTGTCAATGGAAATCTTTCCAGCACGGATTAATACATCAAAGAAGTCTAATCTGTTTCGAAAACTAAAAAAGTGGGCTAAAAGTAGTGATGATTGGCAAATATTACATGGTGACTATCTTTCTGAGAATAAATTTGAGAAGGGGCAAATCCTTTGGCCACACTTAGTGTCCTAATTTTTCTTTTTATATTTTTTGTCAGAGGCTAATTGCTCCAATATGACAGTAATTTGAAGTCTTTTCATAATACTTTGATACACATGAATTTCATTTTCTTCTTGTAGAATTTCTAGAAATGAATGGATATCTTGTGGACTGTTGTAAACAAATTTAGTTCTATTACCATTCTCAGGAGAATTTAATGTTTGTCATTATTGGAGGACAGAGATATGCCATAAGAGCTCGGTTCTATGTTGTAGCCTTTTATTAATACTTTAATTAGTTAAACCCTCGGACCTATTGAAACCCTATATTGAGGCTTGGTTCTATTGAAGCCACCATACTTTGGACCTCTTCATTGCAGTCTTAGGCCAGGGATATAGCTACAAGATTTTGACATATTTTATGCGGTGAACATCTATTAAAATCTCAGATTATCTCCTATTTACTGATGCTTGGACAGAACTTTCGAATTAGCTAAGTCACCTATTTTATTTATGAGCTCAATGTTAAGTTACAAGACTGTGATAAGACTCAGTGACTTATGTTTCATATACCAATCTAGCTTGTAAAGCTCGGTCCTGTGGAATTGATTCCAAGAACACCTAAGACTTACCTTTGTGGAAGTAGAGTGGTGATAACACAAATGTGGAGTAGATTTGAAGGGTAAATTAGTGCTTCCTTGGAGTTTAGATAAAACACATCTGTAGAAGTGTATACCAGTGTTTATTTGAAGCTCAGGTAAGACATATTTGTGGAGGATTAAATATTCAACTGTGGAGGGCTCGATGATATTGGAGGCATGAAAAATCAACACTGCGATGAAAATTTTGATTTAAAGACCACTTTCCACCACCATTTATGTTTAACATTCCTTTCTACTGAATTTAGGTGAATGTACCCAAGTTTGTGCATGTAGATCTCATAGGGAGAATGTGACCAAACTAGTTCATCATCTTTGTTAGTAAGCCTTATACAAGACTATGTAAATGCTTCCAAATACATATTCCGTTCCTCATGAAATCCTACGTCCAACTCCAATACTTATGTCATTTTACATCCTTGCCTTCAAATGGTAAATTAAGTTGGGTTGTCAAAATGTGGTAGTTTAGTGTTCGCATTGTCACGAAGAAAATTAATTATAGGTTGTGCCATCCAATTTTTGTCACCACTTCTTGGCCATGGATCGACTCTAATTCTAACCTTATGTCCATTTCCTACTTTATATGCCAGACCATAATCAATTAAATTGAAATAGTTTAAAACATCTCTCCATAACAGAAATATTAACCTGAGAAATTTTAGTCTATTTAATCCATTCCTTGATAAAATTTGGTGCAATATATTTGTGTTGAACCACATTAGACAATATATAATTTTTTAAATATTTTTAACCACGCGTCGGAAGACCGACACCTTAGACGTTGGAAGAGCGACATTATTTTTTTTAATATTTTGACTTTTTCGTTGGAAGACTGATGCCTTACACGTTAGAAGAGCAACATTAATTTTTTTACTTTTTCGTCAGAAGACCGACACCTTGATCGTCGGAAGAGCGATGTTTCGTTTTTAAATATTTTTAACTTTTTCTTTGATAAAGCGACGTTACATAAGTGTCAGACGCACGACGTTCTAAACGTCGGATGATATTTCGTCGGAATTGCGACGGTTTGTAAAACATCAGAATTAAACGTTGGAAGCCATAACGTCAGAATTGTGATGTTTTTTGAAAACCTGAAAAGTGTTGGAAGACCGACAGTTTGTGATCATCGGAAGACCTACAGTTGTGGTTCGTTGGAAGACCGACGCTTATAGAACGTCAGAATAGCGACACTTTGAAAAACATTGGAAAAAGTGTCAGTATTGCGACACTTTGGCAAAGCGTCGGAATTATGACGTAATGGATAACCACATTTTTTCTAGCCTCAGACTGTTGCTCTTGTGATGAATATGTGTCGGAATAGCGACGAAGTGGCCGTCGGAAATTGGGCCAAATTTTCTAGTGCATGAGCATATCTCAACCTATAATTTTCTGATCTATAGAAAGAAAGGAGACTGAAACAAAATGAGGACAAGAAAACACTAACAAGTTAGAAAAAAATCACCATTCACCAAGCTATGGAATCCTGCAATCAAGCTTCTCCAACATCAAGCCACACAAGTCATTCATTTACTTCATGAAACCAAATATCTTCTCCAAGCTCATAAACCATGTATTGCTCTATAACACATCAAGTCCCAACTGTTTACAATAAATCCTCATGCCTTATATTAAAAATAAGGGGAGGAGAGCCTACTAGAGCATCTAGAAGCCTATTGGCCAAAGAGAAATATCCTAACTTGTCCTTGAGGCTTTGCAAAGCCCAAGGCACAATAATATCTAACAAAATATATTTTCTGACTATAAGTGGAAATAAAATTGACTTTTAGGCCTGACATGCCCAAGAAAACTTTCCAAATGCACATTCTACCCAGTCACACATAGGAATGCAACACTCTGTCTCTGATTCTGAAAATTTTCCAAGCGTGCAACACCAAAAAGGGTCTTTTTGCAGCAAGGTTTTGGAGGCCTTCCTGATGTCGAAAAAGGCTCTGTGATGGCCCGTTGGAAAGATATGGATGTATAATTTCCAAATTTTCTTTTGCTTTCTCAATATGATCTCTGGAAGTTTCCAAAAAATGAGAAAAAATTAATTTTCCCAGGAGCGCAACACCTGTTCAGAAAAGGTGGCAGAAAGGTGAAAAAATGGGTGTTTTTGGCCCTTTTGAGGGACCAAAACAACTCCAAATGAGCTGAAATTTTATGAGAATGCTCCTCTTGTAACAAGGAATCCAAAAATGTAAAATTTTTCTGATGAAGATGCTCTGGGAAAAAGCGCAACACCCAGGGTGCTGCGCTCCTAGGCTTAAAAATTTGCAAAAAACCAAAAAGTGTTCAATTTTTCTCAAAATTGGTAAGTGAGTCCCTCAAGGGTCCTTAGAGACTTGTAGTGAAGCTTGAGCCAAAATTCCAAGCCTAGCTTGGTATTTTCCATGATTTGGCACCGAGCCCCTTCTTTGGGCAGTTTTTAGCTTCTTCCTGGCAAACTGATTTCTCTTTTTGTAGTGCTCAGTGATCTTTCTCTGTAAGCCCAGATCTTTGTTTGCCTTCTCTAACTTAGCCTCTAAATGTAGATTTTCCCTTTCAAGCCATGAATCTTTGTCATGCTCAATTTCCAAGGCGAGGAGCTCAGTGAGAGGAAATTGCTATGCTTGGGCTGATTCTTCCTCTCTCTGTTTTTCCAAATCTTTCCTAAGACCCATAGTCTTAGGCCTCTTCCTAGCTTGCCCCTGTTCCTCATTATCTTCTTCATAGGCACCCATGTATTACTCTAGCTGTACTTGTGATTTTTGAGCCTCTCTTTTTTATTTGAGCACCCGGGCTTCATGAATGGCTAGTTGGCCACTCATCTGATTGTTTTTCTCCCGTAGAAAATGAATAAGATCTTTTGATCTTTCTAGCTCAACCTCCAAGTATTTGATTTGTGCATTCCGGTCCTGTAAGAGAGAATTAACTATTCTTGTTTCATTTTCCTCATCACTATCTATGTGAATGAGCTCAAATTACCTCTCTTCCTCATGATTTCTTTCCCCTTCTTCCATGGTCTTCTTGCTTTTTTCCTTCATGGGCTTCTTACCCTTATCTTTCTTTGGCAGTTTATCCTTGCTCCTCAATGATTTGGTGACTTTGCTTACTACTGTTTGAGTGTCTTTTCCCTTCACTATTTTGGTGATTTTGTATTTTATTGGTTTTGAGGAGGAGTGCATGGCCCCTTGCTTTTTGGAGGTAGCAAACACATGCCTCCTACCTCTCTGATAAGGGATGATGAGAGGTGTCACAAACTGGGCTTGCATAATTTGATCATTTATAGCCCTAGGATTGTCCTTCTCTTCAAGAATGTTTTCTGTGTGTATCTCCTTGCTACTTTTCTGTTGGTAGTCCCTTTGGCTATCAATTTCAATCTCTTTTATGCTATCCTCAATAGGAGGACCTTCAAAACTGCCATGTTCTGTTTCTGCACTGTCAGAGGTGCCTAGGTTTGACACATTTTCACCTTTAGGACTATCCATCTCTTCACCTTTTTCACTTCTGTTTTTACTGTTTTCCTCTTGGTCATTTCCTACGTCTTCGTTTTCTTCTTCGTATGCATAATTTTATTCCTTATCTTCATCACGCTCTTTATCACTGTTTTGGTCATGATCATCACTGTTTTCCTCAAGGCCTTCATCATCTTTTCCCTCACCGTTTGTATCATCTCCCTCATCTTCATTATTTTGGCCATCACTCCCTCCCTCAGCTTCATTATTTTCTTATTCATCTTCCTCATCTTCATTACCTTGAACATCACTCTTTGGTTCATCTTGATTATCACTGTTTTCTTCAGGTTCTCCGCTTCTTTATTCAAGGCCATTTCCTCCTTCTTTATTTTCATTATTTTCTTCCTAATCTTCCTCACATTCTTCCTCATATTCATCAAACTCTTCCTCATCTTCATCACACTCTTCCTCATATTCATCACACTCTTCCTCACTTTCATCATCCTCTCTCTCATCTTCCTCACATTATTCCTCACTTTCATCATCCTCTCTCTCACTGTTTTGTTTATTTTGATCATCACTACTTTCTTCCCGATCATCTTTGTTAGGGGAGGGTATATGAAGTAGGCTTGTTTGGGAGGGTGATTCCTGTGAAGAAGGTGAACCAAGGTTGGTGGAGGGCGATGGAGGAGTAGGAGGAGGATTTTGAGAAGATGATGGCACATTTTGCAGCGCGATGGAGGATGAAGTGGTGAAATCATCATGGGTAATAAAGGCCTCGCAAGGAATGCCTTGTTGCTCCAATTGGTGAGTTACCATAACTTTGATAAGAGAGTGATGAAATAGGCTTGTCATCTGCTGGGCTGGAGGCTTCTTTTTCATGATGGTGGACATTTTTTTAATGCTTTTGCAGAGGAAATAAGGGATGTTCAGTAGCTTGGTCCTGGTGAAGTGCATGACAAGTCTAATATGATAGGAGTAGATTCTAGAGAACCTACCCTCATAGGTAAAGTATTTCATGACAATATTCATGAGGAGGGCATACCTGTCCAGTAGATGTGAAAAAGGAAAAATGGCTTTACACTCAGCTTGACAACTAGGTTTCAAAAATGGATGATAATGGATCAAGTCAAGATGTTTCTGTTTAAACCACCTTTCTTTTATGCAAGGCATTCTAGTGGCTTCAGAGATAACACTGGGGGTAAACTCAAATTTTACCCCTGCTAGATGAAATTTATGCTTGTGAAGCCTTAGGGCAAACAGTTCTGTCAACTGAGGATGGATTTTGACCTCTTGTACCTTTTTGCAGAACTCAAAACAACCTAATTATTGGAAACAGGAAAAGACAGAAGGGGAGGCTATCAGCTCTTTGGTGTTTATAGGTTCAAGCCTGTTTGGCTTCCCTCCTTTCTTATACTGTCTTCTTGGTCTTTGAGTCTCATTGTTTAGGTCAGCACTCTCCTCTTCAGACATGGTGCTTACTTTACCCCTTCTTCCAATTATTTAAAAAAAAAGGATATTGGCTTATGAAATGATGGGGAGAAATGGTGAATGAGGAACTGAGGCTTTTAAACATGATTAAGAGACTTGGAAAGGTAGGTTCAACTCCCTCTTAATCTTGCTTCAAGTTTTCTTTGACATACATTTAGAGTTTACTGGGTGTGTTTATCATTTTTCAAAAACATGAGGAGATGGTATTTTTAAGAAAAATACCTTTGGAAAGGCCTTCCAAAAGAAAAATGTAACTTTTGAGCTGTTCTGGGCAAATTCGGGCACTTTCGGTAGATTTCTGGGAAATGCTACGCTTTTTTAGCAGGCGCGCAGCGTCTATGGCCCGAGTGGCCTCTGCATGTAGAAGTCGGGCGTCGGGGGCAGTGGCGGGCATGCCACGTCTAGGGCCCAGGCGAGCTTGCACGAGGAACGGGTGTCGGGGGCAGTGGTGGGCGCGCAACGTCCAGGGCCCGGGCGAGCCTACACGAGGAACGATCGTTGGGGGCAGTGGCGGACGTGAAACGTCCAGGGCCTAGGCGAGCCTTCATGAGGAACTGGCAGAGACAGTAGTGATGGGCGCACAACGTCATGGGCGCCGGGCAGGCTTTGCACGCGAAGTCAGGCGTTGGAAGTAGCGGCAGGTTCTGCACATTAGGAGGAATCAGAAGGGCGCAGTACCCATCTCCAGGCGCACAATTTCCTTAAGAAAAAAGCACAGGAGCAGACTGCAGGCGCGTAACGTCCATGTACAAGCGCGCAACGTTTGTGAAAAAATACCCGAGGATGCCTTCTGAAGCCGGAAATTTGCGCTCTGCTTTGCCAAAGTTTGAATGAGGGGGAAAAAGGCCATTGAAGCTTTTTATACCATCTTTTTGAAAGAATTAAACTTTAAAACCCCCTTTTTAAAGTCTCTTGTTACACTTTTCTTTTTAACTCTCTTGGATTGTTTCCTTAGTCTTTTAACCACCGTCTTTTGTTGCATTCGGGAAATTGATTAGACCTTTGATAATTGTGCCTTTGTGAATATGTCCGGAGTGATATAAAACTGAATTTGCCTCCTTTATCCTTTGAAACATACCTGTGACTGTTTATTGGTGAAAAAACAGAGTTTGAAATGATGCTCTGCTTGGTCAGTGAAATGGTGCTTAATGCCTTAAAATCCCTTCCTTTTGATTTTTTAAGAATTCAGAATTGATCCTTTTATTCAATGGAATTGATTCCTTCTTGTTTAACTGCTGAAAACAATTTGGAATTCTGCTTTGACAATCTCTGCTGTTTGATGAAGGAGGTGCTTATTTCTACTGATCATGCCCATTTTCTCATCATCCCAATGTTTGAGTTTTTGGGGATATGCAGTAAGATAAGCAAAACTGTCTTCTAGGTTTTCAAAGAAATCATTTTTCGAAATTGATTACTTATGCTTCAACAAGGCTCCAACTGATTTATTTGAGGAGTATTTGTGCTTTTTTTGCCCAGATATCTCTCCACTATTTTTGTCAACTAGTCACATATTTGTATTTTCAACCAAAGTGCACTTACTTCTTTCATCTTTAGTGTGATTGTTTTTCCTGATAGTGGTCTTAGTTTTCTTTTTTATTCAATTTGTGGCGCATATGATAAATTTTGTTCTTTTGCAGGATTATGGCAAGGGGAAGCTTTCCCTCTACCATTCTTATGCTTGAGGCATTTTCAATGATTATCTTTGCTGAGATGAACCAAGTTGCTCATATGTTACTGATATTTCTGATATTTTGCACAGACCTTTGTATGAGCATTATTTTTCTTCTTGTTATGATATCAAGACCTTTCCTGTAGCTTTTAGCTTGCTGTGCCTTTTATCCATTATAAATGACATTTTGAAACTTTTTAGGTGTCCCTTTGCCATTTATACAATGAGCTCTTGATTTTCCCTGCAGCCTTCATCTCATTGTACCTTTTTATCAACTTTCGATGACTTTTGGAACTCTCTTAGGTGTCCTTGTTTGGCTCTGTTCTTCTTTAGACTAATCTTCAAGGCATTCCTGCAGAAATGCTTGGATATAATAGTCTATTCTTTGCATATTTTATTGTTGGTCCAGGTGGGCACCCTTGGAGGCTGCTTAAGTGCTCTTTAGAACATGACAAACCTCGGCTCTGTGTTCTTGAATTCACCTTTGATTTCTTGTGAAATGATGGAGTATGGGAATTATGATGGTGCATGACCTAGGAAAAACATTTTTGACTCTTTTTGCAAGGCTGCAGAAGGGGCTGTGTGATTGATGGTTTAAATCAGGATTTTGAATAAGGCACAGGGTCTTAGACACTCTATTTTATGCACCGTCATCCTATATACCTATACATCCTTATTTTACTTTAAATAGATTTCTTAGGCAGACTTTTGACACCAATATTGCTTAAGGCATATGGTGAGTGGGAGAGAAAAATTGGTTTAACCTGGCCAAAAAAATTGTGAAATAAGAGGGCTTAGGCATCAGAGGTAGAGTGCTACAGACAAAAGTAGCAATCTTGGATAGAGTAAGGGACATTGGTCCAGGATGAGATCTTTGTAGGATGATAGATTGAACACTGCAGACAAGAGAGGAGGGATAGGTGAAAATTTCTGTTTGAGGGGATTTCTAGAAGAAACAAGATCCCTTGAATCTTGTTTCTAGAAAACCTGGACTAAGAATTTAGTCATCTAAAACAGGTGAAAATTACTGATGACTAACATGTACATCTTTTTTTTTTTTTATACTTGGAAAACATAAAAAATACAAAAACATGTAGAAATCTTAAAATTAAGAAACATGGTTAAAACATTTTTACCCAATGTACCCCATTGAGCGCCATCTGGTAAAATCAAATTTGGATCTCCATGGAAATCTACACCTACGTAGGGATACTAATATATGGCGATCATCTGTCGTCAGAGCCAAGAAAATAATGCAGTAGAAAATATGATAGTAAATTGACCAGCATGCCTAGCCATCAATTCAACCCATCTCTGCATCCGAGGATCTCTAGGACCAGAAATTCTCAGTGTCACATGCTGCGGCTCCATCAATGGAACTCGTTCTAAAATAAATGAAATCAGGATTGAGCCATAACTGAAATTATTTTTTCTGCCACCCTTTTCTTTAGTCAGCTGTTCTTTCATCTGAAAGAGTACTGCTTCAGGCCATTTGAACATTGTCGGTTCGAGACACTCAAGAGAATACTGCATGTATGAACGGTTTGCAACATGTAGTGTCACAAAACCAACAAGTTTTGAAATAATGAAAAGGATAGTTCTCAGAGGAAAAACACACACATCATGAATGTTTATATTTCCATCTTTTCTAGGTTCAATACCTGGATGACAATACTGGCGTATGTAGTCCTTCACTGTCTCACCTCCAAGAGCAGATCCCATGAGGGAAATAGGAGAACCATGTCTTGATAATCCAGTGAGAAAGTAAAAATCATCAACTAGTATTGGGAGAAATTTGTCCCCAATGTGAAATGCCTGAGATGCCAGATCCCATGAACAAACCAAGAACTCCAATAGTTCAATATACTATCTCATCCTTGATAATCTAAAATAATTAAGAAGCCCACAATCCCCAAGGGCTCTTATAGTGCTAGGATCATTTAGGGAAATCATGTCTTGGTTTCCATGTTCTCTTTCTCACCATGTTATGGTCATTTTTATACGATCAATACCTGAAATCCAACCATAAGCTTCATTAGGATTTATTTCATGCAAAAATTTGGGAAATTTTGAGGACACAACATTTTTTTTTTTGTGAAATGGGACCAACACAGCCCTAATCCATAGACAAAGCGTTGCAGAGCATCTGAGCTTACTTTTAGTGCTATGCAACACACCTTTCGACATGCAAGGGTGCGTTTCCCGCAGAACGTAATAAATTTACCTTAAGGGGCTCAAAAACCTAAAAATTTAGCATGAAATGAAACAAAAATGACACTAAAATAAAGAGAAGGTTCAGATCTCCAACCTGGATCAATCGGTGTGAGAAATCGTCCACTGAAACTGTCACAATCTACCACTGAAGTTCAAGGTAAAAACAGGTTCAGAGCTCCTAAAATTCAAATGGTAACTATGGAATGGTAAAAACTTCTTTTTATTAGTCATTTTGATTATTTTAATCATATTTAATGATGTGACTATAGTTTTTATTCATTTTTACTATGAAATATGTATTTTTAATCCGTTTGATGGTTCTATGAATAGGTTTACATCTGATATAGTGAGTTTGAAGTGCATAATTATCCAAAATTTATTTGACCACAAAGCATAGTTTTATCTTCTTTTTTCAAACTTTGTTAAACATGAAAAAGGAATCCAAAGCACACTTTTATCTCTTTTTCTAGATTTGTTAAATGCAAAAAAGGAACCCCCCTGGAGTCTTCTTTTAGATCTTTTTAAACTCCGTTAATGTGAAAATATTGCCGAGCACTTGTCTTTTCGAGCTCGTAAAAGGAAATGAAATGACATCTATTTATCATAAGTTTAACCCTTTTCCAGATTGAGATAACTTATTTATGAAAAAGGAACACCTTAGTCGAACATGGCTAAGACATTTTCTCAGGTATCATTTTACACTTTTTCAGACTTGAACAACAAATTTACAAAAAAAGACTCATGAAGTTTTCTTTTTGTCCCTTTTTTCAAACTCTCTAAACATGAAAAAGGATTGATTTTTCACTGTCGTTAGACTCATTAAAACATCAAATAGCAACGGACTTGTCCGATCATGAAAAGATTGACTTTCACTATTTCTAGACTCGTTTAAACATCAAATAGAAATGGATTCACCCGAAGGGTCGAATTACAAATCAAGTATATGTTACCCTCCTCAAGATTGTTAAAAAATAAAGATGTACTGGTCAGTAATGACTGGGGAAAATTTGGGAAAAATAACTAAAAACTTTATGGTAGCAGGTCGCTCTTGAACATGACACTTTCACTTCATCTCTGTGGCTTTGGGTTGGGTAATCTTCTTGACAGTCTATCATACCTATGGTCTATCACACCACCCATCACTTCGGTTTTGGGTCAATGTTGCCAACTCATTTCAGTGTCTCCGATATGTTCAAGAGAAGCCATCCAGTAATTCCTTATCTTCTGCAATACTCATAAACCTTCATTTTCATGACCTCCATCCCTAAAAATTGCTTCATCAAGTCACATTTTGTCTCCAAAATCATTACTCCCATTTCATGTCGTATTTGCGACGAATCACTTCTTGTCGACATCAGCTCATCATCTAGGAAGTTGACTCAGAAACATCTTTACATTGCCTTGTAACTTTCTTACATCAACGAAGGGTTTCTTGCTTTCGGCGATAGGTTGACATCACAGAACTTCGATCGAAAGATTTTTGTTTGGCGTTCGACATCAAATCATATGTTCATGCCTTTCAAATTTTACTATAGTACCTTGAGAACCATTATCATCAATGGTGGTTTCTCTCGCGTCTGTTAATGACTTAGATCATTGGTTGGTAATCAGATGATGTCTTCCCATGTTCGACTTCAGATCAAATATTCGCATGTTTAGAATTATACTTGAATGATCAAGTAAACGAGATAGAAGACCCCAGATCTAGTTTCATCCTTCTGAACTAATATTTTAGGAATTGTACCACATCATTCATACGATGGATTTACATACAGATGGTCATCATATCACGGGCCTATATCTATAGGCATGCCTATATCTGTAGATGAATTTCTGTTTTATGTATGTGTTATGATAGTTTATGTGCTAAGCATGGGTATGCCTCCCTCAAAAATTCATGTCCAAGATGTACAAGATATAATGATGTAATGTATTGCAAATTGACGCAGGTCACTGTCCACTTCAGATCCTATTCCTCACACTGTAAACCATCTCATCTAAATATTATCCTTATTTTGACTTCATACTTTAGGGGGCAACTGTTATAGGTCAAATTCAGAGTCATCCCTAAGAACAATATGAACAGGGTCTATCATCCCCTAATTTAATACAAACAGGGTCTCTCATCCACTAATTCAGTTGCTATATTCCCTAGAGATGTCATTCAATTGATGGCTTTAATTCATGACAGTTTCAATGTTTGAAGTATAGTTAAAATGACCCATTGACTCATCGATGCTCCTCTACATGGGCCTAAGTGTGTTGCAAATCACTTACCCCCATGCAAGGGTGATCTGCAAAGCACTTCCCGACACTTAAGGGTGTGTTGGTCTCCTAGGAGTGAAATCATCATTGTTCCAAGAATCTCCACATGTCTAGTGCCTTCTAGAAGATCTCATAGGTGTCATACTTAAAAAACATGTGTTCATCCATCACCATTGAACCTGGAAACATGTCTCATCTATTATTGTAAAGCCATTCAATAGCATTTATTGAGAAACTACTTACAATTTCCCTATAAATTAAGCACTCATTTAAGTGCAAGGGAGGAAGAAATTTGTGTAGTGTTATGCTGTTGGATTCTCAATTATTAAGAGCTGGAGTACTGTTATGCTACTGAGATGATGCTTGGTGTGATGAGGATGGAATGAAGTTGGAGCAGGTTGTCGACGAATTGATCCACTAGTTGTAATCTACTCCTCCTATTATTTTAATAAAGATATATGCTATTTTTCTCATATATGCACTTATATATTGTGAATGTATTCTCAATTTTAATTGGTTCAATTTGGTTAAGGTAGATATAATTTATATTTGTATGTCATTTTCTGTCTTATGTCTTTGATTGCAGGTATTGATCAAGCAGGTTTCAACAAGATCAAGAGTTACGAGAACGAAAATAGAAGAGGAAAGAGAGTGAAGGATCACAAGTAGGTATTTATCCCTTCTATCTTTCTTTCTATTTTAGAGAAAAGAACATTTACCTTTCTTCTGTTGTTCTGAGTGAAGGAACACCACACTCAGGGAAGACTATTTTATCTGTAGATTAGAATTCCTTATAACACTATCCTATGAACACGTTGTCTGAAGATGTGGACCATTATTTGGAAGGCCAAATGATGTGGAATATAGGTCTTCCAAAGAGATGGATCAAAGTTCATAATTTTTGCATCTAAGGGATGCACCCCATTAATAGTAGATAATAGTGCCTTGTGTTGCATTGGGAAACTTCGAAACAATTCTAATGCAGAAATGTCAACGATAGCTTGAGCTAGATCCTAAAAAATACTATAATTGTGAAAAAATTTCAGGTTGGGGTTGTGCAGATTATTTCAAAGGGCACCCTTAAGTGGGCGCGGCATGATGTTCAATGCTGTTTTATCAAAATGAAGTCTACCATCTAGTGGTGGTTGGTTCACGGGATATGAGGTATAATTACCACTCTTAGGATTCTCGTAATTATGAGCTCTAGTTTGTAAATGGATGCCTAACCTTACCATAAAGATATCTTGTGTTGAAGGAGAGGCATTAGAAGAGTTTACCCCAATCCCACCTTGTTAAGGTGGTGGAGTATTTGCAACCATGTTTTTTTACCAGGCCAAAATTTGATTCGTCAAGGAAGCAAGCCGACGAGCATTTTTCTGCAAGAAATATCTATGAATCTCATCCATCTGGGGAAACTCATGAGTAATATGATAACCCCCAAAAATATTGCATGGAATGCGAGTGAAATTCTTATTCTCTTGTTTAGCACTCCTAGTGGTGTCTTGGGTTTGTGATGACCCTTGTTCTGCATTAGATTTTTTTTTATTTTTTATTTTTATTTTTCCCTCCTCATTATTGAGGATCCTTATTCGAAGTTAATTGAGAAAAATTCATCTCAGAGGTGGGAACAATGACATGTGGAGTTTGGGTAGCAGGATGACCAGCTGAGGTTCTAGAAGAGAGGTTCAACTGGCCCATATGAGAGGTTAGCTGTCCTATGTTTCCAGATGGTATGGAGCACAGGAATCCATCAATGTGGGTTCTGGTTTTTTGAGTTGAAGGACTAGTCGATGAACAAGGATAATTTTTAATGCATTGATGCAAGGTGCTTAACCGAGAATAAATCAAGTCGAGTTGGTGGGGAAGCAAGATCACTTGTTCTTCAGTTTGAGATCCACATTTTTCTGCATCTTCAATGGTGACATGTAGTAAATATTTGATAAACCACTTGTTGTGGATCATTTGCAATTTCATTTTCAAATGTTTCTCAAAATACAAAAAAAAACATATAATGTTTAAAATGAAACAAAATTGCATATGCCGAAAATGATTTTGATTTGTATGTTGAAACATTAACATTGTATTTCGGAAGATATGTAAGGTGGGTCCTAACCTTGTTTTAAAAAACGTGCAAATCACTGGGCAAAAAGGAAGGGATGGCAAGTGAGACCTGATCGAAGGAAACCCGTGGGCACAAATAGCCCGATAGATAACTCCGGGGTGCCTTCGCAGTTGACCGTGATGTGTGGAATCAAATCAATGATTCATGTTCATTGTAGAGACACACCTCTGAAGAGCCTTCCGTACCCAGGAGTGCCCCTGCGGTGATGTAGGAAGCTGGAGACAACATTAGCAAGTGAGCCAGTTCACTGTCCATGTCATGTTCCGTACTTGTCTTGTCATGCATTTAATTGCCATTTTCCCCCGAAAGTCCCTCTGAGCTTATAAATAGTGAGTCAAAACCCCGTTCTTTTCACCTGAAGATTTCAATTCGAGTTTTCCAAAACTTCAAAATCATCTTGCCCCTCGTTTCTGAGTCCGTTCAGTCGCCACCCTAATTGAAAACATTGCCAAACAATCATAATTGTCCCATTCTTCTAGTCACATTCATCTCATGGATACAAAGCAATATGTAATGGATACTCGTTGCATAGTAGAATGTTTTCCTCTGTACCTGCAAGTCATTCTTAATAAAAAAAATTCCCCTGTCTTCACAGCTATGGTCAGGTCTGGAGTCTTGTTTGCATGTATCCCAAAAACTCATCTTTTCCCAGAATTCATACACTGGATAACATAAGAATTATACCCCAACAAGTGTTTTGTAATGAACCACTTGGGAGAGAGTGTCTTCCAAGTTTCATCCCTGCTAATTCGTCAAGCCTTCTGCTACCCAGAGTCCGAGTCCAATGTTAGTTTTACTGAAGAGTCATTGGCAACATATTATGACAATCTTGAAGGGAAATATTACATGCAGATTTTATTCTTTCTGAAGCCATAACAAGGACATTTTTATCCATATGAAAAGGTGTTTCCCTTGTAATTTTTTGATGCATATGTCAAGCCTATGTTACAATTTCTATCAAAAATACTTGAAAAGGAAGATGCTTCCCAGATTGACAGGTCAATGCTTCGGTTTTTTGCTTTGATGATGAAACCTGAAGTAGTGCGGGACATCCCATTCTTTTGGCAGGAGAATATTGATTCTCAATTTGTGAGTTTGACTCTCACTGGTTCTTTCAAGTTTCCCTCAATTGTTACATATTTTTTCATGCATAAAAACACAAAAGAGTTTGTGAATTTGGGGTTAAACATTATGGATTCAAATAAGAAGAGGTGGTCAATATTTTTTTGGATTGACCTGATAAGAAATGAACCTAGTTATGGTGGATTATTTGATTTTGCTGCTTACTACCTACAAATTTCCTATAAAATCTTGAATGGGACTGCTCCTCCATGTTTTTTTCCAAAGGCTCAGGAATTCCTTCAACTTAGTAATAGTTGCAAATGTGGAGACTGGTTTGTTTTTGATGATTATTAGGGTTTGAACCTTATATATTGCCTACTTTTGTCCCCATCAGAATGTTTGATTTAGAATTTATTAGAAATTTTTTGAATGTGGACCAAATCCACTTTGTGCCAATGAAGAAAGAACATTTGTTTAAATTACCCATGACTATTGGATATGAGGCAAGATGCAAAGAAGAAAACCAAATGTTAGAAGACATGCATCTATTACTAGGTGAAAAGTGGGCTTATGATCCACATAAGGTGATTTCGAAAAGAAGGATTGAGAATGGTTAATTTGATTTTCCTCAAGAGAGTAAGCCTGAAATTGAAAGTTTGGCTAATAAGGGTTTTGTAGGTACTGAAAACACTAGTATTGAAGCTCCTATTATCTCTGAGAAGGTGAATGAAAGGGGTAAAGAAAATAATGTTGATCCATAGAATGAGGAACAAGGAGTTGAAAAGAGAGCTAAGCCGAGTGAAGAAATGCCATATGCACAACCAGGTTTATCAATTTACTTGGGAGATATAAAAAATACACTATCTTCACCATCCAGGCATGAGGCTGTTCATGATCAGGTGCCAATAATTAAGCAGGTTTTTGCCCAAATCGCTGAGAAGAATCAGAAAATCAGAGAAAGTATGGAGGCTCAAGGTGAGTCTCAAATATCCCTTGAACATACTAGATTATTAAATGCTATGGATTTAGAGAAAGATCAGCTGAAAATTTCTTTTTCAAATCCATATGAAATGACAGTAAGGTCATCAAGAAATTTCAAGGTTGCCAATTTAACTGTTGATACCAGGAAGATTCCCTTACCTGATAAAATTAATTTACATACGCAAACTGGTCTATTAATTTTGAATGACTTGACTAAAGACAATGCAACTGCAAGTAAAGCTGAAAACATATTGGGGAAGGTAATCAAGTAGCTGAAGTTGGAGAAGGCTAATTCCAAAGCTCTCTCCACCCAAAATGAGGAATTAAAGAAGATAATTGGAGAGATTGGAGTAGGCCCCAATGACAGGTCAGCCGTGAAGAAGCTGTTATAGAGTGAAGAATCAGAGGTTAATGTGCTAAGAAAGAAGCTGAAGCTCCCTAATGGAGAACACCCAATGGCAGATGAAGTGGAAGAAGTGGAATCTGAGAAAGAGAAACTTTTACAACAAATGTTGCAGAGGGATGAGGATATTTTCGGATTGAAAGAGACAATAGCTAAATTACAAGGGAAAATTGATTCACATTTCTGCACAATAGTTTTGTCATCTGGAACTGATGACCCAGTAGCTAAACTATCACAATTAAGTACTGAGTTGAGGATGGCAGAGATTGTTTTTAAGAAATCTCAAGGTGATCAACCATAAAATTTATACGTGCTAAGGATAGCGAAATTAAAATATCAAAGGAAAATGAACACAAATACAAAGTGGATTATCAATCAAATTATGAATAAATCAAGAATCTCAGCGAGAAGGTAAGGGGGAACATGTCCCTAATTCAAGCTGAAAAGATTCTTTGGAGTGAGATTATAGGAGTAATGAAAACAATATGGGAATGACTGGTTCGAATTTCAGAAGAAAAGAGTATAATCAGAGATCTACAAGAGCTCGTATTAGTTGATGTACAAAAAATGCAAGATAGAGATTTACAGGCTAAAATGTTAATAGATTTTGTTAACTTCAAATCATATCAAGAAATGGGAGAACATGAGATTAAAGAAATAACATTATGTGTTCTAGAAATTAACAAGATGGTGGTGAAGAATGCATACATGAAGTCAGCAGAAAAGAAGTTGACAGAGATCAAGTAAGCAATAAATAAGTTCAACACCATGTTTGATAAAAGAAACAGGGCAGGACTGCCATCTTGCTGGGATCAACAAGGTAATTTATTGTCCTGGGAAACATATGAAACTTTGTTCGTGGAAGCAAAAAGTAAAATTGACAATACTCATGAGCAGACTGTAGTTTTAAAAGGAAAAACAATTTTCAATTATCTGCATAAATATTTTCAGTTATTATGGATGGTCAAGACTCTTTTTTTGGACAAGCCCACTTACACCAGGATCACTGGTTTTATATTGGAACATCATAAGCTAGTTCATGCTCCAAAGACAAATGCTGAACTCTGGAAAAAGTGCAGAAAATGGATTTCCAATCTTCATGAAGACACATAAAAAAAAATGATACTCAGAAAACAAGATAATATTTATTTATTATTGTATTTTCTTATAAAGAGAGGTTGTAATGTTACCCTCGATTTTAATGAAAGTAGTTGATAGAAGAAAGAATTAGTTTAAGTATTTTTAAGAAGTTTTGGAAGTTACAAACTGCTTTTGTAATGTATTTAAGAAAAACAAAAATGAAGAATAGGGGTTGGAGTTTTTGAACCTGTGGAAGACTATATTTTTTGTACTTGTTTTCTCTGAAGAGTTAATGAAAGAAGTCTCAAGTTTCCTGCAACTGTTGATGGTGGTTTGTCTTTCCTGTGTCATCTTGTGTTATTTCTTCTTGTGAATGAAGTGAAGTAAAGAAGTTGCTGGTCTCTGAATTACATTTGTAAGTAAGAGTTAAATATCCTTAAATGTGCTCCTTCACTCCAACTCCTCTCTGTTCATAAATTCTCTCTGAAAATTAAGCTAATAGATCCCGTGTTTACAACATATTATCTTAATATTACCTACATTTCTTCTTTTTCATTCACATTTCAACAGTTAAAGGCATTGCGCAATATTTTATTACTCTAGGGCATTAAGGGTATTTAAAAAAAAAACTAATTTCATAAAGATTGTTTCTATAAAATACTGTTAAAATGTCTTAAGCACTGATTCCTTTTCACAACCAAGGGATTGTCTTAAAGAACCAACATTTTATGGTGCCATTGCTGGGGATGAAGAATCAAAATTGTTTTTTTTCCTGGGTTTTGACATTATTTCCTCTGGTTGTTCAGTGAGGAGGAAATTTTGGTTGTGTTTCATCATACTCAGAATTCTGCCTTACAAAAGGCCTCACACGAGGTCAGATACCTGACAGCAAAAGGTCCCTTCTTTATCAGACCCTGAAAGATTGATTTCTAAGAGAGTTGAGAAACCTAAAACTCCCTCAACACCTAGTCCTACATTATCTGCCCTTGGGAGTAGTTCAAGTCATCCTTTGTTTGAAAATACATTTGAAGTGCTTCATTTCTTGGAACAACATTCACCTTTTACACCTATTTATTATCAAGAGCCTAAATTGGAAGAACACTCATTTTAGTCTGTTTATTTTAATTTTACACAAGATCAAAAAGTTCCAGTTGATTGTTACTTTGCCGTTGTTCATCAACCTACTCCCATAATAGTTTTACCACCACCTCCATTCACTTTCATAACAGGTTCATCATATACATTCAACCAAAGTACAATTAATCAAGGTGTAAACATGGCAGCACCAACCTTCTTATTAAACAGATATGCTCCACTCAATCTTCCACAACCATTTAATGAAATGCCTCAATAATATCTTAAATTACTTCCTCGTTGCACTAGGGAAGATGAAGTTACTACAAAGAAACATTTATCTCTGTTTTGTAATTTTGCTAAAAAATTGAATGTGGAATATATTGATGTTGTAATGTGGCTTTTTGTTTAGTCTCTGGATGGAGAGGATAGAAAGTGGTTCAAAGGATTTCCAAATAATTCCATTAATACATGGGATGAAATAGAAAATAAATTCACTCAGATATGGGGAGAGAAATGGGATAATGGTTATTCATTAACAGAATTCAATGAAATTAAAAGAAAATCTGATGAAAATATTTCCGAGTTTATCAAAAGATCAATAAGTTTTATAATATTTTTCCTATAGAGATTAAGCCCCCTCCTTTTGGAGCAAAGGTGGTTTTTGCTGGGGCTTTTGAGGCTGATTTTAGTTTCACACTTAGAGAAAGGAGATCCCCTACTCTTGAACATATACATACAGATGCTTTAGAAATTGAAGCCAATATGATTGCAATTGGGAAGGTGACAGAAAAACAACCAGTCCAAGAGAAGGGGAAAGTGAAAAAAGAGTCATCACAAGATCAAAGGCTTGAAGATATGACTAAGGTAATTAAAGATTTATCAAATAAATTAGTCAATTTGGAATTGGAAAATAAAAAATTCCAAATACAAGTGCAACGAAATCAAAATAGAGGCTTTAACCCTCAATTCTGGAAACAACCCTTGCAAATATTTCACAGGGAAAGAAAGGATCAATATCAGGTCCAGAAACCATTATATTTAGAAGCTGGACATGGAGAATCAACATAAGATGACCAAAAGGAGCATGAAGATCAAATATCTTCCATGTATATGAGATAGGATGATGAAGAATATAATTGTGAAGAAGAATATGTTGAGGTTGAGGTGTCTTTTGATGAAGATGAAGTGAATGAATACTATAAACAATTCACAGATATTATGTAGGTTGAGTTACATAAGAAGTATAATCTGAGATCAAGGAAGAGATCTAGGGTAAAAGACAGTGAGGGTGAACAAAAATATTCCCCCCTCCTCCAATGGAGACTCCATAGCGACAGGACCCTGTAAAGCAGATGAATAGTGGGAAGCAACCTGAAAATTCAGTTAACATAACATAAATGCAATAGGGTGAATCTTCCCAGAACAAATCAGATAATACTAATATTTTGGAGAAAGTTGTTCCTGTACCTGAATAGGTTTCAAATTATAGAAGGAGTGAAGAAGAAGCTAAAAAGCATGTTAAAAAAACTTATTCTTTCAGTTTAACAAAGGAGTTGGAGAAGGTCAAAATTCAGGTACCTCTTTTAGAATTAACTAAAACACCAACCTACAAGAAATAGATTTCATAATTTTTTAATCTCACACAGAATGAAGATATAAGTGACACTGTGAATTTACAGGAGGAGAAGCCAGTGATCACCTTTGGTCCTCATGTAGAAGAAGTAGATTATTATGTTCCTCCATTTTATATTTCCTTGTTGGTTCATGATTTTATTCTCCATAATTGTATGCTGGACTTAGGAGCTTCCCATAATCTTATGCCATTGTTTGTCATGAAGGAATTGAATCTGCGAATCACTAAGCCTTATAGGGATCTGTATTCATTCGACTCCAAGAAGGTAAAATGTGTTGGTGTAACTAAATACATGGTAGTTTCTTTGGAACAAATTTCAGCAAAGAGCATTGTTATGTATGTAGTTGTTGCCGACATTACAACCAGGTTTGAGATACTTCTGTCAAGATCTTGGGGATAAAAGTTGGGAGGTGTTCTTAAGCTGGATTTTACTTATGCTATCATTCCTGTCTTTAATGGGGAAGAAAGGAGGTTGTACAAAGAAACAAGGTTTGTAAAAACCACTACCAAAAAGGATGAAGGTAACTCCCCTATTTATAGTCAGGAAAAGGAAGATCTTTCATGTTTTATGTTGAATGAAGATGTAGAATTTGTTGAAGACACAGGGAAGCAAATCTCTTCACCAGTTGTAAATAATGAGCTGCACTCAAGAAATATTTGTAAATGATATTTTGATGGTGCCTATTCCAAGGAAGGCACATTAGTTGGATTCTTGTTAATATCACAAGAAGGTAACCTCATGCCTTTTTCTTTCAAATTAGAGTTTGAATCAACAAATAATGTTGCTGAGTATGAGGCCTTGATCATTAGCCTTCAAACTACAAAGCATATGGGAATTCATTGTATTTCAATTTTCGGTGATTCTGAATTGATAATAATATAGATCAAAAATCATATAGAAATGAAGTTTGGGACATGATTGAGAATTTTTTTGAAGCCTTCAATATTCAATTTATTCCAGGGGAGGAGAACAGATTGGATGATTCATTAGCAGTTGCAGCCAAAACCTTCAAGCCTCCAATTAATCCAAAGCTAAGGTATGAGATAGATATTAGACACCGACCTTCTATCCCAGATAATGTAGTAGAAACAATTTTTCAAGCATTGGGAATCAATTTGTTAGCACCAGTGGATGTAGTTGTTAATGAAGAAGATAAAAATAAACCCAAATTAGGTATGGAAATTTAGTACAAATATTTATGTTCAGATTGGTAGAAAGATATTGTTCACCATTTGTGTTTATTCTCTTGTCCAACTTCACTGAATAGAACAAAGTACAGAGCCTCAGGCTTAAGTCTCAGCCATATGTCATAGTAGAAGCAAAAATGTACTGGAAATATCATGTTGGTATCTTACTACTGTGCTTAACTGAAGGAGAGTCCATTGAGATTACCAAAGAGTACCATGAAAATCTGTGTGGGGGGCATTACAGTTGGAAGGTTACATCACATAATATCCTTAAATTAGGTTTTTATTGGCCTACATTGTTTGCAGATGTGTATAGATTGGTCAGAGGTTGTCAGAAATGCCAATTTTTTGCAAAAAAGAAGAGACTTTCGCCCACCTCTAATTCCAATATTTATAGAATAACCTTTTAGATAGTGGGGATTGGACTTTGTTGGAGAAAAAAATCCATCATCAAGTGGAAAGTTCAAATGGATTCTAATTGCCACCGACTACTTCACAAAGTGGGTTGAGGCAATACCCACAAAGAAAACAAATGACCAAGTGGTAATGGATTTCTTGGAGGAGAATATCTTTAGTAGGTTCGATTTTCCAGTCAAGATTGTGACAGATAATGCTCAGGTATTCAATTCTGCTCAATTCATTGATTTCTGTCATACATATAATGTATTTTTATCTCATTCTATAGTCTACCATCCACAAGGGAATGTATTGGGAGAGTCCTCTAACGAAAAATTGGTTAGAATTATGAAGAAAAAATTCATTGAAAATAAAAAATATTGGGACTCAAAACTAAATTTTTCCCTTTGGGAAATTCGTGTTACTGCTATAAGGTCCACTGGAAAATCACCTTTTGAGATGGTATATGGAATGCATACATTGTTTCCTAGTCAATTAGCTAAACCTGTGATTTATTTTATTCAAGAAGCTAAGGAAGAACCCAATGCTCTGGTTAGAAGAATGAATAAGGTAATTGAGTTAAGTGAAAATAGAGACAAAGTTAGAGACAAATTAATTACTTATCAGACAAAGATGAAAACCATTTTTGACAGGAAGGCAAGAGAACTTATCTTTCAAGCAAGAGACTTAGTACTGAGGTGTGATACCAGAAAGGAGGATAAGGGAAAGCATGGTAAATTTGAACCCCCCTGGTATGGAACATACAGAATCATTGAAGCAAGATCTAACACTACTTTCATCTTGGAGAATTTAGATGGAGAATCTTTGCAGCTTCCTGTGAATGGGAAATATTTGAAACACTGTTTTCAGCATTGAAAGTCAAGCATTCTACCATTGTAAATATTGGATTGGCCATTGTTCATATGTAACCAAAGGAATATTTGACTCCATGCTTGAGGTGAAGGCACTAATCTGTGGTTCTTAGTGATTTTGTGGAAAAAATCACTATCCCCAGGTGGAGCCAGATTTTTTGTCTCATTTGCAATTTCATTTTCAAATGTTTCTCAAAATACAAAAAAAAAACATATAATGTTTAGAAAAAAATGAACCGAAATTGTATGTGACGAAAATGATTTTGATTTGTATGTTGAAACATTAACATTGTGTTTTTGAATATGTTTAAGATGGGTCAGACCCTTGTTTTAAAAAAAGTGCAACTCACCGGGTGGAAAGGAAGGGATGACAAGTGAGACCTGATTGAAGGAAACCCGCATGCACAAACAACCCGACAGATAACTCCGGGTTGCCTTTGCAGTTGACCGTGACGTAAGTGCATGGACTCAAATCAACGACTCATGTTCACTATGGAGGCACACCTCCGAAGAGCCTGCCGTACCCAGGAGTGACCCGTGGTGATGTAGACAAGCAGAGACAGCGTGAGCAAGCGATCCAATTCACTGTCGATGTCATGTTCCGTACATGTCTTGTCATCCATTTAATTGTCGTTTTTCCCTCCAAAATTTCTGCTGCACCTATAAATAGTGAGTCAAAACCTCGTTCATATGTCTTTTAGGTTTCAGTTTGAGCTGTCCAAACCTTCCACATCATTGTGCCCCTTGTTTCTAAGTCTGTTTAGTTGCCACCCTAATTGAAAACATGGCCAAAAAATCATCATTGTCCAGTTCTTCTAGTCACATTCCTGTCATGGATACAAAGCATGATGTAATGGATACTCATTGCACAATATAACATTTACCTCTGTACCTGCAAGTCATTCTTAATCAAAAAAATTCCCCTGTCTTCACAACTATGGTAAGGTCTGGAGTCTTATCTGCATGTGTCCCAAAAATTCATCTTTTCCAAAAATTTATACATAGGCTAGCATCAACATTATACCCTAAAAAGTGTTTTGTAATGAACCACTTGGGAGAGAGTGTCTTCCAAGTTTCATCAATACTAATTCGTCAAGCCTTCTGCTACCCAGAGTTTGAGTCCTATGTTAGTTTTAAAGAAGAGTCATTGAAAACATATTATGACAATATTGCAGGGCAAGATTACATGAAAATTTTATTCTTTCTGAAGCCAGAACAAGGAAATTTTTCTCCAGATGAAAAGGTATTTCCTTTGGAAATTTTTGATGCAGATGTCAAGCTTGTGTTACAATTTCTATCAAAAATACTTGGAAAGGAAGATGCTTCCTAGATTAACATGTTAGTGCTTGGGTTGTTTTATTTAATGATGAAACCTAAAGTAGTGCTAGACATCCCATTCTTTTGGCAGCTTAATATTAATTCTCAATTTATGAGCTTGACTCTCACTGGTTCTTTCAAGTTTCCCTCAATTGTTACTTATTTGTTCATGTATCAAAACACAAAATAATTTGTGAATTTGGATTTAAAAATTATCGATTCAAATAAGAAGAGACAATAAATAGTATTTTGGACTGACCTGATAAGAAATCAACCTAGTGATGGGGGATTATTTGATTTTACTGCTTACTACCTAACAATTTCCTATAAAATCATGAATGAGACTTCTCCTCCATGTTTTCTGCCAAAGGCTCAGGAATTCCTTCAACTCAATAATAGTTGCAAATGTGGAGACTGGTTTGTTTTTTATGATTATTCAGAAATCAATTTGTATGGTGCAAGGGTTGAACCTTATAGATTGCTTATTCTTGTCCCCATGAGAATGTTTTCTTTATAATTTATTAGAAATTTTTTGAATGTGGACTAGAGCCACTTTGTGCTAATGAAGAAAGGAAATTTTTTTAAATTACCCATGACCATTGGAACTTTCATAGTGAATATGAGGCAAGTTGTAAAAGAAGCAAACAAAATGTTAGAAGACATGCATCTATTACCAGGTGAAAAGTGGCTTATGATCCACATCAGGTGATTTCCAAAAGAAGGATTGAGAATGGTTACTCTGCTTTTAATCATGAGAGTAACCTAAAATTGAAAATCTGGCTAATAAGGGTTTTGTAGGTATTGGCAGCACTAGTATTGAAACTCATATTATCTCTAAGAAGGTGAATACAAGCGGTAAAGAAAAGAATGTTGATCCAGAGGAGGAGGAACAAGGAGCTGAAAAGAGAGCTAAGCCGAGTGAAGAAATTCCATATGCACAACTAGGTTTATCAATTTAGTTGGGAGATATAAAAAATACACTAGCTTCACCATCCAGGCATGAGGATGTTCATGATTAGGTGCCATTAATTAAGCAGGTTTTTGCCCAAATCGCTAAGAAGAATAAAAAAATCAGAGCAATTATGGAGGCTCAAGCTGAGTCTCAAATATACCCTGATTAGACTATATTATTAACTGCTATGGATTTAGAGAAAGATCAACTGAAATTTTATTTTTCAAACCCATCTGAAATGACAGTAGGGTCATCAAGAAATTTCAAGACTATTAATTTAACTGTTGATACCAGAAATATTCCCTTACCTGATAAAAGTAATTTACATATGCAAAATGGTCTATTGATTGTGAATGACTTGACTAAAGGCAGTGCAACTGCAAGTAAAGCTGAAAACATGTTGGGGAAGGTAATCAAGTAGCTGAAGCTAGAGAAGGATAATTCCAGAGCTCTCTCCACCCAAAATGAGGAATTAAATGTAATATTCCCAAATGGGGAAAGCAACAATATATCACATAAACATGGAAAGTAGCAGTGAATACATCAATACACCAATATGTGAGACAAATGTACATCCATATTATTAATTCTATCAGCCAATAATAGGCACAAGATCTTGAGGATCAAGACACTCAAGCAATACCATACACACCTCTAATAAGCTAATATGCAATCACATGAAAAATAGCTGTTATACAAATGCCTTGAGCTAATACAACGCAGTTTTAGGGCATAAACTGCTGCATAAAGATAGATAAATATAGATCTAATGTTATATAGCTCAAAAAATGCTAGGAGTGAAGATTTAGACTCCTAAACACTTTTCCAAGAGAACCCGGGAAGGGTTTCCGGAAATACCCAAAATTACAAAATTCTGGAATGCAGCCTTAGGGCTAAATAGTAGCTAAAACTAAATAATTGGATGGACATGGCTGAAAATGATATCTAAATGAATATATCTCCTCCAATAGATCCTTCAAGTGAAAGACTGATCCCAACACTGAAGATCTCACCCTCCTAAACAAGCACTGAAACCTCTACTGCAATTGCTCACTAAAATAACGCAGTCAAAGAGGGAATCTGTGCTGTAGATGATGGGAATAGGTTGGTCTGGTGCCAAGATGTGAAATAAATCTCAAGAACCTCCCTTGCTAATTTCCCAATGAGAAGAATGCTTCCTCCCCTGAAAAACTAGTTGAGAAAGTGGGTTTCTCAACCCTCCACTGCAACACCCTGCAACACAACACAAATCTGAATAGACACTGCGCTGTAGATGAGAATAAAGCTTGGCCATAATTTTGAATGTGTGGAAATGATAGTACAATACTCTTCCAAGAGGTTACTTCAAGGGAAGAGGTGGGATCCCTGCTTGGGAACACCTTGTGCTAAACAACACTGCAGCTCAACTAAACAGCTGAAGGATGCAAGAAGTCATACAGACTACAAAATCAATAATAAATAACATAATTCTCTATTGTTTCCTTTCCCTCCTTATAAAAAATTTGAGCCTTATCACCTTGGGTCCCACTCATTAGGGTTACCACTATCATAGAGACTTCCTCCCATTCACACTGCGCTGTCTCTTATTGATGATCCACTCTCTCCATACCAACGCTCTTGACTTGGTCAAACTTGACCTTGTCCACATCCATTAGCCCCTATTCACAAATGAGGGTGCTTTATCTAGCTACGAAGATGATCCATTTTCACATTAAGAGGGATTTTATTCCTACAAAAGAGATTTATGGGCCTCCCTACCCATTTATTCATCTAACTAAATGACAAGAGAAAAATTAATATTCCAATTAGCTGCATGCTAATTTAGGAATATTATAGTCCTCCCCTCCCAAATGTTGCTTGTCCTCAAGAAATTGTAAGGATAGAAATGAAGAGCCTCCTATCCTCCTCTTGTAGCATCCTCATATGATAAACTCCCCCAAGGAACAATACGCTGTCTCATCAATAAATCTCCAGGTTTCTCCTCCCAGGTATGCAAGTTAGATTTTGGTGACCATCCCAAATAGCTATCATCATGAAGAAGTAAAATACCCATGGAGGAAAAAATGTGGCCTTCTTAAGGCATGGAATCTGAAATATATTGGGAACTATCATTCCCATGTGAAGCCTCCATCCCCAAGCTGTCATCCATACAAAATGAGTCACCCTCCAACATGGAAACTCATGAAAGATCTCCTCCACCTTAAGCTCCTACAAAGTAGGTGGGCTGCATAGCTGAAGATGATGGATCAAATTTTCCATCGCACGCTGTTTCTCTCTCCACTTATGATAAGTGTAGAGCTGCTGCTAAATTTGGGCTGCAATAATGTTGCCTTCATGAAGCAAAAAGGAAATTGGATCCTCAAAGACCCACTCTTTGGTTCTTGCCCAGATCATCCCATATAAATGAATATGACATTACCATCATATGGAGTCCAAATGAGAGAGGTACTGAAGGTTTTACATAGGGCTGGAAGGTACAAACAGTCTCCCAAGTAGTCACATCACATTTTTTCTAACTACTGTTTCAAAAAATGACATGGCAAGCTGTCTCCTAACAAATTGCTAGTTGTGCATGTCATCACATCTACTAGAAAGTAGAAAATGACATTATGTATCAACTGAGCATATAAAGAAAAGTTCAATAATTTCCCAAAGCCATACAAGATATGGCTATCCCCATCACTGATGTTGGTCCCAAAATGACCATGAAGCCCAAATAAAGAATTTCCCTCTTATGGAGCAATGCACTATATAAAGATGCTAGGAGAATGCAAATACTGTGTTAGATAATCAGTAAGTGCAAAAAAAAAATTCTTACCATGTACTAAGAGTAGGTTGATACTAAGATCCATGAATGAGCCTTCCATAGTGGTATAACATAGCTCCATGAAAAGGAATGAACCATGTGCTATGTTGTACCTTAAGAGACAATCCCTTAGCTGTGATAAGGAATCCGTGCTTAAGACATTTATATAATTATTTCACAAAAATATTGGTCTTTGTTTAATCACCTTCAAATATTTATCATTAAACCCGCAAAGATCAAGTACAATGAATGTCCCAAAATGCTATTATCTGTTGATATAGAATGGAATGATCAGAAGAACATGAAAGAAAGAAGCCTAAACTGATATGTTGTTGTATAGAATATATCACCCCAAACTCCAGAAGAATTATAAGAAAAGAAAGAGTTAAAATGAAGGAGCGCCTATTAAGGATTTTAACTCTTATTCACACAAGTAAAAAGAGACCTGCATCTTCATTACTTCATTTTATTCAGAGATGGAAAGCACACAATGTAAAATGGAAAACACATCAACATCAACAAATTCTAGAAACTTGCTTTTCATTCATTAATTATTTGAAATTTGAGTATAAAAAATTGCAGTCTGAAGGTCCAAAACTCAGAACCTTTTCCTTTCTTGTTTTTCTCTTTAAATACAATAAAAAGTAGTTTGTAACTGCTGAAATTGATCCTAACTGCTTCAACTACTTAGGACTTCGTCAACTTCCTATTAAATGTCATCAAAATGTCTTATTACAATTACATTCTCTCAAAAAGAGGAAAATAACATAGAATATAAATCCTAATCTATTTGCTGAATGTGAATTGATGATGTTGCTGCTGTATTTCCTTGACTGGTTGGTTTATCCTTCTTTGAAGTCAAAGGATCCTTTGGAAAATATGTCATCCAGGCTCTGCATTTATTCCATATCTCAATATTGGTCTTAGGTAAATGGACCAGCTTATGATATTCCAATCTAAAAGCAGTGATTCTGTTAAATGATGGCCTCTCTACAAATAAAGTCTTCACTAACCATAGCAGTTGAAAATTTCTTTGAAGGAAATTGATCACTGTTGCTCCTTTAAGAACCTGAGTCTTTTCATGAGTACTGCCTACCTTACTTTTTTCCAACAATAGTAAGGTTTCATGAGAATTCCATGATAAAATACCACCTCCAAGACCCCAACATGATGGCAAACCTTCTCTTGCTATTTTATTAAATAAATTATCAAACTGGTTCACTGCTTCCTTAAGCTCAATCAACTTCTTTTCTGTAGACTTCCTGCAATCGTTTTTGACAATCATCTTATTAATTTCCACAACATATAAAATCCCGTCTTTAATTTCATTTTCTTCCAACTCTTGATTTGTTTTGGAATTAATGAAATCAATGAAATTTCTTGCACAAATGGCCCTATTAATTGTTTTTTGCTTGTCTGTCATGATTTGTTCTTCAAACTCCTTGATAATACTTTTTTATTCTGCAGCAACAGTCAGAGAATCCCAAATTGTTTTCATTTCTGCAATAATATCATTCCAAATGATATCCTTAGCCTGTATTAAGGATATTTTTCCTTTCAATTTTTCTTTGATATTTTTAATCTCTGCATCAGTAGTCTGGTAGTCCATTCTATATTTACTGACTTCTCCCTCTGTGGCTTATATGATTTTTGTTGCTGTTTCTAAATCAGCTTGTGCCTTTTTTCGATTTCTCTCTGGCATCTTCAATTCAGTGGTTAATTGAGATATTTTTGCTAATGAATATTCATTACCTGATGGAAAGACAAAAGTGCAAGTATGAGATTCAATATGATTCTGCAATGACAATGTAGTTTGCTTTAATTTGGTGATTTTTTCTTCCTTTTGCAAGAGCTGCTGAAGAAGTTTCTCTTTCTCATTTTCTATCTCTGCAACCTCTGCTACCATGGAGTGTTCTCCTGTAGGAAATTTCAATTTTTTCTTCAGTACAGAGATTTCTGATTCAACACTTTGTAGAAGCTTTTGTACATTAGACTTGTCATTGGGATCTACCCCAATATTCACAATAATATTTTTGAGTTCTTCGTTCTAGATTGTCAAAGCCCTGGAATTGGCTTTCTCTAACTTCAACTTCTTGATCAATTTTCCAAGCATATTTTCAGCCTTCAATTCCATTGCATTGGTTTTAGTTAGGTCATTCACAATCAGTTGACTTGTTTGCATATGCAGATTTACTTTGTCAAGCAATGGAATTTTCTTTGCATCTTCAGCTAGATTAACAGTATTAAAATTATTGGATGAACCAATAAACATATCAGAGGGAATGTGAAAGAGAAATCTTAAATTGATCCTTTTCAAGATCCATTGCAGTTAGAAGTCTCGTTTGAATTGGGGTTATCTAGTACTCAGCTTGACCTTCCATGCTTGCCTTAATTTTCTGATTTCTTTCTGCAATCTGAGAAAACATTTGTTTAGTTAAGGGCACTTGTTCCTGAGTAATTTCATGTCTCTTTGGTGAAGCAGGAACATTTTTCTGATCTCCCAATTGTAATGAGAAACTAGGTTGAGCATCTGCAAAATCCTCACTAAGCTTTGTTCTCTTTTCAGTCCTTTTCTCTTCATCATCTGAATCAATCACTGTTTCTTTGCCTCTCTTATTTGAATTATATGATATGATAGGAGTCTGTACAGTTGAGCTCACTGAACCTGCAAAACCCTTAATTTCCTTTTTTTCTATATCTGGTATGCTTTCATGAATGAATGCTGAATAGCCATTTTAAATTCTTCTATTAGAAATCACACTATGAGGGTCATAAGCCCACTTCTCTCCTAATAGTAGGTGCATTTCATCTAACATCTTAGAGGCTTCATCAATTTCTTGTCTCATATTAACTATAAAAGGCCCAATAGTCATTGTTAACTTAAACATGTGACATTTCTTCATAGGCACAAAATGTATTTGATCCACGTTTAAACTTTTCCTAATGAAATCCAAAGTAAATAATCTCATAGGCACAAATACAGGAAGCCTATAAGGTTCTACACCATCTCCATAAAACAAACCAATCACCAAACTTACAACTTATCCCCAACTGTAAGAACTCTTGAGTTTTTGGAAAAAATTAAGGGGGATTAATTCCATTCAAAATTTTATATGCAGTAGACATGAAATGACTAGAAAAATCAAATAATCCACCCTCATTTTTTTCTTTACTCACCATGTCTGTCCAGAAAATGACTGAATGCCTTTTCTTATTCATATCCATTATATTTAACCCTAGATGCATGAATTCTTCTACATTTTGATATAAGAAGAGGTAAATAACAAGAGAAGGAAACCTGAATGAACCTGTCAGTGATAGGCTCATGAGATGAGAGTTGACAACTTCTTGCCAATAAGATGGAATATCCAGCACCACTCCTGGCTTCATCATCATGGCAAACATTCCCATAACTAATTTGTCCACTTTCCTATCATCATCTTTTCCCAAAATATTTGTAATGCACTTCAACACTAGTCTGACTTCTATATCAAAAACCTCCATGGGGAATTCTTTATTATTAGGTACAGACTGTTGTGTATTTGGCTTCAGAAAAGAGATGAATTGGTTGAACTCTTGACCTGCAATACTATCATAATGTGCCATCAATTAATCCTCAATAAACTGGACATATGAATCTGACTCAGGGTAACACAGAGCATGCCGAATTAATTGGGGCTGAAACCTGCAGAAAATTTTCACCTTGATAGTTCATGAAAAAACACTTCCTTGGGCACATAACAGATACTAGCCAATATATGAATTCGGGAAAAAGATGCATTCTTGGAATACATACTGAAAATACACCAGTTTTGACCATGGTGGTATAAATTGGAGAGGCCTTATCATTTAAGCAGACTTGCTGATAAAACGAAAGGTGGTCAAGGGAAAAAATAATATCCTGGATATCCCTCTCAGTGTCCATGAGAGGGATGTGATTGGAAGAACCTGACAGGGATGAATGCTTGGCCATAATTCAATTTAAGATGACAGACAATCAACAAGGTTACAAACAACAGAGAAGGACATGGCACAGACAAAACTTCAAAGACAAACTAGCAACAATAACCTCAGAAGAATGAGAATCCATCTTAAATAGGTGGCATAATCTTAACAATTAAATGCTGAAAAGATGCACCAAAATACTGTTAGGAACACCCGACATGGACCACACCTGTCACCAGCTGGCTACATACGTCATCGCGGGAGGTATCGAGGTACGAAGAACTCATCATGCTTATGCCCCCGCAGTGAATCTCTACCATTGATCTAGATTACCCCTGCAGTCAACAGGGTCAATTGCAGAGGCACCCTCCTCGTTAACCCGTGCGTTGGAAGTGCCCGCGGGTTGAGAATTTTACACCCTGCCTATCAAATCGTTAGATCCCGCTCCACAAGATGCTTTCTTTTTAATCTGTGCATTGGGGCCCACTTCCACAAAGGTTTAAAGAATTAACTTTAAACTTAATATAATGAATATTACATTTTTATGTTAAATTATATGAACCTTTACACTTTAACATATGTTTTGATAATTTTCCATTTTTTTGTATTTTTGAAAATTAAAAATAGAGGATATTGCAAATGAGCCACAACATGCTGCATGAAAATCCTTCTTACAAGTCAAGAAGATCATATCATGGTAATAGATTTCTCCGTCCACTACTCCAACACTCTCATATCCTACTTTTCCATTAAGTGCATCATATGTGAAGTGATCCTGAGAACACTCCATCAACAAACCCAAGCTCTCAAGTGATAGCGCTATTGGCCTTTGTAATAAGGCTCCTGTCATCTCATAACTCCATTCTTTGACATGCCAAATGTCAAACTCATCTACCATAATGCTGCTATATATGGGAGATCCCTTCATAATATTGAGCTGTGAAATTCTCATCAAGAAATATCCATCATAATAATGAAAGATAAGATGTCTCTCATTGATCATCTGGCTATCCACTGCTACACAAGTGTGTTGGTAATCATAATGTCTCAATATCAGTTGGCCCCCAAACTCATCACTACTGCTCAATGACAGCACTGCTGATCTCCATAATGGTGCATCTACTATCTCAAGATCATGCTCAATGCTGAACATATAGTTCTACATTGGTCTGTTTGGGAAAAAACTCATCCTATTCTCCAAAATTCTCCATTCTAACCCCAAGATTTGGGTGCAACTCAACAATGATATACTAGGATGATTGTCTATCTCCTCCTTGAACAAATCAAGGGTCCTTAGTGCAGTGATAGTCTGCTGCTCCAAATCAACAATGTACTTTGACTCTAGGTCATGCATTTGCCTTGACAACATGTTTCCATAATCCTCCATATGATGTGTTGAAGTAACAGGAAATGGAAATATGTGCATACCTTGGTAAAGATTGGGAACATCTTGTACTACTACAAGGGTTCCTTCCTCCAATGTGATGAATTCCCTAGCTACTGATGATGATGACTACTCCTCTATGGCTTCATCAACGCTGGTACAAGTCTCCTCCTCCTCATGCATCTCCAAAATAGTGCATGGGACTCTAAATGTCAAGAGATCAAGACCAGTTTGCAAAGGTGCAAGTGTAATTTCTCCTGCTGCAGTGTTCCTGCAACAAGTGGTGGTGGAAGTTACTTCTCCTCTGATTTCTTCTTGTCAAACTTCTTGATCAACCTTTGAGTAAAATTTGCATATGCAGTCACTCTTGCATGAATCAAATGGCTGAACCACCAAATGTTTTCTTCACCCTTAAGGTGCAACGATGCAATCTCAACAACTTCTATTTCTACCACTGGATGTAGTAGGAAGAATGCATCCAACTTCATTCCCCAAGCTCTTGCCGTGCATGTGGATGACCCATCAAATGTAGGCAATAGAAATCTATTACTGTAAGGTCTTATTTCTTCTTTGAGCTGAATGAACTATGGGAGAGTTAGATTCTCCTTGAAAGCTCTAGGTTGAGACTTATATTCTATAAGATACTCACTTAGAATCTCATGATATAAGTGTCCTCTATCTCCATGCCTCTTGTCTTCTCTTTCAAATGGAAAGGGCATAGAATTTTTCTTTGGAGCTCTCTGTAATACCTTTTCTTCTTTTTGTTGATAGGAAGTACATGGACCTTCCTCATCTTGAAACCCTTTAGAGGTCTCATTGTATCTCTCCTCTTTCATCTGCTTAACATCCTTGGAGAGGTTATTTATGGATCTAAAAAGTGATGAGACATAGCTCATTCCTTCCATAATTTTAGATCTCTTCTTCTTCTCTTCTTCGTCTTATAGCATATTTGCTGAAACTCACAGGCTGAGCCAAGATTATGCTTTGATACCACTATAATATTCCCAAATGGGGAAAGCAACAATATATCACATAAAAATGGAAATTAGTAATGAATACATCAATACACAAATATGTGAGACAAATGTAAAACCATATTATTAATCATATAAACAAATAATAGGCACAATATCTTGAGGATCAAGTCACTCAAGCAATACCATACAAGCCTCTAATAAGCTAATATGAAATCACATGAAAAATAACTGTTATACAAATTCCTTGAGCTAAGACAACGTAGTTTTAGGGCATAAATTTCTGCATAAATATAGATCAATATATATCTACTCTTATATAGCTCAAACAATTATAGGAGTGAAGATCTAGACTCCTAAACACTTTTCCAAGAGAACCTGGGAAGGGTTTCCGGAAATACCCAAAAGTACAAAATGCTGGAATGCAGCGTTAGGGATGAATAGTAGCTGCAACTGAATAACTAGATGGAGATGACTGAAAATGATATCTAAATGAATATATCTCCTCCAATAGATCCTTCAAGTGAAAGGCTGATCCCAACACTGAAGATCTCACCCTCCTAAACAAGCACTGAAACCTCTACTGCAATTGCTCACTAGAATAACGCAGTCAAAGAGGGAATCTGTGATGTAGATGATGGGAATAGGTTGGCTTGGTGCCAAGATGTGAAATAAAGCTCAATAACCTCCCTTTCTAATCTCCTAATGAGAATAATTCTTCCTCCCCTAAAAAACTAGCTGAGAAAGTGGGTTTCTCAACCCTCCACTGCAACACCTTGCAACACAACACAAATCTGAACAGACACTGTGCTGTAGCTAAAGATTGAAGCTTGGATAGAATGCCAGATGTGTGGAAATGATAGTACAATACTCTTCCAAGAGGCTACCTCAAGGGAAGAGGTGGGATCCCCACTTGGGAACACCCTGTGCTAAACAACACTGCAAGCTGAAATAAATAACTGAAGGATGCAAGAAGTCATACAGACCACAAAATTAATAATCAATAACATAATTATCTATGGCTACCTTTCCCTCCTTATAAACAATGTGAGCCTTCTCACCTTGGGTCCCAATCATTAGGGTTTCCACTATCATAGAGACTTCCTTCCATTCACACTGTGCTGTATCTTATTGATGATCCACTCTCTCCATACTAGTGCTATTGACTTGTTCAAACCTGACCTTGTCCACATCCATTAGCCCCTATTCACACATTAGGGTGCTTTATCCAGCTATGAAGATGATCCCTTTTCACATTAAGAGGTATTTTTTTCCTACTAAAGAGATTTATGGGCCTCCCTACCCATTTATTCATCTAACTAAATGGTAAGAGAAAAATTAATATTCAAATTAGCTGCATGCTAATTTAGGAATATTACATTAAAGAAGATAAATGTCAACATTGTAGTAGAACCCAATGATAGGTCAGCTATGCAGAAGCTATTGCAGAGTGCAGAATCAGAGGTTAATGTGCTAATAAAGAAGTTGAAGCTCCCTACTGGAGAACGCCCAATGGGAGCGGAAGTGGCAGAAGTGGAATATGAGAAATAAAGACTTTTACAACAAATGTTGTATAGGGATGGGGATATTTCCGGATTGAAAGAGACAATAGCTAAATTATAGGGGCAGATTGATTCGCATGTCAGCGCAATATTTTTTTCATCTGGAATTGATGAACCAACAACTAAACTATCACAATTAAGTACTGAGTTGAGGATGGAAGGGATTGATTTGAAGAAAGCCCAAGTCGATCTTGAGACAACCATAAAAGTTGTACGTGCTAAGGATAATGAAATTCAAATATAAAAGGAAAATGCAGACAAATACAAAGCAAATTATCAATCATCTTATGAAGAAATTAAGAATCTAAGAGAGAAGGTAAAGGGGAACATGTCCCTAATTCAAGCTAAAGAGATTCTTTGGAATGAGATTATAGGAGCAATGAAAACACTATGGGAATCACTGGTTGTAATTTTAGAAGAAAAGAGTATAATCATAGATCTATAAGAGCTCTCATTAGTTGAAAAACAAAAAATGCAAGTTAAATCTCTATGGGATAAAAAGTTAGTAGAATTTGTTAACTCCAAATCAGATCAAGAACTGGGAGAACATGAGATTAAAGACAAAACATTATGTGTTCTAGAAATTAACAATATGGCGGTGAAGAATGCATACATGAAGTCAACATAAAAGAAGTTGATAGAGATCAAGCAAGCAATAGATAAGTTCAACACCATGTTTGAAAAAAGAAACAGGGCAAGACTTCCATCTTGTGGGGATCTACAAGATAATTTATTGTCTTGGGAAACATATGAGACTTTGTTGGTGGATGCAAAAAAGTAAATTTTGAAAATAATCATGAGAAGACTGCAGTTTTAAAAGGAACAACAATTCTCAATTATCTGCATAAATATTTTTAGTTATTATGGGTGGTCAAGACTCTATTTCTAGGCAAGCCCACTTAAACCAGGATCATTACTTTTAGATTGGAACATCATAAGCTAGTTGATGCTCCGAAGACAAATGTTGAACTCTGGAAAAAGTGCAGAAAATGGAAGTCCAATATTCCTGTAGACACATCGACAACAAATGATACTAAGAAAACAACATAATATTTCTATTTATTATTGTATTTCATTTTTGTTTTTCTTATAAAATGAGGTTGTAATGTTACCCTCGATTGTAATGAAAGTATTTGATAGAAGAAAGAAGTAGTTTAAGTAGTTTTAAGAAGTTTTGGAAGTTACAAAATACTTTTGGAAGGCATTTAAGAAAGACAAAAATGAAGAACAGGGGTTGGAGTTGAAGCGCCAAAAATGTTGGCCCTGTTTGGGTAAATTGGTACATCAATATTCCCAAGGGCGTAACTTTGGCATACGATATCCGTTTGATGCGATCAATACCTTGTTAGAAAGATATATTTTTGGAATACGAATTTGAGTGAGCACAATTGATATCAGTTTTCCCAAAAAATGTAGTTTAGGGCCTCAAAATGGCTCCAAAATTTTAGGTCCCGAAAAACTGCTAAAAATAGTAAGTTGTGTTGAAACTGAAAAACTAAAAGAATCGATGGTGGGGGTCCAAATGGAATAGGTGGGTGGCCAAAAATTTCCACCTGGATCATTACTCCCAAATTAGGAAGAAATCGTCTCCATTGCATTTAGTTCCTCCACGAGATGAGGCAAATTCTGCTGAACTTGGTATTGGATTTGTCGAAGATGTCATGGAACTGCTGGAAGACGTGCTGAATGTGTTCAATAAATTTGGTTTCTTTATTATCCTCAGAGAGTACATGTGTGGATTTTGTCTGTGTGGTCGCATGATGTATGGCAACATCAAGCGGCGACGCGCCTGGAGTCAGATCAACGGAGTGCTTGACCTGATAGTGTAGAGGGACCTTTGTGGGTTAGGATAAAATGTCCTCGTATTCCTCCATGATTTTGTCCATCTGATACTACCATGTAGGGGAGGCCTGTTTTGAGGCTGTGGTCATGATCTTCTTCTTGCCTTGTGGGCTAAGTTTAATGCAAATAAACTTCCTTGTTTGGGAAAAAATCTTGCTACGTTGTTTTGCAGTATTCAAAGAGATGGAAGGAGGGGGTAATAGCTCTAGTATCCTATATAATTTATTTTCGAAAGTAGTAAAAATAGAACGAGGCCTAGACTCATACACAACATGTTTCTTCCACAAGTATGGCTGGCCCAATAATACATCAGACACATGAAAATGAGCAACATCACACAATACCTCATCCGTGAATGGCTTGATGCTGTACGAAAGGAGGCACTGCTGGCGGATGTGAAGATATCTTCCTTGGTGAAGCTACCCAATGGTATATGGATCTGGGTGTGCTATGGTCAGTAGGCCAAGCTGCTTCATGACCTCTGCTGAAATTAGGTTCTTTTGGCTTCTGCTATCAACAAGGAATTGTAGTGGATTATTCTTCGCCCACATTTGCTAATGGAAGAGGGGATCCCCCTCTTATGGATCCTCAATATCCTCCCTATGGAGCTTGGTGCTAGAAAAAATGGCACTAGGATCCGCATCAATGATCTTCTTCCCTTTTTCATGTCTGGTTTTGACTCAAGATCAGAAGATGCATATGATTCGGGTGCCTTCAATTTGGCCACCAACGACTGTTTGGACAAAAAATCATTTGTGCTGTAAATGGGGATGTTATGAAATTCACAAAACTTCCCCATGTCCTTATTTGGATTTGTGGTGTTGTTATGAGTCACCCCGCTTTCGCTTTTCCCCTTTTTCTGTGGTTCGGGGGTGCCTTTCCCTGGCTTCAGATTCGTGGATCCAAAGTCTCGCTTCTTCTGCTCAATCTTGGCGGCATAACAATATGCCGTGCCAAGCGAGGTAATGTAGAGGATATCCATTTTATAATTAATGTATCGGTGCAAATAGCTGTGGTACTTGAGCACCAAATTTCTCTCTAAATATTTAATACCAAACTTTGTGTGCATGGTATGGAATAAATTCGTGAGTTCGTGCACATCTTGACCCCTTTATTGCTGCAGCATGTTCCATTGGATATATTTGTCCTCATAGCTCCCAACAGGGTAATATTGTTCCTTGATGCCATCTTGGAATGAATTCCAAGTGGGTGTGGCTGAGAAAAGAGTGGGTTCCCTCTCATCCATTTTCTCACAGTAGGTTTCCCACCAGTGTTTGACATGGGGGGCAACTTTGTGGAGTGCAAAAATAATCTTTTCTCGGTCAAAGAAATCATGGACCGAGAAATAACCTTCCAGCAAATTAAACCATCTATCTACGGTGTCTGCATCTATATGGCCTTAAAATACAGGAATGTCAAAGTTGAAATTTACCTTGAAAGGAGTGGCACCTCCAGAGTGGCTGCAGGATGTAGATGCGCTGCAGGTGGGTAGCCGTTGAAGGATCTGGGAAAAGTTATCCATCATTGCGTTCCTCTGTTTCTCTAGGGCCTCCTTGAGAAATATTTTGATAGGATCTCCTACACCCTCGTCTTTATTTTCTTCCACCATGGGAGGTCGTCGGGGTTTGCAAGGTTGATCTTGCAAGCATTCAACCAGATCGAGCCCTTACTCCTTATACCCTGACTGCATTGGGGACATGCAATGAATAACAGAGAAAGAGCATACCATTCTGATAACACTGATCAGAATTTATGTAGGAACACAATAAAATACAAAAATATACATAAACACAAAGATTCAGGGGAAACAACACTTCATTTCATTAATATCAAAGAACTGAAATTTGTTTATGGACATAATGGAAATAAACTAGCTAGGGCGCTGGTAGCTTATCTCTGAGAAGAGATGTGGTGGCTACAGGCCTCTGAACTATTTTACAATGAGGCTTGAAGGCCTATCCATTTTTGAGAAACAATGGAAAACCTTGAACATCCAAAAACCTAACCCTAGGAGATGAAGCGCCAAAACTGTGGGCCCCGTTTGGGTAAATTGGTACATCAATATTCCCAAGGATGTAACTTTGGCATACGATCTCCATTTGACATGCTCATTACATTGTTAGAAATATATATTTGAGGAATAAAACTTTTGAGTGAGAAATGGCAGTTAACTACCAATGTTGTTCCCGAATTTTCCAAAAAACATTGTTTAGGGCATCAAAACAGCTTCGGAAGTTCAAGACCCAAAAAATTCCTAAAAATAGTAAGTTGTGCTGAAACTGAAAAACTGAAAGAACCAATGGGGGGGTGCAAATGGAATAGGTGGGTGGCCACCAATTTCCACCTGGATCATTACTTCCCCCTTAGGAAGTAATGGTCCCCATTGTGTTGAGTTCCTCCATGAGATGAGGGAAATTCTGCTGAACTTGGTATTGGATTTGTTGAAGATATCATGGACTTGCTGGCGGACGTGCTGAATACGTTCAATAAATTTGGTTGCTTTATCAGCCTCAGACAATACATGTATGGATTTTGTTTGTGTGGTCGCATGAGGTATGGAAACACTAGGCGGCGACATGCCTGTGGTCAGATCAATGGAGTGCTTGACGTGACAGTGTAGAGGGACCTTTGTGGGTGAGGAGAAAATGTCCTCATATTCCTCCACGAATTTGTCCATCTTCTACTGCCATGCATGGGAGCCCTTTTTTGAGGCTTTGGTCATGATATTATTCTTTCCTTGTGGGAAAATTTTAATGCAAATAAAATTCCTGGTTTTGGAAACAAGCTTAATACGTTGTTTTGCAGTAGTCAAAGAGAGGGAAAGAGGAGGTACTACCTACGATATCCTGTACAATTTATTTCCCAAAGTAATAAAAACACAATGAGGCCTATAATCATACACAACATGTCACTTACAAAAGTATGGCTGGCCCAATAATACATCAGAGACATCAAGAGGAGCAACATCACACAGTACCTCATCCGTGAATGACTTGATCTATACAAAAGGAGGCACCGTTGGCAGACGCGAAGATCTCTTCCTTGGTTAAGCCACCCAATGGTATACAGCTGCAGGTGTGCTATGGTTGGTAGGCCAAGTCGCTTCACATCCTTTGCTGAAATGAGGTTCTTTTGGCTTCCATTATCGACAAGGAATTGCAGTGGAGAACCCTTCGCCCACATTTGCGAATGGAAGAGGCGCTCCCCCTCCTCTAGATCCTCAGGATCCTCCATTTGGTGCTTGGTGGTGGACTCAATGGCACTGGGATCTGCATCAATGATCTCCTTCCCTTTGTTATTTCTCTTTTCTGGTTCTGAGTCAGGATCAGAACATGCATCTAATTCAAGTGCCTTCAGTTCGGCCACCAACAACTGTTTGACTCGACACTCGTTTGTGATGTGAGTGGGGCCGTTATGAAATTCACACCACTTCCTGTGTCCTTCTTTGGATTTTTGGTGTTTTTCTGAGTCACCCCGCTTTGGCTTTGCCCCTTGTTCTATGATTTAGGGGCACCTTTCCCTGGCTTCAGATTCGTGGATCCAAAGTCTCACTTCTTCTGCTCAATCTTGGCAGCATAGCGATATGTCGCGCCAAGCGAGGTAATGTGGAGGAAATCCATTTCCTCCTGAATGTATTGGTGCAAACAACTGTGATACATGAGAACCAAATTTATCTTTGAATATTTAATACAAAACTTTGTGCACAGGGTATGTAACAAATTCATCAGTTCGTTCACATCTTGATCCCTTTGCTACCACAGCGTGGTCCATTGGATGTATTTGTCCTCATAGCTCCCCACAGGATAATATTGTTCCTTGATGCCATCTTGGAAGGAATTCCAATTGGGTATGACCAATAACAAAGAGGGTTCCGTCTCGTCCTTTTACTCATAGTAGGTTTCCCACCAGTATTTGACATGGGTGGTGGCTTTGAGGAGTGAAAAAATAATCTTTTCTCGGTCAGAGAAATCATTGATCGAGAAATACCCTTCCAGCAATTTTAACCATGTATCTATGGCATCTACATCTATCTTTCCTTCAAATACATGAATGTCGCAGTTGACCTGTACCTTGAAAGGAGTGGCGCCTCCAGAGTGGCTGCAGGATGTAGATGCGTCACCCATGGGCAACCTTTGAAGGATCCAGGCAAAGTTGTCCATCATCGCGTTCCTTTGTTTCTCGAGGGCCTCCTTGAGAAATATTTTGATATGATATTCTACTCCCTTGTATTTATTTTCTTCCACCATGGGAGGTCGTCGGGGTTTGCGAGGCTAATCTTGCAAGGGTTCAACCAGATCGAGCCCTAACTCCTTATACCTTGACCGAGTTGGGGACATGCAAAGAAAAATAGAGGAAGAGTAGACCGCTCTGATACCATTGATTTTAATTTATGAAGGAACACAATAAAATATAGAAATAGACATAAACATACAGATGCAGTGGAAATAACACTTCATTTCATTAATATCAAAGAACTGAAATTTGTTTACAGACATAATGGAAATAAACTTGCTAGGGCGCTGGTAGCTTATTTATGAGAAGATATGTGGTGGATACATGCCTCTGAAATGTGTTACAATGAGGCTCAAAGGCCTATATATTGGTGATAAACAACAAAAAACCCTAAAAATCATAAAACCTAACCCTAGGTGATGAAGCGCCAAAACTGTGGGCCCTGTTTGGGTAAAGTGGTACATCAATCTTCCCTGGGATGTAACTTTGGCATACGATCTCTATTTGACACACTCAATACCTTGTTAGAAATATCTATTCAAGGAATACAACTTTTGAAACATTGGTTTGCGATCTAAAAGCTAATGTTTCTTCCGGTTTTTCCAAAAAAACGTCGTTAAGGGCCTTAAAATGGCTCTAGAAGTTCAGGACCCAAAAAACTACTAAAAATAGTAAGTTGTGCTAAAACTGAAAAACTGAAAGAACTTGTTAGCACTGTAATTTTTCAAATTTTGGTCACTATTGTAGTTGTGTATTTGATCCTCTCTTGTCCATTAGCTTATGGTGGAAGGCCTTGGAGGGTTAAAATGTGTCAAAGTTTTCATCATTTTTAAATAAAATCCAAAAAGTTTGAGTCCAATAGTTTGTTTTGTGTCTTAGAGTTATTAGGGTAAATTTTATTTTAATAAGTCTTTTAACTACTTTGAGTAGTTAAGGTCATGGGTTTAGCTTTAGAATTCTTATTTATTCACAATGATATCTTCTATGCAAGGCTAAGGACAAAATTTCAGCGTTATCAGTTATTTTAGGAATAACATAGAAATAATTACCTTTTCTAAAAATGCAGCTATTGTCTTTAGAAAATCTAGTTTCACAAGCAACATATAAATAACTATCTTTTAAAAAAAAGTAGCTATTTCCTTTAGAATTTGTACAAGGAGGTAAAGAGGCATTACTTAGGTGAAAAGACACAGATCTTTGGAATAATTGAAGGTCTGCTAAATCAAGAGGTATTATCCTTTTGAAAGGTGGCTATTTCTAATTGGAGGATTCATTAAAAGGAGGTTGGATATTTTATTTGTTAAGGTTAGTTAAATATAATGCTGCTCATTAAAGGTGAAATATATATCAAGGTTTAATTACGAGTAGAAATTAGTTTAATTATTAAATAGAGTGAAATGTTCAGTGGAATGAGTTTGCACCAAAATTTAAATCATTTGATTTCGTGTCACTCAACCTCACCGTGATTAAGGGCATGCAGAGCTCTGTTACCCATCTACCTCGAGAAAGCTACAAATTTTTTTTTTCTTATCCTCCAGCAAATAGTTTGTTTCCTTGTGCCAACAGTTAGGGCTTTGTGGGGGGTTGATGTTCCTTGTTTTACAGGTGTGCATAAACGGTTGACATAGTTGTTAACAGAATGTGTAAGGGTGGTAAGGTAAACTGTTCAAAACCGGCCAATAATCATTTCGTTGATCACCGTGCAAAGCCACAGTTCCAAGCAGTAGGATGGTATCAGTTCTTGAAGAAGTTTTCAGGAGAAAACATTGCGGTTGCTTAGGCACTTCCCAAGTCATTCTATGGAGAGAATGTCAAGCTGGGGTCTTGGACCTTCAGGATCACAGAGACTATCATTTCATGAGCTACCCAACTGTCAGCTACAGGATGTTATTACCACAGTGTAGTGCTATATCACCTATCAAGGCAGGTTTTCCACAATGCATCAATATCAGATGAGGTTTTTAGCTCATATTTCAGGCTCTAAACCTATGAACCTACCATTTTTCCTCTATAAATCTATGTTGAAAATGTCACAAAAAATACAAAGAACCCCATATTATTCTCTTCACAATATTTATAATAGGGGTTTAATCAAAATGCTGATTGTTTATCATCTGAAGAAGTAGAGAACCACATGGGAAAATTTCCTAGTAGATGAAGGTTTCAACAATATTAATTCAAGGAGAAGGGTAGGAAGGACTTTAAGAAAAAATACCCAAGAGGAATACTCAAGCTCTGCACTTGCATTGACCCCTTCAAAAACTGGTCAATCTTTATCAGCATCAAGTAGATAGACAAGGAAGACGGCTAGGAGAGCTAGAGTTAAAACCACCACTCCTATACCCATGATGCAACCAACCAAGGAAGTTTATACTAGAATACTACCTAAGGAGCCACAAACCTTGGAGTCTTTCATGCAGGAACATGTAAGAAAGATTAAACAAAAGGCTACTCTACATGACAAGAATGCTATGTCTAATGTCAAGGAAGAGGTAGCTTCCTCTTCAAAGAATAAACGTAGGAGAAAAATCATCCTGACAAAAGGATCTTCAGTGGAAGTCATCCCCGAAACATCAGAACCCAGCCCTGTTCTAGAGACTAGAGAGGATAATCAAGAAGTCAATGCTACTCTAGTGCCAGTGCAGCCTACACTGGCACAAGTATTTTCCTCTCTCAAAACATCAACTAAGGGGAAAAGTAAAGTTTCAGAGACTATAGCAGAAGAACCAACTATAGCCCAGATTTGTTCATATCTTAGTTCATCAGATAAAGGAAAAATGAAAGCAATAATCCACTCCTACTCATCTTTTGAGGAAGAGAGCAGTGAAACAAAGTTTTAAGGGGGGCAGTCAAGTAGAATTATCCATGGAAGAAGGAGGCCTTCATACATTCCTAATCCATACATTCAAAGGCCTCATACCAGACCAAAGAATAATCTCAGGCTAGCAAGAAAAATCATAGCCAATCCTGCTCTCAGAGATGAGATAATAAACATAGATGAAAGTCTAGAAAATGATCTAGGGAAGAAGAAGGCTCAGAAGAAAAAGCAAGTATAAAAGAGAAAGCCAAATAAGAGGGTCACTAAGGCAGAAGCTATTAGGATTTTTGCTTCCATACTAGATCGTTAGCAATTGAATATATAAAAACAATGAAAATCTGAAGGATCATAACATTTTTGGCCTATCTACATGTTTATTAGAAATAGCTACCTTTTCCAGAAAAGTAGCTATTATTTTCAGAATTTGTCTAAGAATATGAAAAGGTAGATTTTTGTTCTAGTTTCGAGGAATGAAATTAAGTGGTGATAATGTTGGAACAAGGTCTCCAACGAGCTGCGAAACTGGTCCATTTTGAATAATTTTGATTAGATTTAATCTAGCACAGGGGTTTTGGGGTGGGTCAAAGCCCCGAAAGCATTGTAATGGGTAAAGGGGTAAACCAAGGGTCCGAAAACCATGGTTTGTGGACCATAGGAAAGTCTAGGCTAGATTATTATAAATAGAGGAACATTTTGTATTGTAAGAGAGAGAAAAGAAAGATATATTGATGCGAATTGTGGTTTAAGCTATCTGTTGGATTTTTGGGGAAAGGACTCCTGCTGGCTGTGTGCGTAGAGATCCAAGTCTAGCTATGTGTGGACCCTGCTACTATGTGCGCAGGCTGGGAAGGGAATTGTAAGGAGGAATCGATGAATGAATGAATAGGAAGGGTTGATAGAGAACTAAATTTGTGAGTACTCTTTGTGTGAATCGTTGGTAATTACTGCATTGTGCATTTTCTGTATTAAAGCTGCGAAGATCTGTGTAAGTGTGCTTTCTGTATCTGGATCTGTTTTGTTCTATTTATGCAATGCTATGCTACTGTCATAAAAGAATATAATTATAGATCTAGTGCACGTGGATGCGAATAGAGACCTAATTGACCCTGTGCAGGACAAGGTAATCTGCGGCCTTGCGTAGCTCTGCTTGCCTTACCTATCCTTTCTTAGGGTACAAAAACCTGGTTCCAGCACCCATCCATACTACTTCGGGTGAGACTTTGACCTGCGCAAGTAGGTCAATGCCGAAAGGGCCAGTAGTATAGGGGTTTGTTGGAAAAACTTAAACTCCGAACCTAGGTCAGGACCCCTCGAGCCAACAAATGGTTCTCTTGCTGGGACCAAGCATTGTGAGAAAGGGTTAGGGTACTTACAAGACGAGAAACCTATCAAGAAGGAGACATGTCAGCACATTTGAAATTACCTACCTTTAAAGGCACGACCGATGAAGATATGGATTGGTTCTGGTTTGTGGCAGATTCGGTATAGACTGTGCAGGGCATGGTGAGCGACACTGTGAAGAAAGCGCAACTATCCCTAGCCTTCGAAGAGAGAGAATTGGACTGGTATATGAAGTACATATCTCAGAGTAGGAGCGCATCTATTCAGGATATTAAGGACGCCCTGAAACAAAAGTTTCGAAAACCTAAGTCCTACTATCAGGCCGTAGTAGAGGTAAAGGATTTCAAGCAGGGAGCCACCGAGTCTGTGTGGGAAGCAGATCAACGCCTAACAAAAGCTATCAGAGAAGGAGAATTTAAATATGATGACAGGTAGCTTACGGAATGGTTCATCTCCATGCTGCTCCCTCACCTGCGCATACCTATGGGTCACTGGAATTTTGACTCACAAGCTAAAGCTTTGGAAGCCACTATGAAATTAGAATCTATTCCTAGGAAAGATGCTTCATTGAAGGTCCAGCAGATCTAGGCGCAGCTTGGGGCTATGCATCTGGAGATTCAAGACCTACAACAGGAAAGAGGAAGAGATTCTAGCACAGAACTGTGGCGAACCAAGGACCTGCACCCAGGATCAGGGGGTCTAGCCTGGGACGACAGAGTCCAAATGGACCTATGCCCCTGTATGGGGATGGACGTAGAGATGGGTTGCATAATGAAGGCCACTTCCCCTGTCTGGGCACCAAAGATCTAGGGCAGAATCAACAATGGTGCGGGTTCTATCGATAAGTGGGCCACGAGGAGTGGGACTGCCGAATTGATAATCTAGTGATAGGCTGGGAAATTTTACCGGGAGTACAGTTAGATCCGACTTCACCAAAGACCCCCACAGGTAGTAGTGGCTCCCCCTCCGGAAGCAGGGATGGGGGCCGAGGTGGAAGCGCAGGTTGGGGATGGGGCCAGTTGATCTGATATAACTGTGGGAGCACGGGGCATTTTGTGAGGGATTGCCTCAACCCCGTGCGCTAGTCCTGCAGGTATTGCAGATAGTTGGACCATATGCTGGAAGATTTCCCAGCCCTAAAGACAAATATATGGGAGAAACAGCTCCCACCTACGCAAAAAGTATGAAGGGTACAGACTGAGCTAAGGGGTAAGGGCCCGAATGTAAATGTGGTAACGCGCAGTGGATTGGAGACTAGGGGAATTGAGGAGAAGGTTGAAACTGAAACATTGATTCGCAAAGCAGTTTGCAAAGAAGAACGGCTGAACCTGGACAAAGCAAGGGAAATGTTTATGGAAGCTCGAAGGGACTTCCTCGATATTGAGGCATCTATGTCTCTATGACCTGGGGATCTGAAGATCACTAAGGAGGTCAAACCTTTTCTACAGGCGTGTATGAGACTGCTCCGCAACCCCCAGGAAGTACAAAATTTGCAGGCTATACTAGAGAGCTGTGCAACACACACCACCCGGTCATACGACATTAGGGATGTGCACAAGTTATACAAGTATCAAAGATGCACGGGTAGGGAGATGCGGTTGAAAGTCCATATCGGCAACCAAGAGATGGATCGGGTTATCTTAGACCTCGGGCTGGATGCCAATATATTACCTAAGAAAACTTGGCAACGCATGGGGGAACCAAGGCTAGAACGTTCCACCATCCAGCTACTAATGGCCAATCACCAAAAAATCGTACCTCTGGGGAGGCTCTTTGGGATTGTGGCAGATATCTCAGGGGTAAAAGTCTAGGTGGACTTCGAAGTCATTCAAATCGCCGGGGAGGCAGACCCCTACCCTGCGCTGCTGGGATTGGATTGGGCCATCGACATGGGTGGTATCATTAACTTAAGGAAATGAAGCATGGTGTTTGAAAATAATGGCACAAGGGTAGTTGTGCCATTAGACCCTTCGGAAGGTAAACGTTATACGGAACCCATACCCAGGGGGGAAGATGTGGATTATATCTATAAGTTGATGGGGCGAGACACAGACAAGCCAACCGAGGGTGAAGTACTTTTCTACGAAGGGGATACTGAGGGCTTGTCTGATCTTGATGAGGAAATAGAGACTTGGCAGAACCGGTTACGTGATGTCTCCATGCTGCGTTGTCTTCGTATCACAAAAGACTTCCTCTCTGTGGTCCCAGAGGTAAGGATCTGGACAAAGCCAGGCTTGGGAAACTGCTACAAACCCACTCCGGGAAAAGGTCAGGCTGATCCACGACCAACTAACAAGCTTCCTACGACAACTGTAGGCTCAGCAGGTAGAGGCCCCATGCATTGGGCCACCTCTACAGCGAAAAAGTAGCTACGGGTGAGGCGAGATGCTTTGACAACAAACCCCCTTGGAGCCTTAATTGCACAGACGATAAGGTTCTCTTGGTCATGGGTCATGACTTGCCTAGGAAGCAAGCCTGTGTTGGGAGGGGACATGCGGTTGTTGTAGAAATTTGAATAATAGATAACTTATTCACCAAGATTATCTTGATCACACACTATTTTAGCTTCATGCATAATACATAACCTCTTCTACTATTGATCATCAATTTGCGGAATTATAAACAATCTTATGCGCACATTAGAACCACATAATCAATCACACATATAAACACAGTATGTAATGGGAAAGCTTAAAGCTGAAAACCCCCAACTATCTGTATATTATAATGATAGAGAGCATGTAACAATACATAGCACAAAGCCCCTCACAAGCTCTTAGCACTATCTCACATGCTACACACTACACAAGCTCAGATCAAGCAAGTCACATGCTCAAATCTCCTCCACTTGTTAGCCAGCCTCTACTGCGCAATCCAATATGGATAATCATGAGATCAAGGTTCAAATCCCACCAGTATGTACTGCGCAATCCTCATTGGCTTCTCCATCAATGTGTGTGCAAATCTCATGCACCAGTATAGTCACAACTGATAGTCACACTTACTCTTTCACCTACCTCTTCACTAGTCTCCACTGAAACTGTCCATGCACTGAAGTTAACTGATGTGTTCATTAGTTGATTTATGAGTTAATAATTAGTGAATTAATTAATGATTAATTCACACCACTCATCACTAGTGTATTAATCAGTTAGACTAAATACAACTAGTTCAACTAAGTCAAACTGAACACAACTCCATCAACTCCTCAATCAACTCCACCAAACTCACTCACATGAGTTCTAACTGAAGTCATCATGCAATAGCTCCACTTAGACCCTAGGAATAGCGTAATTCCTTTTGTCAACATCTAGGCATCAAAATGAAGTGATCCAAGAGGATAAGATAATGTTTATAGTCCAAATATTATTAAGAGCTAATAATATTCGACATATCTATTTTTAGACTGGCAATCTAAAAATAGATTCTGCCCAGTATGTCTAAAAATAGAAGTCCATCTATTTTTCCAACTTGACCATCCCTCCACAAATATCATCCTGCAACTCATAGAATCATGATCGACATGTCTAAAAATAGACATAGTCTAAAAATAGACTTTGCGCCAAAAATACCCTGCGGGCGGGCCCACTTAGTGAAGGCAACTTCTTTCCACTAAGCTCTGTCATCTTGTTGCATTCTCAACACTCCCTCTCAACAAGATACAAATTACCTGCAACCCCTATCCTGCCCCTGTGGTATTCTAATTTTCTCCTGGTGAGCACCTTCGTCAAGATATCAGCATCATGATCCTCTGTAGGAATGTATGAAAGTAACATGATCCTCCGCTGCACACAATATCTGATATGATGATATCGGATGTCAATGTGTTTGGATATATCATGAAATACTGGATTAGCTGAGAGTTTGATGCAACTCTGGTTATCACAATAAATCACAGTAGGCTCCAAGTGTGAACTGAACAACCCGACCAGGATCTTCCTCATCCATATAGCCTCGCATGCAGCCAAACTCGCTGCCATATACTCGGCCTCTGCTGAACTGAGTGCCAAGGATCTCTGCTTCCTACTGTACCAAGAAACTGCTGTCGACCCAATACTGAAAATCCCTCAAGATGTGCTCTTTCTGTCTGTTGGGCTCCTTGCCCAATCTGCATCCGTGAAGCCACATAGCCTCACCTCATCCTCCTATCTGTACCACAATCCATATCCCGATTTGCCTCTGAGATAACGCAATACATGCTTGCCTGCCTTCTAGAAGAGCTTGGTAGTCTTAACCATAGCTTGTGAAAGCTAGTTAACTGCATAGCATATATCGGGTCGTGTATTGACCAGATACATAAGTGACCCCACCAACTGTCGATAAACAGTGGCGTCCACTACCTCCGCCGAAGTAGCATCCTCCTTCCTCCAACCACCAGGAAGAGGAGTATCAACAGGCTTGCAGCCATGCATGTTGAACTTCTCCAGTATCTCCCGGGCATACTTACCCTGAGAAACAAACAGTCCACCACTGCGCTGCCAAATTTCCAATCCCAGGAAATAATGAAGGAGGCCCAAGTCCTTCATCTCAAACTCCTTTGCAAGATCATCCTTGCATGAGTGTATCAACAGTTCATCACCTGTCAAAATCAAATCATCTACATAAAGTACAATGATCAGCAACTTACCCTCCACTACAATCTGGTATAGGTTAGGATCCGCCTCACTCTTGGAGAATCCAAGTCCGGTGAAATAACTGTCTATCCGTGTGTACCAAGCATGAGGTGATTGTTTCAACCCATACAGTGCTCTCTTGAGCCTACACACATGCGACTCGCTGCTTAAGATCTCGAAACCTTCGGGCTGCTCTATGTACACCTCCTCCTCAATGACTCCGTTGAGGAATGCAGTCTTCACATCCATCTGATGAATGTGCCACCCCATCTGTGCTGAGAGAGCTAGGATCGTCCGTATGGAAGAATACCTTGCGATAGGTGCAAAGGTCTCCTCATAATCGATCCCCTCTATCTGTAAAAAGCCTCGGGCAACAAATATTTCCTTATACTTCTCCACACTCCTATCAGCTGCCTGCTTCACTTTGTAGATCCATCTCGAACCCACCACTGATTTCCCTTCCGATCTCGGGACAATCTCCCATGCACTGTTTCTGACAATTGAATCTTACTCTTCCACCATGGCATCTACCCATGCGGGATCCTCCACAGCTTCCTTGAAAGAGGATGGCTCTGTCACGATACACTTGCTCACAAGAGCCATGTATCCAGTATACCGGTCAGGTGACTGTCTCTGTCTGCGCTGTGATGTAGGTGCTCCTACAACCTTCTTTGCATCTTGAGCCAGTCGCTCAGCTTCCATAGTGCGCTTCCTCCCTCTGATGGTTGGTGCTACATGAGTGGTCTCTTCCACTCCATGAACCTCCTCTTGTGGCTGATCCACATCCTGAGGCTCATCCTTAGGAACTAATAGCTCCTCCTCTGCATGCAAGTGTGGCTCCCTCTCAAGCGAACACTTCATGGCTTTCTCCTCCTGAAATTTGATATCCCGTCGCACAACAGTCTTGCGAATGTCTGGCAAATACACATGATAGTTGTGGGGTGTATCAGTGTACCCCAAAAATATCCCAACCTCCGCAGTCAGCTCTAGCTTCTTCCTGGCATCCTTGTCACATGAATGTAAATAGGTGAACCAAAAATCCTCAAATGGGAAATATCAGGCCTCTTACCAGAAAACGCCTCCTCGGGTGTACTCATGCCAAGTATCCTGTGAGGAAATCGGTTCTGCACATATACTGCAGTATTGCATGCCTCCGCCCACAAGTGAATGGGTAGGCCATGATAATGAAACATTGCCCGCGCAGCACCCATGATCATTCTATTCTTCCGCTCAGGAACCTCGTTCTACTGTGGGTTATGAGGTGCTATGAGCTCTCTTCGAAATCCTTCTGCGCTGCAAAAGTCCTTGAATTCGCCAGAGATGAATTCACCACCATTGTCGCTCCTAAGAGCCTTCACCTGCTTCCCCGATTCTTTCTCCACTAGCGCCTTGAACTCACAGAACTTTGAGTATGTCTCGCTCTTCTTCTGCATGAAGAAGATCCAGCACTTCCGAGAAAAATCATCAACAAAAATCACATAGTACCTGTGCTTTGCTGTCGAAGCTACTGAGAAAGGTCCACACATGTTTGTGTGAATTCTCTCAAGGATCGTCGTGGCGCGACTATCCTTCTCGTGAAAGGTGACTTTCAAAAATTTTCCTAAGGTACACCCCTTGCAATGATCTGACTGCGCAAGAGTGCCTTTAGGAAGCCCAGTAGAAATCTGCTGCAGTATCTCCAAAGCTCCATGGTGAAGGTGGCCCAATCTGCGGTGCCACAACTCGCCATCATCCTGGCTCACCACTCCTTCTGCCTTGCATGCCATTGCTGCGTAGCCATCTACCTGCAATTGATAAAGGTTCTTAACTCAAACCCCTATCCTCCAGGTCTCACCAGTTTCCTTACTGCGCAGGAAAGCCTTTCCCTCGCTAAAGACAACATCATATCCCTTTTCTTCTAACATCGCCACAAAGATAAGATTCTTCTTCAATCCTGGAACATGCATCACTTCCTTCAATACGAAGGGTTTACCAGACTCCCTCTCAAAGGAAATGGTACCGATACCGGTCACACTGTATCTACCATCATTTCCCATCTCGATGTGCACTCCAAGATCTTTCTCATCCAGATCAGTAAACAAATCTCGATCTCCTGTCATGTGAAAAGACGCACCACTGTCCAGAAACCATACTGATCCCACCACACTTGACACCAAGCATGTGATCAGCAAAAAATATAGCTCAAACTGCGAGGCTAAGGCCTCTCCAGCTGTAGATCCAGCAGCCTTCTTATTTTTCTTCTTCTGCAGACAATTTGTGGCATAATGTTCGTGTTGGTGACAATGAAAGCACTTCACCTTGGACATGTCTTGCTTCTTGCCTTTCGCACCGGAATGAGAAGCTTTCTTGCTCTTCCCCTTCTTTGATTTGGCAGCCAAAGCACAATTCTCTTCATCAGAGTTCTTTGATGACGATCCGTCCCTGGTACTCCGCCTTATCTCCTCTTGCACAAGATACGACCAAAGTCGCTCCCATCCTGGCAATTTCTCCCGACCATTGACAGAGTCCTAATAGGAATGCCAACTCTTCGGAAGCCCAAGGAGAGCCAAGCTCACCAAGTCCTCATCATCTACAGTAACCCCCACACTTCCCAGCTCATCCCTGAATTGGGTGAACTTCGTGAGGTACTTGGGCATACTGTCGCCTTTCTCCATCTTTATGTTTCTGAGTCTATCCTTGAGCACCAACTTCCTCTGGTCGCTCTTGCTTTGGAATAAATCTGTCACAGCTTTCCACATCAAATATGGAGAAGCCTTACCATGCAGGCTGGACACTATGTGATCCTTCACGCCCTCCAACAGAATCCTTCGACACTTTGCTGTCTTCTTTTGCCAAGCCTCAATTACGGCAGCATCACTAGAAGTAGGCTTTGGAATTTCAACATCTATGAACTCCTTCAACCCATTGTCATCTAACACCACCTCCATCCTGTCCCTCCATGCAATATAATTCGAGCTGCCCTCAAGGGCATACTCCAATCGCAATCCGTTGAAAGACATCTCAACTTCAACACCAAGAAAACACTGCTGCAAATTCGAATTCCACCAGCACAAAACTCAACTGCTTCAATGTTCTGAAATTGCTCCAATGATCAATATCGCTCCGATACCATGTATAAATTTGAAGAATAGATAACTTATTCACCGATATTATCCTGATCACACACTATTTGAGCTTCATGCATAATACATAACCTCTTCTACTATTGATCATCAATTTGCGGAATTATAAACAATCACATGCGCACATTAAAACCACATAATCAATCACACATATAAACACAGTATGTAATGGGAAATATTAAAGCTGAAAACCCCCAACTATCTATATATTATAATGATAGAGAACATGTAACAATACATAGCACAAATCCCCTCACAAGCTCTCAGCACTATCTCACATGCTACACACTACACAAGCTCAGATCAAGCAAGTCACATGCTCAAATCTCCTCCACCTGTTAGCTAGCCTCTACTGCGAAATCAAATATGGATAATCATGAGATCAAGGTTCAAATCACACCAGTATGTACTGCGCAATCCTCATTGGCTTCTCCATCAATGTGTGTGCAAATCTCATGCACCAGTATAGTCACAACTGATAGTCACACTTACTCTTTCACCTACCTCTTCACTAGTCTCCACTGAAACTGTCCATGCACTGAAGTTAACTGATGTGTTCATTAGTTGATTTATGAGTTAATAATTAGTGAATTAATTAATGGTTAATTCACACCACTCATCACTAGTGTATTAATAAGTTAGACTAAATACAACTAGTTCAACTAAGTCAAACTGAACACAACTCCATCAACTCCTCAATCAACTCCACCAAACTCACTCACATGAGTTCTAACTGAAGTCATCATGTAATAGCTCCACTTAGACCCTAGGAATACCGCAATTACTTCTATCAGCTGCATGTGCCACATCCAGGCATCAAACTGAAGTGCTCCAAGAGGAAAAGATAATGTTTATAGTCCAAATATTATTAAGAGCTAATAATATTCGACATATCTATTTTTAGACTGGCAATCTAAAAATAGATTCTGCCCAGTATGTCTAAAAATAGAAGTCCATCTGTTTTTCCAACTTGGCCATCCCTCCACAAATAGCATCCTGCAACTCATAGAATCATGATCGACATGTCTAAAAATAGACATAGTCTAAAAATAGACTTTGCGCCAAAAATACCCTGCGGGCCCACTTAGTGAAGGCGACTTCTTTCCACTAAGCTCTGTCATCTTGTTGCATTCTCAACAGTTGTCACAAATTGGTAACCCTAGTGTGACAAGTAAGGCAAGGTCTCTAGGGACACAGAAACTAGCCGTTGGAACAGTACCTACTGGTAAAAAGCAAAAGTTACCGTTGAGGGAGGTGGCCCCCGAGCCTTTCACAGAACAAATTACGGGAAATTTTTACCATTCCTTGGGGAACCCGCCCCAAATAGACTTTAACTCTCCATTGCATGATTGGAAATACTTTAAAAAGGGCAGGATAGTCTAGCTAGAGGTATTGTCTTACTTATGCAACTGGCCTGCCGCAAGCATCTTGTGGAAGCAGTGGAGCAACAAGATTTTGCATAACCACAGTGTCCCTCTCATTTCTGGTCAACCTACTCCGTCTGATAGTAGTCACCCAGGGCTGGGATTCATTTTTCGTGCAAGGATGCCGGTTACTACCCCTGCCGAACCCTCAGCCCCGACGGAGCATGATGTTGAAGAAGTCCTGGAGGTTGAGTTTGAATTGGAAGAAGTTCCCCCCACACTGGTCACAAGGAAAGGCAAGGAAAAAGCACAAGGTTCGGGGAAAACCCTAAAAGTAGCAAGAAAGCCTCGGATTTCTCCAAGACATACCAGGCCCCCACTAGTATCACCTTCATAACAAGACGAATAGGAGGGTGCTCTGCCGACTAACCCGATCAAGTGGTTACCCCCCTTCGTTCACCCACGAAGGCCATGTACACGAACGCCAAAAAACTTGGATGGCTTGGTCACGTATCTGCAAACCCCCTAACCCCGGGAGAAGTCCCCGTCCTTAGCGATCCTTGCGGGCACCTCCATGAGGTCAAGTTTGATGATCACGATTTGGCGGACTATGAAACCCTCCTAGAGATGGCCCCCGCATTATACTTTGATACCATCCATAGGGATGATGGAATCACGGTAGTACCTCAGCGCTGGGTATGTGGCTTGGCAGGATCTAGACTTCTGAATCTACTTCGAATGCCCCACTTTGGCCATTACAATGTCACAGATTGGTTGGCTCGCTAGTTACTCACCCTCATTCATGATGGTTGCTTATGGATTCACGAGAGGTTCCCTATTGATGCTGCGTTGATCCATACGATTACAGGCCTCCCGATGCAAGGGCTACACCCGCTCATGTAGGTTGGAAAGAAGTACGAAGAAACTACTACTATTTTTGTACGGGAGACATACGTAGTACATCAAAATCAGCGTGGATTTTTGATCCAGACTATCAATTACCCTGCCACACTGATGGGTACTCGGCTCTTAGCCTGCAAGCTAATGAGGAAGTGCCAGGTTGTGACTGTCCCCACCTATGTGATCCAGCTAGTCAGAAAGTGCATGAAGGGCGTTTTTTTCAATTGGGCTCAATACTTGTGCGAAGAATTTCTAGCTAACATCCATGAATCCCAAGAGCAAAGGACATCTTTCTTCTATTCATGGTTATTATTCCTAATAGCACTAGTCGCCTGGGACAAACCCGAGGAGTCGGTCCTTTTTGAGCTCCCCCCAAGGATATGCGAAGGAGCTTGCTATGCTTACTTATGGGAATTTAAGGATAAGTAGCACATCGAGGATAACAAGGTCTTTTGGATCCTCTTCCATAGCAGTGTCGCAGCTGCCATAAACTCCTGACCCCAGCTATCCCCGACAATATATGACAAATACAAGAATGTTGCTGCGTTCCAAATTACCATGCACCATGTCCGGATTCGCATCCTCACCAATAAGACATGGACGAAAATCCCTTATATGGTAGTAGATGGAGAAATTGACCTATTGATCTTGCTATGGCCCCCTGCCTGGAGAATAGGCCTCACTAACACCCTTGGGGAGACGCGGCACCCCACTAGCAGGCCCCGGCTGCAACTGAGCCTAGGGGTAACCCGTCATAGCAACCCGCCGTAGCTCAGGCCCAAGTAGGATCTGACAGAGCTACCACCCCTCCCCCAGGCACTAAGAGGTCCCGAGAACCGGCACTAGGACCCATTAAGAAACACACGCCCACCGCGCGCAATACGATGCGATGGTCACACTAACGGACAGTGACCTTGAGAAAATCACGGACACAGTCACCTTGGCTATAGAATATAAGTGTGCATTTGTTGAGGTCCAGTGACACGTTGAGATCAACTCTCTCTAGGCCGAACTCCGTGCTCTTCGGATCAAAATTGATACACTCCCAACCAGAATTGGCCAGGCACATCCCCTGTCAGTTGACAGTAGGTCAAAGCCACTCGGGGAGGCCAGTCGTCTCTGGGATATACCTAGCAGTGCCTTGGTAGGAACGCAGCCCCCGGCAGCCACAAGAACTCAGCTGGACCTGGCTAAGCTACGCCATGCAACCCTACAAGGCCTTCATCACGCTGTCTTCCAGGCGTTTCTCTACCGTGATCACCAAGTACACCAACAACTTAGTACAACCGAACACACCATTACACAACAGGCTACTGATTTGCTCCTGGCCGTGTCCCAACAGGTGGAGCTTGAAGATATGATCCACCAGCTCTACATAGAGGTTACAGATGAGATATCGACTGCAGACACATCTCGAGATAAGGTGGAAAAATTGGTTAAAGCCCTCAAAATGTCTCGGCTAGAAATACACACTGTCAAGACACAATTGGAACAACAAATCACTGACTTGCAGGAAAAACTACAGCCCGAAACGCCCTCGGAAGTTCGGGCCCAGCGTACCGCCCTAGTCACCGACACGAAAACTGTTATTTCAGGGAAAATTGCTCAAGGTGCCAAGATACTAGAGTCAGCCATACAACTCTGGACTAGGGTCCAATGCTATCTAGTCCTTCAAAAAATCAATCAGGACTTATGACAAAAGGAAGAAGCCTTCGAACATATCAACGCTACACTGCCTACTTTGGTACCTGCCCAGCGTTTGGCACGATTAAAAACCAGAAATGATCTCCAAGACAATATTGAGACACTCCCGCATAAACATCACATCATGGCAGAATTTCTAAAGCCTTGGGTTGCCACAGCCCTTCGACTATCACAAGACATTGATGGCGCGACTAAGCGACTTAATCATATTCTTGACAGCGTTACCACGGAAACTGAAGGACCAACCTCCAAAAAGCTAGTAGATCTAGCACAGAATGCTGCTATCCAATTTCAGGATGTACTCCCTCTACTCAGCAGTGCTCTCGATACCTTGCGTGCGCAGATCGAGGCTGCACCACCACAGTGACTCGGGACGAGTCACAAGATTGTGTTGGGGGACTGTTGGAACAAGGTCTATTACGAGCTGTGAAACTGGTCCATTTTGAATACTTTTGATTAGATTTAATCTAGCACAGGGGTTTTGGGGTAGGTCAAAGCCCCGAAAGCATTGTAATGGGTAAAAGGGTAAACTAGGGGTCTGAAAACCACGGTTTGTGGACCATAGGAAAGTCTAGGCTAGATTATTATAAATAGAGGAACATTTTGTATTATAAGAGAGAGAAAAGAAAGAGCTATTGATGTGAACTGTTGTTTAAGCTATCTATTGGGTTTTTGGGGAAAGGACTCCTACTGGTTGTGTGCACGGAGATCCAAGTCCAGCGGTGTACAGACCCTGCTGCTGTGTGTGCAGGCTGGGAAGGGAATTGTAAAGAGGAATTGATGAATGAATGAATAAGAAGTGTTGATAGAGAATTGAATCTGTGAGTACTCTTTGTGTGAATCGTTGGTAATTACTGCATTATGCATTTTTTGTATTTAAGCTGTGAAGATCTGTGTAAGTGTGTTTTCTGTATCTGGATCTGTTCTATTCTGTTTATGCAATGCTGTGCTACTGTCATAAAAGCATATAATTATAGATCTAGTGCATGTGGATGTGAATAGAGACATAATTTACCCTGCGTAGGACAAGGTAATCTGGGGCCTAGCGCAGCTCTACTTGCCTTACATATGCTTTCTTAGGGTACAAAAACCTGGTTCCAGCACCCACCCATACTACTTCGGGTGAGACTTTGACCTGTGCAAGCAGGTCACTGCCGAAAGGGCCAGTAGTATAGGGGTTTGTTGGAAAAACTTGAGCTCCGAACCTGGGTCAGGACACCTCGAGCCAACAAATAAAGTGTATGCAACCTCAATGGTAATGGTTTTTTCCAAGTGTCATCCAAAGAAGTTATCTTCCAAGTGTCATTTTCAGTTGGTTACTCCTACACTTTTGTAGATAAAGGTCCAGGCGTCCTTTTCAGTTGGTAGTTGCACTTTTTGTTGAGGAATTTTTTCCAAGACACGAGGAGCAGTCAACCACCTCACCTTAGCCATTTCGATCTCCATGATTATCATGCTTTAGCTTCATGCATGTACCAGAAAAATTTTGTATTTTAGACTACTTTTCTGCTATGTTTAAGATCAGATTTACTTTATGTAGAAGATTGTAATAAGTCCATACAAGATACTTGCACTTTTTGTGGAAGCAAAAACATAACACCTTTTTTTATATATACTATCTAAAGAAATGAAGAAGAGGTTCGTTAGATGTTCATCTTATTGCATCCTGTGTTGTATATTTTTGAGCTTATAATATAAAAATGCACTCTTGAGGACTTCTCAATGATTTTATGTGTGTATTGTCTATCTCCTTATGTGTTTCCATACTTTATATTTTCATTCCAAATAATGATCTACATATGTTGTTTCATGTTTTTGTTAGTCTCGTGGTATAGTTGTACATGATTATCTAATTTTTTAAGTCTTGTTTTACAAGCTTTCTAGATAAGATATTTATGGTGTATTATTCATAACCTTTCACTGTTACATCAATATTTAAATGTATGATGAGATTCTTATATGTCTTGAAGAAGCCTTCTTTCATCAATACATTATATGTCTGAAATATTTTGTCTTCTTTTCTTCTTAACAACTGACTTCTATTTTTTAGACCCACTATTCTTGCACATTATCCTAACCATTAAAATACAAACTTATCTTTGCTACAGCATCAAACAGTAATACCCTCATATGTTTGAGTGATTTATCAGTTCCAAACCCTTTAGTTTTCCAATGTGTGTGAGAATCTCAACCACTTTCCAAATCATAATCCAACTATAAGAAGAGCCCTTGAGCTTAAGATGTGTATGGTCAAGCGCTTGTTACAATCCAAATTTTGATTCCAATGCTAACATCTTTTGGTGCGTCTGCCGGGAGACAAATAATTTGAACTCAGTATTCTCCTGAAGCTTTTTTACATGAATTCCTAGTACTAGTTTTTAAAGGTGAATAAAAACTATTCGCTCTTTCTAATTGTAATTGGTTCACCTAGAGACTCCACAAAGAGGACAAGGGGTTTCAAGACTGCCTACTACAAGAAGAAATCAGAGATCACATGTTGTGACCCTAGTCTCTGACCTAGAAAATATCATAAAGGATGCAAGAGGGAAAGATAAATCAGCTGAAGCTACATCACATTTACTAAAAAAGGTGCATTCAAAGTACATTCCAAAAGAAAAGGTGACATCATCTATCTTAGAACCTAAAGAAGTTTCTGTTTCAAAAGACTCTACTAAGATATTTCAAGTTGAAAATGCTTCTATAAAAGACAAAGTAGATGATGTTAGCCTAGATTCAGTTGAAATTATCTCTCAGTCATCATTTAGTAAATAAAAAACAAGTATTATTCTAGTGAAAGAAGAAAAATCATAGGTTTTAGGTGTTAGTGAAGAAAACAAAAAACAAAAGCCTTTGTGTTGATAGAATGGGAATTAAAACAAGTATTGGAAATTGCACCCTTCCTAGATAGGGCTATTCTAATTGAAGAAGATATTAAAACAATTCTAATATTTCTTAAAAATCATCCGGAATATCAGTCCTCTATTAGCCCACAATAGGAATATTTTCCTTTGTTTCAAGACCCAGCTATTGAATCATCCTCTTATCATCAAGTAGAAGGTAACCTTACTGAAAATTTGATTTTTAATCTCTCTAAATTTTTAGCTCGACAGAACAAATTTGAAGTTGCCCCAATCCTTCAAGAATCTACATATGAATCTGATTCTCCTAGAGAGGTTGAAATAAAGTCTTCTGCTATTCATTTATTTGAATATCCATTGTTTTCTGCTCTAAATCTTGAAGAAAAAGTCCAAGAAATTCAATCTTCTGCCATTCCAAAACAAATACTCTCTCCACAAACTATAATTTCTAGCACTCAAACGTCTCCATTAATAATTCTTCCACTATTTGTACCTCAACAAGTCATGGCTCAACCTCCTCCTATAATGATGCAACAGATTGTTGCTACAAGATATGCACCACTCGCTCTTCCTCAACCTTTGCATCCTCTTCCTCAAGGGGATTATTTGAAATATTTTCCCATATACACAGGGCAGGGAGAAGGAGTATCTTTTGAAGAACACTTAGTTTCATTTTACAATTACTCTGATAACCAAAACATTGAACATGAATATGTCTAGTCTAGAATCTTTGTTCAGAGCTTGGATGGAGAAGCTCGTAAGTGGTTTAGAAATTTTCCACCAAATTCAATAACAAGAATAGATGATTTGGAGGAAGTAATTGTAAAAAAATGGGGTGAGTATAATGATTACTTGTATTACCTTACAGAGTTTAGAGCTTTAAAGAAGAATACTAATGAGTCACTGGAAGACTTTACAAAGAGATTCAATAAAGTCTATCAAAATATTCCTGTAGAAGTCAAACCTCCTGAAACCACAACCATGATAACCTTTGCGAATTCCTTAGACTCCAAGTTTGCATTGTGGTTGAGAGCTAAGAAGGCACAAACATTGGTAGGTATGCAAGAGGCTACTATTGGAGTGCAGTCCAATATTATGGCCTCAAATAAACTGAAAATTGAAGAGGGGAATGGAGAAAAGCATAAAAGGAAAATGAAAGAGGAGAAACCATATTCTTCCTATAAAAATTTCACAGCTGGAGAAAATCTTGATCAAATATCTAATTTGATTAAAGATCTTGCTTCCAAAATGAAAAAACTGGAGTTAGAAAATAGGCCTACTATTAGGCCCATACAAAATGAAGGAAACAAAAATCAGGCTCCTTTTAGGAGATCCTTTCATCCTCAACAAATTTTACAATGCCCAAGAAGAAATCTGGATGATCAAAATGTTCAGCTTCCACTGAATAATTTTGCTAAATAAAATCAGTAAGAAAAAGAAGAGGAAGATGAAGATATAAATCTTGTTGGAGGGACATCAAAGTCTACTTGTTTGAACTTGCAAGAGTATGAAGATCATTATAGGATAAATATATTTTTAGATGATGAAGATGCTCATATTCTTGTCCAAAATGAGAAAAATAAGGCTGAACATCAGACAAGAAATTATAGTTTGAGGTCTAAAGGGGCTGTCCAACAACCCCAACGAAAATAAGATTTTGAAAAACATGCTGCCAAACAAAAGGAAGAAGTTAATGATGTTCCTCCATCTCCTAACCTTGCCCCAATCATTAAAACTTCTGCAAAAAATAAATATTTGGCTCCTCCTAATTTCAATTTCAAGTCAAAATTGAATAAAATCAAGATTCTTGTTCCGCTCCTTGAATTTTTGAAAAGTCTAGCCTATAGAGAGTCATTTAAAAGTATGTTACATCCATATATTTCTCCTGATTCATTCAATCTAGAGGATGAACATCCTACCATCTACTTCAGCAGCCATGTACAAGATCAAAATGATGATAATCATCCACCTTTTTATCTTTCACTCAATATTCGTAACAAATTGCTGCATAACTGCCTATAAGATTCCAGGGCCTCTCACAATCTAATGCCTAAGAAAGTGATGGATGAACTAGGACTAGAAATCACTAAGCAATACCATGATATTTACACATTCGAATCTAAAAGGGTCAAGCATTTAGGAGTGATCAATGATTTGGTAATTTCTCTTACCCAGCTCCCCATGAAAAGTCTAGTGATGGACATAGTAGTTGCAGGCATCCAATCTAGATTTGCAATGATTATTTCCAAATATTGGTCCAAAAAGTTGGGAGGTACTCTTCAAATGGATATGACATATGCCACTATCCCAATCTTTGGAGGAGAATTCAGGAGATTGTATAGGGAAAAACAAATGGATTATATCATAAGTGATCAGCAAAATCCCTAAAATCATCCTATATAAATGCAGAGGAGAAGAATTTAGGGTCATCCATATTACACCTTGCTGCTGATGACAACAATTTTCAGCCTGAAATTAGGAAAAAACAAAATTTGCAAGTTACAAAAGAGAAGAATTTAGAAGCAGAGAAGATCTGGAAATTATATTTTGATGGAGCCTCATCATGAGAGGGATCAAGGTCTGGTGTAGTTCTTATTTCTCCCACTGATAAAGTAGTGAATCTATCATATAAATTATAATTTGTCACTACCAAAAACACTGTCGAGTATGAAGCACTTATTTTGGGCATAAAGGCAGCAATATATTTAGGAGGTGAACATTTGGTTGCTTTTGGTGATTCAAAATTGGTGGTATAGCAGGTGAGAGGTAATTATCAAGTGAAAAATTCAAAATTGAAGAATTACATAAATGAAGTGTGGGATTTAATTGAACATTATTTTTCAGCATTCAATTTTAATTTTGTTTCTAGAGAAGAAAATGAAATGGAAGATTTAGTAGCCATTGATTCTAGTAGTTTTAAGGTTCCTCTTGATGTTAAAGAAACATATGGTGTTCAGATTAAAAATAGACATTCCATTCCTGACAATATAAAATACTGGAAAGTATTTGAAGATGATAAAGAAATTCATAAATTCTTGCAATCTGCAGAGGAATTTTTAGACATTCATATTGATAATGATCAAGACACATTTGAAATTTAGAACAACAAGCCATTCAAAAATACTATAGCTGGAAAAGACGATCTAGGGAAGAAGCAACACTGGTGCGGGTTCTACTGATTAGTGGGCCACGAGGAGCGCTACTGCCGAATTCATAATCTAGTGATAGGCTAGGAAATTTTACCGGTAGTACAGTCAGATCCGGCTTCACCAAAGACCCCCGCAGGTAGGAGTGGCTCCCCCTTCGGAAGTAGGGACGAGGGCTGAAGTGGAAGCGCAGGTTGGGGCCGGGTCTAGTTGATCTACTATAACTGTGGGAGCACGGGGAATTTTGCGAGGGATTGCCTCAACCCCCTGCGCTAGTCCTACAGGTATTGCAGATAGTTGGACCATATGCTGGAAGATTGCCCAGCCCTGAAGAAAAAGATACAGGAGAAACAACTCCCACCTACGCAGAAAGTACAAAGGGTCCAGACTGAGCCAAGGGGTAAGGGCCCGAATGTAAATGTGGTAACGTGCAGTGGATTGGCGACTAGGGGAACTGAGAAGAAGGTTGAAACTGAAACATTGATTCCCAAAGCAGTTTGGAAACAAGAAGGGCTGGACCTGGACAAAGCAAGGGAAATGTTTATGGAAGCTCGAAGGGACTTCCTTGAGACTGAGGCATCTACGTCTCTATGACCTGGGGATCCGAAGATCCCTGAGGAGGTTAAACCTTTTCTACAGGCATGTATGAGACTACTCCGCAACCCCCAGGTAGTACAAAATCTGCAGGCTGTACTAGAGAGCTGCGCAACACGCACCACTCGGTCATCCGACATTAAGGATGTGGACAAGTTATACAAGTATCAAATATGCACGGGTAGGGAGATGCGGTTGATAGTCGAGATCAGCAACCAGGAGATGGATCGGGTTATCTTAGACCTCAGGCCGGATGCTAATATATTACCTTAGAAAACTTGGCAACGCATGGGGGAACCAAGGCTAGAACGGTCCACCATCCAACTACTAATGGCCAATCACCAAAAAATCGTACCTCTAGGGAGGCTCTTTGGGATTGTGGTAGATATCGTAGGGGTAAAAGTCTAGGCGGACTTCGAAGTCATTCAAATCGTCGGGGAGGCGAAACCCTACCCTGCGCTGCTGGGATTGGATTGGTCCATCGACATGGGTGGTATCATTAACTTAAGTAAATGAAGCATGGTGTGTTGGGGTTCCCATGTTTTGGCTAGATTGGCAAGACCAAAATATGAGACAACATCATAACCACTTTGGGGCCCTAGGATCTAGCCCTCCTGGACCCAGAGAGTGATCTCTCCAATAAAACAAAGAATGATGTATCTTTGAATGCTCAAAATGAGATGTTAGGATAGGTATGAAGCACAAAGGGGGGTTTTAAGTGATTTGGTTGGTTGGTTGTTGGGCTAGTCATGAGATCATAGACTGAGAAAGTAATGGGAGAAAAGGAACGAAGCAACAGGACATTTTGGCAAAAGAGGATAGGTCAAGAGAGTGCCATCCATTAGGCTATGGAGTCATGAAAGGTAATTACATGCAACAACTAGCTAAGGCTTTCAGAGGGCAAGTCATCTATACTAAAGGATATTTTTAGATAGATGGTGGAATGGAACATTAAGGAAAGAAAGTGAGAGAAGGAAAGCAACCCAATTTTCTGTCTATAGATCAAGTCAGAGGTCATTTAAATCCAGACCTGCTTGGACATACTCATAGGAAACTCTTCAAATGAGGGACAAAGGGGCAGCTTATAGATCATACCAGAGGTCATTTAACTCCAGGTCAGCTTTAGCATGCTCCGAGGGAAAACATAGATAAGTTTGACAGAGCCAGGGTCTGTATATCATAGAAGGACTTTGAACCTTCAATTCTTTGACACCAGCAAGAATATCCAAGCAGCAAACCCCTAATTCATACATCAGCTAGCAGGCAATAACATCTGCTACACTGGTTAAATTAGCTGAATTTAATCTTAGATTCACAATCGGAAGAAAACATTAAAGGCAAGGAGAGAAGAAACATAGGGTACCTAACAAGGGTAAATCCTATGCCAGATTTATGATGCAAGCCAACAGAAAATGAAACAGTATGAAAATGTAATAAAAGTGTTAGAAAAACATCACCAATAGTAATAGAGCAGGATCTTGTGAAATTTGCTTGATTAATTGATGCAAAACCAGTCACATACTCTGAGCTCAATGGCTAATACAGTCTAGAATTTCTCCTCCTAGCCTACTACATTACAAACTAATCTGCTACTCCCTCCCAAGACTATTCTAACAGTCAAACTAAATCCCTCTAACAGAAATCGGAAACAACCGAACCACAACCCTTACAATATGTTCTTGGGGATTCTTAGAGGAGAAAAGAATAGTAGGAGTAGATGTAAACTTAAATGCATCATTAAAACTCTGAAGCAGCGAGAGGGCCGAGGCCTCGTTCTGTTTTAAATACAGGGCATTGAACTTCTGCACTCTTTGGATGAAAGAGTGGTCTTCGTCAGGCTACAATTTATTCCAGGTATGTCTTTGATGTACTTGCTGTAGCCTTTTGCAGAATTATGGTGAATAAACCGAGGTGTATGGACAATTATGAGGTCTGCCATACTGCATAACAAATGCTTTGGTAGCATAGGACTACTCCGTTAGGGTGGAAATCTTTACTTGGACTCAATGTAGACTGAAACAATAATGTGTACTGTGTCCTTTCATGGAGAAAAACATTCTGCTGATTTGAACATCCCGATGATATGGTCTTCTGTGCATTGGACCTTCCGAGAGATCCACGGGGTCTTCGATTCTGGTACCCTGCCTTTAAATACATGGATTAAGGCTTAATATCTTCCCTGATGTGCATAAGAACTCCCTAACTCTTTACTGATACTCTTTACCGCTTCAAACTATCTCTGTCAGTGAAAAACCGAGGTTTAATGGCGCCGGAGAGCTTTTGCAGAGTTTGAACTCTGTCCTTTGATGAAATTTATGTTGCAAGCACCTTTCCAAACATCTTCCTGTAATACCAGGCTATGGAATTCAGCTTCTTTTGTGCACTGTGCCATTACAACAGCGCATATGAGTCATGGCGTTTTCTGCCTGCTTGTAACCCTGCAAAACATGAAAACTCATTAGGAAAACCATGCGTGGGGAGGACGGAAGCAGCAGGGGCGATGGTAATGACCATGTAGACCGGTGAGGTGGCAGAATAGTGCAGGGTGATGGCGGAAAATACAGCGTAACAGTGGAATAATGGCCATGGTGAAAGCTGGCGAACTGCGACGAAAAATTTAAATGTAAACCTTTGAAAAATGATCTCTGAATGAAATATGAATGAAATATAAAGAGGGAGGATGTCATCGTGATAAAAACACATGGAGAGGTGACATGGCGGTGGGTCAGGGGTACGACTGCCTCGGGCTATCCCTCGCGCAACTTCGTTGAGCGATCACCGTTGGATGGGCAGCTTTGGATCGGATGGTGCACGTGCATATCGCGCCGGGTTTTCTGCCGAACGATAACGCACGATGGGGGGGATCATTTCAAATAGTGCTCGAGACACATGTCGTTCAGCCAGTGGAATCGCTCTGAAATTAAAAATACCGCCCGACCTCCGAAGGCAGTGCGATGGAAATCGGTGGATTTTGAACAGTGACTGTGGCGCGTTTGCGGGGACCACCATGCGGGTGAAAAGGTTGACCATTGATCTGCGGGTAAATGAATGGTGGATGATGTGATCAGAGGAGTGAACGTGTTGAATGGTGGACATTGTGGGGATGTGAAGACCGTCCGATCTATACAGATCAACGATTTAAAACGCGCTTGATACATATTTGCGCTAAGCGCTTTTTCGGGCTAGCGCGTGGTTTCGGCGCCCAGATCACATGGGGGGAGACGGTTTTAGGGGCCAGCCGAAGGGGGCTAAGACGTCATAAGGTGGAAAATGGATTTTGGCCCATTTTAATGAAACTTGAGGGCAGAATTAGGTAATGATAGAGGGAAAAAGGGGAAATTCGACCACATCAGGGGTGTATGTGGGATTTAGAGGGGGATTTTGGGATAGTCAGGAGGACTAGGGGAGGGATTTGGGGGTAAAAAGGGGAACTTTTAAAAAGGGAAAAAGGGTCGAAAAGGGACATTTTGCAGGGATACAAGCGGAAAATGTAGGCCTTTGGGAGTGCAATTTTTTGCAATCAGAGAGGCTTTATAATGGGAATCAGCAGAAGGGATTTATCAAAGGACAAAGGCACAAGGAGACTTCAAGGATGATGTTTTTTCAGAGGAAATGCATTCCTTGAAGGCTCAAAAACATTTTAGCCCCCTGTTTTCTTGTCAAAAAATTCATAGGGGGCTAACAGTGGCTCCACATGGGGATGACTTCTTCTTTGAAGGAGTCAAGAATTCAGAAGATAAAGCTTTGGTGTAGGCCATATGCCTGGTACTTGACCCATCCATTTTCTTTCTTGGATCAGCTGCCACAAATCATGAAGACAACATATCAGCAGTAAAATTCTCCCAAACAACTACCTACCCACACTATAGTCCTAAGATTTTTTTCTTCTGGGTGCATTTGGACTTGCAGACCCTTTACATCATCAATTTTTACAAGCAGGAAAATAAACCTATTCTACTTCTACCGTTATTACTCCATGAGACCAGATTAAAATGTTGGTCTCATATTTTCTCTACCTAATCTAATATCTGCTAGGATTAAATTGTCTAGCAGATTTCTTCTCTACATTCTAAGACAGGAATTGAAAACAGTCAAGACAGGATTAGACTGTCTGACTTGCTGGACTTTGCAGAAATTAAAACAACTAACTACATGCTGACAGACTGAGCTTTATTGAGCTTTTCCTACCTACCCTACTCTAACTAGAATATTTACAAGTCTAGCTTACAAACATTGTCTTCCAATGCAACCAGTCCATCAAATGATCCCATGACTGGTCTCTCTTGCTCAACTCCTTGAGCAGGCTAGATAGGCAGGGCAGCTACCACTCTTTTTGTTCCACGATAGTAGCTTTGAAAAATTTTCTTTCTGTTTGCAACATGCTGCTCAAAAATACCCTTGATCCTTCTTCAAATGTGTGCAGGAAATGTACATAAGGATCATGAAATGATACCTGGTTATGAATATCTGGCAGGCAGGCTTCAACCAGGATTTCCTCTTCTTCCACTGGATCAAGAATAAGACTCTCTTGAGAAAGAGAATCTCCCTCATCTTCTTCATTTTCTGAACTGGAGGACTCATCATATATGGTAGTGCTGTCCTCTTGGAGCTCTGATATATTATGATCTGATGTGCTGAGCTCTGTGAACAGATCTATGTATTCTTGAGCAGGGGTATGTTCTTTTGCTTCCTCTTCTTCGAGAGAAAACTCCTTGCTTTCAATCTGCTCAGGAATTTCTTCTTTTCTTACCTCCTCATCCTCTGAAAAGGAAATATGCTGTTTTCCAGTCTCACTGATGGTCTGTGTTAAAGTAGAATGAAAATTCAAGGAATCTTCATCTGCTATTATACTATCGTAGCTCTCCCCATCAGTATCATAAATAGCCTACATTGGCTTATTACTCTTTGGAAGTAAAGGGAAATGATTTTCCTCCCATAAATCTACTAATGATGACCCTGCAAGATTATCTTCTATTTGGAAAACATCATCATCAGATAGAGCAGAAATAGGAAAATCATGAATATAAGTAATACTGCCAACCGAGCATACTGGATTATCAACAGGTTCTTCTTCACTTTGATCCGCAGAGGAGCTTTCTGGATCTGTACAATCAAACTCATAAAATTAATGGGCAAGATTGTGTGTTCCATAGAATATTTCTGAGGTGGACTGCTGATTTAATATCCGATCAATCTCTTCTTCTGTCAAAGGAGAAGATTGTTTTGTGTTCCTTTGTGCAGATGTGCAGTAGCTCTCTATTTCTTGTACTAGCTGATTTGGAGGCAGGATGTCTTCTTGAACCTCTTCTAGAATATCTTCAGTTGTGCTTGCAGGGAAATCTTGAGGATCTTCTGATGTTTCTTGATCTCTCTCTGATTCAATAAAATCCTCATGAACCTGATGATACTCGGTTAGACTACAAGGCTCATGAGTGGTTTCTTCTTCCACATCAGATTCTGCATCTTCTATGTGGTCTCTTGTTTCCTCAAAGCAACATACCCTATTAGCTTTTTCTATTAGGTCCTGATATTCTCTGGTCAGTGTAACACAAGACATAGGTAAGCAATCAGGCAGTTCCTGATCACTTTCCTCCTCATCTTCCATAGGCTTTAAAGCATCATACATGTCTTGCTCATTATCTAGGTCTTGAGTTTGTTCTTGTTTTGGAAGAGGCATGGACTATTCTAAATAATCATCATTTGCATTCATATTAGCCATATACATCTCCAGCACTTTACCAAATGCTTCTGTTAATTCATATAATTGATCATACAAAGCATCATACTTTGTATCCCTGTCCATGTCTGGATCCATGTTTCTGCAAAGATGGTCACTGCATCTTCTCAACCAGTTCAAAGTCTTCTACCAGTGGAGTCATTTGGTATTTTGGGAGTTATGGAGTGTGGAGTCACCAGGTGGATGTATATGAATGTTTGAAGCAGGATGTTGTCCACCATCAGCAATTGAATGCCAATATAACTAGAGATTTGGGTCTTTTGAGTGCCTAAGAATGTTTAAGGTGAAATGCACTCAAGCTCCCTAGTGGAGTCGCCATTATGTTGGGGTTCCCATGTTTTGGCTAGATTGGAAAGATCAAAAGATGAGACAACATCATAACCACTTTGGGGCCTTAGGATCTAGCTCTCCTGGACCCGGAGAGGGATCTCTCCAATAAAACAAAGAATAATGTATCTTTGAAAGCTCAAAATGAGATGTTAGGCTAGGTATGAAGCACAAAGGGGAGTTTTAAGTGATTTGGTTGGTTGGTTGCTGGGCTGGTCATGAGATCATAGATTGAGAAAGTAATGGGAGAAAAGGAATGAAGTAGCAGGACATTTTGGCAAAAGAGGATAGGTCAAGAGAGTGCCATCCATTGGGATATGGAGTCATGAAAGGTAATTACATGCAACAACTAGCCAAGGCTTTCAGAGGGCAAGTCATCTATACTAAAGGATCTTTTTAGATAGATGGTGGAATGGAACATTAAGGAAAGAAAGTGAGAGAAGGAAAGCAACCCAATTTTCTATCTATAGATCAGGTCAGAGGTCATTTAAATCCAGACCTGCTTGGACATACTCATAGGAAAATCTTCAAAGGAGGGACAAAGGGGAAGCTTATAGATCGGACCAGAGGTCATTTAACTCCAGGTCAGCTTTAGCATGCTTCGAGGGAAAACATAGATAAGTTTTACAGAGCCAGGGTCTGTAGATCAGAGAAGGACTTTGAACCTTCAATGCTTTGACACCAGCAAGAATATCCAAGCAGCAAACCCCTAATTCATACATCATCTAGCAGGCAATAACATCCACTACACTGCTTAAATTAGCTGAATTTACTCTTAGATTCACAATCGACAGAAAACATTAAGGGCAAGGAGAGAAGAAACAAGGGTACCTAACAAGGGTAAATCCTATGCTAGATTTCTCATGCAAGCCAACAGAAAATGAAACAGTATGAAAATGTAATAAACAATGTTAGAAAAACATCACCAATAGTAATAGACCAGGATCCTGTGAAATTTTCTTGATTAATTAATGCAAAAATAGTCACATACTCTGAGCTCAATGGCTAATACACTCTAGACTTTCTCCTCCCAGCCTACTACATTACAAACTACTCTGCTACTCCCTCCCAAGACTGTTCTAACAGTCAAACTAAATCCCTCTAACAACAATCGACAACAACCGAACCATAACCCTTACAATATGTTCTTGGGGATTCTTATAGGAGAAAAGAATAGCAGGAGTAGATGTAAACTTAAATGCATCATTAAAACTCTGAAGCAGCGAGAGGCCGAGGCCTCGTTTTGTTTTAAATATGTAATATTGAAAATTGTGACTCTTGATGAAAGATTCTGCTAATCTCTGCCAAAGTCGAAATTGCAAAAGTCGAAATTTGTCTTAGTATGTCTTTGATGTACCATGGCCTTTTACTTCGTGAATAAACCGAGGTGTATGGACAATTGTGAGGTCTACCATACTTCATAACAAATGCTTTGGTAGCATAGGACTGCTCCGTCAGGGTGGAAATCTTTACTTGGACTCAATGTAGACTGAAAAAATAATGTGTACCGTGTCCTTTCATGGAGAAAAACATTCTGCTGATTTGAACATCCCGATGATATGGTCTTCTGTGCATTGGACCTTCTGAGAGATCCACGGGGTCTTCGATTCTGGTACCCTTCCTTTAAATACATGGATTAAGGCTTAATATCTTCCCTGATGTGCATAAGAACTCCTTAATTCTGTACTGATACTCTTTGCCGCTTCAAACTGTCTCTGTCAGTGAAAAACCGAGCTTTAATGGTGCCAGAGAGCTTTTGCAGAGCTTGAACTCTGTCCTTTAATGAAATTTATGTTGCAAACACATTTTCGGACATCTTCCTGTAATACCAGGCTCTGGAATTCATCTTCTTCTGTGCACTGTGCCATTACAATAGTGCATATGAGTCATGGCGTTTTCTGCCTGCCTGTAACCCTGCAAAACATGAAAACTCGTTAGGAAAACCATGCGTGGGGAGGAAGGCAGCAGCGGGGGTGATGGTAATGACCGTGTAGACCGGTGAGGTGGCACAATAGTGCAGGGCGATGGTGGAAAATACAACGTAACAGTGGAAGAATGGCCATGGTGAAAGCTGGCGGACTGCGACGAAAAATTTAAATGCAAACCTTTGAAAAATGATCTCTGAATGAAATATGTATGAAATATAAAGAGGGCACAGGTCATCGTGATAAAAACACGTGGAGAGATGATGTGGTAGTGGGTCAGGGGTACGACTGCCTTGGGCTATCCCCCGCGCAACTTCGTGGAGCGATCACCGTTGGATGGGCAGCTCTGGATCAGACGGTGCACGTGCATATCGCGCTGGGTTTTCTGCCGAACAATAACACGTGATGGGGGGGAGGTTTTCAAATAGTGCTCGATACACGTGTCGTTCGGCCAGTGGAATCGCTCCGAAATTAGAAATACCGCCCGACCTCCGAAGGCGGTGCGATGGAAACCGGTGGATTTTGAACAGTGACCGTGGCACGTTTACGGGGACCATCGGGTGGGTGAAAAGGCCGACCATTGATCTGCGGGTAAATGAACGGTGGATGGTGCGATCAGAGGAGTGAACGGGTTGAACGGTGGAAGTTTTGGGGACGCGACGACCGTCCGATCTATACAGATCAACGATTTAAAACGCGCCCGATACATATTTGCGCTAATTTCTTTTTCAGGCTAGCGCGTGGTTTCGGCGCCCAGATCACATGGGGAGAGACGATTTTATGGGCCAGCCGAAGGGGGCTAAGATGTCATAAGGTGTGTTAGAATCCTATACCAATAGGTGTCATTTTTCATGATTGACTTGATGAACTATGCAATATGTTCATACCTTTTCCTTGTTGCAAAGGTTTTCCATATTATCAAAAATCAAAAAATTTAAAAAATGTAAAGAGGGTATACCTTAAAAGAAAAATCAAAGGGTGAAAAAAATAAAGTGGTCAAAAAAGTGAAAGAAATGAACCCAAAAAAAAAATAGACCAGGAAAGTGTGCAAGTATAAATGCCACTACTATTTCATTTTCTGTAATAAGAAATTGTGTGCAGCTTGTTAAACTTTTGCCACAATTTATGAAGAGTCAAATTATTTAAACTTGACTCATTCATCTTTCAATTTCCTGTTTTAGAAATAGAGAATAAAATCTAGCCAAACTGTTTAATCTTGGCAGATAAGTAGATAGGTAGAGTGAATAAAAAGAGCTCAACAGTTTAATCTGAGCCCTTGGATGTAATAAGGTTAGAACTAGATAGATTTCCATATGTAAAAGAAAAGTGTGATAAGGGTTTTCCAGTCTAAGTGCACCCTAATAAAGAAGAGAAAAAGGTAGGGTAAAGTAAGTAGGGTAGGTAGATGTTGTTGCAGAATTACATGTGATGAATGATGGTTCTAAATGTTTTCAATTTTTCTTTCATCACAAATTACAAGGGCATATACTACATTGGAAAAGTTCACCACAAAGAAAATTCAAGATTATTAACTTCCCCTTCATTTTTCCCTAAAGATTTCACTAATTTCCCCTAAAGTGCTAAGGTATTTGAAGATTAAAGGGGCTCAAGGCATTTCCTTGACTTTTGGAGGGACCGGACCCTCGGCCCAATAATTCAAAAAGACCTAAGTACTTGAAATCACCCATTATCACATTCATTCACCTCTCAAAATATTTTCCTAAGTAAAGTTCCATTTTACTTAAGAAAATCCTTCAATATTTCTTGAAAAGCCCTCAAAATCACTTGTTATTTCTAAGTCTAAGTGATGAAAGTATAATAATGTCATTTACTTTTGAATATTCACTTTCTTGGTTATATTTAAGTATTTTGAGTTTATTGTCCCTATCATATTAACTCTAATTTTATATATTAATTCCTATGAAAATCTACCTTTTCCTATTATATAAATCTTTTATAGTAATATCCCCAAACTCCTTTTATGACTTTTTAGCCAAAAGTATTTAACTCCTATTTATTCAAATCAAAAACCCACAATATACCTCCTTTTGGCTAAAATATAACATTAATTCTATTCTCGCCCCCTATGGTAAGAAAATCACATTGATTTAATTATCATATAATAAAATATATAAAAAACGTTTAAACATATGTATATATGTTTAAAACAAAAAATAAACCCAAAGTTTAATTAAAACCAAAATTTGAAAATAATCCATCCCCGCGCATTTTTCATCTCTGACCATACAAAAGAGATTAATTAATCCTCACGATTAATTAATGAATTCAACCCGCCAATCAGATCCCGCCCGATGAGTTTATTTAACGAATAATTACATTGGGCCTGCATCATTAAAACTCCGCCATCTCCCTGTCCCATCGACCATCCAATCGCCCCATCAAAGATCTACGGCCCTCATCCATTTCGCTGGCCATCCGCGTACGAAAGATAACGCGCGATGGCCAAACGGTTTTCAAACAGTGTCGTGCTACGTGTCAGTCGTTGTATCGCATCACTGCCCTTTCGCCTAAAACCGCCTTCGCTCATAAGCGGTGTGATAGAAACCACTTACCACCTTTCCGCTCGTGACATATCCACTGTACCATGCTGACGTCATCCAATAAAATAATAAAAAATTCCGCCACCCATTGACTTTGTGAATAAAACGAAATAAGCCCGTGTTTTTCATTTTATCGTTCACAGTGAACGACCAGACTCCCATGCAGTAAAACCCTTTGTAACCCAGCTGCGCTACCTAAAGCCTCTGTTAACCAATTCGAGCCTGGTTTACCTCCCAAAAATCATTCTAGATTCACTCCACCATTCAAATTCAAACAAAACCCCTGAACTTATAACTATCCTAATATTTTCTAAGAACAAAGATTAATCATAAAGAGAGAGCCCTCTCTGGATACATATTGGCTAGATTCTGTATCTGAAGGTTGGTTTGTGGTTACCTTGGACCCCTTTCCTCTTCTAACAACTTCAAGGAAAATCTGAGTGATAACATAGTGGCGACCATACTGGGGAACTGAATCATTTTAATTGTTACTATTTTTTGCTTATAAGCTACAGATAGAGCCTGAAGATCAGCCAGGTAGCCTTTGAACTGCTTTTTCTCTGCAATTGCATAGTAAATAAATGCTACTTCAGTCTATCTCTGGTCTAGCTTATAAACTGAAATTTGGTTTCAAACATTCAATCAGTTTCTCTAGTTCAATAAATCTTTAAGAAAATTTAAATCCAATATCTGAAACCTCTTAAAGAAATTATAGAAGTTGTTTTGAAAATTCATTAAAAAAAAAAATCATAAAATACTCAAAGTTTGGTTTCTTGAAGAACTAACTTTTTCTTCAAAATTGTTTTACAGGTTCAGATCTGATCTATGATGGTGGACAGTGATCAGACACACAAAGGTTAAAATCATCCACCTGGCGACTCCAAATCAATTTCACAATCAAGACTCCACTGGAGGAATGAACCTCAAAGAACAATATGGAAAGATCAAGCTTTCAAATTGGATCTTAATCCAAGACATTATGTTATTTCTCATTAAGAAATTTTTTCAATGTATATTGTATTTTATAGAAGATCTTAGATTAGTTTTTAGTTATTTTCCTTTTAAGATTGTAAGTAATAATTCTTCTAATCTCTTTGAGCGAATTTATTATGAATCTAATGATGATCATTTTCCAATTAAGAAGCCTCAAATAATCAAGACTGATCTTACAATCCCTGTACATATCCCTGTGCCATATAAAGTTCTAGATAGATAAAAGCCCCTTATTTTACCTCCTATACTCCATGATTTTCCTAAAAAATACTACAAGTATCTTCCTAGATTTGATGGAGAGAATGGTATCACTGCCCAAAAACATATTCAAGGTTTTGAGAATTATTTGGATTTATTTGAGATTGATGAAGATGATGTTAAAATCAGACCTTTTGCTCTTTCTTTGCAAAATAGAATAAAGAATTGGTTCAAAAATCTGCCTAATGCTAGCATCTCAAATTTCCAGCAGTTTATCAAAATTTTCCTTGATATATGGATAATCAAAGTTAATCATTTTGTGATCATGGAAGAATATAATAAATTAAAAAGACATTCAAATGAAACAATACAACAATTTTCTGACAGATTTAATCAATTTTATTATTCAATGCAAGAAAATATTAGACCTCCTCATGATTCAGCTCTCTTGCATTATCCAAGTGCCTTTGATCCAGAAATAGAATTTCGATTAAGAGAAAGAGATCCAAAAACACTTGTACAGATGCAGAACATTGCAGTCGATGTAGAAGTTAATCTGCAAATCAAACAAGAAAAGTTGAAAGCGGAAGAAGAGGAAATGAAAAACATTGCAGAAGTAGAACTCAACCTTTTGGTAAGAAAACTAGATGAAAGAACACATGAGATCACTATGAAAGATGAATTTTTTATTCAAAATCACCATGAAGAAATAGAAGAGGTTGATAGCCATGAACAAATTCCTGCTAATTCCAATTATCATAGATCAGAAAATGAATTTACAAATCAATATGAGGAAGAAGAATTTGTTGATCTAATGTGTATGTTTGATGACATTCCTTCTTTTGATGATTTGCCTAAATATGATCATTATGATGATAGTTATGTTCTCCAAACTCAAGCTAACTTTACAGAACAATCAGAAGCTAGTTTGTGGGATGAAGAAACTCAGTTTCAGCAGATTGAAGACAGTGATCAGCTAGTACAGATCAACCATGAGAATGAGGAAGAAAGAGCAGAAAATGTGGAAATAAGTGAAGATTATTTACCTCTTTGTTTTGCTTAATTTCAGTTCATTAGAGACAACTATCATGCCATCAATAATCAGCAATCTTTAGGAATTGTGATTGACAACAAAGAAGATAATGAAACTATTGATCAAGATTTTTCAGTTTCAAAATTGCAGTTATCAATTCCCATTGAAATAAATGATCAAATGACACAAGAAAGTTCCATAGCATTATTTTTTGAATCATTTCAATGTTTAAAGGAAATGTGGTATAACATATTTAATGAAAAGGATGAGAAACTTGGTGAAGTTTATGAAGTCTCATGGAAACCTATATGCTATAGGTTGCAGCCATTTTCCCAAGTTTTTCAGGATCCAATAGAAGATATGTTGAATATTGAAGGAATTCAAAGCATTCCTCTATTAACTAACTATGATTTTCAGAATCAAGATGATAAAGGATTCAACACTCAAACATTACAATCAGTAGGAATATCATCACAAATCTTATCTGAAAGTTTACAAGGAGATAAAGATGAAAATAACATTTCATATTCATGGTATGGAGGCCATCCAGAACAGATGTACAGTTGTTCAGATCAGTTAAACATCAGTGTATATATTTTGGAAGATCCTTTTGTACAATTTCTAGAGTCAACAAAGGAAATCAAGTGTTTCCTTATCCTCTCATTTTTTGACAAGTTTCTAATAGGTTGCAGAAGTGCAATTTTGATAATCAACAAGAAAATGCAACAAAATCTATCAAAGTACATAATGCTTGAATGGTTGCATTGTCTATTTCATTTTACCTAACTAGCAGTTGAACAGTAGATTGAGTAGGTAGATGAGTCCTAATAAGCTCAGAATTTTGAGCATTTTTTTTAGTTTTCAATTTTCAGCTAGTTTTTCATTAAGTTGGTTTGAAATCTTTTTGTGTGTTGTTTTAGTTTCAGATTAGATTTCAGTTTGCAGAAGACAGAAGACATTTACTGGTTCACCAAGGTCAATGGATGAGGACAAATGACCTGCTGTTCTTGACTTTTCACCAGGAAAAGCCATCCCCAAGTGGAGCCAGTGTTAGACTCCTATACCAATAGGTGTCATATTTCATGATTGACTTGATGGGCTATGTAATATGTTCATACCTTTTCTTGTTGCAAAGGTTTTCCATATTATCAAAAATCAAAAAATTTAAAAAATGTAAAGAGGGTATACCCTAAAAGAAAAATCAAAGGGTGAAAAGAATAAAATGGTCAAAAAAGTGAAAGAAATGAACCCCAAACAAAAATAGACCAGGAAAGTGTGCAAGTCTAAATGCCACTACTATTTCATTTTCTATAATAAGCAATTGTGTGCAGCTTGTTAAACTTTTGCCACAATTTATGAAGAGTCAAATTGTTTAAACTTGACTCATTCATCTTTCAATTTCCTGTTTTAGAAATAGAGAATAAAATCTGACCAAACTGTTTAATCTTGGCAGATAAGTAGATAGGTAGAGTAAATAAAAGGAGCTCAATAGTTTAATCTGAGCCCTTGGATGTAATAAGGATAGAATTAGATATATTTTCATATGTAAAAGAAAAAGTGTGATAAGGGTTTGCCAGTCTAAGTGCACCCTAATAAAGAAGAAAAAATGGTAGGGTAAAGTAGATAGGGTAGGTAGATGTTGTTGCAGAATTACATGTGATGAATGATGGTTATAAATGTTTTCAATTTTACTTTCATCACAAAGTGCAAAGGAAGATACTTCATTGGAAAAAGTTCACAGCAGAGCAAAGTCAAATTATTAACTTCCCCTATCATTTTCCCTAAACATTTCACTAATTTCCTTAAGTACTAAGGTATTTGAAGATTAAAGGGGCTCAAGGCATTTCCTTGACTTTTGGAGGGACCGGACCCTCGGCCCAATAATTGAAAAGACCTAAGTACTTGAAATCATCCATTATCACATTCATTCATCTTTCAAAAATATTTTCCTAAGTAAAATCCCATTTTACTTAGAAAAATCCTTCAATATTTCATGAAAAGCCCTCAAAATCACTTTTATTCTAAGTCTAAGTGATGAAAGTATAATAATGCCATTTACTTTTGAATCTTCACTTTCTTGGTTATATTTAAGTATTTTGAGTTTACATTGTCCCTTTGTCATATTAACTCTAATTTATATATTAACTCCCTATGAAAATCACCTTTTCCTATTATATATAAATCCTTTTATAGTAATATCCCCAAAACCCTTATATTATGACTTTTTAGCCAAAATTATTTAACTCCTATTTATTCAAATCAAAAACCCACAATATACCTCCTTTTGGCTAAAATATAACATTAATTCTATTCCCGCCCCCCATGGTAAGAAAATCACATTGATTTAATTATGATATAATAAAATATATAAAAAACATTTAAACATATGTATATATGTTTAAAACAAAAAATAAACCCAAAGTTTAATTAAAACCAAAATTTGAAAATAATCCATCCCCGCGCATTTTTCATCTCCGACCATACAAAAGAGATTAATTAATCCTCACGATTAATTAATGAATTCAACCCGCCAATCAGATCCCGCCCGATGAGTTTATTTAACGAATAATTACATTGGGCCTGCGTCATTAAAACTCCACCATCTCCCTGTCCCGTCGACCGTACAATCGCCCCGTCAAAGATCTACGACCCTCATCCATTTCGCTGGCCATCCGCGTACGAAAGATAACGCGCGATGGCCAAACGGTTTTCAAACAGTGTCGTGCTACGTGTTAGTCGTTGTATCGCATCGCTGCCCTTCCGCCTAAAACCTCCTTCCCTCATAAGTGGTGTGATAGAAACCGCTTACCACCTTTCCACTCGTGACATATCCACTGTACCATGCTGACGTCATCGAATAAAATAATAAAAAATTCCGCCACCCATTGACTTTGTGAATAAAACGAAATAAGCCCGCGTTTTTCATTTTATCGTTCACAGTGAACGACCACACTCCCATGCAGTAAAACCATTTGTAACCCAGCTGCGCTACTTGAAGCCTCTGTTAACCAATTCGAGCATGGTTTACCTCCCAAAAATCATTCTAGATTCACTCCACCATTCAAATTCAAACAAAACCCCTGAACTTATAACTAGCCTAATATTTTCTAAGAACAAAGCTAAATCATAAAGAGAGAGCCCTCTCTGGATAGAGATTGGCTAGATTCTGTATCTGAAGGTTGGTTTGTGGTTACCTCGGACCCCTTTCCTCTTCTAACAACTTCAAGGAAAATCTGAGTGATAACAAGGTGGAAAATGGATTTTGGCCCATTTTAATGAAACTTGAGGGTAGAATTAGGTAACGATAGAGGGAAAAAGGGGAAATTCGACCACATCAGGGGTGTATGTGGGATTTAGAGGGGGACTTTGGGATATTCAGGAGGACTAGGGGAGGGATTTGTGGGTAAAAAGGGGAACTTTGAAAAATGGAAAAAGGGTCGAAAAGGGACATTTTACAGGGATACAAGGGGCAAATGTAGGCCTTTGGGAGTGCAATTTTTTGCAATCAGAGAGGCTTTATAATGGGAATCAGCAGAGGGGATTTATAAAAGGACAAAGGCACAAGGAGACTTCAAGGATGATGTGTTTTCAAGGGAAATGCATTCCTTGAAGGCTCAAAAACATTTTAGCCCCCTGTTTGCTTGTCAAAAAATTCATAGGGGGCTAACATGGTGTTTGAAAATAATGACACAAGGGTAGTTGTGCCATTAGACCCTTCGGAAGGTAAACGTTATACGGAACCCATACCTAGGGGGGAAGATGTGGATTATATCTATAAGTTGACGGCGCGAGACGCAGACAAGCCAACCAAGGGTGAAGTACTTTGCTACGAAGGGGATACTGAGGGCTTGTCTGATCTTGATGAGGAAATAGAGACTTGGCAGAATTGGTTACGTGATGTATCCATGCTGCGTTGTCTTCTTATCACAAAAGAATTCCTCTCTGTGGTCCCAGAGGTAAGGATCCGGACAAATCCAGGCTTGGGAAACTGCTACAAACCCACTCCGGGAAAAGGTCAGGCTAATCCACGACAAACTAACAAGCTTCCTACGACAGCTGTAGGCTCAGCAGGTAGAGGACCCATGCATTGGGCCACCTCTATAGTGACAAAGCAGCTACGGGTCAGGCGAGATGCTTTGACAACAACCCCCCTTGGAGCCTCAGTTGCACAGACGATAAGGTTCTCTTGGTCATGGGTCATGAGTTGCCTAGGAAACAAGCCTGTGTTGGGAGGGGACATGCAGTTGTCACAAATTGGTAACCCTAGTGTGACAAGTAAGGCAAGATCACTAGGGACGCAGAAACTAGCCGTTGGAACAATATCTACTGGTAAAAAGAAAAAGTTACCGTTGGGGGAGGCGGCCCTCGAGCCTTTCACAGAAAAAATTACGGGAAATGTTTACCATTCCTTGGGGAACCCACCCCGAATAGACTTTAACTCTCCATTTCACGATTGGAAATACTTTAAAAAGGGAAGGATAGTCCAACTAGAGGTATTGTCTTACTTATGCAACTGGCATGCCGCAAGCGTCTTGTGGAAGCACTGGAGCAACAGGCTTTTGCATAACCGTAGTGTCTCTCTCATGTCTAGTCAACCTACGCCATCTGATAGTAGTCACCCAGGGCTGGGATTCATTTTTCATGCAAGGATGCTGGTTACTACCCCTGTCGAATCCTCAACCCCGACGGAGCATGATGTTGAAGAAGTCCTGGAGGTTGAGTCTGAATTGGAAGAATTTCCCCCCACACCGGTCACAAGGAAAGGCAAGGAAAAAACACAAGGTTCGGGGAAAACCCCGAAAGCAGCAAGAAAGCCTCAGAGTTCTCCAAGACATACCAGGCCCCCACCAGTATCACCTTCATAACAAGACGAATAGGAGGGTGCTCTGCCGGCTAACCCGATCAAGTGGTTACCCCCCTTCGTTCACCCACGAAGGCCATGTACACGAACGCCAAAAAACTTGGATGGCTTGGTCACATATCTACAAACCCCCTAACCCCAGGAGAAGTCCCCGTCCTTAGCGATGCTTGCGGGCGCCTCCATGAGGTCAAGTTTGATGATCACGATTTGGCAGATTATGACACCCTCCTAGAGTTGGCCCCCACATTATACTTTGATACCATCCATAGGGATGATGGAATCACAGTAGTACCTTAGTGCTAGGTATGTGGCTTGGCAGGATCTATACTTTTGAATCTGCTCCGAATGCCGCACTTTGGCCATTACAATGTCACAGATCAGTTGGCTCGCCAGTTACTCACCCTCATTCATGATGGTTTCTTATGGATTCACGAGAGGGTCCCTATTGATGCTGCGTTGATCCATAATATTACAAGCCTCCCGATGCAAGGGCCACACCCACTCGTGTAGGTCGGAAAGAAGTACGAAGCAGCTTATACTATGTTTGTACGGGAGACCTACGTGGTACATCGAAATCAACGTGGATTTGTGATCCAGACTATCAATGACCCTCCCACACAGATGGTACTCAGATCTTAGCCTGCAAGCTAATGAGGAAGTGCCAGGTTGTGACTGTCCCCACCTATGTGATCCAGCTAGTCGGACAGTGCACGAAGGGCGTTTTTTTCAATTGGGCTCAATACTTGTGCGAATAATTTCTAGCTAACATCCACGAATCCCAGGAGCAAGGGAAATATTTCTTCTATTCGTGGTTATTATTCCTAATAGCGCTAGTTGCCTGGGACAAACTCGAGGAGTCGGTCCTTCCTGAGCTCCCCCCTAGGATATGCGAAGGAGCTTGCTATGCTTGCTTATGGGACTCTAAGGATAAGCAGCACATCAAGGATAACAAGGTCTTTTGGATCCTCTTCCAGAGCAGTGTCGCAGCCGCCATAAACTCCTGACCCCAACTATCCCTGACAATATATGACAAATACAAGAATGTTACTGCGTTCCAAATTACCATGCACCATGTCCGAATTCGCAGCCTCACCAATAAGATATGGATGAAAATCCCTTATATGGTAGCAGATGAAGAAATTGACCTATTGATCTCACTATGGCCCCCTGCCTAGAGAATAGGCCTCACCAACACCCCTGGGGAGACCGCGGCACCCCACCAGCAGGCCCCGGCTGCAGCCGAGCCCAGGGGTAACCCGTCACAGCAGCCCGCCGCAGCTCAGTCCTAGGTAGGATCTGACAGAGCTACCACCCCTCCCCTAGGCACTAAGAGATATGGGGAACTGGTACCAGGACCCAGAAAGAAACATCATGCCCACCGTGCGCAATACGATGCTATGGTCACACTAACGGAAGATGACCTTGAGAAAATCGTGGACACAGTCACCTTGGCTACGGAATATAAGTGAGCATTTGTCGAGGCCCAGTGACAGGTCGAGATCGACTCTCTCTAGGCCGAAATCTGTGCTCTTCGGATCAAAATTGATACACTCCCAACCAACATTGGCTAGGCACACCCCCTTTTAGTTGACAGTAGGTCAAAGCCACTCGGGGAGGCCAGTCGTCTCTCGGATATACCTAGCGGTTCCCTGGTAGGAACGCAGCCCCCGACAGCCACAAGAACTCAGCTAGACCTGGCTAAGCTATCCCATGCAGCCCTACAAGGCCTTCATCACACTGTCTTCCAGGAGTTTCTCTACTGTGATCACCAAGTACACCAACAACTTAGTACAACTGAACACACCATTACGCAGCAGGCTGCTGATTTTCTCCTGGCTGTGTCCCAACAGGTGGAGCTTGAAGATATGATCCACCAGCTCTGTACAGAGGTTACAGATGAGATCTCAGCTGCAAACACGTCTCGAGATAAGGTGGAAAAATTGGCTAAAGCCCTCAAAACGTCTTGGCTTGAAATACACACTGTCAAGACACAATTGGAACAAAAAATCACTGACTTGCAAGCCAAACTACAGCCTGAAACACCCTCGTAAGTCTGGGCCCATCGTACCGTCTTAGTCACCGACGCGACAACTATTATTTCAGGGAAAATTTCTCAAGGTGCCAAGCTACTGGAGTCATCCATACAACTCTGGACTAGGGTCCAATGCTATCCAATCCTTCAACAAATCAATCAGGACTTACGAAAAAAGGAAGAAGCCTTCGAACATATCAACGCCACACTGCCAAATTTGGTACCTGCCCAGCGTTTGGCACGATTAAAAACCAACAATGATCTCCAAGATGAGATTGAGACACTCCCGCATAAACATCACATCATGGCAGAATGTCTAAAGCCTTGGGTTGCCACAGCCCTCCGACTATCACAAGACATTGAGGGCGTGATTAAGTGACTTAATCATATTCTTGACAGCGTTACCACGGCAACTGGAGGACTGACCTCCCAAAAGCTAGTAGATCTGGCACATAATGCTGATATCCAAAGTTAGGATGTACTCCCTCTGCTCAACAATGCTCTCGATACCTTGCATGCGCAGATCGAGGCTGCACCACCACAGTGACTCGGGACGAGTCACAAGATTGTGTTAGGGGACTGTTGGAACAGGGTCTCTTACGAGCTCTGAAACTGGTCCATTTTGAATACTTTTGATTAGATTTAATCGAGCACGGGGGTTTTGGGGTAGGTCAAAGCCCCGAAAGCATTGTAATGGGTAAAAGGGTAAACTAGGGGTCCGAAAACCATGGTTTGCGGACCATAGGAAAGTCTAGGCTAGATTATTATAAATAGAGGAACGTTTTGTATTATAAGAGAGAGAAAAGAAAGAGCTATTGATGCGAACCATGGTTTAAGCTATCTGTTGGGTTTTTGGGGAAAGGACTCTTGCTGGTTGTGTGCATGGAGATCCAAGTCCAGCTGTGTGCGGACCTTGCTGCTGTGTGTGCAGGCTGGGAAGGGAATTATTAGGAGGAATTGATGAATGAATGAATAAGAAGGGTTGATAGAGAATTGAATCTATGAGTACTCTTTGTGTGAATAGTTGGTAATTACTACATTATGCATTTTCTGTATTTAAGCTGCGAAGATCTGTGTAAGTGTGTTTTCTGTATCTGGATCTGTTATGTTCTGTTTATGCAATGCTGTGCTACTGTCATAAAAGCATATAATTATAGATCTAGTGCACGTGGATGCAAATAGAGACCTAATTTACCCTACGCAGGACAGGGTAATCTGGGGCCTAGCGCAGCTCTGCTTGCCTTACATATCCTTTCTTAGGGTATGGAAACCTGGTTCCAGCACCCACCCATACTACTTCGGGTGAGACTTTGACCTGTGCAAGCAGGTCACTGCCGAAAGGGCCAGTAGTATAGGGGTTTTTTGGCAAACCTTGAGCTCCAAACCTGGGTTAGGACCCCTCGAGCCAGCAAATAAAGTGTATGCAACCTCAGTGGTAATGGTTTTTTCCAAGTGTCATCCAAAGAAGTTATCTTCCAAGTGTCATTTTTAGTTGGTTACTCCTACACTTTTGTAGATAAAGGTCCAGGCATCCTTTTCAATTGGTATTTGTACTTTTATTGGAGGATTTTTTTCCAAGACATGAGGAGCAGTCAACCACCTCACCTTAGCCATTTCGATCTCCATGATTATCATGCTTTATCTTCATTCATGTACCAGCAAAATTTTGTATTTTAGACTACTTTTCTGTTATGTTTAATATCAGCTTTACTTTATGTAGAAGATTTTAATAAGTCCATACAAGATACTTGCACTTTTTGTGGAAGCAAAAACATAACACCTTTTATATACTATCTAAAGAAATGAAGAAGAGGTTCGTTAGATGTTCATCTTATTGCATCCTGTGTTGTATATTTTTGAGCTTATAATATAAAAATGCACTCTTGAGGACTTATCAATGATTTGATGTGTGTATTGTCTATCTCCTTATGTGTTTCCATAATTTATAGTTTCATTCCAGATTCTGATCTACATATGTTGTTTCATGTTTTTGTTAGTCTCGTGGTATAGTTGTACATGATTATCTAATTTTTTAAGTCTTGTTTTACAAGCTTTCTAGATAAGATATTTATGGTGTATTATTCATAACCTTTCACTGTTACATCAATATTTAAATGTATGATGAGATTCTTGTATGTCTTGAAGAAGCCTTCTTTCATCAATACATTATATGTCTAAAATATTTTGTCTTCTTTTCTTCTTAACAACTGACTTCTATTTTTTAGACCCACTATTCTTGCACATTATCCTAACCATTAAAATACAAACTTATCTTTGCTACGGCATCAAACAGTAATACCCTCATATGTTTGAGTGATTTATCAGTTCCAAACCCTTTAGTTTTCTAGTGTGTGTGAGAATCTCAACCACTTTCCAAATCATAATTCAACTATAAGAAGACCCCTTGAGCTTAAGATGTGTCTGGTCAAGCGCTTGTTACAATCCAAATTTTGATTCCAATGCTAACATCTTTTGGTGCGTCTGCCGGGAGACAAATAATTTGAACTCAGTATTCTCCTGAAGCTTTTTTACATGAATTCCTAGTACTAGTTTTTAAAGGTGAATAAAAACTAGTCGCTCTTTCTAATTGTAATTTGTTCACCTAGCGACTCCACAAAGAGGACAAGGGGTTTCAAGACTTCCTACTACAAGAAGAAATCATAGATCACCTGTTGTGACCCTAGTCTCTAACCTAGAAAATATCATAAAGGATGCAAGAGGGAAACATAAATAAGATAAAGCTACATCACATTCAGTAAAAAAGGTGCATTCAAAGTACATTTCAAAAGAAAAGGTACCATAATCTATCTTAGAACCTAAAGAAGTTTCTGTTTCAAAAGACTCTACTAAGATATTTCAAGTTGAAAATTCTTCTATAAAAGACAAAGTAGATGATGTTAGCCTAGATTTAGTTGAAATTATCTCTCAGTCATCATTTAGTAAATAAAAAACAAGTATTATTCTAGTGAAAGAAGAAAAATCATAGGTTTTAGGTGTTAGTGAAGAAAATAAAAAAAATAGAAGCCTTTGTGTTGACATAATGGGAATTAAAACAAGTATTGGAAATTGCACCCTTCCTAGATAGGGCTATTTTAATTGAAGAAGATATTAAAACAATTCTAAGATTTCTTAAAAATCATCCGGAATATTAGTCCTCTATTAGCCCACAATAAGAATACTTTCCTTTATTTCAAGACCCAGCTATTGGCTCATCCTCTTATCATCAAGGAGAAGGTAACCTTACTGAAAATTTGATTTTTAATCTCTCTGAATTTTTAGCTCGACAGAAAAAATTTGAAGTTGCCCCAATCCTTCAAGAATCTACATATGAATCTGATTCTCCTGGAGAGGTTGAAATAAAGTCTTCTGCTATTCATTTATTTGAATATCCATTGTTTTCTGCTCCAAATCTTGAAGAAAAAGTGCAAGAAATTCAATCTTCTGCCATTCCAAAACAAATACGCTCTCCACAAACTATAATTTCTAGCACTCAAAAATCTGCATTAATAAGTCTTCCTCTATTTGTACCTCAACAAGTCATGGCTCAACCTCCTCCTATAATGATGCAACAGATTGTTGCTACAAGATATGCACCACTCGCTCTTCCTCAACATTTTCATCCTCTTCCTCAAGGGGATTATTTGAAATATTTTCCCATATACACAGGGTAGGGAGAAGGAGTATCTTCTGAAGAACACTTAGTTTCATTTTACAATTACTCTGATAACCAAAACATTGAACATGAAGATGTTTGGTCTAGACTCTTTGTTCAGAGCTTGGATGGAGAAGCTCGTAAGTGGTTTAGAAATTTTCCACCAAATTCAATAACAAGAATAGATGATTTGGAGGAAGTATTTGTAAAAAAATGGGGTGACTATAAGGATTACTTGTATTACCTTACAGAGTTTGGAGCTTTAAAGAAGAATACTAATGAGTCACTGGAAGACTTTACAAAGAGATTCAATAAAGTATATCAAAATATTCCTGTAGAAGTCAAACCTCCTGAAACCACAACCATGATAACCTTTGCCAATTCCTTAGACTCCAAGTTTGAATTGTGGTTGAGAGCTGAGAAGCCACAAACATTGGTAGGTATGCAAGAGGCTACTATTGGAGTGCAGTCCAATATTATGGCCTCAAATAAACTGAAAATTGAAGAGGGGAAAGGAGAAAAGGATAAAAGGAAAATGAAAGAGGAGAAAACATCTTCTTCCTATAAAACTTTCACAGCTGGAGAAAATCTTGATCAAATATCTAATTTGATTAAAGATCTTGCTTCCAAAATGAAAAAAACTGGAGTTAGAAAATAGGCCTGCTATTAGGCCCATACAAAATGAAGGAAACAAAAATCAGGCTCCTTTTAGGAGACCCTTTCATCCTCAACAAATTTTACAATGCCCAAGAAGAAATCTTGATGATCAAAATGCTCAGCTTCCACTGAATAATTTTGCTGAAGAAAATCAGTAAGAAAAAGAAGAGGAAGATGAAGATATAAATCTTGTTGGAGGGACATCAAAGTCTACTTGTTTGACCTTGCAAGAGTATGAATATCATTATAGGATAAATATATTTTTAGATGATTAAGATGCTCATATTCTTGTCCAAAATGAGAAAAATAAGGCTGAACATCAGACAAGAAATTATAGTTGAGGTCTAAAGGGGCTGTCCAACAACCCCAACGAAAATAAGATTTTGAAAAACATGCTGCCAAACAAAAGGAAGAAGTTAATGATGTTCCTCCATCTCCTAACCTTGCCCCAATCATTAAAACTACGATAAGAAATAAATATTTGGCTCCTCCTAATTTCAGTTTCAAGTCAAAATTGAATAAAATCAAGATTCTTGTTCTGCTCCTTGAATTGTTGAAAAGTCCAGCCTACAGAGAGTCATTTAAAAGTATGTTACATCCATATATTGCTCCTGATTCATTTAATCTAGAGGATGAACATCCTACCATCTGCTTGGGCAGCCATTTACAAGATCAAAATGATGATAATCATGCACCTTTTTATCTTTCACTCAATATTCGTAACAAATTGCTGCATAACTGCCTATAAGATTCCAGGGCCTCTCACAATCTAATGCCTAAGAAAGTGATGGATGAACTAGGACTAGAAATCACTAAGCAATACCATGATATTTACACATTCGAATCTATAAGGGTCAAGCGTTTAGGAGTGATCAATGATTTGGTAATTTCTCTTACCCAGCTCCCCATGAAAAGTCTAGTGATGGACATAGTAGTTGCAGGCATCCAATCTAGATTTGCAATGATTATTTCCAAATATTGGTCCAAAAAGTTGGGAGGTACTCTTCAAATGGATATGACATATGCCACTATCTCAATCTTTGGAGGAGAATTCAGGAGATTGTATAGGGAAAAAAAAATGGATTATATCATAAGTGATCAGAAAAATCCCTCAAATCATCCTATATATGCAGAGGAGAAGGATATAGGGTCATCCATATTACACCTTGCTGCTGATGACAACAATTTTCAGCCTGAAATTAGGAAAAAACAAAATTTGCAAGTCACAAAAGAGAAGAATTTAGAAGCAGAGCAGATCTGGAAATTATATTTTGATGGAGCCTCATCATGAGAGGGATCAAGGTCTGGTGTAGTTCTTATTTCTCCCACTGAGAAAGTATTGAATCTATCATATAAATTATAATTTGTCACTACCCATAACATTGTTGAGTATGAAGCACTTATTTTGGGCATAAAGGCAGCAATATATTTAGGAGATGAACATTTGGTTGCTTTTGGTGATTCGAAATTGGTGGTATAGCATATGAGAAGCTAGAACTAAATATGTCAAGTTGCTGAAGCAATATGCAAACAGTTTTGCATGGTCCTATAGTGATTTGAAGACATATGACAAAATTATAATGGAATTAAAATAGAAGCAAAGCCTGTAGCACAGACTTGATAAGACATATTAATCCTATGATGCTCCCTATTATTGAAAAGGAAATCAGAAAAATGTGGGAAGCCAAAATAATTCAGCCTTTAAGATTTTCCAATTGGGTAGCTAATATAGTCCTAGTTCGAAAGAAGAATGGTGAGATTAGAATTTGTGTTGATTTTCATAATTTGAACCAATGTTCACTGAAGGATAACTATCCTTTACCCAAAATGGATCATATTTTGCAGAAGTTTGTAGGCTCAAAGAGGTTGTCAATGATAGATGGTTTTTCAGGGTACAATCAAATATCAATTGATAAACAATTCAGAGAGAAAAAAAATTTCACTACACCCTCAGGAAATTTTATGTACAATACAATGCCTTTCGGTTTAATGAATTTCGGTGCAACATTTCAGCAGGAAATGGATATTGCCTTTGCAGGGGAAAAGGAAAAATTTGTAGTCATTTACTTGGATGACATAACAATCTTTTCAAAGTCTGATGAGGATCATTTAAGACATTTGTAGCAAGTGTTTGATAAGTACAGAAAATTTGGTTTGTCTTCATACCCAAATAAATCATGCTTCGCTGTTCAAGAAGGAAAACTATAGGGGAACATAGTGACAGAAAATGGTATTTGAATTGAACTAGGGAGAGTTAAAGCTCTATAGAAAATTGGTTTACCCAAAAATAAGAAAGAGTTACAGTCATTTTTGGGTAAAATTAAAATTTTGAGGTGTTTTGTTTCGAACCTTGTAGAAATAATTAAACATTAAATGTCTTGTTAAAGAAATATGCAGAGTTCAAATGGAAATATGAATCAAAAAATTCTTTCATAACAATCAAATCTGCCTTGATTGAAGCCCTAGTGTTAATCAACCCTAATTTTGAGAAATATTTTATGACTTTTTCATATGCTTCTGAGAAAACTATTGCAACATTTTTACTTCAAAAGAACAAAGAAGGCTTGGAGCAGCCTATTTATTTTTTCAAACATGCATTAAGAGATGTTGATTTAAAGTATAGCTTGATTTAAAAACATTCATATGCATTGGTGAAGGCTTTAAAGTATTTTTGAGTTTATGTTTTGCATTCAAAACTCATTGCTTTTGTGCCAAATATTGTTGTCAAGGATGTATTGTTGCAACTAGATACAGATGGCAGGAGGGGAAGATGGTTAACAAATATTATGGAATTTGACATTGAAATCAGACCTACTAAGTTGATAAAGGGATAGGGCTTAGCCCACTTGATGGAAGAATCAAATTGCAAAGCTCTAAATCTGAACATGGAGGTAGCTGAAGAAACATATAAAGAAGGTATATATGATTATCCTGAAATATTTTATTCCAAATTGGTATAAGGACATAGTTTACTTTTTATTAAATCTTAGTTGTCCTCCAGAAATGGAAAATGGAAAATCATCTTTATTGGAAAGACCCTCTAGGAGTTTTGTTGAGATGTGTAGATGAAGTTGAGTTACAGAACATTATGTCAGAGATACATGCAGGAGTGTGTGGTGGAAATTTATACTAGAAAGCTACCGCAAATAAAATTCTACGAGATGGCTATTATTGGCCAACTCTTTTCTCTGATGCTTTTTCTAAAGTCAAGGCTTGCAATGAGTGTAAAAAGTTTGCTGGTAAGCAGAAGCTTCTTCCACTTCCTCCCATTCCTATTTCAGCAGACACTCCTTTCCAGAAGTGGGGGCTAGAATTCATTGGTGAGATTCATCCGCCATCATCAGGACAACACAGGTGGATTCTTACAGCCACAGACTATTTCACCAAGTGGATTGAGGCTATTCCAACTAGAAATGCCATTGACACGGTAATAATTAAATTTCCGTTGGAAAATATTATGTCTAGATTTGGTTTCCTTCAAAAGTTGGTGATTGAAAATGCAATGGCTTTTAAATATGCCAAGATGAAATTTTTTTGTCAGAAGTATAACATTGATTTGACTTATAGATTTGAGGCTTCTGCGATGATTATCTTGTGTAGAGAATTTTTTCGGTTTAATCGCATCCATTTTTGTTGATTTGACTCATTATACACCTTATTACCCCCAAGGTAATGGGTTAGTTGAGTCATCGAACAAAATCTTGGTAAGAATCATAAAGAAGATGATGCTAGAAAACAAAAGAAATTGGGATACTGTTAGGTGGATAAATCGTTCTTGTAGACAAGAAGGATCTCCCTAGTATCACAAGGATAGCTAGAAACAAACAGGACAATTTGTAAACTATTTTCTCTAGATTAAATATGATTTAGAATTTTTTATGATGAAGAAAGGACCTACCTATGATCCAATGCTAGTTGAATTCTTCTTTCCTGTTGCTCCAAGAAGTCACCTCTTAAGATCTGCAAACAAAGACATAGAAGAGGATCAACAACACCTGCAACATATACTAATTCAGAAATCACAAATCTATCTTAATGATCAAGGAATTTAATAAATAAGCTATTTAAGTAAATACATAAACAACTTATTGAGAAAAAATGATCCAATTGTATTATCTTTAAATAAAAGAAGGAGTCTTACAACCGTGTTCTCCTTGATGTCATACAGGTCCTTTCGGGGGTTCGGAAAAAACGTTTTCCTTTAGTCTGACAAGCCCTTCCACTCTTCGAACCAGCCTAACTATGAGTATGTAATCGTTCTCACAGCTAGCAAAAGAGTATGTTTCTTCAGCAATTCCCTTCTCTATCGTAGCTACCAAGTACAAAGCAAGTACTAAGTGTATACAAAATGCATAGAGAAGTTTTACATATGTGAGCATGTACCCTTGAGACTGAACCAAAGCTTCAATTTATAGGAGAAGGAAAGTGGTTGTAGCTCCAAAATGGAAGGGATAGAGTCCCCTTATCAAGGGATTAAGTTCCAAAATCCAAGGAATAGGCTCCTTTTATGAAGGAATTAATGTTCATGATAATGGAGGGAGTAAGGCTTCGACTGGATAACGCATTCTAGAAGCTTCCAGCTGGGAGAATATTCGACCAACTGGGCTTCTATAATTTACTTTCACCTTCAATTTACCTTTTACAGGGATCCACACTTATAATGAAGAAAACGTGTAGTCGGCTCCGCATTTTTTGGAGCAAAAGAGTGTGGCGTCGCAGGTAAGACTAAGGAAAAGTGCGGTACAAGTATTTTTATGATTTTTACAAGCTTTTCTCCAAATTCAGAACTTGGTTTAGAAACTTTAGGGTTGTAGACTTCTAAGGGAGCATTATATAGGTATTGATGAACCCATATAGACATTAAAATGTCATGGTGACAAAATAATGTGTAACAGATTTCCCCCTAAAGCACGAAATCTGAGATAATTCGAAGAGTGAAGTGCTTTATCATTCCAAGGATTGCTTGTGGACGCCGGTTGGAACCTGTAAAAACATTCAATGCAAACATATATGTATATATATATCATTGCTGAGGTAGGCATTCCCATACTCAGAGAAAAAACTAACTAAATCAAATCTTAACTAAAATGTTCCGGTATAGAAATGATTCTAATATTACATCAATAGTAGACACATTATGGACACAGCCATTTTTCATGAATAGTCTACTGTATAATGAATAATAAAATTTCTCGCAGCCTGGATGGTGGAAACTAGATCCAGGGTCTTGATTTACGTAACCTAACTAGTATGATTCTATCCATGCGATTGATTGTGTTGAAGTGGAACATGGTAGAAACCACTTGATTACCAGTCAATGATGTGAACTGTTAACAAGTGTGAGAGAAACCACCAATAATGAAAATGGCTCTCAAAGTACTCAGCACAATCCATGAAGTGTGAATAAATGATTTGAAGTCAAACACTTCACACAATCATTCGATCGAAGATCAATGATGCAATCTATCATCGAAGGCAAGAAATCTGCCATTAGGGCATGTATATTTCAAGGTACTGAAGGATTCTAGATCAACTTCCTAGATGATATGTTGTCTTCGATAGAAAGTGAACCATTATAGGAAAGCCCACGACATGAAGCCATTAGATCAAGTTTTGTAGAAATATTTTACAAGGACTGACCCAGGGATGGTCAACGCAAATGGAGACACATGTTTGCAAATAAGTGGTTTGTTTGAACTATCCTCTTGAACACATAACGACACTGCAGATGGTTTGGTGACAACTGACCTAAAGCTAATATCGAGAAACCGGATGAAGACTTTCAATGTGGTTTGATTAACTGATAGGTAAAGGATTTTCCCAACCCAGGTGGAAGTGTGACAAAAAATGTCATGTTCAAGAGTGGTATACTGCTTTTAAACAAAGTATGACAACTGGATCCATTTTCTCTCTTTTCCCCCACCATTTCTAGAAAGTACCTCTTTATTTTTGGCAAGCTTGAGGAGGATAACATTTTCTTGTTATATAAGCTCATCCTTCGGATGAGTCCAAATTAGTTTAAAAATTGAACCCTAAGAAGGAGTGGTTCATTCCTATTTGTAATTTACAGGTCCTTTACTATTTAAATTTTAAGGAGTCCAGTATAGGAAAAACTTGGTGTTTTTCAATTTTAGGGAGTTAGAAGAAAAACATAAGGAAACTCTGTGGGTGTACTTTTTCGTAAATTTAGTCTCTCAAGCATGAAAAAGGATAAAATAATACAGGGGAGAACTCTATTGACCATGATTAGTCAACGTATACCTTTTTTGTAAATAGTCCATTTCAGTCTGGAAAAGGGGTAAACTTATATTGAATGGATGACTATTCATTTTCTTTAACGAGTTCGAATAGTCAAGCACTCAACAATATTTTCATATTTAGAGAATCTAAAAAGGGCTTAAAAGAGAACTCAAATTTTTTCTTTTTCATAATTTTTACTGAGTTTGAAAAAGGGATAAAAAGTGTACTCCTTTGTCAAAAATGATCATTTTACCCAAAAAATCCTGTATTCTTCACAAAAAACTCAAAAATTAAACATACCTAATTATGATTAATAAAAATAATTCGGAAAACAACTTTTTAAAGTGAAAAATAAAAAAAATTATATTTCATTTATTCAAAAAATCTTATAAAAAGGAGTTTTTCTAAATCATTTTTACCATTTTATTCCAGAGTGAAATTTGAGAGCTTTTTGTGAAAAACGTTCCAGAGGAGATTACGGAAAATTCGCCCGTCGGAATCGAAAATCATCAGCTTCGAGTAATCCAAATCATCCTCGCCTTCATTTTTGTCCGTTCATTTTCTTAATTTAGGGCTTAAATTGATTTTTAAGGAAAAAAATATGTTCAAAAATTTGCTCAAGGGGGTTCGCAGGTAATACATATGACACCTGTGGACCCCGAAAATTTTCAAAGAGAAATTTTTTGTGGTCCCGCACTTTATGCATAAGACACATGCGGATCCATGCATTGTTTTTGTGAAAAAACTGCAGAGGCACCGTAAAGAAAATAAAATGATTGATTCTCTCCAAAATAAACCAAATTTCTTCACTCAAATTGTTCCTAATCGTTCAATTTGTTCATTGCAGGACATCTACAGTGCTTGAGTGGAGAGAACGTGAACATGAAGAGGTTGATGAGGCTGCTATGGTACATCCACCCACATTATGAGTATTGAGGGAATATAGTTTGTATAAATTCAGGGCTATTCAGGGCATGAGGGCCTAATTAGATTTACTTACCTGGTTAGTAAACAAATGGGATGTCCAAGAACAATGCTTCATAATTGGGGATCACCGGCTCGAAATTGAGCTAGAAGACATATATTTTCTCACTGGTTTATCAAAGAGAGGTGAACCAATTTCTTTTTTTGGGGCTAGGGCAAGTGGCCAATCTATCGCTAGCCTTCAGCAAGAGTTTTACAATGAGTAGGTAGATCCCAAAGATAAATGGATTGATATAAAAACAATCATCCGTATTGAACTTAAAGTGGCTGCATTTAATATAACTCGGTTGTGTGGGAGTGTAGCTCAACATGTTACTACTAGGTCCCAGATGCAGACTGCTGTCAATTGTTTCAGAGGCACCATTTTCAATTGGTGTGAGGCAGTATTGGCCAATGTAAAATGCCAATTAACCAGGGTAAAGAATGAAAAGTTAAAAAACTTTGGGTATGGAGTGATTGTTGTCACATTTTCTCTAGAGAGAATTCCTTCACTTTCCCCATAGCTTATCTCAGTTGATCATGGTAGAGTAAAGGAGCCTCAGATGGTCCGATGGGTTGCACTGATGGCCCATCATAGTGAGGGCGGTGAGATTGTTCATTTTACCCTAGCTTATTTCCATTGGTTAGAGAACCAAATCTTCACCATAGAATATTTCCCATATGTCGAGATAAACTTTTGTGGCGATCGAGAGATGTCTCTTCCTCCAGGAACACAGTGGGATGACTCAGGTAAGAAACATTTTGACATGTTCTAAATTATAATTTTTATTTGTTTTTGTTTAAATCTTCCAATACTGATGACAAAAAATTAAAATGCAGATGTTGGTCCACGTAGGCCAGCCATGCTATGTCACTTCAACAGGAAGAAAAGAGAGCCCGTCGCACCACCACAGGATCAGGCGGCTGAGATTCTGACTGACTTGGAACACAACCTAGAGCGGTTGAAATTGGATATCCTAGAGACTTCAATAGATGATGTCCCTCTCCGTCTTTAGAGAAATGTTATTGGTGTTCTTGGTCAGTTCAGGAGATTCCTGAACAGAGTAGCACGAGCTGTCGTGTACTATCATGATAATCACCACAGATAGTGGATGATTGTGTGGACTATGACATTTTGTTTCTTGTATCACTATTTTTGCCAATTATAAGGTGTTTTAAACCTATAATCGAGGACATTGTAATATTTTTGAAAAGATTACTCTATTCTATGATATTTCTACTATTTCCGGCTATTTGTTCAACATGTTTATCGAATGTTGCTTTGAATTACTACTTTTAATGTTGAAAATGTCTATTTAAAACACTAGTAGATAATGCATCAAATAATGTGTTTAAATTTCTCGGAATGTGTTGATTTTCAGTGTAATCAAACTCTCGTTCCAAGAGACGTACCTTCAAAAATAATCTCAATAATACTAGGTTTTTAATTGCGTATACTCGATTTAAGTGTAATAAAATGAGTTCAAAATCTAACCTAACGATCAAACGTCGAATTCCAAATGAAATGGATTCAGATAATAACTCAATCACTACGCTATATTCTGCAATGTTATTCGTTGTTTGACCGAGGCTTACCCCATGCATAGATATTAACTCATCAGTGGGTGAATAAATAACCCAAGCTGCGGAATAAATGTTCTGTGTACTATGACAAGAACCATCAGCAAAACCAATATACATTTGAAGGGATGTCGACATCTGCAATATCAAGAGTAATCCAGATAAGTAGGGATAAAAACAAACTTAAACTAGACACACTCTTCTAATATAAGGCACACTAGCTACGAAAATAACTAATATACAAATAATATCTTGACACAAGATTTAAGCATAATATATCTTCAAATAAAGCCCATTTCTGGGTTTGTCTAAAGAGACCCCGTCATAATTAGTCAATTCATAGGCCCCTTTTGCAAGCACTCACTTGAAAATATAAGGATTGTGCCACATGGGTTCAAATTTCCCAGCTCCTAGCTTATCATTAGCTTGGTCGTATACCAATACTAGCTCACCCTCTGAAAAAACAAGAGGTGTAACATTCCTATCATACTGAACTTTCATTCATTTTTTATGAGCCTCGGTAGCTAATGCAGCGGTGCGTCGAGTCTCATCTAGTTGAGCTAAGTATAAAAAGTGTTTTTCCTCTTCAGAGGTAGTTGGTAATAATTCTATGGCTAATTTGAGTGATATTATTTCACATTCAATCGGTATCACAACTTCTAAACCATAAACTAACTAAAAAGGAGTGAAACCTGTTGCATTTTTTGTTGAGGTTCGATATGCCCAAAGTGCTGAGAAAAGCATAGTATTCCAATTCGATTTATGAATTCTGATTATCCTTTTAATCATAGTGGTTAAGACTTTATTTACAACTTCAAATTTACCATTAGCCTGTAGGTAATATGGTGTAGAACTATCATGGCACAAGCCAAGGTAGTCAGAAAGTTCGGTCATCATAATGTTTCGAAAATGGCTCCCATGATCAGTAATGATAGCTTGGGGTACACCAAATAGAGCAATCACGTGATTGAATACAAAATTAGCTGCAGTTTTTCCATCTGCCACAAATGTAGGCATCGCCTCAGCCCGTTTGGTAAAATAATCCACTGCAAGAATAATATACCCATGCCCCCCGGCCGAGTGAGGGTTACATGCAATGAAGTCAATGCCCCATTTTGTAAAAGGACCGACAGCAATGATTGGGTGAAGAGGAGATGGTGGTGCACACATCTTACGATCTGGTAACGGATCTTTCGTCGTTGTGAAAGTGAGAGTTCAGGCTGAAAATTTTGGGTTTGGAGATAAAGGATGATATCTCCATACCATGGATCAATGGTACTGATAAGAAACAGAGATTCATCACCGATCGAATGTTCTACAACAGTTTCTGTCTCAGTATTTGGGAAGTCACACATCAGTTCAACGAACACTAGTGATTTCTTTGATTTAGATTTTTCAAATTATAAATCAAAATCTTGAAGGATTACGATCCATTTAGAGTATTTCCCCCCTAGTAATTGTTTGGTCAAAACATACATCATAAGGTTGCAATCAGAGATCACTGTTGTTTTTCGTAAGAAGATGTAATGACGAAATTGTTGGACAACTTGAACTGCTGCCAAGGCCAATTTCTCCACATGTGAGTATTTGATTTCAGTCGGATTTAAATTGCAATTGAGATAGTAAATCACATGTTTTTTGTGAAATTCGTCTTCGTGAACTAATACCATTCCAATCGTGGAATTAGAGGCTGTTAAGTATAAAAAGTAATCTAGGTTGTAATTGGGTGGATGCAATAACGATGCATGGGTTAATGCGTGTTTTAGAGCATCAAAAGATCTATCTGCGATCTCGTCCCAAATGAAAAGAATATTCTGTTTCAATAACCTGGTAAAACCTTTAGTTAACTCGGCATAGTTAGGAATGAATCTACACAGAAAGTTTGCTTTCCCTTGCAAAATTTGGAGTTGGCGAAGTGTAGAAGGAGGAGGTAAATTGATAATAGCCTCAACCTTCGAAGGATCGACACGAATGCCTTGTTTCGAAATGATAAATCCTAGTAATCGACCAGATTGTACACAAAAAACACATTTATGTGGATTCAGGCGAATCTTATAATACCTACATCTCAGAAAAATTGCTTGTAAGTGGGTTGGATGATCTTCTCTGTGTAAGGAATGAGTAGGTAGATCATCGAGATAAGGTTGCACAATGTGTTTAATGTCATGAAAAACATAGGAAATAGCCCTTTGAAAAGTTACCCCAACATTCTTAAGTCCAAATGGTAATTTACAGTAAGCGAAAGTTCCCCATGGACAAGTGAATGTTGTTTTTGGTTCATCAGTAGGGATTATGTTTATTTGGTTATAACCGGAAAATCCATCCATAAATGAAAACATTTCACTTCCGACACAATCTTCAATGATTTGATCGATATAAGGGGTTGGATAATTGTCTTTGGGACAAGCTCTATTTATATCCCTATAATCGATACATACTCTAATTTTTCCTTGTTTTTTATTAACAGGAACAATATTAGATATACAATCTGTTAAAGGGATTGGATAAATAAATCCTACGCGAAGTAATTTTTCAAATTCAGTTTTGATTGCAACAACTTTTCGTGGATGTATCTGACGTAATTTTTTTCTAATAGGTTTAGCATTTGGGTATGTTTTGATTTCATGAACAACAATTTTAGGATCGATTCCTGGAATTTCTTCATAAGACTAGGCAAAAATGTCGTGGAATTCTTGAAATAGGGATTTGCATATATCAATTTAATTTTTTGTACAAGAAGCGCCTATATGAATGTTTTCAACAATTCCTTGTTTTACCGATATGTCAATAGGAATTGTGGAAGAAATATTCCCCAAATTCACTTCAGAATTTAAATTTTTGCTTAATATTAGATTCTAGGGTTCCTTGACATAATCGGTGGTAAAAATTGATGAAAAATTATCTTCGAATTTATCAAGCTCAGGTAAAAATGTTGATCTATGATGGAGATCATCCTAGGGTAGGTCATCTATGGACAAGAGGTCATGAATGTGTTCGTCGGTATAAAATACTTCTGGAAAATTATCCGGAATTTATGTGATAGCTAAGCTTGAAGATGAAAATGATTTTTCATTGACCACATTCATAGGGTCTGAATCAGTTGAAGTTAAATTGGAAAAATACTGTACTGCTTGATATGCCAACTCAAATGGACTCAAAGGCATCGTGCCTTCAAATGAATCCATTTCTGACTCTAAAGGCACTATCCAAGTATCATCAAATGGAACAATGCTTGATGTAATCATATTGATATTAGCTATAGTACACGGTAAGTTAGGTGGAGGAAAATAAAAAGTTCCCACTAAAGCGAAATCTTTAATTAATCCTACTCCTACATCCTTATAAGGGATAGTTGTTTTTCCAACATGCTGAATGCTATCCGTAGAAGCTGGATCAGATTAATAATATGAGAGCTGATCGACTTTCACAATCTTTCGTTGATGAGGAAACATGATGATTTGAAAGACGGAAGATAAGACAACGGTCATAGCATAATACCAATTACGACCCAAGATAAGGTTGTAATCTAGAGGGGCATCAACTACTTCCACATCTAGATTAACAGTTTTTCCTTCGACCTCTATAGGTAGATCCTGTAAAATACCATAGGGATGGAATCCTCTTCTATAAAAATATTTGAGGATGGTCGGAGATCGGTTAAGCGTCTGAGAACCAAGTGATTTCCAAAAACTCAACGACATAATACATGTAGAGGCCCCTTCATCAATCACAGTATGAAAGAAACGTGTGTTTTTGACTAACACTGGAATCTGGAAAGCCATTTGATGGGTAAGCGAGGTGTACAATTTTATAGATCGAAGATCATAAGATTATAATCCTACAGATCTACGGCTCCTAAAATTGACAATAGTAATTTCCTTTGTGTTGGACATGATTGCAGCACTTCCAAAGCTGACACTGCCGAAGGGGAAATCACCAAATATTTGATGATGTTGTAATTATGAGCAGCTCTTGCATGTGGATTGAAAGCTGATTTACGAAGTACACCTTTAGGAGGAGGTTTGATTACTAAGTCATGATTTGGTTTCTCGATGTGAAGCGGATTGGAAACCGAAGTAGATACAACTGGTGAAGAATTGGAATTTTCTACTTCTTTACCAGTAACAAGATTTTTACTACCATAATCTTGTGATCGAGTTGCAACCATCAAAATATCTGCTAAAGGATTAGAAGAAGATGCAATCATTTTACTATTTTGAATTGGAAAGGGATCCTTAAAGACAACAGGAGTGGGTGAACCTTTGACAAACTTAGAAACTTCTTCCCTATGCGGACATTCCTTGGTAAAATGATCCTTGTCACAGATAAGACAAGGATAATGAGGTTTCCATTTGTCAACAGTTGATTCACTTTTATCAGTTTTTTTCTTTAGGAGGTGAGGTCTATTTATTCTTTTTCTTCCCCTTTTTCGTTTTGCCAGATTTTGACTTAGTAGATGAATCTACAATGTGAATACCGATAGTAGTTTCCAAGGAATATTCTCTTTTTGGTGAATCAGGTAAAGTTATTATAGGAGAAGTAATATTTGAAGATTTCTTCTTATTTTTAGTTGTAGTAATCGAACCGATTACACCATCAACAGCATGAGAGCCTGAAGGAGTTGTAGTTAACTGACCAGGGTGTGGTAAATCGGGGATTTTCTCATACAAAGTTTCGGACTGGGTATATACCAAGTCTAGTAATTGAGCTTGAGCAATAAATTGTTCTTCCACAACAACTCCTGCTTTGGCTAAATCTTCAGTGATTTTTGGTAATAATGATTTAACAAACCATTTTGCCAATATTTGATCTGGGATAAAAACTTTTACCAAACGTCTTTTGTGTCTCCTTTCATGAATATGATCTGATATATAGGTAGACGTAGATTGTTTTAGTGAAGTTAATAATTCCGTGCCATTGTCATATCTGACGGGCAACTGAAAATGAGTTAAAAAGGAATTTTCTAGGGCGTTGAAATTGTTAAACGAGCCTCATGACAGTTCAATATACCACTTAGTAGCTAATCCTATTAACGTTCTCTGAAAAAGTCAAAATCAAATAAAATCATCAATTAATGAATTAAATGCGCACCAAAGGTGGTAAGTCATAACATGGTTGGAAGGATCATCTCCTATTTTTCCTTCAAATTTTGGGATATCACTGGAAAACTTATGAGGCATCGGTGGCCAATACGGATGATAATAGATAGGATCTTTTGTAAGGAGAGATAAATCTGGTAAATCTAAAGTTTCTATGAATGGAAATCGATGGGTAGGGTCTTGTGGATAACCTTGTGAAACTAAACCAGTCCCAGGAGGAGGATATCTAGGATAACTTGGAATAGGATGTGCATTCAGAATCATATTACCCCTCGAATAACCAGGAATAACTGGACCATACTGAGGTTGAACAAGTGTTTGATATGTATATCTAGGGTACGGTTGTTGCGGGTAGACTGGAGTGTGTGGAACTGGTCCATATTGGTATGGTCCCTGATAAAGTTGATAAGTAAATTGAGGCTGACTCGTTAAGACTGTACTTGTACCAGATTTTCCTGCAGGTATCTAAACAATATTCTGAATTTTCGGTCCAGACTAAGGAATAGAAACCTGAGGAATTTGTATCGAAGTTTGAGGGGCAGATGTAATAGGAACTTTAGACACTGCAGGAATGGGTGTGATAGGTTGAACAGAAGTTTGAACAATTGTTTGTGGTGGAGTACGAGGTGAACTCAGATCAGGTCGCTGAACAAGACCAGATGTAGGTATTGGATTTGAAGACTGGACTGGTTGTTGGGGTTGAGTATAACCAATAGGTTGTCCTGCTTGAGAATAAGGTACTTGCATATTTGGTTGTAAATTTTGTTGGAGTTGGGATGGATCCCACACCATTCCGGGATATGAGGGTCCCATTGAAGGTTGTACATAAGACAACCCATAACTGGGTTGAGCAGATGGTTGATAATTAACTGGATAATTTCCACCTCCTTGTAACATTTGCTACTCTATATAGAACTGTTGTGCTGAAGGAGGTTGCAATCCTTGAGCAGGATAGTGCCCTCGAGGTTGATATTGACCTTGAGGCATGTACTGGCTCTGGGGTTGATATTGACCTTGAGGTATGTACTGTCCCTGGGGTTGATATTGACCTTGAGGTATGTATTGTCCTTGAGGTTGATATTGACCTTGAGGTATGTACTGTCCTTGGGGTTGATATTTACCTTGAGGTATGTACTGTCCTTGGGGTTGCCGCCCAGGCTGTATCTTGCTATTTTGAGGTTGCCCCCCAGGTTGTATACTACTACCTTGAGATGTGGGGTTTGAAATATTTCTAGACATCATATAAATTTTCTCATTGTTCGAAGTTCCAATATTTGATTCATTCAAATCAGTTGATGACATTGGTTTGCTTGGAAAAGAAGATGCTCCTGAGAATGTACCAGAGAGCGACTGATAGCCTGTAGGAACAGATGGACCACCATAGAGGAATGTTTCTGGTGATTCAGAAAACATAGATGACTCACCTGACATGTTTAAATGAGGTTTATGACCAATTGGTGTAGTGTAAAAAGGTATTCAAGGTGGTGAATACAGAATACCTACGTTTTGCAGAAAATATATCAATGAAGAATACCAAGCGTCTTGTCTAAAATAACTGTAAAAAATTGATTCACGTGTCTAAGTTCTAAATTTTCCCGAGTTGAAGGGAGAAGGACTTCTTCTTCTATATCAGTGATTTCCTAAATATTAATAAGACCAGGAGGAAGACCTTATGTAATTCGATTCTTTACTCTGGGTGAATTAGGATAATCAATGAATTCTAAAGTAGGTTTTGATGTAGTAGGTTCAGTTTCTGGTTCAGAAATTTCAGGTTCTTCAGGTGATAATTCACTTTTTGTAGAAGCAACTTCGGTTAATTCATAAATGGAAACTGTTTGTGGAGGATGTTCTGCTACTTGCGATTGATCTACTTAAAAATCAGGATGATGAATAATAGATGATTCTCCTTGTTCTGTTAATCCATTTCTACTGATAACATTTGGTATCAAAGATTTAAGTCCTTCTAGCTGGCTAGGTGTGTACTCAGGGGGTTTCCCCTGAGTTTTGCATGATTGTCTTGGTAATTTAGCCACAATTAAAACTTTTAACACACGCAATCAAAGAAAATTTAAATAAAAATGCATAAAGTCACTAAGAAACAAACAAATGATCACACGCCTATAGAATCTAAGAGATCAAACCACACAAAAACAATAGATTCCCGTACTAAAAACACTAGTTGGTGATGAAATACAACATTGTAGTATTTTAATGCAGAAATGGCAGTTGGAACAGTTACCCCGACAACCTGCTTAATGAAACAGATCGGTGCAATTTTCTCCACTTAACCCATCTCGAGTGAAGATAACCCTTCGAAGAGTCCAAGTGAGTCTAGCCGATGTCTGTTCCAGGTACAGTGGGATCTTCCCTCCATCGTCACCTTGGGAAAGAATCCTATAGTTTATGGTCACTAAGGTCACCAACAGGAACAAATATACCTGGGGGAATAGTCTACGATCCGATACACACGCAAGGGCAGAGTAACAAAGCTCAATCCCCTTGAAGGCTCCTTGACATAATCCAAGTTTTACCAACAAGTGACCCAAGGCTCCTCGACAATGGTTAATCCAAGGTTTACTGTTGTTAATACGTGTATATCTACTATCGTTCCCAATGAGGAAGGATTGATTACCCCACTAGTTCAGATATGATCTCGTGCTTGAATCCTTTAAGAGGAGCTTCCCAGAGCATACATGCTACTATTGGAATTTCCTTACCGCAAGATCGACTATTGTTTGTTTTTACTGCCTTGGAGAGTTAACTAAAACCTATTCCAAGACACTAGCCTAAGCTAAATTGGTGGAAAGAGCCCTAGACAAATAAAATTTGCTAGGTTGATTTTAATTAAGCGTTAATTTTAATTGGTTGTTTCTTAGGACAATGGGTATGGAAGTGAAACTTCAATGGTGTATAATGACCCGACTCCAAAAAACACTAAAATGCATCTATATGAGAAAAAATTCATTCCTTTTCAATGAAATCTATCTAAAAGAAAGAGTTGAGGAATGCAATTTCTTTAAAACTTCAATCCTTCTTTTTTTAAAACAAGAATATATGAAAAGAAATCTTTTCTATGAGAACTCAATGAATAATTTCTCAAAAAGAAATCCCTTTTATCGTTCAAGTCTGAAACTACAAATAAAAAAATTTCCAAAATAAAAGTATGATTACTTAAAACAAAATTCAAAACTAAAAACACTAATTTTGAACGTTAAAAGTCTAAAGATCTAAATTTTAAGACTAAAAACTCTAAAATTTTTGAGGATGTTTTGCTCAGTTTGTAATCTAACCAAGAAATTCTTTGCTTATCCTAGCAAGGAATAAAAATCATCCAATGGTGGTTTTGAAGTGAGATTCAAGGCTTATTGAACTAAAAGTCTCTTAAGATTTGCAAATAAAAAATAAATCTAGTTTTTTATAGAAGAAAATTCTGCCATAAAGTCAAAGTCTCAGTAAGAAAACAATGAAATACCAGTGATCTAAGGTATCTCAAAGTTCCTGATCTTGGAGCAACACAAAGACAAAACAAAAATCACTTGTAAAATGAAAATATTTAGAAAATCACTCAAAACTTAGAAATTCTAGAAGAAACTTTCACAAGAGGCTTTTGATAGTGAATACAAGTCTGGGTAATCACAAAGAATCTTGTAAGCTAGTACCAGAAAACATAATTTTGAGTTTTTCAAAAATTTTCTCAAGGTTCGTAGGTTGGAGGGTACAAAGGTGTGGTGCCGCACTGTTCACACAAAGAAACTACGGAGGTGACCGCACTGTTTTGAAAGAAAAAGTGCGGAGACCAGAAAACTTAAAGAAAAATAAAAAATTCTAAATCTATTGTTCAAGGATTCTAAGGCTAATTTTCCCAAACTAGTACAGACTAATCAAAATCAGAAAAAATGGTTTCAAAAGTCAAACTCAAAGAAAACTAAGTTCAAAAAAAAAATCCCTAGTATGGTCACCATTTTGTTAGGCGGATAAATCATTCTTGCGGACAAGAAGGATCTCCCTAGTATCACAAGGATAGCTAGAAACAAACAGGACAATTTGTAAACTATTTTCTCTAGATTGCATATGATTTAAAATTTTTCATGATGAAGAAAGGACCTACCTGTGATCCAATTTAGTTGAATTCTTCTTTCCCGTTGCTCCAAGAAGTCACCTCTTAAGATCTGCAAACAAAGACATAGAAGAGGATCAACAACACCTGCAACATATACTAATTCAGAAATCACAAATATATCTTAATGATCAATGAATTTAAGAAATAATCTATTTAAGTAAATACGTAAAAAAATTATTGAGAAAATAGGATCCCATTGTATTATCTTTAAATAAAAGAAGGAGTCTTACAACCACATTCACCTTGATGTTGTATAGGTCCTTCTGGGGGTCTGGAACAAGCGTTTTCCTTTAGTCTGACAAGCCCTTCCACTCTTCGAACCATCCTAACTACGAGTATGTAATTTTTCTCGTAGCTAGAAAAAGAGTATGTTTCTTTAGCAATTCCCTTCTCTATCGTAGCTACCAAGTACAAAGAAAGTACTAAGTGTATACAAAATGCATAGAAAGTTTTACATATGTGAGCATGTACCCTTGAGACTGAACCAAAGCTTCAATTTATAGGAGAAGGAAAGTGGTTGCAGCTCCAAAATGGAAGGGATAGAGTCCCCTTATCAAGGGATTAAGTTCCAAAATCCAAGGAATAGGCTTATTTTATGAAGGAATGAATGTTTATGATAATGGTGGGAGTAAGGCTTCGACTGGATAACACATTCTAGAAGCTTCCAACTGGGATAATATTCGACTAGCTAGGCTTCTAGAATTTACTTTCATCTTCAATTTACTTTTACAGGGATCCACACTTTTAATGAAGAAAATGTGTGGTCGGCTCCAAAATATTTGGAGCAAAAGAGTGCGGTGCCATAGGTAAGACTAAGGAAAAGTGCGGTACTAGTATATTTATGATTTTTACAAGATTTTCTCCAAATTCAGAACTTGGTTTAGGAACTTTAGGGTTGTAGACTTCTAAGGGAGCATTATATAGGTATTGATGAACCCATATAGACATTAAAATGTCATGGTTACAAAATAATGTGTAACAGATACTCAGCTAGTTCATGCTCTTTGGGCAGATAGGGTGACTAACAAGAGATCAATTGGACTTTCTCCCTTTCAACTTGTTTATGGTACTAATGCTGTGATGCAATTACAACTAGCCCTTCATGTTATGAAATTTTTACAAGATGAAACTGATGATTCAAATCCTATTCAGAGAAGGATGCCGCAACTTATATAAGCTCACCAAATTAGGGAATCCTAGATGGACAAAGCATAGAAATACAAAGCCAAAGTAAAATTTGGTTTTGACAAAATTGAAAAATAATAGGTATTTCAAGAAAATGATTTGATATTGCGCTGGGATGTAAGAAGAGAAGACCATGGAAAGCATGGTAAGTTTGACAAATTGTGGTTCTGGCCATTCAAAATTTCTCAAGATTTGGAAAATAACACATTTATAATAAAGCATTTAGATGACAATCAATTGAAAGGAGGTCCAGTCATTGGTCATTTTCTCAAAAAAATGTTTACTTGATAAGTTAGTCAGTCTTTCCATTGTAAATATCCGGAGTGTTGTTTCAATAAAACTCCATGCCCAATGGTATTTGTGTATGTAAATAGAGTCAGTCTTGAGTTCAGTCAATAAAATTCATTTCATATCATTAGCTTCTAAAATTCAAGAGTCCTTAGGGTTTAAGGCACTTAATCTACAATCCTTGAAGCCTCACAGGGAGGACTCCATCCCCAATAGGAGCCACTGTTATCACTGCAATTTTTCAAAGTCTGGTCACTATTGTAGTTGTATCTTTGATCATCTCTTGTCCCTTAGCTTATGGTCGAAGGCCCTGGAGGGTTAAAATGTGTCAAATTTTTTATCATTTTTAAATAAAATCCAAAAAGTTAGAGTCCAATAGTTTGTTTTGTGTATTAGAGTTATTAGGGTAAATTTTCTTTTAGTACGTATTTTAATTTCTTTGAGTATTTAAGGTTATGGGTTTAGCTTGAGAAGTATTATTTATTCACAATGATATCTTCTATCCAAGGCTAAGGACAAAATGTTAGAGCTATCAGTTATTTTAGGAATTACACAAAAATAGCTACGTTTTCTAAAAATGCAACTATTTTCTTCAGAAAATCCAATTTCACAAGCAACACAGAAATAACTACCTTTTTCAAAAAATTAGCTAATTCATTCAGAATTTATACAAGGAGGTAAAGAGGCATTACTCAGGTGAAAATACACTTCTCTTTGGAATAGTGGAAGGTTTTCCAAATCAAGAGGTATTATCCTTTTGAAAGGTGGATATTTCTAATTGGAGGATTCAGTAAAAGGAGGTTGGATATTTTATTTGCTAAGGTTAGTTAAATACAATGCTACTCATTAAAGGTGAAATGTATATCAAGGTTGAATTACGAGTAGCAATTAGTTTAATTATTCAATGAAGTGAAATGTTCAGTGGAATGAGTCGGGACCAAAACTTAAATAATTTTATTTCGTTTCACTCAACCTCACCGTGATTAAGGGCATGCAGACCTCTGTTTCCCATTTACCCCAAGAAAGCTACAACAAACAATTTTCTTATCCTCCATAAAATAGTTTGTTACCTTGTGCCATGAGTTAGGGCTTCATGGAGGGTTGTTGTTCCTTGTTTTACAGGTGTGCATAAACGATTGAGTTAGCTGTTAACAGAATGGGTAAGGGTGGTAAGGTAAACCGTTCAGAACCAACCAATAATTGTTTCATTGATCACCATGCAAAGCCACAATTCCTGGAGCAACATGATGGTATCGGTTCTTGAAGAAGTTTTCAGGATAAAACGTTGTAGTTTCTCAGGCATTTGTCGAGTCATTCAATGGAGAGCAAGTCAAGATGGGGTCTTAGAACTTCAGGATCACAGAGACTATCATTGCACAAGCTACCCAGCTGTCAGCTACATGATGTTAATACCATAGTGCAACGTTATATCAACTGTCAAGGGAAGTTTTTCATAGTGCATCAATATCAGATGAGGTTTTTAACTCATATTTCAGGCTCTAAACCTATTAAACTACCATTTTCCCTCTATAAATATCTATTGACAATGTCACAAAAAATACAAAGAACCCCAGATTATTCTCTTCAAAATATTTATCACAGGGGTTTAATCAAAATGCTGGTGGTTTATCATCTGAAGAAGAAGAGAACCACATGGGAAAATTTCCTAGAAAATGAAGGTTTTAGCAGTATTAATTCAAGGAGAAGGGTAGGAAGGCCTTTAAGACAAAATACCCAAGAGGAACAGTCAAGCCCCGCACCTACATTGACCCCTTCACATACTAGTAAATCTTCATCACCATCAAGCAGAAAGACACGTAACTCAACTAGGAGAGCTAGAGTTCAAACCACCACTCCTATACCCATGATGCAACCAACCAAGGAATTTTATACTAGAAGACTACGTAAGGAGCCACAAAACTTGGAGTCTTTCACGTAGGAGCATGTAAGAAAGATTAAATAAAAGACTACTCTACATGAAAAGAATGATATGTCTAAAGGCAAGGAAGAGGTAGCTTCCTCTTCAAATAATAAATGTAGAAGAAAAATAATCCTGACAGAAGGATCTTCAATGGAAGTCACCCCTGAAACATCAACACCCAGCCCTATTCTAGAGACTAGAAAGGAGAATCAAGAAGATAATGCTACTCCAACACTAGAGGAGCCTACACTGGCACAAGTATTTTCCTCTCTCAAAACATCAGCTAAGGGGAAAAGTAAAGTTTTAGAGACTACAGAAGAATAACCAACTATAGCCCAACTTTATTCATCTCTCAGTTCGTCAGCTAAAGTAAAGAAGAAAGCAATAATCCACTCATACTCATCTTTTGAGGAAGAGAGCAGTGAAACAGAGTTTGAAGAGGGGCAGTCAAGGAGAGTTATCCATGGAATAAGGAGGCATTCAAAAATTCCTAATCCATACATTCAAAGGCCTCATACCAGACCAAATAATAAGCTCAAGCTAGCAAGCAAACTCATAGCCAATCCTTCTCTCAGAGATGAGATAATAAACATAGATGAAAGTCCAAAAAATGATCCAAGGAAGAAGAAGGCTCAGAAGAAAAAGAAAGTACAAAAGAGAAAACCAAGTAAGAGGCTCACTAAGGCAGAAGATATTAGGATTTTGGCTTCTATACTAGATCTTTAATGGTTGAATATCTAAAAACAATGAAAATATGAAGAATCATAACTTTTTTGGCCTATCTACAGAATTATCAGAAATAGCTACCTTTTCCAGAAAAGTAGCTATTATTTTTAGAATTTGTATAAGAATATTAAGAGGTAGATTTTTGTTTTGGTTTCGAGAAATGACACTAAGTGGTGATAAAGTGTATGCAGCCTCAGTGGTAATTGTTTTTGCCAAGTGTTATCCAGAGAAGTTATTTTCCAAGTGTCATTTTCAGTTGGCAGTTTCACTTTTTGTGGAGGAAGTTTTTCCAGGACACGAGGAGCAGTCAGTCACCTCAACTCAGCCATTTCGATCTGCATGATTATCATGTTTTATCTTCATGCATGTACGAGAAAAAATGTATTTTAGACTACTTTTCTGTTATGTTTAAGATAATATTTACTTTATATAAAAGATTGTAATAAAGTCCTTACAACAGACTTGCACTTTTTGTGGAAGCATTAACATAACAACTTTTTGTATATATACTATCTAAAGAAATGAAGAAGAGGTTCATTGGTTTTTCATCTTATTCCATCCCATGTTGTATATTTTTGAGCTTATAATATAAAAATGCACTCTTGAGGACTTATCAATGATTTGATGTGTGTATTGTATATCTCCTTATATGTTTCCATACTTTACAGTTTCATTCTAGATTATGATCTACATATGTTGTTTCATATTTTTGTTAGTCTTGTGGTATAGTTGTACATGATTATCTAATTTTGTAAGTCTTGTTTTACAAAATTTCTAGATAAGAGATGTATGGTGATATTATTCATAAGCTTTCCCTGTTACATCAATATTTAAATGTATGATGAGGTTCTTGTAAGTCTTGAAGAAGCCTTCTTTCATCAATACATTATAGGTCTGAAATATTTTGTCTTCTTTTCCTCTTAACAATGGAATTCTATTATTTAGACCCACTATTCTTGCACGTTCTCCTAACCATTAAAATACAAACTTATCTTTACTACCACATAAAAAATTAATACCCTCATATGTTTCAGTGATTTATCAGTTTCAAACCCTTTATTTTTCCAGTGTGTGAGATAATCTCAAGAAATTTCCAAATAATAATCCAACTATAAGAAAATCCCTTGAGCTTAAGATGTGTCTGGTCAGGCGCTTGTTACAATCCTAGTGCTAATTCTAGTGCTAATAGAACCGATGGTGGGGGTCCAAATGGAATAGGTGGGTGGAAACCAATTTCCACCTGGATCATTAATATGCTCTTAGGAAGAAATGGTCCCCATTGCATTGAGTTATTACATGAGATGAGGCAAATTATTCTGAACTTGGTATTGGATTTATCGAAGATGTCATGGACCTGCTGGTGGATGTGCTGGATGTGTTCAATAAATTTTGTTTCTTTATCAACCTGAGATAGTACATGTGTGGATTCTATCTGTGTGGTCACATGAGGTATGGCAACATCAGGCGGCAACGCGCCTAGGGTCATATCAATGGATTGCTTGACCTGATAGTGTAGAGGGACCTTTGTGGGTGAGGAGAAAATGTCCTCGTATTCCTCCATGAATTTTTCCATCTGATGCTATCGTGGAGGGGAGCCATGTTTTGAGGTTGTGGTCATGATATTATTCTTGTCTTATGGGCAAATTGTAGTGCAAATAAACTTCCTGGTTTTGGAAACAAGCTTACTACATTGTTTTGTAGTAGTCAAAGAGATGGCAGGAGGCAATACTACCTCCGATATCCTGTATAATTTATTTCCTAAAGTAATAACAACAGAATGAGGTGTAGAATCATACATAGTATGTCACTTCCACAAGTATGGATGTCCCAATTATACATCAAACACATCAAGAGGAGCAACATCACACAGTACCTCTTCCGTGAATGGCTTGATGCTATACATAAGGAGGCACTGCTGGAGGACATAGAGATATATTCCTTGGTGAAGCCACCCAATGGTATACACCTATGGGTGTACTATGATCAGTAGGCCGAGTCGCTTCACGACCTATTATGAAATGAGGTTCTTTCGGCTTCCGCTATCAAGAAGGAATTGTAGTGGAATGGAAGAGGTGCTGCCCCTCCTTTGGATCCTCGGGATCCTCCCTCTGGAGCTTGGTGGTGGAAACAATGGAATTGGGATCCACATCAATGATCTGCTTTCCTTTTTCATTGCCCTTGTCTGGTTCTGACTCAGGATCTAAACATGCATTTGATTCGGGTGCGTTCAGTTCGGCCACCAACGACTGTTTGGCTTGAAACTTGTTTTTGATGTGAGTGGGGCTATTATGAAATTCACACCACTTCCTCGTGTCCTTCTTTGGATTTGTGGCATTGTTCTGAGTCACCCTGCTTTGGCTTTTCCCCTTGTTCTGCGGTTCGGGGGCACCTATCCCTGGCTTTATATTTGTGGATCCAAAGTATCGCTTCTTCTACTTGATATTGGCGCCATAGATATATGCCGTGCCAAGCGAGGTAATGTCGAGGAACTCCATTTCCTCCTAAATTTATCGGCGCAAAAAAATGCGTTACTTGAGCACCAAATGTCTCTCTGAATCTTTAATTCCCAACTTTATGCGCGGGGTATGGAAAAAATTCGTGAGTTCGTGCACATCTTGATCCCTTTGTTGCCACAACGTGATCCATTGGATGTATTTGTCCTCATAGCTCCCCATAGGGTAATATTGTTCCTTGATGTGGGTGTGACTGAGAACAGAGAGGGTTCCCTCTTGTCCTTTTTCTCACAGTAGGTTTCCCACTAGTCTTTGACATGGGGGGTGGCTTTGAGGAGTGAAAATATAATATTTTTTCGGTCAGAGAAATCATGGACCGAGAAATACCCTTCTAGAAAATTCAACCATATATCTATGACATATGCATCTATTTGGCCTTCAAATATAGGAATTTTGAAGTTGAACTATACCTTGAAAGTAGTGGGGCCTCCAGAGTGGATGCAGGATGTAGATGCACCGCTGGTGGGCAGCCGTTGAAGGATATGGGAAAAGTTATCCATCATCACGTTCCTCTATTTCTCAAGGGCCTCCTCGAGAAATATTTTGACAGGATATCCTACTCTCCTGTCTTTCTTTTATTCTTCCATTGGAGGTCAACGGGGTTTGTGACGCTGATCTTGCAAGGATTCAACCAGATTGAGCCCTAACTCCCTATACCCTGATCACCTTGGGGACATGCAAAGAAAAACAGAGAAAGAGAAAACCTCTCTTATACCATTGATTTGAATTTATGCAGGAACACAATAAAATATAGAAATAGACATAAACACAAATATGCAGTGGAAATAACACTTCATTTCATTATTATTAAAGAACTGAAATTTGTTTACAGACATAATGGAAATAAACTAGCTAGGGCACTGGTAGCTTATCTCTGAGAAGCGATGTGGTGGATACAAGTCTCTGAAATATGTTACAATGAGGCTCGAAGGCCTATTTATTGTTGAGAAACAATGGAAAACCATAAACATCTAAAAACCTAACCCTAGGAGATGAAGCGCCAAAATTGTAGGCCATTTTTGGTAAATTGGTATATCAATCTTCTTTGGGACATAACTTTGGCATACAATCTCCGTTTGACGCATTTAATACCTTGTTAGAAATATCTATTTGAGGACTAAAAATTTTGGGTGAGAAACATCAATATATAACTCATGTTTTTCCCAGTGTTCCCAAAAAAAGTCGTTTAGGGCCTCAAAACAACTCCGGAAGTTCAAGACCCGAAAAGCTACTAAAAATAGTAAGTTGTGCTGGAATTGAAAACTGAAAGAAATGATCGTGGGGATCCAAATGGAATAGGTGGGTGGTCACCAATTTCCACTTGGATCATTACTTCACCCTTAGGAAGCAATGTTCCCCATTGTGTTGAGTTCCTCCATGAGATGAGGAAAATTCTGTTGAACTTGGTATTGGATTTGTCAAATATGTCATGGACTTACTAGCAAACGTGTTGGATGCGTTCAATAAATTTGGTTGCTTTATCAGCCTCAAACAATACACGTGTGGATTCTTTATGTGTGCTTGTAAGAGGTATGGAAAAATCAGGCGTCGACGCACCTAAGGTCAGATCAATGGAGTGCTTGACCTGATAGTGTAGAGGGACCTTTGTGGGTGAGGAGAAAATATCCTTGTATTCCTCCACGACTTTGTCGATCTGCTACTGCCGTGCAAGGGAGCCCTGTTTTGAGGCTATGGTCATGATATTATTCTTACCTTGTGGGTGAATTTTAATGCAAATAAAATTCTTGGTTTGGGAAGCAAGATTACTACATTGTTTTGCATTAGTCAAAGAGATGGAAAGAGGCGGTACTACCTCTGGTATCCTGTAAAATTTATTTCCCAAAGTAATAAAAATAGAACGAGGCCTATACTCATACACAACATGTCACTTCCAAAAGTATGGTTGGCCAAATAATACATCAGACACATCAAGAGGAGAAACATCACACAATACCTCATCCGTAAATGGCTTTATGCTATATGGAAGGAGGCATTGCTCGCGGACGTGGAGATCTATTCCTTGGTGAAGCAACCCAATGGTAAACGACTGTGAGTGTGCTATGGTATGTAGGCTGAGCCACTTCATGAAATCTGCTGAAATGAGATTCTTTTGGCTTCTGCTACCGACAAGGAATTGCAGTGGAGAAACCTTTGCCCACATCTTCGAATGGAAGAGGCGATCTCCCTCCTCTGGATCCTTTGGATACTCCTTCTGGACCTTGGTGGTTGTAACAATGGCACTGGGATTCGCATCAATTATCTGCTTCCATTTTTCATTGACCTATGTGATTTTGACTCAGGATCAGAACATGCATCGGATTCAGGTGCCTTCAGTTCAGCCACCAACGACTGTTTGGCCCGACACTCATTTGTGCTGTGAGTGGGGATGTTATGTAATTCACACCACTTCCCCGTGTCTTTCTTAGGATTTTTGGTGTTGTTTTGAGTCAACTTGATTTTTCTTTGCCCCTTTTTCTATGGTTCAGGGGTGCCTTTCCCTGGATTCGGATTCGTGGATCCAAAGTCTCACTTCTTTGACTTGATCTTGGCGGCATAGCGATATTCCATGCGAAGGGAGGTGATGTTGAGGAATTCCATTTCCTCCTAAATGTATTGGTGCAAACAACTGTGGTACTTGAGCACCAACTGTCTCTCTGAATCTTTAATATCCAACTTTATGTGCAAGGTATGGAACAAATTCATCAGTTTGTGCACATCTTGATCCCTTTTTTGCTGCGACGTGGTCCATTGGATGTATTTTTCCTCATAGCTCCCCAGGGGGTAATATTGCTCATTGATGTCATCTCAAAAAATAATTACAAGTGGGTGCGACTAGGAACAGAGAGGTTTCCCTCTTGTCCTTTTGCTCACAGTAGGTTTCCCACTAGTCTTTAACATGGGGGGTGGTTTTGAGGAGTGAGAAAATAATCTTTTCTCGGTAAGAGAAATCATGGACCGAAATATACCCTTCCTACAAATTCAACCATCTATCTACTGTGTTTGAACTTATCTAGCCTTCAAATAGATGAATTTAGAATTTTACCTGTACCTTGAAAGGAGTGGTGCCTCCAGAGTGGCTGCACGATGTAGATGCGCCACCGGTAGGCATTCGTTGAAGGATCTGGGAAAAGTTATCCATCATCACGTTCCTCTGTTTCTTGAGGGCCTCATCAAGCAATATTTTGATAGGATCTCCTAGTCCCTTTTCTTTATTTTCTTTCTCCATGGGAGGTCGTTAGGGTTTGAAAGGCTGATATTGAAAGGGTTCAACTAGATCAAGCCCTAACTCATTATATCCTGACCGCGTTGGGGGCATGTAAAGAAAAACAAAGATAGAGTAGAACTCTCTTATAGCACTGATCCAAATTTATGCAGGAACACAATAAAATAAAAAAATGGACATAAATACAGAGATGCAGCGGAAATAACACTTCATTTCATTAATATCAAAGAAATGAAATTTGTTTACAGACATAATGGAAATAAACTAGCTAGGGTGTTGGTAGCTTATCTCTAAGAAGATATGTGGTGGCTACAAGCCTATGAATTGTGTTAAAATGAGGCTCGAAGGCCTATTGATTATTGAGAAATAATTGAAAACCCTAAACATCCAAAAACCTAACCCTAGGAGATGAAGCGCCAAAACCGTGGGCCCCGTTTGGGTAAATTGGTACATCAATCTTCCCAGGGATGTAACTTTGGCATAAGATCTCCGTTTGACGTGCTAAATACATTTTTAGAAAGATATATTTTAGGAATACAATTTTTGTGTGAGAAACATTAGTCGTTGGCCCATTTTATTCCCAGTTTTCCCAAAAAACGTTGTTAGGGCCTCAAAACGACTTCGGAAGTTCAGGACCCGAAAAATTTCTAAAAATAGTAAGTTGTGAAAAAATTGAAAAACTGAAAGAACTGATGGTGGGGGTCCAAATGGAATAGGTGGGTTGCCACCAAATTCCACCTGGATCATTACTCCCCCCTTAGGAAGCAATGATCCCCATTGCATTGAGTTCCTCCATGAGATGAGGCAAATTCTGTTGAACTTGGTATTGGATTTCTCGAAGATGTCATGGACCTGTTGGTGAACGTGATGGATGTGTTCAATAAATTTGGTTGCTTTATCATCCTCAGACAGTACATGTGTGGATTTTGTTTGTGTGGTTGCATGAGGTATGTCAACATCAGGTGGCGAAGTGCCTGGGTTCAGATCAATGGACTGCTTGACCTAACAGTGTAGAGGGACCTTTGTGGGTGAGGAGAATATGTCCTCGTATTCCTCCACGACTTTGTCTATCTGCTGCTGCTGTGCAGGGGAGCCCTGTTTCGAGGTTGTGGTCATGATTTTCTTCTTTCCTTGTGGGTGAACTGTAATGCAAATAAACTTCTTATTTTGGGAAACAAGCTTAATACATTGTTTTGCAGTAGTCAAAGAGATGACAGGAGGCAGTACTACCTACAGTATCCTATATTATTTATTTTCAAAAGTAATAACAATAGAACGAGGCCTAGAATCATACATAGCATGTCGCTTCCACAAGTATGGATGGCCCAATAATACATAAGACACATGAAGAGGAGAAACATCACACAATACCTCATCCTTGAATGGCTTGATGTTGTACATAAGGAGGCACTACTGGTGGACGCAGAAATCTCTTCCTAGGTGAAGCCACCCAATGGTATACGACTGTGGGTGTACTATGGTCGATAGGCAGAGCCGCTTCACGACCTCTGCTGAAATGAGGTTCTTTTGGTTTCTGCTATCAACAAGGAATTGCAGTGGAGAACCCTTCACCCACATCTGTGAATGGAAGAGGCGCTCCCCCTCCTATGGATCCTTGGGATCCATCCTCTAGAGCTTGGTGGTGGCAACAATGACACTTGGATCCACATCATTGATATTCTTCCCTTTTTCATTGCCATTGTTTGGTTCTAAATCAAGATTAGAAAATGCATCTGATTTGGGTGCCTTCAGTTTGGCCACCAACGACTGTTTGGCTCGACACTCATTTGTGTTGTCAGTGGGGTTGTTATGAAATACACACCACTTCCCCGTGTCGTTCTTTGGATTTGTGGTGTTGTTATGAGTCACCCCGCTTTGTCTTTTGGTGGACTAGTTGTAGGATTTAATGATAGATTGTCAAACTTTGAGACAATTCCTTCTAATTCAAGAGTCAACTCTCACTAAATCAAATCCTTACCTTTATCACTCATTCATGTATTTTTGTACTTTAGTGAATTTACCAATATTGGCAAAACACTAAAGCTCTTCAAAAATCATGGAATCACAACTTAAAACAATAATCGTAAATTCCTCTTAACTTTGGTTTAATGACGGACCCCAAACCACATTAAAATCTTTGCTATAATTCTATCGCATCCAATTAAAATATTAAACCACATGCATGTTTGAATGCGACTTTCATTGGATCTATAAATCTCATGCGAAGGCCGTTAGATCATAAAAATGCTGGACGGTTTTCTTAATTTATTAAAATTGGCATATAAAATATCGCATCCAATTTCGAGTTTAAACTCCATGCAACTTTTTATGCGATCTTCGTCGATTTGTCTGCTACCGTAATCAGACGGTTCTACTGTTTCCGAGTCTCTATTTAATATATTTAAGATCTGATTAAATATTAAACTCTCTGAAATTTAAAATGCGATTATGTCAGATCGTAGATCAATGAGTTCGGTTCCTCTTGAACTCTTTACGCATCCAGTTATCCCATTTCTTCAAATTCACCAGATTTGACACTCCAAAGAAACTATGGTTTTCATGCATCAACAAGTGACGTCCATTTAAACAATACAACCAAACTATCTCTCCTTCATAGTGGATGTGGAATTTTAAATAAAAATATACACACAGAAACAAATTAACCAAAACTCGATCTGAAATTAAACAATTCAGAAGTATTTCAAAGGAAAGAAAAACCTCCAGGATTTGGCATTTATGCACACATTTACACAGGTACAGAGGAATTGTAATTTTCTTCTATTCGATTACTTTTACCATCAAATCCTCCTCTTTAATACATTTCAAACTTACATATAAATGTACAAACATTCAGATCTGAGTCAAAGGGATTGAATTGTCTAATTTTAAGCTAAAATCCTACTACACGATATTCTCCCTAAATCTATCAACTACAAACTAAATACAATGAATATAATACAAAGCAGTTCAAATCCCTAAGGAATAGTTCAAATCCTATCTACCAAAATAGTAAATTTCCAGCTAAAGGAACCCACTCCTTTGCCTGTAATTTTTTTTTTGTATTTTTGGAATAAAAATGAAGTCCTTTTTCCTCAAGCCTCATGCTCCTGTATCGGACTCTTGAGGAAAAAATTATTCATGGGCTCTTGTCCATGAGTTTCCCTATAGAATTGCCCAATTTTTGTATCATGGTTTCTCTCATCCAAGTAGCTTCTGCAACTGTTTGATCTTTCCACTTGATCAAATACTCAAAATATTCCCGTCCTCTTGTATTTTTAGACAATATTTTGTCTAAAATATTCTCTAGCTACAATGTTTTTGCTGTGGGTAACTGTTTTAACCAATCAATTTCTTCTTTGCCTTCAACTGTATCATCTATGTCACTGTCTTCATATTTGTACAAATCAGCAACATTGAAAATTGGAGATATTCCAATGTTAGGGGGTAATTCAATTTCATATGCATTTGCAGAAAATTTTCTCAATACTCCGCATGGCCCAATTTTATTAAATTTCAACTTATTATATGCGCTTTTTGGAAATCTTTCCTTCCTCAGGTGTGCTAGAACCAAATCTACAACCTCAAAATTAACTTCTCTTTTCTTTATATCTGCTCTGCTCTTGTACTTGATGTTGCTGTCATGTAACTGTTGTTTTACCTGGTCATGTATTGCTTGAATTTCTGAAGCAAAATATTCTCCTTTAGCACTTATCATCTCTACTTTTCCCAAATTTCTTAGTTCATACACTCCTCTTGGGTGCATTCCATAAACTATATGGAATGGAATCTGTCTTGTACTCCTATTAGGAGAGTCATTATAAGCATATTCAGCCTGTGCCAAAATCTGATTCCACTGTTTAGGATGTTCACCTACAAGGCTTCTCAAAAGATTACCCAAGCTTTTGTTCACCACCTCAGTCTGTCCATCAGTCTGAGGGTGATAAGCTGAGTTGAAACTTAGTTTAGTACCAAGATTTTCCCATTTTAGAAAATATGTCAACTACAACATAAATTGCATCATTCCCTCTCTGTGTTTTAGGTAAACCCAAAAAAAAATCCATACTTACCATATCCCAAGGTCTATCTAGAATAGGTAATGGAACATACAAACCTGTGTTTTGACTCCTTCCTTTTGCATACTGACAAACTTTAAAATTTCGCACATAATTCTCCACTTTAGTTCTCATCTTTGGCCAAAAATAAAAATGACTCAGTTGTTCATAAGTCTTGTCTGCACCAAAATTTCTACCAAGTCCACCACTATGTTTCTCCTTAATTAAATTTTCTCTCATAGAACAATTTGGTATGCACAATTGATTTCTTTTAAATAGCAAACCTTCTTGCAAGAAAAAATCCAACCACTTACTTCTGTCAAACAAAACACGATTATTGCATGCTTCAAATGCCTTTTTAAAATCAAATTCTATTTTATACAATTCTTTAAGAAAATCAAAACCCAACACTTGAATTTGACTTTCTTGAACTAAAATGATTTTTCTACCTAAGGCATTTGCTACTTTGTTTTCTTGGCCATTTATATATTTCAATACAAAATTGAAAATTTGAAGATATTCTACCCATTTTGCATGTTTCTGATTTAATTTTGGCTGTTGCATAATGTATTGCAATGCATGATTGTCTAAATAAAGTACAAACTCTTTAGACATCAAGTAATGTCACCACTTCTTTAATGACTACACAACTGCATAAAATTCCTTGTCATAAGAGAATATTTTCTTCTTGTCTCATTCAGTTTTTCACTGAAATAAGCTACAGGTTTGTCTTCTTGAATTAACATAGCTCCAATAGCTTCCCCACTGACATCACATTTCACTTGAAAAGGTTTGTTAAAATTAGGAAAAACTAAGATAGGATTTTCTATTATATTTTGTTTCAACAACTGGAAATTTTTTTCTGCTTCATCAGTCCATTTAAATGGTTGTTTGTCCTTCTTTATGGTTTCAATAATAGGAGCATTGATCTTACTAAAATTCCTTATGAATTTTCTATAGAAACTAGCAAGACCATGGAATATTCTTAGCTCAAAAACACTCTTAGGTGAAGGCCATTCTATGATTGCCTTTATCTTCTCTGGATCTATTTTCAATCCATCAGTAGAAAAAACAAAGCCTAAATATATCAATTCTTCTTTCATGAATGAACATTTTTTAAAATTTACCAGCAAATTTTCCTGATGTAACTTCCTTAAGACATAATTCAGATGTCTCATGTGTTATTCTTTACATTTTCTGTAAATTAATATATCATCCAGATATACTATTACAAATTTACCAATAAATTCTTTCAGTACTTCATTCATAAGCCTCATAAATGTACTAGGAGAATTTGATAATCCAAACGACATTACCATCCATTCATACAATCCTTCATTTGTTTTAAAGGCTGCCTTCCATTAATCTCCTTCCCTTATCCTAATTTGATGTTAGCCACTCTTTAAATCAAATTTTGTAAAATATCTTGCCCCACTTAAACAATCCATCAAATCTTCAATTCTAGGTAAAGGAAATCTATACCTGATTGTTATTTTGTTGATTATCTTGAGTCAGTGCACATTCTCCAGCCTCCATCTTTTTTGGAATCAACACTGTTGGCATTACACAAGGACTCAAACTCTCTCTAATCAGTTCTTTATCTAACAGTTCCTGCACCTGCTTCCTGATTTCTTCATTTTTTGTGGAAGTCATCCTGTATGCTGCTTTATTTTGAAAATTTTCTCCTGGAGTCAAATCTATATGATGGTTGATCTTTCTAATAGGTGGTAATTCATCCAGCAAATCATCTACAATGACATCACAGTAATTTTCCAGCATCTCTTGAATTTCAATTGATAAATCAGAAATTTTAGTGGAAGTAATTACTACCTTGGGTTTGCAAACTAATGCAAAGTTTACCTCATCATCTTCAATCTGCTGTAGATATTCTTTTCCACTCAGTAATAGAGATTTCAGATCAGGTCTTCTTGATGTATCTTCTTCTTCTATAGGCAACAATGTATGAGTGACACCATCTTTACAAAACTTGTATGTGTTCTTTTTCCCATCATGCATAGCTCCTCTGTCATACTGCCAAGGTCTACCCAACAATATGTGACATACATCCATAGGCATTACATCACACATAATCTTGTCTTTGTAGTTGCCCAACTGGAATTCCACTTCACACTATTCATTCACTAACAACTGATGTCCTTTATGAATCCAAGACACCTTGTAGGGTTTTGGATGTTTCTTTTTCTTCAATTTCAATTTCTCCACCACTTCTGTAGAAACCAAATTATTAGTTTTTCCACTATCAATTACCATTTTACAACATTTTCCTTGAACTTTGCACACACTTCTAAACAAAGTCTTTCTCTGTGTTGGTTCAACAACCTCCTTTATTGGTTTTAATAGAAATTTATTCACTACCAAAGATGCTCCTTTCTCTATTATATTCTCTGCTTCTGGCACTTTTGTTGCTTATTGCACTTTTGCTGCTTCTTCTTCATTCTAAGAAACAATTACATTTCTCTGATTTGTCCCCACATTCTCTAGACATTCATAAGATCTATGTCCCAGCTTATTACATCTATAACATCTAATTTCTCTTCCTCTGCCTTTGCCTCCTCTTCCTCTAGAAAAATTCCTTCTGCCACTTGCATCACCTTCTATAGGTGTATGCTGACTTGAGTTGCTGCTATCTCCTTCTCTAGGTGCTGTAGATCTTCCTCTACCACCTTGACTTCCTCTTCCTCGGAAAGTACCTCTACCTCTGGCAGATTGCTTCCTTGTGAGTTTTTATTCAGCCTTCAAGGCCATCTGATAAGCCTCTTTCATTGTTTTAGGAGACAAAGGACTTATCTCATATTGTATCTCCATTCTGAGACCATTTATATATCTTGCAATATTTTCCGCTGTATCTTGAATTTGTCCTGCTCTTATGCTCACTTTGTAAAATTCCTCTATATATTATTTGACTGTCATTGACCTCTGTCTAAGATTCTGCATTTGTCTAAATAATGAAAGTTGATAATCACTTGGAAAAAAATTACCTCTCAGCTTTACCACCATCCTGTTCCAATTATTTATTGGCTGCTTACCAAGTCTCCTTCTTTCTGCCTGCACTCTATCCCACCAAAGTGCTGCATGTCCCTTCAATTTTGTGATAGAAAATTTCACCCTTTTTCCTTCTTCCATTTCTTCATAATCAAATAAATTATCCATGTAATTAACCCAATCTATCAAATCCTCTGGGTTTAAGCCTCTTGTAAAAACTGAAACTTCAAGTCTGGGTTTAGATGTGGATCCCAACACTGATTTAAAAAATATCATTTCAGGAGTAACTTATGTAGGTTCTCCCTCTTCTGCAGATTCAACTTCAGGCTTGCTGACATCTCCAACATCTGCATCTCTTTGATTTCTCATTTCCATTACTTCTAATATGGCTTGCATCTATTGCATAACTTCCATCACTTCAGCATTTGCAACTAGTCTTCCTCTTCTTTGACCAGCACCACCTCCTCTTCCAACTCCGTAAGCCATGTTGGATTTATTTTCCTGATATTTGAGGTCTCGCTCAGTGTCTAAAGGCTTCTCTGATACCACTAATGATGGATTGGTTGTAGGCTTTAATGATAAAAAGTCAAACTTTGAGACAATTCTTTCTAATTTAGGAGTCAAATCTGGCTAAATTGAATCCTTACCTTTATCGCTCATTCATGTATTTTTTTTATTTAGTCAATTTACCAATATTAGCAAAACGCTAAAGCTCTTCAACAATGGTGGAATCACAACTTAAAAAAATAGTCGCAAATTCCTCTTAACTTTGGTTTAATGACAGACCCCTAACCACATTAAAATCTTTGCGATAATTCTATCGCATCCAATTAAAATATTAAACAACATGCATGTTTGAATGCGACTTTCGTTAGATCTATAAATCTCATGCGAAGGTCGTTATATCGTACAAATGCTGCATGGTTTACTTAATTTATTAAAACTAGCTTATAAAATATCGCATCCAATTTTGAGTTTAAACTCCACGCAAATTTTTATGTGATATTCGTCGATCTGTCTGCTACCGTAATCGGATAGTTCTACTGTTTCCGAGTCTCTATTTAATAGATTTGAGATCTGATTAAATATTAAACTCTCTGCAATTTAAAATGCGATTATGTCACATCGCAGCTCAATGAGTTCGGTTCCTCTTGAACTCTTTACGCATCTAGTTATCCCATTTCTTCAAACTCACTAGATTTGACACTCCTTCAAAGAAACTATGGTTTTCATGCATCAACAAGTGACAACCCTTTAAACAATACAACCAGACTATCTCACCTTCACAGTGGATGCGGAATTTTAAAGAAAAACATACAGACATAAATCAATTAACCAAAACTTGATCTGAAATTAAACAATTCAGAAGTATTTCAAAGGAAAGCAAAACCTCCAGGATTTGGTATTTATGCACACATTTACACAGGAACAGAGGAATTATAATTTTCTTCTATTCGATTACTTTTACCATCAAATCTTCCTCTTCAATACATTTCAAACTTACATATAAATATAAAAACATTCAGATCCGAGTCAAAGGGATCAAATTGTCTAATTTTAAGCTAGAATCCTACTGCATGATATTCTCCCTAAATCTATCAACTACAAACTAAATACAATGAATCTAATACAAAGCGGTTCAAATCGCTAAGGAATAGTTCAAATCCTATCTACCAAAACAGTAAATTGCCAGCTAAAGGAACCCAATCCTTTGCTTATAATTTTTTTTTTGTATTTTTGGAATAAAAATGAAGTCCTTTTTCCTCGAGCCTCATGCTCCTACATCATCTTTGCCCCTTGTTCTGCAGTTCAGGGGCGCGTTTACCTGGCTTCAGATTTACAGATCCAAAGTCTCGCTTCTTCTTCTCGATCTTGGCGGCATAATGATATGCTGTGCCAAGTGAGGTAATGTCGAGGAATTCCATTTCCCATTGAATGTATCAGTGCAAACAACTGCAGTACTTGAGAACCAAAAGTCTCTTTTAATATTTAATACCGAACTTTCTACGTAGGGTATGGAACAAATTTGTTAGTTCGTGCACATATTGATCCCTTCGTTTCCGTAACATGGTCCATTGGATGTATTTGTCCTCAGAGCTCCCCACGGGGTAATATTGTTTCTTGATGCCGTCTCGGAACGAATTCCAAGTGGGTGGGTTCGAGAACAAAGAGGGATCCCTCTCATCCTTTTTCTCATAGTAGGTTTCCTAGGATTATTTTACAGGGGGGCAGTTTGAGGAGTGAAAAAATAATCTTTTCTCGGTCAGATAAATCATGGACCGAGAAATAATCTTCTAGAAAATTCAACCATCTATCTATGACATATGCATCTATCTGGCCTTAAAATACAAGAATGTCAAATTTTACCTGTACCTTGAAAGGGGTGGTGCCTCCAAAGTGGCTACAGGATGTAGATGAGCCACTAGTGGCCAGTTGTTGAAGGATCTAGGAAAAGTTATCCATCATCGTGTTCCACTGTTTCTCGAGGGCCTAATCGAGCAATATTTTGATAGGATCTCCTACTCCCTCATATTTATTTTCTCCCAGGTCGTTGGGGTTTGTGAGGCTAATCTTGCAAGGGTTTAACCAGATTGAGCCCTAACTCCTTATACCCTGACCACGTTGGGGACATGCAAAGAAAAACAGAGAAAGAGAAGACTGCTCTGATACCACTGATCTAAATTTATGTAGGAACACAATAAAATATAGAAATATACATAAACATAGAGATGCAGTGGAAAGAAGACTTTATTTCATTACAATCAAAGAATTGAAATTTGTTTATAGACATAATGGAAATAAACTAGCTAGGGCGCTGGTAGCTTATCTTTGAGAAGATATGTGGTGGCTACAAGCCTCTAAAATGTGTTTCAATGAGGCTCAAAGGCATATTTATTGTTGAGAAATAATGGAAAACCCTAATCATCCAAAAAACTAACCCTATGAGATGAAGCGCCAAAACTATGGGCCCATGTTTGGGTAAATTGGTACATCAATCTTCCCGGGGACGTAACTTTGGCATACGATCTCTGTTTGACGAGCTCAATACCTCATTACATAGATCTATTTGAGGAATACAAATTTTGAGTGAGAAACATTGGTGTAGGACCCATAGACCAATGTTCCTCCCGGTTTCCCCAAAAACGTCGTTTAAGGCCTCAAAACGGCTTCGAATGTTTAGGATCCGAAAAATGCTAAAAATAGTAAGTTGTGCAGAAACTGAAAAAATCAAAGAACCGATGGTGGGGGTCCAAATGGAATAGGTTGGTGGCCACCAATTTACAGCTGGATCATTACTCCCCCCTTAGTAAGCAATGGTCCCCATTGCATTGAGTTCCTCCATGAGATGAGGCAAATTCTACTGAACTTGGTTTTGGATTTGTCGAAGATGTCATGGACTTGTTGGCGGACATGATGGATGCGTTCAATAAATTTGGTTGCTTTATCAGCCTTAGAAATTACATGTGTGGATTCTATCTATGTGGTCGCATGAGGTATGGCAACATCAGGGTGTGACGCACCTGGGGTCAAATCAATGGTGTGCTTGACCTGACAGTGTAGAGGGACCTTTGTGTGTGAGGAGAAAATGTCCTCGTATTCCTCCACGAATTTGTCCATCTGATGCTGCCATGCAGGCGATCCCTATTTTGAGGATGTTTTCATGATCTTATTCTTGCCTTATGGGTGAATTTTAATGCAAATAAACTTCCTAGTTTGGGAAACAAGCTTACTACATTGTTTTGCAGTAGTCGATGAGATGGTAGGAGGTGGTACTGCCTACGGTATCATGTAAAATTTATTTCCCAAAGTAGTAACAAGAGAATGATGCGTAGACTCATACACATCATTTCACTTCCACAAAGTATGGCCGGCCCAATAATACATTAGACACATCAAGAGGAGCAACATCACATAGTACCTCATTCGTGAATGGCTTGATGCTGTACAGAAGAAGGCATTGCTAGCAGACGTGAAGATCTATTCCTTGGTGAAGCCACCCAATGGTATACAACTGCGGGTGTGCTATGGTCGGTAGGCCAAGATGCTTCACAAACTATGCTAAAATGAGGTTCTTTTGGCTTCCGCTATTGACAAGGAATTACGGTAGACAACCCTTCGCCCACATCTGCGAATGGAAGAGGCACTCCACCTCCTCTGGATCCTTGGGATCTAGACTATTGATCTTGGTGGTGGAAATGATGGCACTCGGATCCACATCATTGATCTCCTTCCATTTGTAATTTCTGTTGTCTAGTTCTAACTCATGATCAGAACATGCATCTAATTTAGGCGCCTTCAGTTCGGCCACCAACGACTATTTGGCCCGACACTTGTTTGTGCTGTGAGTGGGGATGTTATGAAATTCACACCACTTCCAGGTGTCCTTTGGATTTTTGGTGTTGTTCTGAGTCACCTCGCCTTGGCTTTGCCCCTTTTTCTGCAGTTTGGGGGCACCTTTCCGTGGCTTCGGATTAGCAGATCCAAATTCTCGCATCTTCTTCTCGATCTTGGCGGCATAGCGATATGCCGTGCTAAGCGAGGTAATGTCGAGGAACTCCATTTCCTCCTGAATTTATCAGTGCAAAAAATTATGGTACTTGAGCACCAAATGTATCTATGAATCTTTAATACCCAATTTTGTGTGGAGGGTATGGAACAAATTCGTCAGTCCATGCACATCTTGATCCCTTTGCTGCCGCAACGTCATCCATTGGATGTATTTGTACTCATAGCTCCCCACGGTTTAATATTGTTCCTTGATGTCGTCTTAGAACAAATTCCAAGTGGGTGTGGCCGAGAATAGAGAGGGTTCACTCTCGTCCTTTTTCTCACAGTAGGTTTACCACCAGTCTTTGACATGGGGGGAAACTTTGAGGAGTGTAAAAATAATCTTTTCTCGGTCAGAGAAATCATGGACCGAGAAATACCCTTCCAAAAAATTCAACCATATATCTACGACATCTGCATCTATGTGGCCTTCAAATACAGGAATGTCAAAGTTGACATGTACCTGGAAAGGAGTGGCACTTACAGAGTGGCTGCAGGATGTAGATGTGCTGCCAGTGGGTAGCTGTTGAAGGACCTGGGAAAATTTATCCATCATCGTGTTCCTTTTTTTATCGAGGGCCTCCTCGAGAAATATTTTGATAGGATCTCCTACTCCCTTGTCTTTATTTTCTTCCGCCATGGGAGGTCGTCGAGGTTTGCGAGGCTGATCTTGCAAGGGTTCAACCAGATCGAGCCCTAATTTCTTATACCCTGACCACGTTGGGGACATGCAAAGAAAAAAAAATAAAGAGAACACTGCCCTGATACCACTGATCCAAATTTATGAAGGAACACAATAAAATACAGAAACAGAAATAAACATAGATATGCGGCGGAAATAACACTTCATTTCATTAATATCAAAGAACTAAAAACTTGTGATGAAACTGAAAAAATGAAAGATCGATGGTGGGGGTCCAAATGGAATAGGTGGGTGGCCATCAATTTCCACCTAAATCATTACTCCCCCCTTAGGAAGGAATGGTATCCATTGCGTTGAGTTCCTCCATGAGATGAGGAAAATTCTACTGAACTTGTGTAATATTCCAAATCTGGAACAGCTAGCAAGGCATGGCTGGAAAACGTATTTTCCAGTAATGGCTACTACAGGAATTGAAACCAAGACCTGGATCCCTTAGAAAAATGTGTCTAAGTGCTAAATCCAAGAGGAGGCTCCAAATAAATCCTTCTAAGTGGGTTAAACAGATCTCCCACACTTAGATGTCCTTAGAAAGTGCCTGATGAAGGGACTACAACAATACATGAACATGAAATGGAGTAACAACGTTATTTTATGAAGTATACACACATGAAGGAGTAGATAGCCAACCAAAGTATAATATAGCAAAAAATGTGTACAATTCTTTGAGGAATCAGTGACTCAAGCTGGGCAATGAAAGCCTCAATGAGACATGTACAAGACAATATAGCAACACTGCTATGCAGAAATGTCATATGGCTAAAATAATGCAGTTCATTGGAGACACTGCAACAAAATAATAGATAATAAAATGATATAGAAATATCAACTCAAATAAATGAGGGGGAGCCAGCTCTCAACCCATGAAAATACTAATACAACAATAATACACAATCTTTGGAAGGATTGGCTACAATATACATGAAAATGGAAAATCTGTAGAAATGCTGGAGTTATTGGGTAGCAGCTGCAGCTCAGAAAATAACTGGAGATGGTTGAAGATGATGTACAATCTGAAATGTACCTCCTCCAATAGATCTCTCAAATGATAGGTTGATCCTATCCTTGAAGATCTCCTCCTCCAAGATGGTGGTGCAAGCCCCCACTGCATGTACTCACTGAAATAACGCATTATGGAGAATGGAATGCCTGTCTATGATGGGAGATGCTTGGCCTTGATGAAAAGGTATGAAAATAAGCTCTGGAAACCTTCCTCACTAATCTTCCCGAGGAATAGAAGCTCCCTCCTCTGAAAGATGAGACAAGGAATGGTGTTGTGGAACCCCTCCACTACAACACCTAGCAACACTACGTTATACTTCAACAAAAATAATGCAGTGACTGAATAAGTGGCTTTGGCCTTGAGCCAAGATGTGTAGAAAATGAAGTGAAATCCTTCAATAGGCCTCTCAAGAAGGAGAGGAAATCCTAAACAGGAATCCCTCGTGCTAAGCGACACTGCAACTCAGCTGAACAGCTGGAGAATGCAAATATTCTTCAGACCAAAATCAATATGCTCAAAGATATCTCACTATGGCTGCCTCTTCCTCATTTTATGAAAGTGAATGCCTCTTTGCCCTGGAACCCACACATTAGGGTTTCTTCCACAAGGAATCTTTCTCCCTCCAAAACTGCGCTGTCTTCCCATGCAAGCTACACCTTAGCGTTGTTGACTCGGTCAAACTTGACCTTGTCCTCATGAAAATTGCCCCTTTTCACACTGGAAGGTGCAAAATAAGCTGATCCAATGATCCTTTTCACACTATGAAGGATATTATTCCTACTCTTGGGTCTTTTACCCATTTTATTTACCTCCTAGATGAAATAAGCAAAAAATAATATTCCAATTTGCTGCTTGCAAATTTTGGAATATTACAATCCTCCCCTCTCACAGATTGCTTGTCCTCAAGCAAGTGTAAGGATAGAATGAGTTTTCTTATCCTTTCCCTGTAGCATCTCTGTATGATGATCTCCTCCAAGGAAAGTGATGGTATCTCATCAATCAACTTTCCACATTGCTCCTCCTCAACATGCAAGTTATCTATCAAACTATCATCATGTAAAGGTAAAATACTCAAGAGGATAGCAAAGTGATGTCTAGAGGTCCCTTTGAAGAATGGGATCTGAAATATAATGGGAACTATCTTTCCCATATGGATCCTCCATGTCCAAGCTATGAGCCATGCAAAATCAGTCACCTTCCAACTAGGCAACTCCTGAAAATTGTCCTCCACCTTTGGCTCTGGCAAGGTATGTGGGATGAAAATATACACATGGTAGACTATGTAGCCTACCCTACACTATCCATATCTCCACTTATGACAAGTGTAGAGTGTTGGCTGATCATGGGCTGCAATAAGTTTTCCCTCAAGTGGCAAGATGAGAACTAGATCTCCAAATATCTCTCCCCCAATGCTGCAAATCATGTTGGCCCAAATATCCCCATATATGATGAGTTGGAAGTCATCATCATATGGCATCATCTCCATAATATGGCTCACCTCATAAAGAGACAAATGTGTTATCAAGGTGACCATATCATATCCCATGCTCCCCTTAGAACATGTAGTGCAAAAAGTGTGGGAGGATTCTCCCTCAAAGGACACATTCACCCTATGTGTCTCTCTCCCAAGCATGCTCCTCATAAAGATAGAAACAATAGAACCGTAGGGAGAAAAAATGAGAATCATACTTGCTACCATATGCAACAAATGAGAAGGACAATGGTCCCTCAAGTGCAACCAACGTAGCTTGACCCTCAACTGCAATAGAGACTGATAAAATGAGTGGCTTTTCAACCACTTGCCTGCTGCTCCAATCTCCTCATAAGTATGGAGAAAGTGAATAATGTAAGGTGTACAATGGGAATGTCCTCCATAACATATCTCTTCCCCAATTCCTCCTAGGGAGTGACCATCAATCATGCTTATGGCCTCATCTAAACCATGTGGTCTAGAAAAAATAATGCTCCTCCTTAGAGCATCATCCTGCACATGTATGGTTAAGGGATGCATACATACATCATACAAATAATCATGTAAACAATAATGAATACCCTTACCATATCTCCTGCTCATACAAGTGGAGTGGCTCATAAGTGAGTCTCCTACCATCCTCAAAGAGAAAAGAGGTGGTTGTGATAACTCCTCCAAAGAGTTATGTCTCTCCTCCATCTCCATCTGGTCCATGCATCTACTCATATGCTGATATATCTCCTCCTCAAAGCCCATTCAAAAATACCCCTCCATGATGGTATGGTATGCTCTCATTGAACAAGTGAGGCTGAAAAGGAAATCCTCATAAGCTGCTTGTAGCAGCTTCTACTTGAGCTTGGAAGCTCTAGGAAAGAATATCCTGCCATGATAGAAGATGACCCCATCTTGGACTGAATATCCCTCCTCATGCAACTAGTCATCCAATATCATGCAAGTGAAAAGATCCGTGGAATACTCCACCAACAGCTGGGAGTTCCAATATGGATCTATCCTCCATAGTGACAGAGCTGATGATATCTCATGAAGAGCATCTATCATATGGTTATCCTCCTCTCTAATATCTCCCATGCCAAATATGCAAGTTGGAAGGCTGATACCCTTCCCCTACTGCTTCTGCCACAGCTCAGAACCTGAAATAGAAGTGGGTCCACAGTCATGTTGAGGGAATGCTCCCTCTCTCCTTGAGTCTACCCCAGACTCCCAACATTGTATCAAGCTCTACCAAGGTCTCCACCATCCTGAAATCCATGAGTGGTGCCCCAACATGTGAAGCATCCATCCTCCTCTGCTGATCCAGTGGTCTCCTCGGCAAAGTGTCTCCATGCAATGAGACATCCTCAACAAGAGATGACTGAATAGATGAATGAAAAAATCTGTCCATGCTTCCACTACACAATCCAATCACCTTCTTAGGTGTGTCAACCTCCAGAAATGAATAGGGATGTGTAATCCTCATCTCATGATGTTGGGTCTTCTCCCTACCTTCTCCTTGTGTCTCCATGGTTCCACACCTCCTCAACAATGGCACAGGTAAAACATGAGTTGTGCCTTGATCTCCACACATGAGATCTTGGGGACTTCCTTGCAGAGATGAAAGCATCCCTATATTTGGAGCAAGAGCTCCTCCTTCCTCTTCATGAGGTGCTAGATCAACTCCAGATCTGACAGTGCTATTGCCCTCAATCTTTGCAACATGAGTGGGAAACTCTCCAATGATTGGATCCCTTTTTGAAAAAGAGATCTCCATGCTCCTCATGCAAATTGCCCCTTTTCACATTGGAAGGTGAAAAATAAGTTGTTCCAATGATCCTTTTCACACTATGAAGGATATTATTCCTAATCTTGGGCCTTTTACCCATTTTATTCACCTCCTAGATGAAATAAGCAAAAATTAATATTCCAATTTGCTGCTTGGAAATTTTGGAATATTACAACTTGGTATTGGATTTGTTAAATATGTCATGGACCTGCTGGTAGACGTGCTATATGTGTTCAATAAATTTGGTTACTTTATCATCCTTAGAAAGTACATTTGTGGATTAGGTATATGGGGTCGCATGAGGTATGGAAACATTAGGCGGCGATGTGTCAGTGGTCAAATCAATGGAGTGCTTGAACTGACAATGTAGAGGGATGTTTGTGGGTGAGGAGAAAATGTCCTCATATTCCTCCACGAATTTGTCCATTTTTTGCTGTTGTGTAGGGGAGCCTTGTTTTGAGGATGTGGTCACGATATTATTCTTTCCTTGTGGGTGAATTGTAATGCAAATAAACTTCCTAGTTTGGGAAACAAGCTTACTACGTTTTTTTGCAGTAGTCAAAGAGATGGCAGGAGGCAGTACTACCTCCAGTATCCTGTACAATTTAATTACCAAAGTAATAAAAAAAGAATGAGGCCTAGACTCAGTCACAACATGTTGTTTCCACAAGTATGCCTGGCCCAATAATACATCAGACACATCAAGAGGAGAAACATCACACAATACCTCATCCGTGAATGGCTTGATGTTGTACGGAAGGAGGCATTGCTGGCGGACGCAAAGATCTCTTCCTTGGTGAAGCCATCAATGGTATACAAATGCGGGTGTGATATGGTTGGTAGGTTGAGATGCTTCATGACCTCTGCTAAAATGAGGTTCTTTTGGCTTCCGCTATCGACAAGGAATTGTAGTGGATAACCCTTCGCCCACATCTGTGAATGGAAGAGGTGCTCCCCCCCCTCTGGATCCTCAGTATCCTCCCTCTATAACTTGGTGGTGGAAAAAATGGCACTGTGATCTGCATCAATGATATAATTCCCTTTGTCATTTCCCTTTTCTGGTTCTGACTCAGGATCAAAACATGCATCTGATTCAGGTGCCTTCAGTTCGACCACCAATGATTGTTTGGACCGACACTCATTTGTGCTGTGAGTGGGGCTGTTATGAAATGCACACCACTTCCCCGTGTCCTTCTTTAGATTTGTGGTGTTGTTATGAGTCACCCCGCTTTGGATTTTTCCCTTGTTCTGTGTTTCAGGGCGCCTTTCCCTGGCTTCAGATTTGTGGATCAAAAGTCTTGCTTCTTGAGATCGATCTTGGCAGCATAGTGTTATGCTGTGCCAAGCGAGGTAATGTCAAGGAAATCCATTTCCTCCTGAATGTATCAGTGCAAACAATTGTGGTACTTGAGCACCAAATGTCTCTCTTAATATTTAATAGGCAACTTTGTGCGCAGGGTATGGATCAAATTCACCAGTTCGTGCACCTCTTGATCCCTTTGTTGCCGCATCGTGGTCCATTGGATGTATTTGACCTCATAGCTCCCCATGGGGTAATATTGTTCCTTGATTCCATCTCAGATCGAATTCCCTATGGGTGTGGCTGAGAACAGAGAGGGTTCACTCTCATCCTTTTTCTCATAGTAGGTTTCCCACCAGTCTTTGACATGGGGGGCGTCTTTGAGGAGTGAAAAAATAATATTTTCTCGGTCATAGAAATCATGGACCGAGAAATACCCTTCCAGAAAATTCAACCATCTATCTATGGTGTTTTCATCAATCCAGCCTTCAAATAAAAGAATGTCAAATTTGACTTGTACCTTGAAAGGAGTGGTGCCTCCAGAGTGGTTGTAGGATGTAGATGCTCTGCCAGTGGGCAACCGTTGTGTTAGCGCTCGAATCTATCTCAGGCTGAAGAAGGCAAAACTCGAGGCAACATCAAACCAAGCTCAGCCTCGTAGCTAGCTCTACGAGGACAGGAGAGGGCTCTCTCCAGTCAATCTCGATAAAATGAGCAATAGGGTGCGAGATGACTTATAATGGATACTGATTTTAGGCTAGTAAATAAATATGGAAAAGGGGTTTTAATGAATATCTGAGTTTTCTGGGCAGTATGGGGACAAAGGACAGCATGAGCAGGGAAATTAAATGAAAGATGCAGATTATCACATGGGGCAAGATAGGAAAAAGCTTAAGCATTTGAATTGAAATTAAATGGGGTGAAAAGACTGTTTAAGATAGCTGAAAAGGGCATTAATGTATGAATCCTTTTCAGGCAGAAGAAAACACAGAACTTGAACACTTTTCCAAGGCAGAGAAACAATTGAATTCTACCTCTCATACTTAAAAGCGTTCACCAGAAAATGATTACGAATGAACTGCAATACATTACAAGACACATATGAAAACAAAGGAAGAAACAAAATGCTAAGTTATTACCACAGGGATCTTATGAAACAGAGCTGCAACTTTTCATTATTCCTCTGTTGAACTGTACAATGAAACTCTGATTTTTTCTCCCCACACCTCTGCCAGAACTCTCTCTACAAGTGTTTTTCAATACAATATATAACTCAGAGCTATGATAACAAATTGATAAAAATAGGGCGTTGTTTCACCTAGAATCATAAAAACAGGAAAAGTCTGCTCTAAAAAGGAGCAGCGTTACACTTTGTTTGTTGATAACTAATGAATAGGGAAAACCTATAGCTTGACTTTCTGACTTGCAACTGAAGACCGAAAATAGGCCAATCAATTCGATTGCTCTGCTGTGATAGATATCTGCACTTCAATTTGGCTTTTGGCTTTGACTGCCACATCACATTTACCTTTTGAATACAAACTAATTTTTATAATTAACATCTTGACATATCAAATTCAAGTTATGGATGTGTCGGATCTCGAATTACCAGTTCAGATCATGTTAATTATTTCACATCGAGGCTGATTTCACATTTGGGATTGGATCCTATTGGTAGTTTTAAGTTTCATTGCAGCTCTTACATCTTCAATACTGTTGTGACCTATTTTCTGCAGGTAAAGAAAGCTGGCTTAAAATGTGTGCCACGAGGCTGTTTATGCAAGAGGGCTGTATCTATTACCAGATTGTGGATAACCTTTAATGCTAAAAGGTCGCTCTCTAATGAATGCTCAACAAGAACAGTTTCTCTGGAAACCGGGTTCAGAAATTCTTCCTGAATATCTTGATTTGTGGTTGTAATCGTGGCCATCATTTTACCTGTTATCGCGCTATACCCGGTATTGTAGTCACTAATTGCTTTTGAAGGTTTGACCAATTTGTCAAAAACAACCTTTTCCTTTGTTCTCTGACTTGTCAATAAAATGTCGTTGACACGTTCATCTTGAATGGTATTTGCACGCTCCACGGCCTTTTAACTGAACCAAAGAGAATGTCAGTGGGTGTAAGATATGGATCACCATAGAACCACATATTCGTATATGTTCGTGCAGTAACTATGTTTCCCTCAAGTGATACTCAAAGAAAAGCACCTTTGCTACTGCTGTATGTGTAGCAAACGGTGGTTCCTTCATCTCCAGCTCGAAGATCTACCTCCACTGCTCTTCCCAATGGCCCAGCTGCAACACTTATACCACCCCCTAACGAGAAATGCACATGACTACTAAAATCTTTGACTGCTTCAAAATTGCGGAGCACAATAACAAAATATGTAAGCTCTCCACCAATCTGTGCACCCCATCCTAAACCAAATGATGTTATTGCTGATGGTGCTGACCAGGAACCATTTTCTCTTCTGGCAATAACTATGCCAGTCCCTAATTTGTAAGTGATGCCTACACCAGCTTTTGCAACTGCGCAGATGGCTAATCCATTAGCTCCTCTATGTCACCGCCTACAACCACATTGCTGTGCCGCGAAGATCCTCCAAGTTTTATTCACTGGTCATCATGTAGGCTATGTCAATCCAAGTGAAATTTTGATATGTTCACTACAAACAACATAAGTGTATGTTAACTCACTGCATCCCATTCATTGCTGCTGACAGAGAAAGCCATTTATCGAACTACAGGGAAATATAGGCAACGCCCTTTTCTTCTTGAACCATTCAGGATGTTTCCATTTTTCTTTGGTGTTGATGTCTTTTTCATGTGCAGATGAGTAAATCCATGAGAACAAAAATCTGGAAACTGTGTTGCCTTCAAATGGTATTGCAATTGACACTGCCCTGCTGACAAATCTGCGCGTGTCAGTGTCAATTTGGAGGAATTATGAGCAATTTCGGGCCTCTGGCTTTATGCGCCGTGCGCATGCCCAACGCGCCGCGTGCACTCTATGCGTTGCGCGCATGTAAAATCACACTGGAAACTGATGCCCAGTGCACCGCACGCACTCTATGCGTCGCGCGCTCCTTGTATGCGCCGCGCGCACTGTCAACACACAGCCACGGTTCTCAAAAATGAAATTTTCGCCCTCTCTCCACTTTGAATCGACTTTCATTCAAATTTTGGATGCACATGAATGTTTTAAACATATGAAAGAGCTTTTAAACTTATGGAGTTTGATTTTTTGACTTAAAAAAAACCCATTAATTGAAGATTTCGACACTTTTACAACTTGAAATAAACTTAGTTTTTTGCACTTTTGGCTTGAATAATGTTCTCTTGATTGAATTTTTGCAGGGATGGTGGCATGGGAATTCAGCAAAGGATCAAGAGGGGCTGCATGTGAAACATCCTTAACTGAAAAACTTGAATAATTACGAATTTAATGATTTCTTCTTCAAAACTGGGTTTTGAAGAAGAAATACCCTCAAGCATCCTTAATGATGAAAATTTGAACTGAAAACACATGTGGAAAACCTCCTCATGGCCTGCGAGCGTTATTGAAGCATTTTGAGAACAACTTTCTGAAAACCCTAGACCTGTGACTCTTGTTTGACCAACCCAGCAAGACAAGGCATTTAATGACTGCAAATGACGAGAAATGAACCTTGGTGAATTTGACTCTGACAGAGGACTGACAAGACTGAGTCTAACATTGGCTCCAATGGGGATGTCAGCTGCCGCTTCTTGGAGGTGCCAAGAACATCAGATCTTTGGGAGAGCAGACAGTGCCTCCATCCATTGGGCAATGGAGTCCATTATTTGACTTGACTAAAATTTAAGACTGAAATGACTGAAAAAATGACTTCGACAAACTTCAAACCACACTGAAATGACTTGAAAAAACTTGACTATGGCAAACTAACTTAAGACTTGAGCTTAAAACTTAAAACTTGCTGGCAGTACATAACCGCCTGTGTTTCTTACAAGACAATATACCATCAAACTATATCATAATGCCAATGTAACCAATCAAGCAGATGCCTTGCTGACTGGTTCTCCCGATCAAATCTCATGGTCAACAATACAAACTGATAACTGGGCATCAAAAAACATAATTGACCATGATCTCCTTCATCACTGAACACTGCAATAAACACCTTCACTGTTGACTGCAACAAACCTGCCAGAGGATACTGAAAAACATGAAGATTTACCTCCTGCTGAAGAAACAAGGTGTCCTTTGCTTCTAATTCTGATCTTCCTTCATCATGTACTTCAGTAAAAGTATGCTCCTGGGCTTCAAAAAACTCTGAACAGGTAGATGAGCAGATCTCCTCTTGTAAAAACATTTCAAAACATGAAACATATGAAGAAGAATCTGAATGGAAATCCTGAATGTTCTGATCTTCTACAGTTTGAATGTATTTTAGGTCATCTTCATATGATATGACAGCCAGATTATCATATTCCTCATTACATTCATCAATCATAAGAAAAGAAACTTCAGCTGATTCCTGATGCTCAAACCTGATATCTCTATCATCTACCAATGATTCATCTAAAGGAACTTCTTCACTTACTTGAATGAATGTCTCATCTTGTGATGCATAAACTGACTGTATTACCTCATCATGAAGACTCTGTTTTGATGACGGATTGGCTATATGACTGAGAACATTTGGATCCATAACTGTGTCTTCTGCATCCCAGATGATTTCAACAGCAAAGTTCTCCTTGATGGGTTTTAGCACAAGATATGCTTGGTCATCACGATCTGAATCTAAATCTGAAGTAGCTGACTTGACTGCATCACATTATGAAATTGAAGCTTGACTTCCCTGCATGCTGTCTTCTTTTGTGCGGGCGTTATTGAAGCATTTTGAGAACAACTGTCTGCAAACCCTAGACCTGTGACTCTTGTTTGACCAACCTAGCAAGACAAGGAATTTAATGACTACAAATGACGAGAAATGAACCTTGGTGAATTTGACTCTGACAAAGGACTGAAAAGACTGAGTCTAACATTCAGGGCGCCTTTCCTTGGCTTCAGATTTGTGGATCAAAAGTCTTGCTTCTTGAGATCGATCTTGGCGGCATAGTGTTATGCTGTGCCAAGCGAGGTAATGTCAAAGAAATCCATTTCCTCCTGAATGTATCAGCGCAAACAATTGTGGTACTTGAGCACCAAATGTCTCTCTTAATATTTAATAGGCAACTTTGTGCGCAGGGTATGGATCAAATTCACCAGTTCGTGCACCTCTTGATCCCTTTGTTGCCGCATCGTGGTCCATTGGATGTATTTGACCTCATAGCTCCCCATGGGGTAATATTGTTCCTTGATTCCATCTCAGATCGAATTCCCTATGGGTGTGGCTGAGAACAGAGAGGGTTCACTCTCATCCTTTTTCTCATAGTAGGTTTCCCACCAGTCTTTGACATGGGGGGCGGCTTTGAGGAGTGAAAAAATAATATTTTCTCGGTCATAGAAATCATGGACCGAGAAATACCCTTCCAGAAAATTCAACCATCTATCTATGGTGTTTTCATCAATCCAGCCTTCAAATAAAAGAATGTCAAATTTGACTTGTACCTTGAAAGGAGTGGTGCCTCCAGAATGGCTGTAGGATGTAGATGCTCTGCCAGTGGGAAACCGTTGAAGGATCTAGGAAAATTTATCCATCATCACATTCCTCTGTTTCTCAAGGGCCTCCTCGAGCAGTATTTTCATAGGATCTCCTACTCCCTCATCTTTCTTTTCTTCTGCCATGGGAGGTCATTGGGTTTCAAGGCTAATCTTGCAAGGGTTCAACCAGAACGAGCCCTAACTCCTTATACCCTGACCGCGTTGGGGAAATGAAAAGAGAAACATAGAAAGATAAGACTGATTTGATACCACTAATCCAAATTTATGCAGGAATGCAATAAAATATAGAAATAGACATAAACACAAAGATGCAACGGAAATAACTCTTCATTTCATTAGTATCAAAGAACTGAAATATGTTTTCAGACATAATGGAAATTAACTAGCTAGGGCCGTGGTAGATTATCTCTGAGAAGAGATGTGGTGGATACAGGCCTCTGAACTATGTTAAAATGAGGCTCGAAGGCCTATTTATTGTTGAGAAACAATGGAAAGACCTAAACATCAAAAATCCTAACCCTAGGATATGAAGCGCCAAAACTGTGGGCCCTGTTTGGGTAAATTGGTACATCAATCTTCCTGGGTACGTAACTTTGGCATACAATCTCTGTTTGATGTGCTCAACACCTCGTTAGAAATATATATTTGAGGAATAAAACTTATGATTGAACAAAATCCTTCCACAATCCATGTTTCCCCCAGTTTTCCCAAAAAATGTCGTTTAGGGCCTCAAAACGACTCCAGAAGTTCAGGACCCGAAAAACTACAAAACAAATAGTAAGTTGTGCTGAAAATAAAAAGCTGAAAGAAGCGATGGTGGGGGTCCAAATGGAATAGGTGGGTGGTTGCTAATTTCCATCTGGATCATTACTCCCCCCTTAGGAAGCAATGGTCCCCATTGTGTTGAGGTCCTCCATGAGATGAGGCAAAATCCGTTGAACTTGGTATTGGATTTGTCGAAGATTTCATGGATTTGCTGGTGGACGTGCTGGATGCATTCAATAAATTTGGTTGCTTTATCAGCCTGAGACAATACATGTGTGGATTCTGTCTGTGTGGTTGCATGAGGTATGGCAACATCAAGCAGTGACGCACCTGGGGTCTGATCAATGGAGTGCTTGACCTGACAGTGTAGAGGGACCTTTGTGGGAGAGGAGAAAATGTCCTTGTATTCCTCCATGACTTTATCCATATTCTGCTGCCAGGTAGGGGAGCCCTATTTTGAGGTTGTGGTCATGATATTCTTATTTCCTTGTGGGTGAATTGTAAAGAAAATAAAATTATTATTTTGGGAAACAATATTACTACATTGTTTTGCAGTAGTCAAAGAGATGGCAAGAGGCAGTACTACCTCCGGTATCCTGTACAATTTATTTCCAAAAGTAATAAAAAAAGAACAAGTCTTAAACCCATATACAACATGTCACTTCCACAAGTATGGCTGGCCCAATAATACATCAGACACATCGAGAGGAGAAACATCACATAATACCTCATTCGTGAATGTCTTGATGCTATACGAAAGGAGGCACTGATGGTGAATGTAGAGATCTCTTCCTTGGTGAAGCCACCCAATGGTATATGACTGCGGGTGTGCTATAGTCAGTAGGCTGATCTGCTTGATGAAATTTTTTGAAATGAGGTTCTTTTGGCTTTTGCTATCGACAAGGAATTGCAGCGGAGAACCCTTCAACGACATCTGTGAATGGAAGAGGCGCTCCACCTCCTTTGGATCCTCGGGATCCTCCCTCTGGAGCTTGGTGGTGGCAAAAATGGCACTAGGATCTGCATCAATGATCTACTTCCCTTTGTCATTACCCTTTTCTAGTTCTGACTCAGGATCAGAACATGCATTGATTCAAGTACATTCAATTCAGCCACCAATGACTATTTGGCCTGACACTCATTTGTGCTGTGAGTGGGGCTGTTATGAAATTCACACCACTTCCCCGTGTCCTTCTTTGGATTTGTGGTGTTTTCATGAGTCATCTCGCTTTGGCTTTTCCCCTTGTTCTGCGGTTCGGGGACGCCTTTCCCTGGCTTCGGATTCGTGGATCCAAAGTCTCGCTTCTTCTGCTTGATCTTGGTGGCATAGAGATATGGCGTGCCAAACGAGGTAATGTAGAGGAACTCCATTTCCCCCTGAATGTATCAGTGAAAAAAAATGCGGTAATTGAGCACCAAATTTCTCTCTAAATCTTTAATACCCAACTTTTTGCGCAGGGTATGGAACAAATTCATTAGTTCATGCCAATCTTGATCCATTTGATGCCACATTCTGGTCCATTGGATGTATTTGTCCTCATAGCTCCCCACGGGGTAATATTGTTCCTTGATGCTGTCTCAGAATGAATTCCAAGTGGGTGCGACCAAGAACAGAGAGGGTTCCCTCTCATCCTTTTGCTCACAGTAGGTTTCCCACCAGTCTTTGACCTGGGGGGCAGCTTTGAGGAGTGAAAAAATAATATTTTCTCAATCAGAGAAATCATGGACCGATAAATACCCTTCCAACAAATTCAACCATCTATCTACGATGTATGCATCTATCTGGCCTTCAAATACAAGAATGTCGAAGTTGAACTGTACCTTGAAAGGAGTGGTTCCTCTAGAGTGGCTGCAAGATGTAGATGCGCCACTGGTGAGCAGCCGTTGAAGGATCTGGGCAAAGTTATCCATCATCACGTTCCTCTGTTTCTCGAGGGCCTCCTCGAGAAATATTTTGATAGGATATCCTACTCCATCTTTATTTTCTTTTGCCATGGGAGGTCGTCGAGGTTTGCGAGGCTGATATTGCAAGGGTTCAACCAGATCAATCCCTAACTCCTTATACTTTGACCACGTTGGGGACATGCAAAGAAAAATAGAGAAAGAGCTGACCGCTCTGATACCAATGATAAGAATTTATGCAGGAACAAAATAAAATATAGAAATAGACATAAACATAGAGATGCAGTGGAAATAACACTTCATTTCATTAATATCAAAGAACTGAAATTTGTTTGCAAACATAATGGAAATAAAATAGCTAGGGCGTTGGTAGCTCATCTCTAAGAAGAGATGTGGTGGCTACAGTCCTCTGAACTATGTTACAATGAGGCTTGAATTCCTATTTATTGTTGAGAAACAATGGAAAGCCCTAAACATCCAAAAACCTAACCCTAGGAGATGAAGCGCCAAAACTGTGGGCCCTGTTTGGGTAAATTGGTACATCAATATTCTCGGGGACCTAACTTTGGCATACGATCCCCGTTTGACGTGCTAAATACCTCGTTAGAAAGATATATCTGAGGAATACAACTTTTGAGTGAGAAAAATTGATGTATAACTTATATTGCTCTCGGATTTTCCAAAAAATGTCATTTAGGACCTCAAAACGGCTTCGGAAGTTCATGACCCGAAAAACTGCTAAAAATAGCAAGTTGTGCTGAAACTAAAAAACTGAAAGAGCCGATGGTGGGGGTCCAAATGGAATAGGTGGGTGGCCACCAATTTCCACCTGGATCAAGTGTGCTGACAATAAATTATTTTACGTAGATTGTGAAGATGAGGAAGAAAATGAATAAGAATATTCAAAAGAAGAGGATATACACTAGGAACCAACCCTAGAGGAAGAAGAAATGAATTTGACCATATCTTTTGATGCATTGGTAGGAATTACCACTCCCCAAACTCTCAATATAGAAGGACATATCAAGAAAAAAAAATTAAGTGTTGATTAATTCGAGTAGTACCCATAGTTTTATTCATTGTGAGGTAGCCAAGGAATTGAATTGGTTCTTATACCCAACACTAGAGTGTCAAGTTATGGTTGCAAATGGAGGAACTGTAAATTGCTATGGAAAGTGCCATAATATCAAGCTAACTTTGGGGTAATATGTATTGAATAGTCGAATGCTCTCCATTCCAATGGGTGGTGCTGATGTTGTACTAGGAGTACAATGGTTCAAATCTTTGGGGACTGTAGCTCTAATGTCATGACAAAGCTACTGAAGAAATATCAACGAGGCGTAATTGCACAATTATGCTCACTAGAGGTTCAAACATCAAAACCATATATTTCTCTAGATCTCCAAAAAGTATTGGAAAATCATTCCAAGGTGTTTGAGACTGCCAAAGGATTCCTACCTATTCGTGATCATGATCATGCTATTCATTTGATTCCAGAAAGTGTTCCTCCAAACATCAGGCCTTACAACTATTCTTATGCTCAAAAGAATGATATTGAACATATGGTTGCAGAAATACTAGAGGCTAGTATAATTCAACCTAGTCAAATTTTTTTCTCTACTCCAGTAGTATTGGTGCACAAGAAGGATGGATCAGGCGTATGTGTCTACATTAGAGGGAGCTCAACAAGCTCACTATTAAAGATAAATTTCTGCTCCCCATCATGGATGAATTATTGGATGAATTAAATGGAGCAATTTAATTCACCAAGATGGACCTTTGTTTTGGATATCATCAAATTACAATGAAGGCTGAAGACATTTTGAAAACAACATTCAAAACTCATGAGGGTCATTATGAATTTTTGGTCATGCCTTTTGGCCTTACTAATGCAACTTCCACATTTCAAGGTTTGATGAATTCCATTTTCAAACCCTTAGAAAACTTGTGTTATTAATTTTTGATGATATACTAATCTACAACAAGTCTTGGAAGGATCATGTTCAACATGTTGACAAGGTGCTCAAACTATTGGAGGGGAAACAATTATATGTAAAAACCTCCAAATGTTTCTTTGGAGTATAGGAGGTGGAATATTTAGGTCATATTGTATCTCATGATGGTGTTAAGGTAGACCCTAACAAAATTAAATCCATTAAGGAATGGAAAATCCCCACAACCTTAAAGCATCTTCAGGGATTTCCAGGGTTAAAAGGGTATTATTGCAAGTTTGTTAAGAATTATGGGAGAATATCATTACCTCTAACATCATTACTAAATAAATATGCATTTTCTTGGACTCCAGAAGCAACTAAGGCCTTTGAACATCTTAAAGAGGCAATTTACCAAGAACCAGTCTTAGCTACACTAGACTTCACATTTTTTTTTTATTGTGGAATGTGATACCTCAGGAAGTGGAATTGGAGCAATTTTAATGCAAGAATGAAGACCCATTTATTTTGAAAGTTGTATAATCAAAGGAAAGTATTTACAGAAACCTATTTATGAGAAGGAAATGTTGGCAATACTACATGCAATAAAACAATGACGACCTTAACTAATGGGAAGACACTTCAAGGTGGAAAAAGATCATGATAGTCTTAAATAATTTTTGGAAAAAATATTATCTTTAGAAGAGTAGAAAAAAATGGGTCACAAAGATGTTGGGTTATGAATTTGAAATAATCTACAAAAAAGGGAAGAAAAATGTTATTACATATGCACTCACAAGAAAGGATGAGGATGTGGAAGAATTGCTTTGTGTTATTTCTATTTTCCAACCTGAGTGGATAATCGAAGCAAGGGATGAATGGAAGAATGATGAAGAGGTGTGGAAATTCATTCAAAATTTGCAGCAAGATCTTAGTACATCTGAAACATTTCGCTGGAAAAATGATTCATTATGGTACAAATATTGCTTATATATTTGTAAGAATTCCCAACTCAAACAAAATATTCTTTTTGAATTTCACACCTCTCCCTTAGGAGGGCACTCAGGATTTTTAAAAGCTTACCACTTGGTCAAGAAGGATCTTTTTTGGGATGACTTTAAATCTGATATACAAAAGTTTGTGGCATAATGTTTGGTTTACCAACAAAATAAAGTTGAGACAATTAAGACCCTAGGTTTTTTACAACCTTTATCCATTCCAAGTCAACATTGGGAGGAGGTTTCAATGTATTTTATCACAGGTTTACCCAAGTCCAAAGGAAAAACTTTCATCATGGTGGTAGTTGAAAAACTTACCAAGTATGCACACTTTTGTGCATTATTTCATCCATTTAAAGCTAGTACAATTGCTACTGCATTTATGGAAACAATTTAAAAGCTACATGGAAACCCAAAGATCATTATAAGCAATAGAGATCCCATTTTTACAGGACATTTTTGGGCGAAATTATTTTTTTGTTTGGGTAGTCAATTAGCTCATAGATAATCATATCATCCTTGATTTGATGGGAAAATTGAGATAGTGAACAAATTTTTGGAAGGATATCTTCGTTGCTTTGTATCTGATAAACAAACACAATGGGTCAAGTGGTTACCTTTGGTTGAATGGTGGTATAAGACTTCCTTACATAGTGCAACAAAAATGATCCCATTTATGGCACTTTATGGATATCATCCACCATCCATCACATCATCTTTAAGGGAAAATTTTAAGGTTCAAGAAGTGGGAGATCACATTGAGCATCAACAAAAAATTCTCCAACTCTTAAAGGATAACCTCACTTTCACACATAATCGAATGAAGCAACAAGCATATCAACATCGCAGTGAAAGAAGTTTTGATATAGGTGAATGGGTATTTTTATGGTTACAACCATACAAAAAAATGTTCCTTAAGAAAGCTAAGAAGGATAACAAATTATCACCAAAGTATTATGGTCCTTACTGTTATCACTCCGCCAGATCTCTAAGGCTAAAGAAGAAATCCCAACAGAGGTAACCACAGACCAGTATTTTAGCTTGGTAGCTAGCCCTACCAAGCCGGAGAGGGCTCTCTCCACAATGTCACAGCCAATAGGGTTGGATAAATTTAGGGTTTTAGGCTAGGTATAAGTACATGGGTTTGATTGGTTGAATTAGGTTGCTGGATGAGGATTAGGTCAAAGAGGCTAGGTCAGGGAAAATAGGATTAGGGTTACAGAGATTCAATGGGGTAAGGTAGATAGAAAACCTAGCACTTTAGGGTTCCTAGAGTGGGGTGGATTAGACAGGAAAGGATTTAGAAAGAGCAAGGCTAAGCATGAATTATTTCTAAACTGAAGAAAATTAACAAACTATGAAGGTTTTCCCAAAGACAAAGCATGAGAGATGAATTTTATTATTAACTTGAAAACCAACATATCATAGAAATGGAATGAATCTTGAAACAAAAAAATAATACATAATGATACATAAGAGAAAAAAATGCTAAATTTTCATACCACAGATATCCCAAAGAAATAACTGCAACCTTTTCATTAATTTCCTGCCAACTAGATTATACTAGAGTCTCTAATCAATGCATCAACATCCAACTTGTGAAGTGAGTCAAAAAGTACATGATATAGACCTCAAACAACCTCTACCAACCTCAGGGGTCGAATCCATGAGAGGAGTAGTTCCACCAAAAAATGAGCTAAATACTTAGAGTGTAGGGAGGTCAAACTAACTCATCCCTCACATTTTGAAAATTGATTCATTACATGTCATCAAAAAATTTCACCTAATGTATTTACCATAAGTAAGTGTAAAAAAACCACAATTAAATTTAATTCCATCAATTACATAATTAAAAAAAAGGTGAAAATCAAAGTTGCAAAGAAAACTCTGAAAAACCAGACACTGGTTAGGTGCGCAACTCCAGTGTCACGTGCTCCCTCCATCTTGCAGCTAAGTTTTGGATGGGTTGTAGGTGTCCAAACTGAGCTTAGGATAGCTCATTGGAAAGCTTATCTAGTCTAATTTCCAAATATATGCTTATTTTTCAGATTTGACTTGATTTTAATTCCCAAAAATTTATTCTCCCAAGACTTCTCAGGCGTGCAGTGCCAAAGTGAAAAAGGAGGCAGAACTGTGATTTTTTGAATGTTTTTTTTACTTTTTCACCTGCCAGTTTGACCAAAAAATGCTAGAAAAGTGGTTTTCCTGCATGTTTTATCTATTATGAATCTAATGGTGGTCTCCTTTTGCCCAAAATATGCCTCAAATAGAAGTGAAACGCTTAGGGCACTGCGCTCCTGATAGTCCAACTATCACATGATTGTCCAGGAATGCACAAAAACTTCAAAACTTGCAAAAATGTATCAAAAATTGAAAAAAATTGCTGAATGGTGGCTGATGATGAGGGTTAGGCAAGGAGTGAGGCTTAAACAAGGATTTCAAGCCTTATTTTATCTTCTTGCATGTTAAGGTTTCAATTATTGCATTGGATTTTTAAAGTTTTGACCTTGCAATTTTGTTTCTCTTAGCATAGTGCTTTTCCATCCTTCTCTGAATATCATTGTCTTTGTTTTATTTCTCCATTAGCTTATCAAGATGCTGGTTGGAACTATCAAGCCATTTCTCTTAGTTCTCATCGATTACAACTGAAAATTGATCATTACGAGTGAGCCCATTTGCTAGTTCTCTTTCTTTCTATCTTTCTAGTTCTAGGGATATTTTCAAACGTCTAGTCCTTGGAATTCTTCTTGGCACTTGTTCTTTTGTTTCATATAGCACACCATATTTTTATAATGTCTATTCAAGCAAGACTTTAGTTTTTTCTGCCTCTCTTTGAGCTTTGATGAAATTCACTTCATCAATGAAGTGTTTGGTCTTTAGCTGCTGGTTCTCCTGCTCAAGAAAGGCAACGACAAATTTAGATCTATCAAGATTAGTTTGTAGCTCTCTAATATTGGCTTCTTTTTCTTTGATGAATATGCTAGTGATCTCAAAATCATCTTGCTGATCCAAGTCAACAAAGTCAAAATCCATTTGTGTCTCATGAAGATTTCCTTCCTCATGCCTAATATCTTCCTGAATATCTGCCTCTGTCATATTTTGCTTTCCTTTGTCTACCTGCTTTGCTGATGAAGAAGGCAAGGCTCCTTCCATAATCTATGGAGAAAAAACTTTCCTATGACCTCTCTGATATGTTTTTGACAATGTTTTTGGTATTTTGAAAATCATTGATCTTAGCCATGGTAGATGACCCAATTTGAGTGTGAACTGGTGATGATGGTGGTGATATGGGTGAAGTAGTTTGATCTGATGAAGAAGTAGATACTGTGGACTGAGATGGAGGAATGAATGTGGAATGATGAGATGGTGGAGGCACAAATTGAGCATGTTGAATTGGTGGAGCAGTAAATATGTCATTAGCTATGAAAGTGTCCCATGATATGTTCAATTGATTAAGGTGATGGATGACAATGATATTGATGAGAGAGTGGTGAAAAATACTTTTCATCTGGTGGTCATAATCTCTCTTTTGAACAATGTATGCCATTTTGACCCTTGTGAAGTGAATTAATAATCAGATATTGTAGGTGTAGAGTCTAGAGAACCTTCCTTCACAAGAAAAGTACTTCATGATGATTTTCATCATAGGGGATACCTTTCCAGAAGGTAAGAGAAAGGAAAGAACCCTTTTCCTTCATTCTTGTACCTTGGATTGATGTATGGCTCACAGTAATGGTTCTCCAAGTTTTTTTCCTTGTACCACTTTTCACTAACATTTGGAATTCCAGTGGTAGCTGCTATGATGGTTGTGGATACTGTGAAAGTGACACCAACAAGGGTTACCTAGTTAATATGAAGATTAGAGATGAAAAGCCTGCTCAAAATAGGGTGATGTTGGATCCTTTGTATTTTTTCACAAAATTCAAAGAATCCTACATGCTTGAAACATCTCACAGTCATGGGAGAGGCCATGAGTTCTTTGGTGTTTGTAGGTTCAAGTTTGAGGATCCTCCCTCCTTTGTGTGGCTTCCTCTCTTCCCTTTCTTTTTTACTCACTGAATTATTTGTTTTCTTCTTCCATAGTGTCTTGGCTAGAAACCCTAGAGAGATGAATTGGCAGTGAAATGTAGGTTTAGGTAATGAGGAATGGGATGGAAAAAATTAGGGAGATGGGGGAAGGGATTGTTAAATTGAGGGAGGTAACAGGGAGTATAAATGTTGTGGGATTGGGAATAGTAATTTTATTACAAGTGTGGGGATTTGGGAGCCTAGGAAATTGACATACCTAGGTCTTAGGGTTTAGGGGATAAATGGATTTAGAGAAAAGGATATAGTGAAATAGGGGTTGGGAAATGTTAATTGTAATGTGGGAAGGGTAGTGGAAGTCTTAGGAAGTGTAATAGAAAATTAGGAATGGAACTAAGGTTTGAAAGCTTTTGAAAACTCCAAATTTCACACAAGGAACTTAACACCATGAAATTTGCATACAAGAAATGCAAGGAAGTTGTGATGAGGCCCTACTTAATTTCTAGGAGGTGGAAAAATTCGTTGCTGAAGGTTTGGAGTACTTTCACAAATTTTTAGGGCTTGCAAATGAAATTGGACAGGTGCGCAATGCCTTTTCTCTATGCACAATGCTTGTCCCAGGTGAGCATCGCCTTATTCCAGGTGCATAGTGCCTCCCAGAAACTTGACCTTTCGCCTTTCAAATTTGGTTTTTGAGCTATGTGAGTGATGGCTTGATGGAATAAAGAGAAAATGAATGTATTTTTGATCTTTGGATGAGCTTTATGCTTGATGTATTGGATGTTTTGAGTTTTGGGACCCACTTTTCCTTCTTTCATTCACTTTAAAATTTTGAAACTATTCCTTTCACTTTGACTTCTTTCCTTTGACAATTGATCATTTTGATGAACTAGGAACTCTTTGCACTTTGATATTTTTTTTGTTGGCATGTGGAACTGTGAGTTGGCAGCTTAGGAACCTTGTACTTATTACATATTAAATGACATAAAATTACAAAATAAAAATAAAAGTTACATCTTTTTGGAATAAAAATTACATTTTAGGATGAAAATCACAACTTTGGAATCAAAATTACATCTTTGCAAATCATCTTTACACGGTAAAGAGATGTTATTTTGTCCACTCTCTTATTTTTTTGGCTTTATGCAATGGAAATGGTGTGTTTATTGGACCTTAAAAAAACCCTAAAGACCTAATGAAACCTTGAAAAAAACCTAAAGACCTAATGAGACTTTGAAAGAGTAGTTTTCATGATGAAATTAGCTTTATGGATGATGTACAATCAACAAGGTATGAAATTAAGCTAAAAGTAATGGAAATTTATAAAAAGTGAATTTTTTTGACTTAGGGCTACCATCACTGAATAATTTTTTGCATGACCTAGTGGAATGAATAATTTTTTTTGAGTGGGACTCCTAAAATGATATGAAAAGAGGATTTTTATCACTAATGGTAGGATGCAAATACTGACACTAACATTAGTCTTATTAGGGATGATAGCTCTGAAAGAGGTGTCAAGAAACACAGAATACTAGATTTTGCAGATCAGTGCCTTATCCATTGGGCCAATACAGTCAAAAAATAAAACTAATACCATGACTAAAAACTAATAACTCAAAAGAAATAGATTGACTCAAAACTGATTGAAAAAAAAAAAAAAAAATTACTAAACTTATTGATGGTAGCATATCACCGAGACTTGAGGGTTTCAAATCCTGATGACAACCACCTTCCTGCTGAAGAAATATGTACAATCATGTGAAGTGATCCTTAAAGTGTAACCAATCCAATAGATGGCTACTCATTGAAAGTATGCTCGTAGTTTCCTCGAGTAGGCAGAAAAAACAAAAACTAGGCCACTCAAAGTGTCCACTGAACGTGTGCTTCTGGTCCATGAAAGCAAGAACATACATCTTCCCTGATAACTGTAGAAAATCAGCAAAGGATATTGAAAAATATGAAATGTTACCTTGTATCGAGATTCAGCAAAAACACAATCAAACTCTTCATTCTGATACGAAAGAACGCTTGGTTGTTGATCTATAGGAAGGCATAGGGAAGTATGACTTTCTATTATCTAAGTGTTGGCTGCAAATTCCTGAAGCTTGGGAAAATCTGCTTCTATTTCTTGCATGTTGTCTATCTTAGGCTCATACTCCTAAAATTCATATTCTAAATCATCCTTGAACATAAAACATTCTTCAAAATTGTTAAACATGACATCTCTATCCTCTTCATGAAAGACATCAGTCTCTGTTAACTGATCTCCTTGCAGGAAATCATCATCACAAATTGGCTTACTCTCAACAAATTCGTGTATAGTTTCATAAATTTCATGACTATCATTTAAACTCAAATTTTCATTTTCAATGATGGAAGAAGTTTCACTAACACATTCTTGACTATGTGAACACTGCAAACCTACATTAAATTGGGCTATAACATGACTTTTCAGGAGCTGATCTATCTCATCTTTAGTCAAAGGAGGAAGTAATCTTTGTTTTCTTTGGATGAAACAATAATTGTCTTCTTTCCCTCCTAAATATTCACAAGGATGCTAAATATCTTATTTAATCTCAAGAAAAGGAGCATATAAATTTTCATCAGACTGCTGATTTATTTCATGTGGTTTCATTTGACTATCAAGATGCAAAATTATTTCATCTTCAAGCAAAGGGGAAGCTACTTTATGCAAAATATGATATTGTGTATCAAAGTGACTAGCTTCTTCAGATTGCTGTTGAAAGGAGAAATCATAGAAGGATTCAATGATCTATTCATCATTCATGCATTCGATATTGTCAATACTCTCAATATATGCAATAAAAAATTCACCATAATCACAACAACTTTGTAAGAGAGATAAAGAAATATTAGAATTCACATAATGTTTGGAGAACATCTTATGGAAATCTTTAAGAGAACATAAACTTCCTTCTGGTAACCCTTCATACCATACCCTAGCTTTATCTTCAAGAGTAGCCCTAAAAAGCTTCATGAGATAGTCTTCAGGAAACTCAACTCTTAGTCTACATATATGTACATGAAAATTTACTAAATGCAGATCAACATCATCTTTCTCTTCATCTTCGAATATGGGAATATGTGTAAACCAGTCAACATAAGGCATAGGATTTGGAAATCCAGGGATTTGAGATCGATCCATAGGAGCATACCTGGGATTTTTTCTTGCAGTAGAACTCAGCTCGACAACAATGAAGTCACCAAGAAGTCTATTTAAATTACCAGTTCTTGAAAAGTGGAGTCGCCCGGTAAATTATGAACCTTGGATTCTTCGACACTGGAGTCGCCAGGTGAATGATACACAACCTTCTTGTGCTTGATCGTTGTTCACCATCAACAATCAGATCTAATATTTTTAATACTTTCCCAAGGAAGATTTCTCTTTTCGCCTCCTCGACAACGACGCCAATAAGTTATCACTCCACCAGATCTCTAAGGCTGAAGAATAAATCCCAACATAGGTAACCACAGACCAATCTTTTAGCTTGGTAGCTAGCCCTACCTATAGAAATTTGATAACCCAACCCCATTTTTCAGTTTCTCCTTATTTCTCCCATAAAGTTAAATGCCCATTCCCATAGCCATACATTCAACAAGCTGGAAAAATAAATATTTTCTGAAAACACAAATTTTGGAAATTTCACAGTGCCGAAATGCAAAAATAAAAACTCAGAAAATTAAATTAGCCACACACAGAATTTTGACACGTTGATTTTTGGTCAGCTTGACCCTGGAAAAACTACCTACAACTCTTGGGGAAACGAAAGATTCTTCTTATTTTTGATAAATGCTTTACAGTGAACAAAAATACACAATAAAAATTACAACAAACACTAAAAACCACTTATCTCGATTTTCGTGCCACCTTCCACCTTGAAAATTGTGCCAAACAACAAACAAAAAATTACAGAAAAAATTACAACAATAAATGTTGTATTTGCTGCCTCGAAAAATGTGCCAAAAACTGCCTGTACGGACAGGACAATAGTCCCTTCCTCGATTTCTGTGCCCAGAAAAGCTGCCTCGAAAACCATTCCCTTAACTGCTGATTCTGCTCCTCAAAAACAACGTTGTCCTTTCCTCGAAATGCGTGCAAAATGTTGTATGGATTTTTTACCTCAGTAACCGTGCCAATAAATGCTGCTGTACGGATTTTATGCCTTGGGAAGTCTACCCTCCTACTATACGGATTTGCTGTGTGTCTTTTGCTGCTCTCCCTCTGCTCAGAAATTTCTCTTCAGCTTTCTCTCTCCCTCTCTCAATCTGCGCATGAAAGAATGAATGACCTTTTTCTTGCTTTTCCTCCTTTAATCTACCCTAAGTGACGTTTGGGGAATCCCTAAATCCAATGGCTAAGATAGCTTTAGATCTAGGGCTGAGATTAAATGCTCATTTAAATCTCACTTTCTATTTTTTATTTCACCCCACTTTAATAAAGACCCACTTAGTCATTTATTTCCAAAGTCACTTTTCACTTTCTAATTTCATATTGACTTTATTAAAGTCACTTTAAAATTAGACTTAGTAACTTTATCACTTAAAGTCACTTTTAAATTAGATTTGACTTTATAACTTTATAAAGTCACTTTAGGAGAAAAATTAAATTCTTTTGGACACTTTTCCCTAGGCCAAAGATCAAAGCCTTAGGGAACCACCTATCCTCTTGTAACCAAATTTCAACACTACCAACCAAGAGAGGGCTCTCTCCACAAAGTCACAACCAAGAGGGCTGGATAAATTTGGGGTTTTAGGCTAGGTATAAGTACAGGGGTTTGATTGGTTGAATTGGTTTGCTGAATGAGGATTAGGTCAAAGAGGCTAGGTCAAGGAAAATAGGATTAGGGTTGCAGAGATTCAATGGGGCAAGGTAGGCAGAAAACATAACACTTTAGAGTGTCTAGAGTGGGGTGGGTCAGACAAGTGAGGAGCTATAAAGAGCAAGGCTAAGCATGAATTCTTTCTAAACTGAAGAAAATGAACAAACTATGAAGGTTTTCCCAAAGATAGAGCATGAGAGATGAATTCTGCTTATTAACTTGAAAACCATCATATACTAGAAATAGAATGAATCATGAAACAAAACATTCATACATAATGAGACATTAGATAAAACAACGCTAAATTTTCATACCACATGTATCCCAAATAAATAGCTGCAAACTTTTCATTAATTTCCTACCAAATAGATTATACTAGAGTCTTTGATCAATGCATCAACGCCCAACCTGTGAAATGAGTCAAAAAGTACATGATATAGACCTCAAACAACCTCTCCCAACCTCAAGGGTCGAATCCATGAGAGGAGGAGCAGTTCCACCAAAAAATAAGCCGAATACCTAGAGTGTAGGGAGGTCAAATTGACTCATCCCTCACTTTTTGCAAATTGATTCATTACATGTCATCAAAACTTTTCACCTAATGTATTTACCCTAGGTAAGTGTAAAACACCATAATTACATTTACTTCCATCAATTACATAAGTAAAAACATGATTTCTCAAGGTGAAAATCAAAATTTCATAGAAAACTTAGAAAAATCAGACACTGGTTAAGTGCGCAGCGCCAGTGTCAGGTGCGCCCTCCATCTTGCAGCTGAGTTTTGGATGGGTTGCAGGTGTCCAAACTAAGCTTAGGATAGCTAATTGGAAATCTTGTCTAGTATAATTTCAAAATAAATGTTCGGTTTGTAGAGTTGAATTTATTTGACCTCCCAAAAAGTGATTCTCCCAAGACTACTTAGGTGCGTAGCGCTAAATTGAAAAGGAGGTAGAACTGTGATTTTTTGAATGTTTTTTGACTTTTTCACCTGCTAGTTTGAAAAAAAAAGGCTATAAAAGTGGTTTTAATAAATTTTTTCTCTGTTATGAATCCAACAGTGGTATCCTTTTGACCAAAATATGCCTCAAACAGAAGTGCAATGCCTAGGGCGTTGCGCTCCTCACAGCCCAACTGTCACATGCGTGTCCAGGAATGCACAAAAACTTCAAAAATTTGTAAAAATGTATCAAAAATTGCCAAAATTTTCTGAATGGTGGCTGGTGATGAGGATTAGGCATAGAGTGAGGCTTTAGCAAGGATATCAAGCCTTCTTTTCTCTTCTTGCATGGTTAGGGTTTCAATTTTTGTATTGGCTTTTTAAAGTTTTGACCTTGCAATTTTGTTTCTCTTGGAATAGTGATTTGCATCCTTCTCTGAATTTCATTGTCTTTGTTTTCTTTCTATAGGAGCTTCTGAAGATGCTGGTTGGCCCTGTCAAGCCATTGCTCGCAGTTCTCATTGATTACAACTGAAAATTTCTCATTAAGAGTGATCTCATATGCTAGTTCTCTTTCTTTCTATCTTTCTAGTTCTAGGGCTCTTTTCAAACCTCTAGTCCTTGGCCTTCTTCTTGGAACTTGTTCTTCTATTTCATCTAGCACACCATATTTTTCTAGTGTCTCTTCAAGCAAGACTTTAGCTTTTTCTACCTCTCTTTGAGCTTTGATGAATTTCACTTCATCAATGAAGTGTTTGGTCTTTAGCTGTTGGTTCTCCTGCTCAAGAAAGGTAATGACAAATTTAGATCTATCAAAATTAGTTTGTAGCTCTCTAATCTTGACTTATTTTTCATTTATGACTATGCTAGTGATCCCAGAATCATCTTGCTAATCCAAGTCAACAAGGTCAAACTCCGTTTGTGTCTCATGAAGATTTCTCTCCTCATGCCTAATATCTTCCTGAATATCTGCCTCTGTCATATTTTTCTTTCCTTTGTCTACCTGCTTTTCCGATGAAGAAGGCAATGCCCCTTCCACAATCTGTGGAGAAAACACTTGCCTATGACCTCTCTGATATGTTTTTTCCAATGTCTCTATCTCAACCACTTTGGTCTTTTGAAACTCACTGATCTTAGCCATGCTAGATGACCCAATATGAGTGTGAAATTATGATGATGGTGGTGATATTGGTGAAGTAGTTTGATCTGATGAAGAAGTAGATACTATGGGGCTGAGATGGAAGAATGGATGTTGTTACACCAATTTTTGGTCATCTAACCTATTACTATTAGATGGAATAAAGTACACCATGTAAGACCAACTTTACCATAGTAATTTTTTTTTCACTATGAGAAATAATTTAATAACCCATAGTTTATTAAATTATTTCTTGTCTAAACAAGAAACCCCATGAGGAATAATTAAATAAATCCTTATTTGTTTGATTTTCCTCTAGGGATAATGAACTAAACCACTGTCTAATTAATATTCCTGGTCATATTTAACCCAAAACATGATAATTAATTAGATAAATCATTATGTATCTTATTATTCTCTAGGAATAATTATTTAATAATATTCCTTGTTAAATTTGACTAAATCATTTTTAAATAATTGATTAAATAATTATTTATTTAATTATTCCTTAACCTCATCCTTGAAAAAATAAATAAATAATTTATTTATTTATTATTTCTAAATAAAGAGATTTAACCAATTCTAAATTCCTTTTCCCTCCACCAAAAATACTAAAATATTCCAAGTAAGTTGGATCTAGATTTGGTTAATAATATTTTAACTATGCACCAATATCTAGTCTAACTCAATATTTTGTTATAAATAGAAGGGGTTTACATTCATTCACTACCTTTTGTCACCTTTTGATCTATACTTTTGGTTTGACTTTGATCCTCCATCATTGTCATATTTTTTCTACTTTGGCTTGTGAGCTCCCTTTGAGTTCTATTTTGTCTGGGTTTTATGCACCATCAAGAGAGAAGATCCTGGATTTAAAGCTCTGAGGACATACAAGAACCCATCCCATTGAGGGGACGTGTAACATATTTTCGTGTTCCCTTCCCAGGTGTCATAATAAAAAAAATTCTTTATAAATTCTTGTCTTGTCTATTGGATGTATGGAGCAACTCTTGTTTATTTTTGTTGTTTATTGTCTTTTAATTGCATAGATATGGAATTTTGTAGCATTTATTCTAATCACCTACTGCAGATCTAAGGAAATTCACAACCACATTTTATGTTAAAGCTATTTGTTATGCACAGCTAAGCTTTTTTCCTACGCTTGTGATTACAATTCACCATAACAACTGGTGACTCCACAAGGGTTTTTAATTACGACCGATATCGTTTTTCAGATCCTTGCATGACCAGCTGATCCAGCCCCTAGAGTTTTTCTTCAGCTTCTTATTTTTCATTCCTTGATGTTTCTTTTAATATTTTTTACCCTAAGCCTGTAGAAATTCTAACTTCCGTGCATTTCTAGGCCTTTTGTGCAGGTAACGGGTATAAATTGCGACAAAGATGACACTTTTTTCTGAAACCTACTCTCGAGATAGCCGGAAGTGCAGGTCGCACTTTTTGGTCCAAAAATTGCAACCTCAGATCTTAGGTAGTAGATAAATACCCAAAAACTGTGGCCTAAGCAGAAAACATGTTAGAACCTGCGACCTGTACTTTTTGCGGGATTTTTTTCTGTGATTTTCAGGGTTTGTCTGGGGCACTTTTCAGGGTTTTCTGACCTCTGTATTTACCTGTCTTGGACTTGTACTTACTTATTTTTACTCATAGAATTAGGAACCAATCCCCTTAGGGCTTCAGTATGCTTCCACCTTTTTAGGAGGAGTTTAGTTGAAGCAGGTCTTTAGAGATCTCAGTGTTTTTCAACCATTTTTTCAGATCTGAACCTGCACTATCAGATCCATTTCAGATCGGTTATTTTTCCATCCAAAATACCTCTTTTAATTTTTGTTTTATCCTCCTTTAGGATCCCCTATGGTTCCCGTTAGATTGTAGCCTTTCACCACCTATTTTTCAACATTTTTCACTCTGGTTTCTTGCTGTTTTCTGCACCTCTTTCCAATAGATCTAACCTTTATATCCCTATCCCTCTTGACCTTAGATCCATTATCCATTTTGTGTGTTTTGAGTAGATCTCATGCACCCATAGACTAAGTGTTGGGAAGCCCTCCTTTTTGGGTTTAAATTTATGCTTCTTTAGCTATTTATTTTATTGTCGCTTTCAATTTCCTTTACTGTCGCTTTCAGTTTTATTTACAGCTATACAACATCCTTTTTATTTTTTCTATACACATGTTTGGGCTTAATTAAAATTAACACACTTATCACACACATGCACACCTAAAGCGAAGAGCGCCTGGTTTACACCACCAGGCCAAGACTTAAACATTGTAATTAATTTATCTGCCCCTTCGTGCCCTTGTTTACCTCTTCCTTTTTGGGTTTCATGTATCTTTTCCATCATTGTGACCCTAAGGCGTTTATCTCGGAGACTCCAAGGCATTCATCCTCAGTTTCCGTTAGGAAGGCTTACTCCACCACGTAGGGTCCGAGTTAGTCCTCCATCGAGTCCCCATCCCGACTCTGATTCTGTTTCATCAGGTTCTCCTTTTGTTTCTATCCCCGATTCTCCTCCACCTTTCACCTTAATCATGTATGGTGCAGGACCTACCACTGGTGGTGGCCTCAGCTCTAATGTTGGAGTCGCTACTAGTGGAGCCGCAACATGAATGATTCTAGATACTCTCTTGCTTCCTTATATGGCAGGCCTAAGCCTTCTCGAGTTAATCCAGTTGATTAATGACCCTATACACCATGATCTAAGTTGGCCTGCTATGCCAACCAAGCTTCCTTAAGATATCCCTATGTTTGAAGGAAATGCTGGAGAAGATCCTACCAACCATGTTCGTTCTTTCTACATGTGGTGTTCATCCAATTGTATCACTGATGACTCTATCCGTCTTTGGTTATTCTAGCATACGCTTACTGGAGAAGCTTCCAAGTGGTATGTCGACTAGACCGCTGCCTCTCATGCTACTTTTGCGACTCTTGCAAAGGAATTTCTATCCTGCTTCTAGCTTCCCCTTCGCTATGACACCGGTACCGAAATTTTGACTGCTTTCTGTCAAAATTTTGCCACCCGCCTATCTAACCATGTTCAAGAATGGCGCAGAAGGAATAGCTTATGTCGAGCTCTAGTTTTCGAAGACCGTGTCTACATGGAATGGTTTCTTAGATCCCTTTTTCCCTCTATTGGTAAATATGTTGCGTCTCGCTTTCCTCAGACTGAGGAAGAAGCCCTTGAAATTGCGTTGAAATATGACACTATCTACGTGAAATCTGGTTATGTTTATACCATCTTACCTGATCTCCCTAGACCTGGTGGTGTTAACGCACCGGGGGCATCTCATATCACCGACAGTATCGTTGGATCCCTCACATCCATACACTCATCCTCCTATGGATTATGGTTTCCCTCAGGGAGGGGCCAAATCCTCTAGCACTTTTCCCCCTCCCGGTAGTATGTATCCAGGACACGTCATGCCTCACGTCTTTTCCCAATCGTATCCTCCAATGTCAGGGAATTATTTTTCCTAACCTATTTACCCCAATGTTTCTCAAACTCCGTACTATCCGTATCCACATCCAGGTGCTCCAGCTCCTCCAACACAAGCACCTCTTCCTCCCATGCTTTCTCAAGCTCCGCAGTAGCAGCCACCTCCCCTTAGGGTCAGGTGTATGCGTAACAAAGTGTGACTAATCCTCCCACTTCCAAAAATAAGAGGAAATAAAACTAGAACCAACCCACTCTAGGTAATACATAAAACAATCCCCAAGAGAATACATCTAACACTGCAACTTAGCAACAGGGCAATCAACCCAAGCAGAACATGCCTCTTTGCACAAATAAACCTTGTTCTTGTTGTAGTGTCCATGGTCACTATATCCATGATTTTCCCCTTTTACCTCAAATGCGTCAAATTTGGGAAGTTCAAGCAGCATCTCGAGGAAAACAAGCCTCTCCCTCGGTTCCTCCTAATGCTGTGCCTACTCAACTGGCTGTGTTTACTAATCCTCCCCCCCAGTAAGGATATTTGGCTGCCCAACCCCCTGAAGGTGAAGTGGCCACTCAACCTCCTATATCTAATACCTCTGATTACCAGATCCTCATGATGCACTATGACCAGGCCAATACCGCCAATCTCAACCTTCAGACTCGGTCGCGCTAGTACACCAAGCCTCCCGCTATGTCCACAAACGAGCCCCAATCTTCAGGTCCCACAGAGCCAATTTTGACACCCAATGGTACTTTACAGATCCCTCAGCCTAAGGTATAGGTACATACCAATATCCACAAAGGACTGTTACGCCAAAACGCTGCTTCTGGTAAAGCCGCCCACACCTACAATATAGTAAATGACTTGGCGCAATCCCCTGCCGCCATGTCAATGTTGGAAGTCCTCCAGTCATGCCCTTAACAACATAAAGCTCTACTAACTACCATGGCACTGTGGATCCTTCAGATGATTGTTTTATTTTCTTCGATGTTGATAAGTTAGAGCATCCACCCCTACCTGCATCCGTTGCCTTCGAAATACCTGTCAAGATCTAGAATGCCAATGTCTCCCGATGTATCATTGACAAGGGGGCATCCACCTGTGTGATGTATGATTTTGTTTGGAAGAAGCTTAAATCACCCAAGTTATCCCCTTCCACTAACACCCTCTATGCATGGGATGGCCACTCTTCCCATCCCCTTGGCATGTTCCGCAATTGTCCTATTACTCTTGCGGGCAAAATTGTTTGTGTTGATGTTGAAGTCATTGATGCCCCCTTAGACTACAACATTATATTTGGTCATATCTATACTTATGTGATGTCTATTGTCCCATCTGCAGTTTACCGTAAGATGTGCTTTCCTCACAACGGAAATATTGTCACTATAGATCAGCTGACATTTTACGAACCAAAGTCTCAGACCTCTCCAGATTCCATTATTTCTTTGGTGGCCAATAAATAAATAGTCGAGCCTTCAACTAGTGTCACACTTGGAGTCTATAAATATTCTTCCTTGCTTGGTTCATTCCCTGGTCTCCCCCCTCTTATCCCTGACCCTAGCTCGTCGAATTTTTGCATGATGCAGTCATCTCGGTCCAACCTCAAACGGTCCGATTCGACTAGTCAACAACCTAGCCCTTTGCAACTTTCTCCTAGTACTTCGACTTAGCCTTTGATACCTCCTCCTCAAGGCCCTTCATTTGTAGTTATTGTCCCAGATCCTCTTTTTCCTCATGGAAAAGTTCCCCCTAGCCTTAACCATCTCGGAGCTATTTGACCTGGCCATTGCACCTCCGGTCATATACTGTTTCTTTCTCCCCCTTCTAGAGTATTTTCGGTACCTGTTATGGCTACCTTGACCCTTCCAAACATGACCTTGGGGATCCCAGTCTGGTACATTGATCCCCCAACAAATACATTTCCTGGTTAGCTCAAACCTTACACTACTTTGACCTCAATCCAACCGGTCACTATAACCTCTCCCTTCGCTTATGTGCATCAGCCACCTCAATAGGAATCTACTTCTGTTGCAAAAGCCTCGGGTGGGGGGGAAAAAGCCCAAAAAAAGGCACCTAAGGACAAGGTTTCCCAGACAACACCTGCTCCTCCTAAGTCTCCAAAGCGTACACCTCTGTGTGATTTGTGTGATGTTGTCGGTCATGCTACCCACAATTGTCCCGAATTGCCTCATCTCAAACCCATGGTCAACGAAGCATTTCCTGAGTCTGATATCCCAGAAGTCCTTGCCACTTTACCGAAATTAACCAGGAAAATCAAGACTTTACACACAAATCAACCTTGTGCTTTGTGTGATTTCCATGGCCACTATAATCACCTATGTCCTCGCCTCGATGATTTCCGCACCTCCTTGGAAGCGATTCACCAATTCGAGGCTGAGCGCAACGAGTCCAGTTATCCCTTACTTGCGAGTTTTGCTTCGACAAAACTATATGACACATCCAATCCCATTGACATACCCCCTCCTGATGTCGAGATGATGGAGTCTTTGGCCACTACCATCTACGTGTCATCATCTATGAGATCCACGGTGGAAGACCCCTCTGGGGCATCCCATTTTGTTTCGCCTAACCTCCCTTCAACGATCACCTTGGGCTCTACATCAGTAGATTATTCATCTACTTTTTATTCTATCACCCTCTGTGATGATGCGCATGTGAACCTCACTTGTCATAATTATGAGTCAGGTAGCTTCTCCGCACCACGTGGTATTTGTAATATTCCCAAATGAAAAAAGTAGGAATATAGTGCCTGGAATAGGAGTGTACAACATCATATTAAAGAAAGAGGCCAATATGGAGCCTTTCCATTCATCATAACAGTAGCAAAATAATACAAACTAATGGGACACAAAACATAATACAAGATACAACAAGTGTCCAATGAGTAAACCCTCAAGAATGAGGTGTTGCTACTATACCAAAATGACGAAGGCACTTCTACAACGTAGTTTTAAAAGAACTGCTACAGAAAATGAGTACACAAAATATATGGGGATGACATATTCCATAATAGATACAAAAATGAAGTTCTAGGCTCTATACAACCTCCAGAAAAGAACCCAAAAAGGGTCTCCGGGAAAACACCCAATAATACAATACGAGTTGCAACCCTATGGCTCAAAGTATGCTGCAACAAATGACTGAAGAGAAAAATGGCTGAAGCTGATATGAAAATGAATGTGCTTTCCTCCAATGGATCCTTCAGATAAAAGGCTGCCCCCTTCACTGAATAAATCACCCTCCAAATCACCTACTGCAGAAACCCCTACAACTCCTCCCTAAAATAACACAGATCCAGAATGATACTGTGCTATAGGGGATAAAAATACTATGGCCTAATGCCAAATATGTCAGTAAACTCCAGGGAATTCTTTAATAGCCTCCCAAGAGAGAGGAACCTCCCTCCAATGAGATCTAGATCAGAAATCTCCCAAATCAAACTTCCACAACTCCTGCCTTGCAACTCAAACACAAATCCTCAACAGGAACTGCGCTGTACATTAAGACTAAAGCCTTGGCCAAATGCCTGAAAAACTCTTCCAAGAGGCCTCTCAAGGAAAGAGGTGGGATTCCGAACCAGGAACACCTTGTGCTAAACAACACTTGCAATCTTATCTAAACAACCAAAGAAAGCTATATGTCTAAACATACCATATATTAATACATAAAAATATCATAAGCTCCATAATATGGCTACCATCCTCTTCCTTATATAAGAAATTATCTTCCTAACCCTAAGCCCCATCCAATAATGACACTACTTCCATGCAAAGAGTCTCCATCTAAAACTGTGTTGTCTCTCCATAAATGTCGACTCCTCCATGTCAACGCTGTTGATTTGGTCAAAGTTGACCCAGTCAAGGTGTGCCAGCCCCTTTTCACACTTAAGGGTGCTTAATTAAGCTGCCAAGATGTCTTCATTTCACATTAGAATTGTTTTTATTCTTATTTAAGAAGATTTATGGATCTCCATTATCCTCTTATTCATTGAAAAAGAAATAAAAAGAAAAATTAATATTCCAACTAGCTCATGGCTAATTGGGAATATTACAATCCTCCCCTCCCAAATGTTGCTTGTCCTCAAGCAACTGACAAGGTGAGTGCTGCAAATATTCTCCTCATCCATTGGTGACACCTCCATGTGATAAGATTCCCTCATAAGCTAAGTGTCTCCCAATCCATCTCTCCATGAAATGATCCTCCCAAGTTTTGATGAGACGCAAATGACTCATCCCACAAGGAAGCAATAGATCCAATGAAACAATCATGGTTTGCCCAATGTCCTCACTGAAACATGTAGCATAATGAACATGGAGAATATCTCTCCAAAAGGGCACATCCAGTCCTCCCATCCTCCCTCCAATCATTCCCATAATAAGAATAAGTACATCATCAATGTATGGGAGAAAAACCAAATACATATAAACAGAAATATGAAAAATTGGAGGTGGATCATAGTCCCACATGTGGAACCAGTGCAATATATCTCATGACTGCATTAGATAGTGATATGGTAAGTGGCTTCCCCACCACTTACTTTCTACCCAAGTTTTCTCACAAGTGCTGAAAAAGTGAGAAATATTTGGTGCCTTTAGAGTGCACCTAGAATGGAAAATCATATCCCTATATCCTTCTAGGTAGTGGCCATGTTCAGAAATGTTTATGGCCCAAAGTTGGCCATGAAGTTTATAAGAAATAATGCTCCTGTTTGGAGCTATGGCCTGCATATACATGGTAAAGGAGTGAAAATAATCATGAAGTAAATCATTATGCACATAAGCATGTTCCTCACCATAAATTCTTCTCATACAGATGAAGTGGTCTATAGATAGATTCCATCTCATTCCAAAAGAGGAAAGAGGTGGCTGTGATAACTCATCCATAGAGTTATGTATATCTCCCGTCTCCACATGCTCCATGAATATTTTCAATTGTTGATATATCTCCTCTTCAAAGCCTTCCCAAGTGTATCCCTCCATGATGGAGTGGTATGCCCTCATAGAATAAGTATGGCTGAAGAGAATATCTTCATGATCTCTTTGTAGAAACTTCTCCTTGATCTTGGAAGCTCTAGATAAGAAGATCCTACCATGATAATAGATGACTTCATATTGGAATGAATAGCCCTCGTCTTGAAGTTGGTCATCAAGTATCATGCAAGTAAAAATATCCTTGGAATAATCCACCAACAGCTGGGATTTCCAATATGGATCTATCCTCCATAGTGACAATGCTGATTGTCTTCCACAAAGAACATATATCATATGGCTACCCTTCTCTTTGATATCTCCCATGCCAAAGTCATATGTTGGAAGGATGATATCCTTCCCATGCTCCTCCTTCCACAGCACAGAATCTGAAATGAGAGTGGGTAATGATGATGTTGGGAGAATGTCTCCCTCCTCCTTGAGTCTACCTAAGGATCTCAGCGTTGTATCATGGCCTCCCAATGCCCCCATTCCTCCTAGATCTATGAATGGTGAATCATGTTGTGAGACATCTCTCACCAAATCTGGATCAAGTGGCCTCCATGGTGGTTTTCCATAAAACAATAATGTCTCATGGGCCAATATCATATGCATAATAGATGGGGCTGTTAGGTACTTGCTTCCACTGCACAAATCCATCTCTATTTTTTGTGTGGGAGCTTCTTTATAATTGGGTACCACCCTCATTGAGGAAAGAGTCCCTCTAATTGGAGCAGTTTCTCCATCCTCACCTCCTAATGGTGGTGGATCATCTCCTGCTATTCTAGCACTGTGATCCCTTTCTGTTTCTTCTTCTTCTTCCTCCTCATCATCCGAGAAGACCTTTATATAGTGTGACTTTCCTGCTGCACATCTATGTCCAAGTTCCCATGATTCTTGGCATGTGAAGAAAAGCTTCTTTCTCCTCAAATATCTTCGAACATCATCACTAAGAGGCTTTTTGCTTTGGCTCTCTTTTGAAATAGGAGCCTTCTCATCTTTTCCCTTTGATGGAAAATAGGGCTTTTGCTGAAATTTTGCCTTTGCTTTTGGCAAAGAATCTTGAAGGGTAGTGGGCTTGGTAGACTTAACCAACCCATGAAGAGGTTCTTATAACCCATCAACAAACATATAGACCCTTATTGTTGCAGAAAAACCAGGAACCATAACAGAAAGTTTAAGAAATTCAGAAATGTAAGTTTTCGGATTACCTGATTGTTTGAGCTTTGCTATCCCCAGGAATGGTGCCTCAAAATATCTTCTATCAAACCTCTCCACCAACCTCCTTGTGAACTCTGAATATGCAGTCACATTGGCATGACCCAATGTAGACAAGCCATGGAACCACCAATCATGTGCTTCACCCTCAAGGTGCAGCGCTGCTATCTTAATGGCCTCCATAACTGGTACTTTGTTCAGCTGGAAGTAGATGTCAAGATTCTCTACCCATGATTTGGCATTGAATTTAGATGACCCATCAAAGTTGAGTAAGACAAATATGCCCATAGTGCAGTGTAGATCATGATTCTGAATGAATCCTCCACCTCTATTATGATGCCTGGTGTTATCACTCTAATAATTCCCAAAGTTGTGATATTTTTATTTTATAGTTTTAAGAAAATTAGAGGTAGCCACACACATACTTTCAAGCTCTAGGATCTAGCCTTCCTAAGGCTTAGAGAGGGCTCTCTTTATAAGATTTAACTTTTTTTTTATGATTGGTTTTAGGCTAGTTATATGGGGCAATTGGGTTTCGATATTTGGTTTGGTTTGGTGGGAATAATCACTTAATGACATGGATAGAGATAGATTTGTTTTTCCATTGGGAAAATTGAGTCAATATGTCAAGCAGATAGGTCAAGATCAAGGTCTAAAGTCAAATATTTTTAGGGCAAGATAGTTGAATCAGTTAAGATCCTTGAGGCTGATTGGTGAAGTGTTTTAATCAGGATAAAGAGCAATCAAGGATTCTTTGATCCAGATAAGGAATGAAGAGGAGGGAGGTCATTCGAAAGAGGGAGAAATTAAGGGTTCCCTACTCTAGAAATCAACAGAAAACATCAAAATGAAAACCAGTAAATAACAGAGTGCTATCAAAAAATTCTGATATATCACTTCCTGATTTCACATTTAAATTTAGAACACATGTATGTATGAATGGAAAACATAAGAAGATTGAACAATTTAACAGTAGAAAATACTTCACTTAAGTTAGCCCAACACATGAATCTTGAAACATGATGCTTTATTGATTTGATCCAGCCTTGCTGACTTGAAATTTGGTAGAAAAGCCCTTCAGGTACAGAAATATTGTCTATAGAAATATTTAGCAATTTATTCCACAATAATACATCAAATAGAGAAATATTTATACAAAAAGTGCTACAAAATATCCTAGAATACTCATAAGATTTTTCTAAAGAAAATAAAATATCTTTTACAAAAATAAAGTGACAAGTGCTTAACTAATTTGTAAGCTGTCCTATTTATTCACAAAAAATAGAAATGTTGTTTGGATTTAGGTGCAGCTAGCTGTTGTGTTGTCTTCAACGCTGGCAAAAAGATCTTCAATATGTTTTAAAGTGTTTTCTCTCATCTGATACTCTTTCATCTGATACACTTTAACTCCTGATACTCTTTAATAACTTTTTTAACTACCCTATTTCTGTAAAATTCTGTTTTCACTGTGTAGAAACAACAATCTGTTTTTTATCCTCTTCCACTGTAAAACTTTCTTTCATAGCAAATCAGTAAGATTTTGACACAATTCTTCATCAGGTAACTTTAACTTGGTAAGTTTTCTGTAATTTTCATCAGCCTCTGTGTACCTAACAAAGGTTGGTTTTACCACAAAGAGATATTTTATCTCATGCTGTAAATAAAACAAATCTTCAATTCTTTTGTGCAACACTTTTCCTTTGGGTGCTCCTTGCCAATCTGCCTTATTTATTTGTTCTTTGGAAAAATCTTTGATTTTCTTGTTGTAATCCTCTTGCTTCATTAATTTATCATTTAGAACAAGAATATTTGGCAAACCTTTTTGCCTCAATATATCAAACTTTTCCATAAATCTAGTTATGGCCAAATCCATGTTCTGACACTTCTCTTCAAGCTTCTTCATCAAGTTTTTCTTTGTAGTTACCTTTCTCACTTCAAGAATTATTTCAGTTCTATCAGTTATCCCAATCTCATCCAATTCTAGTTTGTTTTCGGTGTTTAAAAACTTGATTATTTCTTGTGCCTCTTCAGGTTTGGCACCAAGCTCTTCCTTTATCTTCACAATTTCTTCTTTTGCTACTTTAAGAAAATCCTTTTGTTCATGTATTACATGGATGGAAGGCCAAGTTTCATTGATAGACTCAATGATCTTGGACCACAACTGATTTTTTATGTAGGTCATTGGTTCTTTCAAATTTAATTCTACTTCAACCTTCTTCAACTGCTCACTTAGGCTTTTGGTTTTCCGTTCCTCTGTTTTAGCATTGATTTGAGCTAATTTATTGGCATCTTCCAAGTTATTTGTTTATTCTTTCAACCTATTGATCTCATTATTATGAATGGACATATCTTCCATAGCTTTTATGATCTCGCTTGCCTCATTTGTTTGTTGCACTACTGAAGTAGATGATTCTGTAGCAGAGGTAGTAGAAGAAGTCATTGGCATAGTTGTAGCCAATGGGGATTTTGGTGCTAATTCCTCTGCTAAGGTTGAGGGAACTGCTGTAGTTACCACAGGGATGACTGTGGGAGGAGCACTTTGAGTTTTTGTTGCTTCTTTCTCTTGGACAAGATTGTCCATTTCTATCTCCATTTCCTTAATGTGTGCTATCATTTGGAGAATGATACTCATCATCTCATCTTTCTAGTTTGCCTCCTGCACAATTTATTTTTCCTGAGGATGTTCTGTTGGGGGGAATTTTAGTTGATTTCTAAGTGTTGCAATGTCAGCATTCTTATTTTTCACCAATTCTTCTATAGCTGTACATTTGCAGGATTATACCTATCTCAATTACCAGTTCTTCTAAGGACTTGATTCTTGTGTCCTTGATATAAGAGGAATATTTTTCAATCCTTATTTGATATCTCAAATTGGTTATAGTGTTTTGAAGTTTCTGGGAACTCATTGCCTTGGTAGTCATAGTAGAATAAATCATTTCAGAGCTTTGCTTATGAAACTCAATTTGATCTAAAGGATGAATGCTATCAACTGGTACTTCCAAGTCAACTATCTTGTAGTCTGATTCTGTTGTAGGTTTGGGCACTGTTGGCTATAGAATTGTCATAAGAAATTTATTTTTGGTATAATCAAAGGCTGATAATAATTTGTGAATAAATTTCATTTTTTAACTCTTCATTCTTAGCCTTGATTTCCTTGTATTTTTCTTTGATGTCACTGTCTGTATTATTTGTTTGTTGTGATGAGGATGCCTCCATATTTTGTTGTCTTTCAATCATCTGAGTGTCTGGAATATCCTTTTCCTTCTCATTCACAATAACTGTAGCAGCATTTGTGTTCTTCTCTATGTTTTCTTCATCTAGCACCTCAATTGTTTCTTTATCCTTGTTCACTGGATTGAGCTTAGGCTTCTTACTATATCTAATTTTAAACCTAGACTCTGTTGTTGTTTTAGCTGTGTAGGTGCCTTCTTCCCTGATTCTCTTAGTAGCTTTATCCTTTTGATTTATAGTTTTCAAGGTGTGACTAGTATCGCCCTGTTTAACTGTTTCTACCAAGATATTTTCTAGCCATTCTGTTTGATTAGCAAAATATTCAATCTCTGGCCTTTTATCATGGATATAAGGGGTAAATTTGCATTTTACCCTCATTTTACTAAGTATTCCCTGAGGATCATAATTCCATAAGAAACTTCAAATTTATATTCCAACAACTGTTTTGAGCTTCTATACCTACTTCCCTATGATTGAAAATGAAAGGACCCACCTGATTCTTTAATTTGAATTGAGTCTTCTTTTTGGCAGCCAAGAAATTGATAGAATCTGAATTTAGAATTTTCCTTACGTACTCTAAGGCAAAAAATCTCACTGGCAAGTATTTTGGCAGTTTATAGGGTACAATGTTTGACCCATAAACTCTGATCTCTCTATGATTTTGGTGAAGGTACCAATCTCCAGTTCTAATTTTCTCTGACAACTGTAACACTTTATTTATCTCATTACTGATTCTTGGTTGTACACTGTTTGTCAGCATGTTTATCAGTGGATGAACAAAAAAATCTATGAAATCCACATAAGTGAATTCTGTTGATTCTTTTCTGATTAGAGAGGTCCAAAAGATGACTGATAATGGATTACCTTCTACATCCAATTTCTGGAGGTTTATAGGGAATTTATCTACTTGGAAGTAAATGAACATGTGAAAGAGGAAGGATGAATATCTGAAAACTCCTTTAGTGGGAAATTTCACAAGCTGATCATGGAAATTATCAGCTATGTATTCAACATAGTTATAGATGACAAAAGGAGGTTGACCTGGCACAAAAGTGGATAGAAAACCAAGAATAGAATCATCTGTGTGCTCATCAGTAAAATAACCAAGAATAAAGGATAACATAGAAATGACATGCCTTGACCCTTCAGGAAATTTAGAAGATGAATAGGGAGGGTTTATCTTTGGGATTTGAACATATGCAGGCATGAAAGTTTGGAAGATCTGAAATATCTTAGGAAATTATAACTCAATATAAAGCTTTGTGAGAGCTTCTATGGATATTGGGACTACATTGAGATCTGGTTTCAGCTGAAGCATTAGGTTTATAGATTCTGCAGTAACAGTGAACAATACTTCTTTGTTAGCATCAACCATAACTCTTTGGTTTGGGGAATAATAGGTTTGACATAGCTTAATGACTTCTGGACACTAATGAGTATGTGGGACTACATATTTGGGTAAATTGGACTCCCAAATCTGAACTTCATCTCCTTGATCTAAGGATTTTTCTAGACTCCAGCAGTGGAGATCTAGAAGATTGAATTCAATGATTGGATCAATTATTTTGTAATCTACATAAGCTACAGGTGTATGCTCAACATCTACAACAGGAGGTTGTAGTGGATTTATAACAATTGTGCTCTTAGAAGCCATTTCTGGGTGTAATTTTAGCCTTCTGGATGCTTAAAACTCTATTTTTAGGCTTTTTGTACTATTATGTAAGCTTAGATTGTTTACAGAAGGTATTTTTTGCTTGACAGAGGTCTTTTTAACAGCAAAGGCTACAATCAGGCTTTTTTTTGGTTTTAACTTTAAATTTAGTTCCAAAATTAATCTTCAAACTCTTTTACAGACTCAGAAAATTTATAACAAGGGGTTTCAACTCATTTCTTGGGAAAAATAAACCTAAAATAGATTAATCCATGTGCAGAACAACTCTGAGTATTTGCAAAAGGGTTTTTGGATTAATTAGAAGTTCTTTAAGGTCTACAAAGGCTAAACTATATTCAATTTCATTTTAAAACTAGATATAGTATCAAAAACTGAAATTTTATCAGGGTTTCACAACAAATCCATTCTTTGAAGGTAGATACAGGTCTTTCTGTGGGAAAACAGGGTTTATGGCTATCAATTTCACATGAAACTCTTTTGCAAATGACAAGGAGGTTTATTTTTTTGAAGAATACCTGTTCTTACAGGTATATGGTCTTTAAACAGGGTTTCTGAGGCGTTGGAGGGCTCTTAGATGTTGTTGAAGTCTTTGGAAGTAGAATGGAGGCTTCAGGCAGTCTTAGCAGCAATTTTTAATAGATCTCTAGCTCTTTGGGCATGTAAATGGTATAAAACACTCTTTTCTTCAGTTGGAAGAGTTTAAACCAGCAAAAAATGCAAAAAAGGTTTAAACTGTGCTTATATGAAGTTTTATAGAGTTCTTATGTTTAAACAATGTTCCGCAGTTAATGTGAGTCAAATCAAAATGGAGGTAGTTTGGCGCTGGGAGGAGAAACCATAAGAAGTTATCACATGATGAGAAAGTGGTTTGTGGTTTTTGGCCAACGAATGCGATCGAATGATTTAGCGCCGTGTGGAAGAGAGAAAGTATGGCAAAAATGCCCATTTCGCAAAATCAAAATTGATTAGCAACCACGCTTTTGGAAATGCGACATTGCATCTGAATCATCGGATTGTGTTAAGGAGATGCGAACGACGGAGATTTAGTAATGAAGTAGCTCGGCATATGGGGCGTGGGGCCTGGGAGATCTTATATATGGCAGGGTTAAGTTTATATGTTTAAAACATAGTTTTAAACATAAAACTAATGTTTTTAATGCAATGGGTCGGATATGTGAATATCTGAAATTTACACAGCGAATAAGGGATTTGCATGTGTTTTATGACCTTTGGGCGGGGATATACATATGTAATATATTTTAATCTATGGGGATCGTGGGGTATATATCACGTGGGGTAATATAACCATAGGTTAAAATTAATAAGTGGGTTTGGGATTTATAATATAAATGAGTTAATATAGCTACGGGGAGGGGTATTTTATAAGGATATTATTACATTGAATTAAAGTTAATATGAAATGAATATGATGAGTAGAAAATATACAAATATACCAAGTAGAGTGTAAAATAAGCATATGAGTACAATGGTGGTCCCATTTTTAAACATTTACACTTAATACTTAGGATAAATTGTATTTTGTGGGTTTTTTGAATGTTTTTGCATGAAATGAGATTAGTTAAAGGGGGTTTTTACTTTCCCTAAGCAAAAAGTGTTTTAACTTAGGAAATGGATTATATCTTTGGAAAAGGATGATTATGTTGAGGAAATGGGTTTTTTATGAAGGGAATCCAATACATATTACTAATCAGTTATTAAGCCTTGAGTCCGGTCCCAACAAAAGCCAGAGAAATGCTCTGAGTCTTTTTAACTGAAGGTTTTGAATACTGAATACTTTGAGGGGAGGGAAATCAGTAATTTTTTCCAGATGATGTTTTATTACATGCCTTGTACAACTGCTTTCTACCTACCCATCATTTATTCTATCATTTTTCATTATTTGCATGGGTGCATTTGAGCTTGCAACCCGAAATCCATTTTTCTTTTAAAGAATAAACTATCTAAATCTAACCTTATTTCATCCGAGGGCTCAGATTAGACTGTTGAGCTTCTCATTTATTCTCTAACTATCTACTAATTTTTCAAGTTTAAACTGTTTGAAAAATCTTTATTCTCTATCTATAAACATGAAATTTAAAGCATGATAAGCCAAGATTAAACTATTTAACTCATCATAGATCATGGCATTTTGAACAAGCTGCACATAATCATTATTCTTGCAGTAAAAGTAAAAGTAGTGGCATTTTGACTTGCATCACTTTCATGTCTTATTCTTATCTCTTTTTTGTTTGGGGTCCATTTTTATTTTTTCTGATCTTTTTCTTTTCAAGTCCTTTGATCTTTATTTTAGGACTTTTACCCTCTTTTCATTTTTTATTATTTTCAAATATGGGAAAACAACTTGCAGAAAGCAAGTTATGTACATATTTACAAGACTAATCATAGTCAATTAAAAAAGTATGAACCCTATTATTATAGGACCCTAACAATGGCTCCACATGGGGATGGCATTTTCTGGTGAAATGTCAAGAACTTTGAGACTAGTAGCCTTTGAATTTTGACTATGTTGATCTTGAAAGTGTATTATGAGCTTTGCAATTATTCATAATTATGATATTTTACCTTTCAAAGCTTAGGGCCTTCTCTCTGGGCTTCAAATTTTTTAGGAAAACATCCAATCCAATCTAAAATCTGTAATGTTATGTACAATGGATAAAGTAAACAAAATTAACTATTGGGTATTTCTGAAGAGTAGTAGTGCTTCAGCATTCTGCCATTGACAAGTCCACCTAGAAGATCTGATCCATCCATTTCTCTCAAAAAGAAAGCATTGTTACCTATATAACCATAAATAACATAAGGTCCTTTCCATAGGAAATAAAATTTCCCATGTTTACCTTTCTCTTCTCTCCTTGAATCCAATTTTAGAACTTTGTCACCAATGTAGAAATCATCTTCTTTACTCTTTTTGTAAAAAATTTTCTTAACCTTATCTTGGATAAATTGAGACTTAAGGTAAATCTCTTCTCTTGTTTGCTACAAGTGAATGGTTTGATTAATCCTTCTTTGAATTTCATTGGTCTCAAATTGTAATTCTTGAATTATCTTCATTACTAGTACTCCTAAGGAAGATGGAAAAACTACATCCATTCCATAAACAAGATGGTAAGGGGATGTACCAAGAGATTTTTTGGTGGTAAGTCTATCTTCCCATAAGGCATTAACTAACCTCTTGTTCCAAGTCTTCTTGTTATCTTCTAGTAATTTCTTGATGATGTTCACAAGGATTTTATTGGAAGATTCAGCAAGGCCATTACCTTGAGGGTAATATGTAGTAGAATGGCCTAGGGTAATGTGGTATTTATGGTAGAAATCAATCATCTTTTTGGATTTGAATGCAGCTGCATTGTCAGTGATAATATTTTGGGGGCATCCAAATCTTGAAAGTATGTTTTTTTCTAAAAAGGAGATAATGACAGTGTCAGTGGCTTGCCTGGAGGGTATGGCTTCTATCCACTTAGTAAAATAGTCAGTGGTTGTCAGAATCCACTTATGTTGGGTTGAAGATGGAGGGTGAATTTCACCAATGAAGTCAAGACCCCATTGTTGAAAAGGAATTTCTATTGAGATGGGTTTTAAGGGCAGGGGTAACAACTTTTTCTTTCCCTCAAATATTTGACACTTTTGACAGGAGGTCACATAATTTTTTACATCTGCAAACAAAGTAGGCTAGTAAAAACAAGCTCTCAAGATTTTGTCTGTAGTAGTCTTCCAGTAGAGATGTCCTCCATAGTCACCTGCATGAAATTCTTCTAAAACTTTGTTAGCTTCTTATTTAAGTAAAAAATTTAGTAAAATTCCACTATGATCTTTCCAAAAAAGTACATTCTCTAAGATAAAAAATCTTACTCCCTTTAATTTTAAGAATCTAGCTTTTGTCCTTAATAATCCAGGAGGAGCTTGTAAATATAGTAATACAAATATGATGTCTGCATACCATGGTGAGTCTGAAAAGGCTTCACTGATCTCTGGAGTCACCCTCTCTTCCTGATCATGTACTTGGGCAATAAAATTAATGTCTAAAGCATGACAATTAAATTCAACCATGAGTTTGGCTAAACCTTAACCTTTTATGAGTTTAGTGGGTTTTATTTCTATGTCATATTCCAATATTGTGGCAATCCACTTGCCTCTTTTACCATCAGGCCCATTCTATGTTAGAATGTCCTTTACAACTGCATTTAGAACACAAGCAATGATGTGTGAATAAATAATGTACACTCTAAAGTCTTTGATTGCCTTTACCAAAACTAGGGCCTGTTTCTCCATGATATTGTACTTGAAAGTGGCATTTCTGAGTGATTTTCTAAAGAAAGCTATAGGCTGTTCATAGCCCTGGTCATTTTTCTGCAGTAGAAATGCATCAATAGTGTGTTCTGAAGCAAAGGAGAAGATAATAAAATCCTTCTTAAAATCAGGACTTATAAGGACTGGTGTTTTGGTTAAAGCTTGTTTAATTGATTCAAAATATTGCGTAGCTTCAATAGTCCATTTAAGTACTGAATCCTTTTTAAGCATATTGTTAAGCTCTCTGATTATTTCAGCTAGATTTGAGATGAATCTTCTAAGGAAATTAATTTTACCTAGAAATGCTTATAACTCTTTAATGTTCCTAGGAGGACTAATGTTAAGAATTGTCTCTATTCTGGCAGGATCTATTCTAATTCCCTCTTTAGATATAATGTGTCCAAGTAACTTACCTTATTCTAATCCAAATAAATTTTTCTTAGTATTTAGAGAAATGCCAAATTTTATGCATTTAAGAAAGACTTGTCTGAGATGATCCAAGTGTTCATAATCAGTCTTTGATAAAACAATAATGTCATCTAAATAAATTACTAAGAATTCATGAATTTCCTTTGCAAAGGCTATATCCATAGCTCTTTGAAAAGTGGCTCCTGCATTCATTAACCCAAAAGGCATTTTTACATACATAAAATTACCCCATGGAGTGGTAAAAGTAGTTTTGGCTTGGTCCTCTGGTTGGACTAGGATTTGGTTATACCCTGAAAATCCATCTAAAAGTGAAATCCTAGAAGAACCAACTACTCTCTGTAAAATGTGATCCATCTTTGGTAAAGGGTAATTTTCTTTTAAGGATACCTTATTTAAATTTAAAAAGTCAACACATAATCTAATTTCTCCTGTCTTTTTCCTAGTGGGAACTAGATTAGAAACCCAATCAGAATATTTGACTAGTGCAATTATTTGGGAACCATACATTCTTTTTACCTCTTCTTCAATTAAAGGCATAAAAACAGGATTGATCCTTCTTAAATTTTGTTTAAAATGTTTTTGGTCCTCTTTAATAGGTATTTTATGCTGTATTATGTTGGTGTCATAGGATTTTAGGTCCTCATAACTCCAAGCAAACACATCTTGAAATTCCTTAAAAAGAGCTATGTATTTTTCTTTTTCTTGTTGAGGTAAAGCTTTGGAAAGTTTAGTCATCTTAGGTTTTAACTTTGTACCAATATTACATTCCTCAATATTAGATCTAAGTGGCTCCATTTTGGGTTTTCTTGCAACATGATTTGAGTCAAATAAATCTTCTAAAGGAGTTAAGCATTTGATAAAAAATTATCCTTTAAGTTCAAAATATCAGATTCATCATCAACTATCTCTTCAATTTCTACTTTTTCTAAATTATCTATGTCTGTTAGAATAATTTTAGTAGGTTTAGAAAAACTTAAATTATTTACATCTATGTTATTCATATAAATTTCACTATCTAAATTCTGATCTACTGTACAGTCTGTCTATTTTACAATTCTAAAATTCACCTTTATTGTTCATAAAATGGTAAACTCGTTGATCTTGTGAGAAAATTTTCCAATATTTAAGATTATCTGGGATTATTGGTATGTGTTTAACTTTTGCAGTATATCTATGATTTGGCTGAAATGGCAGATTATAGGTACTAGCAAAAGTTGCCAGAGAGTGAGCCTGTATATTCTGTTTTCTTGGTATTGTAGAAAAATTACATTCTAATAGTTCTTTGATCAAATCTAACACAGTTTCTCTATATTGGCTTAATCTTGGATTATAAACATAATATTCTCCATTTCTCCGTTTTACAATTAACTCTGAGTCTCCCATAATTGATATTCTTTTACCTCCTAAATTACTAACAATTTGAAGTCCTAAAATGAGAGCTTCATATTCAGCCATGTTATTGGTACATTTGAAATCATTCTGAAAGCATGGCCTTCTACATGATTGTTTTCCATATTAGTTATCCAAACTCCTACTCTTGCTCCTAATTTATTGACTGAACCATCAAAATCTAAATTTCATAATGATTCATGAATGATATTTTCACTGTCTGGGGTTTTGTTTTTCTCTTAGTTTAGTTTTGATTTCAGTATCAGTTTCAGAGTTGCATAAGATGAATGAATCCATGTCAGTAGGTGTGATGTAAATTGGGTAATTTCTTGGTCTTTCTACACTACTTACCATGTATTTTATCAATTTTTCCCTATAGAGTTTATTTGGTTGGCCAAAAACTGATATGGTTGCATATGACATATCCAATTGTAGAGATCCCTGTCATTTAGCTCCCCATGAGCGAGATAAGAGCATTCCATACTTGGGAGGGATGTCAGCTACTACAATGTCCATGAGCATGCTTTTACTAGGATATTGAACTAATGTGACACACAAATCTTTAATCAAACCTAAACATTTGACTTTTCTGGAATCAAATCAAAAGAGATCTTTTTAAGGCCTAGTGATGTCTAAATTCAGGGTTTCCATTATTTCTTTTGGCATTAAATTGTGTGAAGCTCCTGAATCTAGCATTGCATTGTGTAATATTTGGTCATGAATAGTTAAGCTAATGTAAAACGGTTGAACTACTCCATCTTGGTGTTTTCCATTAACATTAGGACCAAAAATTAACTCTGGTTGATCATCATTTAGATTTACTGAATCTTCTCCATCATTCATGTTTAAGGTTTAAGTGATAGTTGTTTTGTACAAATCATGTTTTACCAATTCTTTCAAAGGAACTGGTATTTTTAATTTTGCAATTTTAGCTTGTATATTAAATGAAGGTTGTGATTTACTGAGCTGAATTATTTCTTCTTTAGTAACTGTAGTTTGAGTAGGTTTATCTTCTTTTCCTATAGCTATTTTCTCATTTTTAGTTTGTGTTTCTTGTGTCTTACTGCTCTTAGTTTTGTTTTCAGGAATAGTTTGAGAAGCAATAGATGTTTTTTCAGATTTTGTGTTTTTAGAAGCTGTTTTGGCAGTAGCAGATTTTGGATCAACAATGTGTGTTTTGGAATCTAAAGTTGTTGTTTTAGCAGAATTAGTTGTTTTAACAGCAGCAGATTTTTGTGAATCTATTGATGTTTGGAAAACCTCATCTGTTATATCAACAATCTTGGGACTGGGTGAAATTTTAGGGTTGGAAACTTTCTGGGAAGAATTGGAGTTTTGCTTATTTTCCCTAGGGAGAATTTGTAGAAATTTTGTTGTGGGAGCTTCTATTGTTTTCTTTGTTTGTATTTGTGCAGATTTTTTAGTAGAAGGCTCTATGTTTTTCTTGATTCTAAGGTTATATTGCTTATGTAATTCATTGATAGAAAAATCATAACCTTGTTTGTAATCAAATGATTCACTTGAATCTAATTGAAGTTGTTGTAGTTCAAATAACTCTTGGTTTTCCTGTGTGAGAAAGATAGTGTTATCATCATTTATACCCATTAGATTTATGGTTTCTTCATCATTTTCATCTTGATGAGAAATTTCAGCATATTTCTCTTGAAAATGAAGTCTTATTGTTTGTTCAGGTGTTGATTCTTTGGATTTAGCAGTATTTGTATTTTTCCTGAAGTTGGGATTTCTAATTTGTTGTTGATTATCCCATTGTGGCTTTCTTTATATATTATATAATCTATCCATAATTCTCTCTAAAGTTCTAGCTAATTGATCTATTTTTAAATATGAACTAGATGCCTCTTCTTTTATTGTTACTCTCCTCTCATTCCTTAATCTAGATTTTCTAGCCAATATATTTACCTCTACACTAACAACATCAGTTTTCATTCGCTCTGAAGTATCAACATTTATCTCTCTCAATTGATAAGATATATATGTATCAAATCCATCAGGGAATTTGAGTAGGACAGAGTCTAGAGTGGGTTTGAGATTTGCAGGGATTGAATTATAAACACTGTTGTATCTAGTACAATAATCTTGGACTATTTCATTAGGAGCTCTTTTCATAGCATCAAATTCAGATAATATTTGAAGTGGATTTTTCTTCTTTTCCTATTTATTCAAAAATAATCTATGAAAAACTGCTAAATCAGCAATACTACCAGGATTAAGACCTTTAAACCATTTTTTAACTTCCCCAGTTACTGTTTGAGCAAATAGTCTCATTTGTAAATTAGAATCATCTATTTCATGAAGCTCAAAATAATCTGTCATCTTATTAATATGCTATTGGGCAGTGTAATGAGTGGTTGCATAAAATTGAGGTATTTTACTCTGGTAATCTTGAGGCATGTCATGTAATTGTCCTGGAAGGAACAAGGGAGCATACCTAGCAGCCATGGCTTGAATTCTAGCTTGGATAGGAGGTAAGTTGAAAGTGCTTGAGGCAGAACTAGAAGTACTAGCTGATGCAGTTGAAGAAGTGGCTGATGAGATTGGAATGTAAGATGATGTACTGGAAAATATGGTTGAAGAACTAAAAGGTGAAGTTGGGATGGCAGAAGATGAAACTGGGATATATGAAGAAGTGATTGGAAGTGAGAATGATGTATTGGAAGATGTAGAAGGAAAACTAGTAGGTGGTGTTGATGTGGGGGAAGATGAAAATACTACTCTAGGTTGGAATGGTTGCTTTAGGATAAAGGGATCTGTGGAATGGAGTGTGGTGGATATTATGGATGATGTAGTGGTAAAAAGAGATGAACCTACAGATTCTACAAGGTTGGTATCTAACTGAGAAGTAGAGGGCTTAGGTGTATATGTTGATAAAGCAACTAATTCAACTGAATGCTGAAGAAGAGCTTCATCTATTTCCTTAAGTATAGTAGGATTTATTTCATCAAGTTTGTCATAAGCTTCAAATATTTTTGATTTAGAATCTACTGAAACAATTTCCTATTTAATTTCAAGAGATGAAATAAAATTAGGATCTATAACAGTGCTATTTAAATCACTTTCTGATTTGTTTATGAATAAAGAATGTTCAAAATTTAAGTCAAAATCAATGTCTTGTATAGTTGCTAACTGTTTTGGAAGGGAATTTTCTCTAACTAAGGAAACTTTATTACCTAAATATTCTACTTTTTTATTCTTTTTCTTAATTTTGTTTGGATCATCTACAATTGCAGCAGGTTTTGGATCTGGATTTGACCTGGTATAGTAGACTCTTCTGGAAGCCAGAATTACAATTTTTTGATGAAATTATACTCAAAACTTAGCAAACAGTCTTAAAGTGAAAGGATAATGAAAAATATTTCCTTTAATACCTATTTAAAACTGAAGATTGGTTATGTCCCTAGTATGGTCACCAGTATGTTATCACTCTAATAATTCCAAAAGTTGTGAGATTTTGATTTTATAGTTTTAATAACATTAGAGGTAATCACATACCTACTTTCAAGCTCTAGGATCTAGCCTTCCTAAGGCTCAGAGAGGTCTCTCTCTATAATATTTAACTTTGTTTTTATGTTTGGTTTTAGGCTAGTTATATGGGGAAATTGGGTTTTGATATTTGGTTTGGTTTTGTGGGAAAAATCACTTAATGAGATGGATAGAGATAGATCTATTTTTTCATTGGGAAAATGGAGTCAATATGTCAAGCAGATAGGTCAGGATCAAGGTCTAAAGTCAAATATTTTTAGGGCAAGATAGTTGAGTCACTTAAGATATTTGAGGCTGATTGGTGAAGTGTTTTAATCGGGATAAAGAGAAATCAAGGATTCTTTGATCCGGATAAGGAATGAAGAGAAGAGAGGTCATTCGAAAGAGGGAGAAATTAAGGGTTCCCTACTTTGGAAATCGGCAGAAAACATCAAAATGAAAACCAGTAAATAACCGAGTGCTATCAACAAATTCTAATATATCACTTCCTGATTTCACATTTAAATTTAGAACACATGTATGCATGAATGGAAAAAATAAGAAGATTGAACAATTTAACAGTAGAAAATACTTCACTTAAGTTAGCCCAACACATGAATCCTGAAACATGATTATTTATTGATTTTATCCAGCCTTGCTGACTTGAAATTTGGTACAAAAGCCCTTTAGGTACAAAAATATTGTCTATAGAAATCTTCGACAATTTATTCCACAATAATACTTCAAAGAGTGAAGTATTTATACAAAAAGTGTTACAAAATATCCTAGAATACTCATAGGATTTTTCTAAGGAAAATAAAATATCTTTTACAAAAATATAGTGACAGTTGCTTAACAACTTTGCAAGCTATCCTGTTTATTCACAAAAAATAGAAATGTCGTTTGGATTTAGGTGCAGCTGGCTGCTGTGTTGTCTTCAATGCTGAAAAAAAGATCTTCAAATTGTTTTGAAGTTTTATCTCTCATATGATACACTTTAACTCCCGATACTCTTTAATCACTGTTTTAATTGCCTTACAGCTGTAAAATTCTATTTTTACTATGTAAAAACAACAATCTATTTTTTATCCTCTTCTACTGTAAAACTGTCTTTTATAGAAAATTAGTAAGCTTTTGCCAAAATTCATCATCAGGTAACTTTATCTTGGTAAGTTTTCTGTAATTTCATCAGCCTCTGTGTGCCTAACAAAGGTTGGTTTGACCATAAAGAGATTTTTTATCTCATGTTGTAAATAAAACAAATCTTCAATTCTTTTGTGCAACAATTTGCCTGTAGGTACTCCTTGCCAATCTGCGTTGTTTATTTGTTCTTTAGAAAAATCTCTGATTTTCTTGTTGTAATCCTCTTGCTTCATTAATTTATCATTTAGAACAAGAATGTTTGGCAAGCATTTTTTCCTCAATATATCAAAATTTACCATAAATCTAGTCATGGCCAAATCCATGTTCTGACACTTCTCTTCAAGATGCTTCATCAAGTTTTTCTTTGTAGTTACCTTTCTCACTTCAAGAATTGTTTCAGTTCTATCAGTTATCCCAATATGATCCAATTATTGTTTGTTTTTGGTGTTTAAAAACTTGATTATTTCTTGTACCTCTTCAGGTTTGGCACCAAGCTCTTCCTTTGTATTCACAATTTCTTCTTTTGCTACTTTAAGAAAATCCTTTTGTTCATAGATTACCTGGATGGAAGGCCAAGTGTCATTGATAGACTCAATGATCTTGGACCACAACTAATTTTTTATGTAGCTCATTGGTTCTTCAAAGTTAATTATGCTTCAACCTTCTTCAACTGATCACTTAGCCTTTTGGATTTCTGTTCCTCTGTTTTAGCATTAATTTGAGTTAATTTCTTGACATATTCCAAGTTATTTATTTGTTCTTTCAACCTATTGATCTCATTATTTTGAATGGACATATCTTCCATAGATTTTATGAGCTTTCTTGCCTCATCTTTTTGTTGTACTACTGAAGTAGATGATTATGTAGCAGAGGTAGTAGAAGAAGTCATTGGCATATTTGTAGCCAATGGGGCTTTTGGTGCTAATTCCTATACTAAGGTTGAGGGAACTGCTGTAGTTACAATAGAGATGACTGTGGGAGGAGCACTTTGAATTTTTGTTGCTTCTTTCTCTTGGACAAGCTTGTCCATTTCTATATCCATTTCCTTAATGTGTGCTGTCATTTGGAGAATGAGACTCATCATCTCATCTTTTTGATTTGCCTCCTACACAATTTATTTTTCCTGAGGAGGTTCTGTTGGAGGAAATTTTAGTTGCTTTCTAAGTGCTGCAATGTCAGCATTCTTCTTTTTCACCAATTTTTCTGCAGCCTTTACATTTGTAGGGTTATACCCTATCTCAATTACCAGTTCTTCTAAGGATTTGATTCTTGTGTCCTTGATATAAGAGGAAGATTTTTCAATCCTGATTTGATCTCTCAAATTGGTTATAGTGTTCTGAAGTTTCTGGGCACTCATTGCCTTGGTGGTCATAGTAGAATAAAGCATTTCAGAGCTTTTCTTATGAAACTTTTTCTTTCTCTACAAACATCTGAGTTTAAAAATTAAAATTTACACACTTTGCACACACACCCTAAGCGAAAAAGAGCTTGGTTAACACCGCCAAGCAAAGACTCTAAAACATTGAAATCAATTGATCCTGCACCTCTTTGCCCTTGTTTCGACATTGTAATCAGTTGATCCTGCACCTTCTTGCCCTTTTTGGTCTCTTTTTCCTTCGTGCCATGTTTGTGTCGTCATCATTGCACCACCAAGGTGTTTATCTCGAAGACTTCTTGGCCTTCATCCTCAGTTTCCAGTAGGAATAATTACTCCTCTGCATAGGATTCAAGTTAGGCCTCCACCGAGTCCACACTTTGACTCTTCTTCTGGTTCATTGGGTTCTCCTTCCGCCCCTGGCTCTCCTCCTGTCACCTTCACCATGTCTGGTTTAGGACCTAACACTGGTGGTAGCCCCGACCCTAATGTTGAGAATACTACTAGTGGGACTGCAACAGGAACTATCTCGACTGCTCCCTTGCTCCCCTATATGGTAGGCCTCAGTCTTCCCAATTTTGACCATTTGATAAACGATTCTATAAACCATGATGCTAGTTGGCCTGCTATGTGGACCAAGCTCCCTTCTGACATCCCCAAGTTTGAAGGCCTTGCTAGAGAAGATCCTACAAATCATGTTCGATCTTTCCACATGTGGTGTTTGTCTAACTCCATTACCGATGACTCTGTCCATCTTTGGTTGTTCCAATGTACACTTACAGATGAAGCTTCTAAGTGGTATGTTGATTAGGCCTCATCCTCTCGTACCACCTTTGTGACTCTTTCTCAGGCTTTTCTGTCTTATTTCCATCTTCCTCTTCATTATGACACTGGTATCGAACTTTTGACTTATTTCCGTCAATCGTCTGCGACCCGCCTATCCGGTCATGTCCAGGAATGGCAGAGAAGAAAGAGCCTATGTCGAGCCCATACCTTTTATGACCATGTCTACATGGACTAGTTCCTTAGATATCTCTTTCCCCCTATCAGCAAAGATGTTGCATCGCATTTCCCTCAAACCAAAGAAACTGCTCTCCAAATTGCATTAAAATATGCCCTGATCTACGCTCAGTCAGGTTATGTTTATACCGTTCTACCTAATCTTACTAGACCCGATGGTGCCAACGCACTGGGGGCATCTCATGCCGCCGATGGTATCGTTGGAGCTCTCTCTCATCCATACGCTCAGCCTCCCATGGGCTATGGTTTTCCTTAGGGGGGGTCAGCACCTCCTACACTTTTCCCCTTCTCGGTAGCATGTATCCAGGATACGGCATGCCTCTTACTTTTACCCAACCTCCTTATTATCCATATCCACAGCCTGGTTCTCTAGCTCCTCCAGCATTAGCACCTCCTCCTTCCTTGCCTTCTCGACCCTCGCAACAACAGCCACCACCCCCTCAGGGGCAGGTGTATGCACAACAGGGTGCGAATAATCCTCTTCCATTCAAAAAGAAGAGGAAAGGCACTCAAAATTAGTCTGCTACCAGTAATCCTGGACCTAATCTGCAAAATAATGCTCCTAACACTTGTAACCAGCAACAGGGCACTCAGCCCAAGCAGGACAAGCTTGTTCGCATGAACAAGCCTTGTTCTTGTTGTGGTGTTTATGGTCATTACATGCATGATTGTCCTCTTTTACTACATATGAAGCAGATGTGGGAGTCTCAAGTAACATTGCAAGGACAATAAGCCTCCCCTTCTATCCCTCCTAGTGCTGTGCCTAGTCAGCTGGCTGTGTTTACTAATCCTTTCCCTCAGTAAGGATTTGTGGCTACCCAGCCACCTGAAGGTCAGGTGGCCACTCAACCTCTTCCATCTGGTACCCTCGATTACCAGATTCTCATGATGAACTCTGATCAACCTCTAACCATAGACATCAATCTTCAGACTCGGTCCTGTCAGTACAACAAGCCTCCCACTACGTCTGTCCCCAAGCCGCCTCCTTCGGTCTCTACAGAGCCTCTTTCGACACCTAATGGTACCTTGCAGATCCCTTAGCCTAAGGCAGAGGTTCATACCAAGATCCCTAAGGGACCACTACGCCGAAATGATACTTCTGGAAAAGCTTCCCATTTGTATAGTATAGTAGATGATTTGGCACAATCTCCTGCTGCCATTTCAATGCTGAAACTCCTCCTGTCGTGCCCTTCACAATGAAAAGCTCTATTATCTGCCATGGGCACTATAGATCCTTCCGACGATCGATTGATTGTATTTGATGTTGAACGGTCAGAACATCCTCCTCTCCTTGCTTCCATCGCCTTCCAAATCCCAGTCAAGATCCGGAATGCCAATGTTTCCCAGTGCATCATTGATGTGGGAGCATCCACCTGTGTGATGTTCGCTTCGGTTTGAAAGAAAATCGGATCACCTGAGTTGGCTCCTTCCAGGATCACTCTCCAAGCATGGGATGGCCATGCCCCCCAGCCCATTGGCCTATTCCACAATTGTCCTATTACTCTTGCGGGCAAGACTCTTTACATTGACGTAGACGTCATAGATGCTCCCTTATATTACAACATTCTATTGGGTCGTAGCTACACCTATGCGATGTCCGCTATCCCATCTGTGGTTCACCGCAAGATGTATTTCCCTCATAACGGAAAGATAGTCACAATTGACCAGTTGACATATTACGAACCGAATTCTCAGACCTCCCCTGAGTCCATCATCTCTTCAGTGGCCAATAAGCAAACCGTCGATCCTTTGACCATTGTCTCACCCGGAGTCTACAAAGATTCCACATTGCTTGGTACATTCCTTGGTCTTCCTCCTCTTGGCTCTGATCCCAACTCATCGAATTTTTGCATGATGTAATCGTCTCAGGCTGCCCTCAAGCGGCCCGCTTCGACTAGTCAGCAACCTCCTTGCCCTCCGCAGTCTACTCCTAGCCCTTCGATTCAGCCTTTTGGACCTCCTCCTCCTGGCCCTTCACCTACAGCTGGTATCCATGAGCCTCTTTACCCTCCTAGAATGGTTCCTCCAGGACTTAACCATCTTGGAGCCATCTCGCCTGGCCATTACCCCTTCGGTCAGATACCATTCCTAGTTCCCCCCTAGGAGTGTACACGGTACCTCTCATGGCTACCCTCTCTCTCCCTAACTTGACCCTTGGGATTCCTGTTTGGTACCTTGATCCTCCAGTCGCTACCCCACCTGGTCAAGCCAAACCTTATCTTGCTTTGACCCCGGTTCAACCGGTCCCCATGATTTCTCCCACTGCCCTAGTGCCTCAGCCACCTCAACAGGAACCACCTCTTGTTGTGACCCCTTCGGGTAAGAAGGGAAAAGCTCGAAAAGAGAGCCAAAGACAAGGTCGCCCCGAAAAACCTTGCCACTCCTCGGCCACCAAAGCATACTATCCAATGTGCTTTGTGTAATGTTGTCGGTCACGCCAGCCATACCGGTCCTGAATTGCCTCGTCTCAAGCCCATGGTTAACGAAGCATTTCCGGAGTCTGATATCCCAGAGGTATATGTCACTATACCCGATTCAGTCCTGAAACATAAGTCTTTGTGCACAAATCACCCTTGTGCTTTGTGTGATTTCCATGGCCACTATACTCACCTCTGTCCCCGCCTTGAAGAGTACCACTCGTCTTTGGAAGCGGTCCGCCAATTTGAGGCCAAGTGCAATGAGTCCACCTTTCCCTTATTTACGCATTTTGCTTCAGCAAAACCAGAGGACACATCCAATCCTATTGACATTCCCCCTACAGATGTCGAAATGACAGAGTCTTCAGCCACTGTCCACTACCTGTCATCATCTATGAGATCCTCGATGGAAGTGTAGAAATTTGAATAACTGATATGTTATCCACCGAGATTCTCCTGATCACACACTATTTTAGCTTCATGCATAATACAGAATCTCTTCTACCATTGATCATCACATGCGGAAATAAAATCAATTGCATGCACACATTAAAGCCATAAAAATTCACACATATGAACACGGTATTTCATGGGAAAGCTTAAAGCTGAAAACCCCCAACTATCTGTATATTATACATGTCATGGAGATCATGTAACAATCATAGTACAAAGCTCTTTGCAAGCTCTCATGCACTACCTCCCTTGCTACACACTATCAAGCTAGATCTAGCAAAACTCATGCTCCAACCTTTAGCCACTTGATAGCCAACCTGAATTGCGTTTTCAAGCTATGGGATGGTCTCTTTATATAGATAAACCACCTGGATTGAACTGCGCAATCCTCATTGATTACTCCACCTATATGTGTGTTGCAAATAGCAACAATATAGTCACAACTGATAGTTAATCTGCTCTTTCACCTATTTCTGCACTGGTCTCCACTAAAATTGTCCATGCACTGAAGTTAACTGATGTATTCTTTAGTTGATTTATGAGTTTATAATTAATAATTAATTCACACCACTCTCACTAATTGTATCTATTAGTTAACTTGGATACAAAAATCTCAACTATGTTTAGATTATTTAAACTGAATACAACTCCACTAACTTCCTCAATCAACTCCACCAAACTCTGTCACTGAAGGTTCCTAGCCCAGTCTTCATGCGATAGCTTCACTTAAACCTAAAGAAAACGTAGTTTCCTTAAATAAATTTGCATGTGCCACATCCGAGCATCAAACTGAAGTGCTCCAAGAGGATAAGATAATGTTTATAGTCCAAATATTATTAAGAGCTAATAATATTCGACTGATCTATTTTTAGACTGGCAGTCTAAAAATAGACTTCGTCCAATGTCTAAAAATAGAGGTCCATCTATTTTTACCAACTTGACCAATCATCCACAAATAGCATCCTGCAACTCATAGACCATGATCCATCTCTCAAATGGAGCATAGTCTAGAAATAGATTTTTCGAGCAAAATCACGTGTGGTCCCCACCTAGTTTAGGTGATCACTTTCCAACTAGGATCAGGAAAGATGTTTCAGGAGGCCTCCTTCACTGTTTCTTGTTGCCATTTTCAACACTCCCTCTCAACAAGAAAGGACTGTCTTTGCATGCGACATGCAACTCCATGCATTCGCCCTGCAACCTCCCCAAGCGCCATGCAACTCCATGCATTTACCATGCACCCTTTGCATGCGCCATGCAAACTCATGCATGCACCATGCAACTCCATGCATATGCCATGCACCCTTTTCATGCACCATGCAAACTCATGCATCTGCTCTGCAACTCCTCTGAAACTGAATAGGCTCCAAACAACTCAATCAGTCTTGATGCATCTAGCATCTATCATCAAAGTCTTCGACTTCTGCTTGGCCAACTGCACATGTCATCAGGAACCACTGCGCTGTTGAACTCTTGCACCCATGCACTCTTGCACTTGCTGTCAACTCTGATCCGCGCTCCAATATCCAACGGCCCCCGCTCGCGGTACGCACCGTCATCGGCGATCTTGCTACGCCATCTTGTGGGCTCTTCGTAGCCGAGTTCAATCCATGAGACCCACACCATCTCATGAATCCTGCCCAGAAATCTCCTCTTGGGATTATTCATGCATGTCGCCCCACCTCTCACCTGGTGGTATAGCTGCATGCACTCCCTCTGCCCATCTGGCACGAAATTTCTCTGCATGAGTGGTTTCTTCCACTCCATGATCCTCATCTTGTGGCTGCTCCACATCCCGAGGTTCACTATTAACTGCATGCAAAACTTGCTCCCTCTCAAGCATCAATTGCATGTCTTCCCCTACTTCAATAGTAGAAGCTCGTGAAATCACATCTTCACATCAAATCTCGGGTGTCTGCATCTCCGGTTATAGCTGCTCCCAACTTTTTGAAATTTGCTTCTCACTATTGCGTAGTGAGAGTATCCCTAGGGCCACCAAGTCACTAACCTCTGCTTTGCACCTCAAAGCTTTGCATGCATCTTGTACCTCAGTGCATGTAGATTCTTCGCTCGCGCACATTGCAATTGTCCCGCCATCGCAAAATTTTCTAACAAAAGAGCTGATTTTAAATCGATGATATCTCCCTCATCCGAGCTCCGATTTGACCGATTTTTTTTTTCAATTTGGGTATTTTTTCGCAAGGAATCCAAATATGCTATTTGTTTCTGAAAATATTTCACCAAAAATTTTCAGATATTCCCTACAAACTCGCGCACCCAAATATTCTCGCTCTCATTCCATGTAGAAAATTATATACAATATGCATGTATATTTCCGGCTTTCTCCATCTTTATGTTTCTTGAGTTTATCCTAAAACTCAACCGCTTCAATGCTTTTCAATTTCTCCAATGATCAATATCGCTCCGATACCATGTAGAAAATCTTTTAACACAGCTCTGATACCATGTAGAAATTTGAATAACTGATATGTTATCCACCGAGATTCTCCTGATCACACACTATTTTAGCTTCATGCATAATACCGAATCTCTTCTACCATTGATCATCACATGCGGAAATAAAATCAATTGCATGCACACATTAAAGCCATAAAAATTCACACATATGAACACAGTATTTCATGGGAAAGCTTAAAGCTGAAAACCCCCAACTATCTGTATATTATACATGTCATGGAGATCATGTAACAGTCATAGTACAAAGCTCTTTGCAAGTTCTCATGCACTACCTTCCATGCTACACACTATCAAGCTAGATCTAGCAAAACTCATGCTCCAACCTTTAGCCACTTGATAGCCAACCTGAATTGCGTGTTTCAATGCTATGGGATGGTCTCTTTATATAGATAAACCACCTGGATTGAACTACGCAATCCTCATTGATTACTCCACCTATCTGTGTGTTGCAAATAGCAACAGTATAGTCACAACTGATAGTTAACCTGCTCTTTCACCTATTTCTGCACTGGTCTCCACTGAAACTGTCCATGCACTGAAGTTAACTGATGTATTCTTTAGTTGATTTATGAGTTTATAATTAGTGAATTAATTAATAATAAATTCACACCACTCTCACTAATTGTATCTATTAGTTAACTTGGATACAAAAATCTCAACTATGTTTAGATTAGTTAAAGTAGAGCCCACAACTCCACTAACTTCCTCAATCTGACTCCCAAACTCTTGTCACATGAGTTCTATTTGAAGTCTTCATGCAGCAATAGCTTCATGACCCTAGGAAAACGTATTTCATAATACCTTAATTTCTAACATGTGCCACATCCGGACATCATTGATGCTCTAGAGAATAAGATAATGTTTATAGTCCAAATATTATTAAGAGCTAATAATATTTGACTGACCTATTTTTAGACAGGCAGTCTAAAAATAGACTTCGACTTGTATGTCTAAAAATAGCTGTCCATCTATTTTTACCAACTTGACCAATCATCCAAGAATAGCATCCCACAACTCCTAGACCATGCTCCATATGTCTAAAAATAGACATAGTCTAAAAATAGATTTTTCCGACAAAAATCACGTGTGTGGTCCCCACCTAGTTTAGGTGATCACTTTCCAACTAGGATTAGGAAAGATGTTTCAGGAGGCCTCCTTCACTGTTTCTTGTTTCCATTTTCAACAGGAAGACCCCCTTGGGCCTTCCCCTCCTATTTCGCCTGACCTCCCTTCAGCGATCACCTTGGGCTCAACATCAGTGGATTCTTCATCTACTTGTTCTTCCATCGCCCCTTGTGATGATGTGCATGTGAAACTCTCTTCTCATGATGATGAGTCAGGTAGCTTCGCTGCGTCAGGTGGTATTTCTTCCACCAGTCAACCCATATTCTATTATGATGACGACATTATGGAAGTAGTCACCACCTCTAACTTTATCTATCCCCCTTACATCGAACCCATGCATTCAAACCACATACACCTTGTGGCCATTAAATTGACACCCAATGTTTGGGTAAGGGGGCACCCATATTTGAGAGTCTAGGAGAAGCAATTATCCACAACTCTCTTAGTGTACGTAGTCATGTCGACTCTAGTACCATTATTATTCCCCATTTAGAAGAACCTCTAGAGTCTCATATCACTTCCGATCACTGTAGGGATGATACCCCTCATCATTCCTTCATCTTACATCAGCAACCCAGTCCCTTAGACATTGTTGTTGACCAACCTGTGAGCTTTCTAGGAGAGCACCAGTTCACTATCTCCAAATCCACTCTTTGGGATAGTGACACCATGCATGCCAACCCAAAAACTTAAGTAAATTTTCTTCATATATGTAGTACCAAAATAGATTGGTAGTCCCCCATTCCCTTTCTCTAACTGCATAACCATAACGAAAAAAAATGGAACACCACATCATAAAATGTGTTTAGATTCCCCCTTTCTAAATAAATTTTGGCATGAACAAAACATGCTTGGGGGCACCTATGCCCCTCAACCATAAAAATCCCAGATCTCAGCCAAAAACAACATTGAAACCTCCTTTTTCTGACAGGTCACATTTTTCTGCCCAGTACCTACTACCCAGGTCGCAGATCAAACCCCAAAAAGTGTGACCTGGCCTGTTCATGAGCTCGGGGTGCCTAATTTGAAACTTTAATCCCCTGAATTGAAATAGTATGGTTAGGCCTCTTACCTGCAACTGACGGATCTCGATTCCATCGGTCAGTTTTTTCGTTACGATCACTGCAAGATTTAGGGCCTTCTCTCCTCTCTACTTTCACCACAACTCCACTTGCAAATGAGTGAATTTGGAGGGAAAATACCTTATTAAAAGAGAAACCCCTGATTTTTCTTTCGCCTACTGTGGCCAAATCATAGCTCAGTTTGAAAAATCGTCTGTACCATTAGAAAGCTCTCAACGAGCCCTCAAATGGGTATTTGTTACTTTTTTGTGATTTGATACTTCACCAGGACACATTTTGTCCACGAAGCATCACTTCACCACTCCCCAAAATTGAATTTCTTCACTTGCAACACTTGTACTTGGGGCACCATTTTGCCTTCATACTTGTCCATGCTCATGTTGATTTTCGACATGAGTAACCATCCTATACTCATGTTTTTATGGTCCCCATTAGACCTTTTCTGTGTGGCAGCATCATCGAGTCGCCCTTTTTTAGAGCATCCGAGTTGAGTCATCATCGCATTCATGGAGTCTATCCCGAGTCCCTTTGTATCATGCTATAGTCCTCCATCCTTCCTTGCCTGGTTTCTCTCTCGTGACACACATTATGGCCTTCAGTCCTACTATCCCCTATCCCTTATGATATTGTGTCAGTCGCTGCTAGGTCATCCATGCCCTTCATGCTCTAACAAGGGAAGTCGTCCGTCTGCTACTCAGTACCCCCCATTTCATCATCATCCCTGGTGTCATTCTGTCAGTCGTTCTACTATTTTCTCTCATGCCTTAGTTGAGGATCCCTTATTGCCTCACCTATGGTGGACCTCCTTCTGTCAACATCATATCATTCATTCCAGAAGACAGGTCTGGAGGGTGGTGTACCTTGGTTCTAGCTTCCACTCTTGTTCGGTGTCTCAGATCAGGCAAAGGGACTCCTTATTGCCCTTTGACTTGATTGTTTCTCAGCTCCAACTCCTTTCAGCATGATTGAGATCTGTATACTTGATGGTTCAGTGATGCAGCAGATGATACCGGTGATTCCTGGGTATGTGTGAGATGTTTTCAGCCCTCATGAGGGGGTGGCCCTATAGGTAGCCCCCCACATGCCCGGATGACCTCTTCATTACAGCCTTTGATGCAGCTCCATATATTTGATGATGTCGGCCTCAGCCGCTTGTTACGCCTTTTTGTTTGCATGTATCAGTCAGTTTTTCAGATCCCTTTCCCGTTTACAGGGGTATTTGGGTTGTATTTGTTTCTCATGTACTCAGATATTATTGTATAAATCTTGGCTATTATCCTAGGCACAATATGTATGTGGGATTCATTATCATGTTTTTACCTAGCTCATGTTTATGCCAACATGTACTATATTGTTTAGTCCCTTGTTTACTGGACGTACTATTCTTTGTACTTTGTATCAGCGGGCATAGGTATGCCTCCCCTGCCACCTATAACACAGGTATTCACTCATAAAAGAGACTTGTCGCACCTGTAAGTCTCACCTCCTCAGGGTATAGTCCTTTAGTGCTTCTGTCTACCTTATATTTCTCTCTCTTTGACTTCCCCTTCGGTGTCTAGTGATTGAGTTCTTACAACGTACTTCGGTCATACGATTAGCTCCTAATGCTCGCATGCTGGGGGGAAATCTGTTACACCATTTTTTGGTCATCTAACCTGTTACTATTAGATAGACCTAAGTGCACCATGTAAGACCAATTTTACCCTGAGTAAAAATGCTTTCACTATGAAAAATAAGTTAGTAAAACACCTTTATTAAGTTGTTTATGGTCTAAACAGGAAACCCCATGAGGAAATATTAAATAAATCCACATTTGTTTGATTTTCCTCAAGGAAAAATTAGTTAAACAACAGTTTAATTAATATTCCTGGTCATATTTAACCCAAAACAAGAAAATTAATTATATAAATTATTATTTATCTTATTATTTTCTAGGAATAATGATTTAAACCTTATTTAAATAATATTCCTTGTTAAATTTGACTAAATCACTCATAAATAGTTAAATAAATCATTATTTATTTAATTATTACTCAAACACATCCTTAAAATGATAAATAAATCATTTATTTATTTATTATTTACAAATAAAGGGATTTGACCCAAGTCAAATTCCTTTTCCCTCCAACAAAAATAATAAAATATTCCATAAAAGTTGGATCTTGATTTGGTTAATAATATTTTAACTATGCACCAATATATAGACTAACTCAATATTTTGTTATAAATAGAAGGGTTTTTCCATTCACTCACTACCTTTTGTTGCCTAAAGATCACTCTGGATCTATACTTTTGGTCTGACTTTGATCCACCATCATTGTCATATTTTTCTATCTTTTTTCTTGTGAGCTCCCTTTGAGTTCCATTTTTGTCTGGGTTTTCTACACCATCAAGAGAGAGGAATTTTAGATCTGAAGTGCTGAGGACTTACAAGAACCCATCCCATTGAGGAGAACTGGTAACATCCTTCCATGTTTTCCTCCAAGGTGCCATTAATACAAAATTCATTCAACATATTCTTGTCTTGTCCTGTGGATTCATGGAGTAAATCTTGTTTATGTTGTTGCTTAATGTCTTTTGATGCACAAATCTAGATTTTGTAGCATTTATCTTGATCACCTAATTACGGGTCTGAAGATATGCGTCATATTTGCTATTAGGGCTATTTTATATTATGCACAATAAAGTGGTAATTTTTTGTACACTTGCAATTAAGATTCATACTAACACTTATGAAACTCAATTTTATCTAAAGGATGAATGCTATCAATTGGTACTTCCAAATTAACTTTCTTGTAGTCTACTACTGTTGTAGGTTTGGGCATTATTGGCTGTAGCATTGTCATAAGAAATTTCTTGTTGGTGTAATCAAAGGCTGATAATAATCTGTTTTGACTTCCTGGAGTTTGCGTTAGATACTGTGAATAAATTTCATTTTGTAACTCTTCATTCTTAGCCTTGATTTCCTTGTATTTTTCTTTGATGCCACTGTCTGTATTTTGTGCTTGCTGTGATGAGGATGCCTCCATATTTTGCTGTCTTTAAATCATTCGAGTGTTTGCAGTATCCTTTTCCTGCTCATTTACAATAACTGTAGCAACATATGTGTTCTTCTCTATGTTTTCTTGATCTAGTACCTCAATTGTTTCTTTTTCCTTATTCACTAGATTGAACTTAGGCTTATTATTATATATGATTTTAAACCTAGTCACTATTGTTGTTTCAGCTGTGTAGGTTCCCTCTTCCCTGATTCTCTTAGTGGCTTTATCCTCTTGATTTACAGTTTTCAAGGTGTGACTAGTATCACCCTATTTAACTGTTTCTACCAATGTATTTTCTAGCCATTCTGTTTGATTAGAAAATTGTTCAATCACTGGCTTTTTATCATGGATATAAGGGGTCAATTTGCATTTTACCCTCATTTTACTGAGTATTCCCCGAGGATCATAATTCCATAAGAAACTTTCTTCAAATTTATATTCCAACAATTTTTTGATGCTTCTATACCTGCTTCCCTGTGATTGCAAATGAAAGGACCCACCTGATTCTTTAATTTGAATTGAGTCTTCTTTTTGGCAGCCAAGAAGTTGATAGAATCTAAATTGAGAATTTGTCTTATGTACTCTAAGGCAAAAACTCTCATTGGCAAGTATTTTGGCAGTTTATAGGGTAAAAGGTTTAACCCAAAAACTCTGATCTCTGTATGATTTTGGTAAAGGTACCAATCTCCAGTTCTACTTTTCTATGAAAGCTGTAACACTTTCTTTATCTCATTACTAATTATGGGCTATACACTGTTTGTCATCATGTTTATCAATGGATGCATAAAACAATCTATAAAATCCACATAAGTGATTCTATTGATTCTTTTCTGATTAGAGAGGTACGAAAGATGACTGATATTGGATTCCCTTCTACATCTAATTTCTGAAGGTTTATAGGGAATTTATCTGCTTGAAAATAACGGAACATGTGAAAGAGGAAGGATGAATATCTGAAGACTCCTTCAGTGGGAAATTTCACAAGTTGATCATGGATATTATCAGCTATGTACTCAACATAGTTATAGATGACAGAAGGGGGTTGACCAGGCACAAATGTGGATACAAAACCAAGAATAGACTCATCTGAGTGCTCGTCAGTAAAATAACCTAGAATAAAGGATAACATAGAAATGGCATGCCTTGACCCTTCAGGAAATTTAGAAGATGAATAGGGAGGGTTTATCTTTGGGATTTCAACATATGCAGGCATGAAAGTTTGGAAGATCTGAAACCTCTTAGGAAAGTCTAACTCAATATAAAGCTTTGTGAGAGCTTCTATGGATAATGGAACTGCATTGGGATCTAGTTTCAGCTGAAGCATTAGGTTTATAGACTCTGCAATAATACTAAACAATACTTCTTTGTTAGCATCAACCATAGCTCTTTGGTCTGGGGAATAATAGTATTGACACAGCCTAATGACTTATGGACACTGATGAGTATGTGGGACTACATATTTGGGTAGATTTGACTCTCAAATTTGAACATCATCTCCCTGATCTAATGATTTTTCTAAACTCCAGTAGTGGAGATGTAGTAGATTGAATTCTATCACTGGATCAGTTATTTTGTAATCTACATCAACTAGAGGTGTATGCTCAACATCTACAATAGGAGGTTGTAGTGGATATATAACAATGGTGCTCTTAGAAGCTATTACTGGGTTTGATTTTGACAATTTTGACCTTATGAATGCTTAAAACTCTGTTTTTAGGCTTTTTATACTCTTCTGTAATCTTAAACTGTTTACAAAAGGTATTTTTGACTTGACAGGGGTCTTTTTAACAGCAAAGGGTACAATCAAGCTTTCTTCTAGTTTTAACCTTCAATTTAGTTCTAAAATCGATCTTCAAACTCTTATACAGACTCAGAAAATGTATAACAAGGGTTTCATCTCATTTCTTGAGAAAAATAAACCTAAGCAAAGTTAATCATTGTGAAAGAGCTACGATACACCCAAAAGGGTTTTTGGATTAATTAGAAGTTCTTTAAGGTCTGTAAAGGCTAACCTATATTCAATTTTGTTTTAAAACCAGATATAGTATCAAAACTGAAATTTTATCAGGGTTTCATGGCAAATCCTTTCTTTGAAGGAAAATGCAGGTCTTTCTGTGGGCGAACAGGGTTTATGGCTATCAATTTCACAGAAAAATCTTTTTCAAATGATAGGAAGGTTGTTTTTTTCAAAGAATACCTATTCTTGCAGGATATGGTCTTTAAACAGGGTTTCTGAGGCATTGGAGAGCTCTTGGATGTTGTTGAAGTCCTTGGAAGTAGAAATGGAGGCTTCAGGCGGTCTTAGCAGCAATTTTTAATAGATCTCTGGTTCTTTGGGCATGTAAATGGTGGACAACACTTTTTTCTTCAGTCGGAAGGGTTTAAACCAACAGGAAACGCAGAAAAGGTTTAAACTGCGCTTATATGAAGTTTTATAGAGTTCTTAGGTTTAAAAAAATTTCCGCAGTTAATGTGAGTCAAATCAAAACATAGGCGGTTTTGGCGCTGAGGGAGGAGAAACCATGAGCGGTTATCGCACAATGAGAAAGTGGTTTGTGGTTTTTGGCCAAAGGATGCGTTCGAATGATTTAGCGTTGCGTGGAGGAGAGAGAATGGAAAAACTACCCATTTTGCAAAATCAGGCTAGGATTAGCGACCACGCTTTTGGAAATACGATATCTATCGCATATGAATCGTCGGATTTTGTTAAGGAGATGATATGAATGATGAAGATTTAGTAATGAAGTAGCTCGGAATATGAAGGGTGTGTTAGTATAAAGATCTTAATTCCAAGTGTATGAAGAAAGATACTTTCATTAGCATAACAAACCTTATCCTAACAAAATGACTGCTAATATCTTCAGATCTGCAGTTAGGTGATCAAGATAAATGTTGCAAAAATCTAGATCTATGCATTAGAAGACATTAAATAGTAGAAAAAACAAGATTTACTCCATGCATCCAATAGACAAGACAAGAATATATCAAATGAATTTTGTATTAATGGCACCTGGGAGGAAAACACAAGAGGGTGTTCCCAGTTCTCCTCAATGGGATGGGTTCTTGTATGTCCTCAGCATTTCAGATTTAGAATTCCTCTCTCTTTATGGTTTATAAAACCCAGACAAAGAATGGAAAAGTATGGCTATGATGGTGGATCAATAGCCAAACCAAGAGTTGAGATCCAGAGTGATCTTTAGGCAATAAAAGGTGAAAAATAAATGGGAAAAACCTTCTATTTATAACAAAATATTGAGTTAGTCTAGATATTGGTGCATAATTAAAATATTATTAACCAAATCAAGATCCAACTTTTATGGAATATTTTATTATATTTGTTGGAGGGAAAAGGAATTTGACTTGAGTCAAATCCCCTTATTTGTAAATAATAAATAAATAAATGATTTCTTTATCATTTTAAGGATGTGATTAAGTAATAATAAATAAATAAATGATTTATTTATCATTTTAAGGATATGGTTGAGTAATAATTAAATAAATTTTGATTTATTTAATTATTGATGAGTGATTTAGTTATATTTAACAAAGAATATTATTTAAACAAGGTTTAAATAACTAATATTTAGGAAATAATAAGATAAATAATGATTTATCTAATTAATTTCCTTGTTTTTGGGTTAAATATAACCAGGAATATTAATCAAACTGTTGTTTAATTAATTATTCTTTGAGGAAAATCAAACAAATATAATTTTTTTTAATATTTCCTCATGGGGTTTCCTGTTTAGACCATAAAAAACTTAATAAAGGTGGTTTACTAAGTTACTTTTCATAGTGAATGCAATTTTACTTGGGGTAAAATTGGTCTTACTTGGTGTACTTGGGTCCATCTAATAACAATGGATTAGATTACCAAAAAAATGGTGTAATAGATTGCCCCCCAGCGTGCGAGTGTTAGGAGCTAATCGTATGACCGAAGTACATTGTAAGAACTCAATCACTAGACGTTAAAGGGGAATTCAAAGAGAGAGGAGTGTAAGGTAGACCAAAGTGCTGAAAGGACTAGACCCTGAGGAGGTGACTTGCAGGTGCGAAAAGTATCTTTGATAAGTGAGTACCTACTATAGGCGGTGGGGGAGGCATACCTATGCCCGCCGAGGCAATAGTACAAACAATAAGGTGTCCGGAAAACCATGGGACGACATAATATAAGATATGCTGGCATAAACATGAGCCAGATAAATAACATGATAATGAATCCCTCATACATATTGTGCCTGGGATAACAACCAGGACTTGTATAATAATATATGAGTACATGAGATATAAATGCAACCCAAATGCCCCTGAGCACAGGAAAGGGCTTTGAAAATATGACTGATACATGCAAACAAAAAGGCGCTGCAAGTGGCTGAGGCCGACATCATCAAATGTATGGAACTGCATCGAAGGCTATGATGAAGAGGTCATCCGAGTGTGTGGGGGGATACTTGTAGGGTTACCCCCTCATGAGGGCTGAGACATCTCACACACACCCAAGAATCACCGATGTCAGCTGCTGCATCACTGAACAATCAAGTATACAGATATCGAATATGCTGAAAGGAGCTGGAGCTGAGAAACAATCAAGTCAAAGGGCAATAATGAGTCCCTTTGCCTGATCCGAGGCATCGAACAAGAATGAAAGCTAGAACCAAGATACATTGCCCTCTAGACCTGTCTTCTAGAATGAATGAGCTAATGTCGATAGAAGGAGGTCCACCATAGGTGAGGCAGTAAGGGATCCTCAACTAAGGCACGAGAGAAAAAAGTAGAGTGACTGACAGATTGACACCAATGATGATGATGAAATGGGGGGGGGGGGGACTGAGTAGCGAATGAATGACTTCCCTCGTTAGAGCATAAATGGCATGGATAACCTGGCATCGACTGACACAACATCATGAGGGATAGGGGATAGTGGGATTGAAGGCCATAATGTGCAACACGAGAGAGGGACCAAGCGATGAATGATGGAGGACTATAGCGGGATGCAAAGGGGCCTGGGATAGACTCCATAAATGCAATGATGACTCAAATCGAATGCTCTAAACAAGGGTGACTCGATGGTGCTGCCACACAGAAAAGGTCCAATGGGGGCCATAAAAACGTGAGTACAAGATGGTAAATCACGACAAAAATTGACCCGAGCGTGGATAGGTATGGAGGCAAAGTGGTGCCCCCAGTACGAGTGTTGCAAGTGAAGAAATTCGATTTTGAGAGGAGGGTGAAGTGACGATTCTTGGCCAAAATGTGTCCTGGTGATGTATCACATCACTAAAAAGCATGGGCTAGCTACCTAAAGAAAATAAAACATGCGTTGCTGGAAGGAAATGTTAAGGGTAATATTTCTTCAGATAGAGTGCATTGCGAGGATTGGGAATGGGATGGCCTTCAAAGGCCTCTAATAGATATGCTCCCTTACCTAAATCCTTACTGATAATGTAAGGTCCTAACCATAATGAGTCAAAATTCCCATGACCAAGGACATCATGGGCCTGGTCATACACTAGAACAAGATCACCTGCGTGAAAAGTACGAGGTTGGAATTTTTGGTCATATTGATCTTTGGTGCATTTCTTAGCTTCCTCAATGGTTTGCAATGCAACACGACGGTCTTCGGAAGCATGTTCAAGCATGATAAGTCTCTGTTCTAAAGGTTGGGTGTGAGGGAGAAGCTCGACAGCTAGATGAAGGGAAGGGATTTCACACTCGATCGGTAAGACTGCCTCCTCTCCAAAAACAAGGTGGAAAGGAGTGAACCCGGTGGAATTTTAACAGAAGTTCTATAGGCCCACAAAGCAGGGAAGAGCATAAGGTGCCAGTTGGTTTTGTGCTTATCCACCGTCTATTGAAGTATGGTTTTAATAATTTTATTGATTGCTTCAACTTGGCCATTACCTTGGGGGTAATAAGAGGAGGAATATTGGTGCTCAAAGCCCAATAGTGAGGATAGCTCATGCCATATCTCATCTTCAAAATGTTGGCCATGGTCAGAGACCAATTGTTTCAGAACTTCGAATCGAGCAATCACATGGTTAAGGAAAAAGAGGGTTGCGGTAGCTTCCGTGTTGTTAAACGTTGGCATGGCCTCAGCCTATTTAGTGAAATAGTCAACCACCACGATGATATACTTATGGTTACCAACTGATGATGGTTGACACTCCATAAATTCTATGGCCCACTTGCAGAAGGGGCCAGTAGAGATGACAGGATGGAGGGGAGCTGGAGGGGCTCTTGCCTTGGGGGAAAAATGATGGCAATTAGGATAGTGCTTGACTGCCTCAATGCAATCACCAAAGAGAGAAGGCCAAAAGTACCTAGAGCGCATAATTTTCTGGGCAGTGGCTAGACTGGAGAGGTGGCCACCGCAAGCACCGCTATGACAGGCATTGAGGACTTGTTCTACTTCAGCGTGTGTGAGACAACGACGAAGGACAGAATCTACACTGTGACAATAAAGGTCGCCACCGATAAGAAGGTAGCGGGGGGCCTGGTGTCGAATACGTCGTCGAGCATCACGGTCAATATGGAGGGAAAAATTTTGAGTTCACAAATAAGTGAGGATGTCCCCATACCAGGGGTCATCGGTGGTAATGGAAAATAAGTGTTCATCGGGGAAATTATCATTAATTAGAGGATCTTGCGTACCTGTAGGTAGTTCGGAAATGAGTTCAGCGAGGGCTAAACCTTTCTTACTTTTTGGTGTGACAAATTCAAGATCGAATTCCTAGAGGATCACGATCCAATGGGCGTACATCCCACTGATGATTTGACGACTCAATAGGAATGCCATGGGGTTGGAATTAGTCACGACCTTGGTGGAATGCATGAGGATGTAATGACGAAGTTTTTGGACCAAGAACATGACAGCCAATGCTAATTTTTCTTCGTGTGAGTAGGATACAGGAGGTCCTACCAGGTTCTTACTGACATAATAGATAACATGCTCAATTCCATTTTCATCTTCCTGAATAAGGACTCCAGTGACCGAGTGGGTGGAAGCGGATATATACAGGATGAAATCCCTATCAAAGTCAGGGGGACGAATCAAGGGAGCGGATGTGAGAGCATGCTTCATGGCATCAAAATACTTTTGAGCATAGGCATCCCATACAAAAGGGATATTGGAGTGGAGAAGTCTAAGGAACCCATGTGCGGTGTTGGCATAGTCAGGTATGAATCGGCGAAGGAAATTAGCTTTACCTTGGAGGCTTTGTAACTGGCATAAAGTGCAGGGGATAGGAAGCTTAAGGATGGCTTGAAATTTTAATGGGTCAAGAGTGATACCATCTTTAGACACAATGAAGCCTAAAATATGGCCAACGGGCACACAAAAGACACACTTCAGTGGGTTAAGGCAAATATTATACTTGCGACATTAGAGAAAGAAGGTCCATAGATCATGAAGGTGCTGTGCTCAATGTTTAGAACGTGCGGTAAGGTCATCTAAATAAGCAAGGATAATATGAGCCAGGTCATGGAAGCAATAATACATAGCCCGCTGAAAAGTGGCTCCTGTGTTTTTAAGGCCAAATGGCATGACTCGATAGGCAAAGGTTATCCACAGACTAATGAACGCGGTTTTGAGTTGATCAACATGATGGATAACAATTTGGTTGTATCTAGAGAAACCATCCATAAAATATAGAACTTCGTGCCCCGCACACTCATCAATGATTTGGTCAATGAATGGTGTGGGGAAGTTGTCTTTGGGACAAACTTTGTTCAGATCGCGAAAGTTAGTGCAGACACGGATGGTGCCTTGTTTCTTGAGAACGGGAACTGGATTGGACACCCAAGTGGTGTGTTCAATGGGATAGATAAAACTAGCCTGCTTGAGGTTATCGATTTCGGCTTTGAAAACTTCTCATATGGAAGGATTAATGGGTCTCATCTTTTAACGGACAGGATTGGCATCAGGCCATGTATTGATATGGTGTTTGATAATGGCAAGATTAAGTCCGGGCATTTCTGAATAGGACTAGGTGAAAATATCGTAGAATTATTTGAATAGCTTGGTGTAAGCTTCAACCTCTTCCGTGGTACAATGGGTGCCCAAAGTGATATTTTATTCAACCCTTGGTTTATTAGAAATGTCAATTTTAATGGTAGGAGAGATATTGGCCATATATCCTTCTTCGAACGCATCAGGTGCAGGGATGGGATTTCTAAACCAACAGACTTTGTTAGGAATGAAGTATTTAGTTTCCACAGCATATTGGTCATGGGACTGCTGCAGGAGGAAGTACGCACGGTGGTGCATATCATTCCACGGAAAGTTGGGATTGGTCAGTGCTTCCATAATGTCTTCATCGGAGTGAAATATGGGTTGACTAGAGGAAGGGATACCACTTGCCATGGTAGAGCTACCTGACTCATCATCATGTGAAGAAATGTGCACATGCACAACATCATGGGGGATGACCGAAGAATAAGAAGATAAAGGATCTACCGATGCCAAGCCCGGGGTGATCGCTGGGGGGAGGTCAAGCGGATCATTAGGGGAAGTCTCCATGGGGGCTTCCACTGGGGGTCTTATGGATGATGATAGGTAGAAAAAGGTGGCTGAAGGATTTTTCATGTTGGCATCAGGAGGAGGGATGCCAATGGGAGTAGGCAGATCCGAAGCAGAACGCGTGAACAAGGAAAGGGGGTACTTGTCCTTTGGTGCCCCCTTGCGAGCTTTGCCCTTCTTACCCGAAATGGTTTCAACGGAAAAAGGTTTCGGTTGAGGTGAGTGAGGCACTATTGCAGCGGGAGGAATCAGAGAGATCGGTTGAACTGGGGTCAAAGCAAGATAAGGTTTGGGGGTGGCAGCTGGAGGATCAAGAGGGTCATGAGTACCATCTGAAGGTAAAGGGCCAGGAGAAGGAGGTTTAGAAGGCTGATCAGAGGACATCATGAAAATCTGGTAATCAGGGGAACGAGATGGGAGAGGTTGAGTGGCCACCTGACCTTCAAGTGGTTGGGTAGCCATAAATCCTTGCTGAGGGAAAGGATCAGTAAGCACAGCCGGTTGGCTAGGTGCAGGACTAGGAGGAATGGAAGGAATGGCTTGCTGTCCTCTCAAATTTTCTTGAGACTCCCATAGCTATCGCATCTGTGGAAAAAGAGGACAATCATGTGTGTAATGACCATAAACACCAAAAAAATAATAGGGCTTATTCGTGCGAATAGGCCTGTCCTGCTTGGGATGAATGCCCTGTTGTTGGTTCGTAGTGTTAATAGAATTACCTTGGTTAGGTCTAGAATTACTGGGGGCAGCTTGATTTTGAGTGCATTTCCTCTTCCTTTTTGAGGGAGGAGGATTAGTTGTGCCCAGCTATGCATACACCTATCCCTCAGGGGGTGGTGGTTGTTGTTGCGGGGGTTGAGAAGGGAAGGGAGGAGGAGGTGCTAATGCTGGAGGAGCTAGAGCACCAGGCTATGGATATGGATAAAAAGGAGGTTGGGTAGTAGTGTGGTAAACACGAGGTTGGGAAAAAAGGGGTGGCATGCCATATCCTGGATACGTGCTACTAGGAGGGGGGAAATTGCAGGAGGTGTTGGCCCCTCCCTGAGGAAAACCATAGCCCATGGAAGTTTGAGCATACGGATTAAAGAGAGCTCCAATGATATCGTCGGTGGCGTGAGATGCCCCCGGTGCATTGGCACCACTGGGTCTAGGAAGATGAGGTAGAACGGTATAAACATAACCCGACTAAGCGTAGATCAGGTCATATTTTAATGCAATTTGGAGAGCGGCTTCTTCGGTTTGAGGAAATTGCAATGCGACGTCTTTCCCGATAGGCAGCAAGAAATTCCTAAGGAACCAGTCCATGTAGACACGGTCTTTGAAGGTATGGGTTCGACAGAGGCTCCTTATTCTCCGCCATTCCTGAACATGGTCAGATAGGTGGGTCGCAGACAATTGACGGAAAGAGGTCAAGAGCTCAGTACCAGTGTCGTAATGAAGGGGAAGCTGGAAATAAGACAAAAAGGCCCGGGCAAGAGTCGAAAATGTGGTATGAGAGGAAGGGGCCTAATCAACATACCACTTAGAAGCTTCACTAGTAAGCATTCGTTGGAACAACCGAAGACGGATAGAGTCATCAGTAATGTAATTAGACGAACACCACATGTGGAAAGATTGAACATGATTTGAAAGATCTTGTCCAGCAAGACCTTCAAACTTTGGGATGTCTGAAGGGAGCTTTGTTGGCATAGCAGGCCAACTAGCGTCATGGTGTATAGGGTCATTTATCAACTGGTCGAAGTCGGGGAGGCTGAGGCCTGCCATGAAAGGGAGCAAGGGTGCAGTCGGGGTAGTGTCCGTTGTGGTCCCACTAGTGGTATTCCTGGCAGGAGGGCCAGGGTTACCACCAGTATTAGGTCTTTCACCAGACACAACGAAGGTGTTAGGGGGAGAACCAAAGGTGGAAAGAGAAGGAGAACCCAAAGGACCAGAAGAAGAGTCGGTGTGCGGACTCGGTGAAGGACTAACTCGAACCCTACGCGGATGAGTGAGTTGTCCTACCAGAAAATGAGGATGAAGGCCAAGAAGTCTCTAGGATAAATGCCTTGGTGGTGCAATGGTGTCGACACAAACACGACACAAAGGAAAAAGAGACTGACAAGGGCAGGGAGGTGCAGGATCAACTGATTACAATGTTGAAACAAGGGCAGAGAGGTGTAGGATCAATTGATTTCAATGTTTTAGAGTCTTTGCTTGGCGGTGTTAACCAAGCCCTTTTTCGCGTAGGATGTGTGTGTAAAAGTGTGTAAATTTTAATTTTTAAACCCAGGCATTTGTAGAGAAAAATAAAAAGTGTTGTTGTATAGCTAGAAATAAACCTACAAATGACAGTATATAGGCCTGCAAAAACAGAAAATAAACAGCTAATAATGCCATAATCTAAACCCAAGGAGGTGGGTCTCTCAACAACTAGTCTATAGGTGAGTAAAAAAATAATCAAAACACATTAAAAAGGCTAATAGATCTAAGGTCAAGAGGGACAGGGATCTAAAAGACAAAATATGCTGGAAAGTGGTGTAGAAAACAGGAACAAATCAGAGGAAAAATTGCTGTAAAAAAAGGTGGCGAAAGGCTATCTCCTGGAGGGAAATAGAGTGACCCCTAGAGGAAAACCTAAAAAAGATAGATGAGGTGATTTGGATGGATAAAAAGGAAATTTGAAGCAGATATGAAGGTGAGGTATCAAATTTGAAAAAATGGCTGAAGACTCTGAAATTTCAGACAACCTGCAACAACAAAAACTCTTCCACAAAAAGTGGAGGGTAATGAAGCCCTAGGGGGCTAGGTTTCCACTTAGTTGAGCGAAACAAAAAAAAGTACAGGTCATAAATGGGCAGAGACAGAGGTCATACAACCTTGAACAGAGTCTCAGACAAACCCAGAAAACTTTCAGAAAAATTCTTGGAAAAAGTCCAAGTCGTAGTTTCTGACCTATTTTCAGCAGAGGTCGCACTTTTTGGGCTGTAAAGTGCACCCTAGAGGTCCAGGTCACAGGTTTTGGGCTGAAAAGTGTGACCTGCACTTCCGGCACTCTCGGCGGAAGATTTCAGAAAAAGTTGCCATCTCAGCTGACGCTGATGTCTGTCACCTACGCAATAGGTTCGAAAACACACGGAAGTCAGAATTTTTATCGTTTTAGGGTTTTATAGGTTTAAAAAAACATCAATAAGAGAAAAAAAAAGAGGCTGAAGAGAAATCCTAGGGTTTGAATCAGCTGGATATGCAAGGATAAGAAAAACGACAGTGGTCGTAATCGTAAACCTGTGTGGAGTGGCTAGTTGTTAGTATGAATCTTAATTATAAGTGTACGAAAAAAGACCACTTTAGCTGCGCATAACAAACAACCCTAACAGCGGAAATGACTGCTAATATCTTCAGATCTATAGTTAGGTGATCAAGGTAAATGCTGCAAAAATCTGGATCTATGCATTAGAAGACATTAAATAGTAGAACAAAAAAATATTTACTCCATGCATCCAATAGACAAGACAAGAATATATCAAATGAATTTTGTATTAATGGCACCTGGGAGGAAAACACAAGAGGGTGTTCCCGGTTCTCCTCAATGGGATGGGTTCTTGTAAGTTCTCAGCACTTCAGATTTGGAATTCCTCTCTCTTGATGGTGTAGAAAACGCAGAAAAAAAATGGAAAAGTATGGCTATGATTGTGGATCAATAGCCAGACCAAGAGTTGAGATCGAGAGTGATCTTTAGGCAACAAAAGGTGATAAATGAATGGGAAAACCCTTCTATTTATAACAAAATATTGAGTTAGTCTATATATTGGTGCATAATTAAAATATTATTAACCAAATCAAGATCCAACTTTTATGGAATATTTTATTATATTTGTTGGAGGGAAAAGGAATTTGACTTGAGTCAAATCCCATTATTTGTAAATAATAAATAAATAAATGATTCCTTTATCATTTTAAGGATGTGATTAAGTAATAATAAATAAATAAATGATTTATTTATCATTTTAAGGATATGGTTGAGTAATAATTAAATAAATAATGATTTATTTAATTATTTATGGGTGATTTAGTTATATTTAACAAAGAATATTATTTAAACAAGGTTAAAATAACTAATATTTAGGAAATAATAAGATAAATAATGATTTATCTAATTAATTTCCTTGTTTTTGGGTTAAATATAACCAGGAATATTAATCAAACTACTGTTTAATTAATTATTCTTTGAGGAAAATAAAAAAAATATAGATTTTTTAATATTTCCTCATGGGGTTTCCTGTTTAAACCATAAACAACTTAATAAAGGTGGTTTACTAAGTTATTTTTCATAGTGAATGCGATTTTACTTGGGGTAAAATTTGTCTTATTTGGTGTACTTGGGTCCATCTAATAACAATGGATTAGATGACCAAAAAAATGGTGTAACAACATGGGGCCCGAGAGATATTATATATGGCGGGGTTAAGTTTTTACGTTTAAAACATAGTTTTAAACTTAAAAACTAATGTTTTTAATGCAAGGGGCAGGATATGTGGATATATGAAATTTACTTAGCGAATAAGGGATTTGCATGTGTTTTATGACCTTTGGGCGAGGGATATACATATGTAATATATTTTAATCAATAGGGATCACGGGGTATATATCACGTAGGGTAATATAACAATAGGTTACAATTAATAAGTGGGTTTGGGATTTATAATATAAATGAGTTAATATAGCTACGGGGAGGGGTATTTTATAAGGATATTAATACATTAAATTAAAGTTAATATGAAATGAATATGATGAGTAGAAAATATACAAATATACCAAGTATAGTGTAAAATAAGCATATGAGTACAATGGTGGTCCCATTTTTAAACATTTACACTTAATACTTAGGATAAATTGTATTTTGTGGGTTTTTTGAATGTTTTTGCATGAAATGAGATTAGTTAAAGGGGATTTTTAATTTCCCTAAGAAAAAAGTGTTTTAACTGAGGAAAGGGATTATATCTTTGGAATAGGGTGATTATGTTTAGGAAATGGGTTTTTTATGAAGGGAATCCAATACTTATTACCAATCATTTATTAAGCCTTGGGTCCAGTCCCAAAAAAAGTCAGAGAAATGCTCTGAGCCTTTTTAACTGAAGGTTTTGAATACTGAATACTTTGAGGGGAGGGAAATTAGTAATTTTTCCAGATGATGTTTTATTACATGCCTTGTATAACTGCTTTCTACCTACCCATCATTTATTCTATCATTTTTTCATTATTTGCATGGGTGCATTTGAGCTTGTAACCCTAAATTCATTTTTCTTTTAAAGCATAAACTATCTAAATCTAACCTCATTTCATTCGAGGGCTTAGATTAGACTGTTGAAATCCTCATTTATTCTCTAACTATCTACTGATTTGTCAAGTTTAAACTGTTTGAAAAATATTTATTCTCTATCTATAAACATGAAATTTAAAGCATCAAAAGCCACAATTAAACTATTTAACTCATCATAGATCATGGCATTTTGAACAAGCTGCACATAATAATTATTCTTGCAGTAAAATTAAAAGTAGTGGCATTTTGACTTGCATCACTTTCATGTCTTATTCTTATCTCTTTTTTGTTTGGGGTCCATTTTTATTCTTTTTGATCTTTTTATTTTCAAGTCCTTTGATCTTTCTTTTAGGAATTTTACCTTCTTTTCATTTTTTATTATTTTCAAATATGGGAAAACAACTTGCAGAAAGCAAGGTATGCACATATTTACAAGACTAATCATAGTCAATTCAAAAATTATGAACCCTAACACCTCAGTCTCCTATTGTCCTTGATTTGACAAAATTCTTGAAAAATCAAGTGGTCCTTGAATCTTTGAGATTGAGACTCATACTCCATGACATAGTCTTCAAGAGTTCCTTGTTATTGAAACCCTTCATTTCCCATTGCTAATAATGTAGGCATTGTAGAGCGTTGGGAAACTTGCTGCTACTTCACTGGTTGATCATTCCAATGATGAGAAATTTCGGAGCCTTCACCATGCATAAATCCTTTAGGGGATTCCTTGTATATATCCATCCTTAACTCCTTTATTTCTCTAGCAATGTATTGCATAGTTTGAAGAATAATCTTAGGAAACTCATTCTCTTCATCTTCTCCTGATAAGGGGGTTTTACCCTTTTCTTCTTGATCATTTGTATAATAAAACTTCTGGTTTCTTCATTTGAGATACCTATTCTCTCTATCTGTAACAAGATATCCTCATTCTGATGACATATTGTCTTTTCAAGATGCACAGGTTGAGCCAAGATTATGCTCCGATACCACTGTAATATTCCCAAATGGGAAAAGTAGGAATATAGTGCAAAATACTGGAATATCAGTGTAAAACATCATATTAAAGCAAGAGCCAATATGGAGCCTTTCCATTCATCATAACAACAGCAAAATAGTAAAACATAATGGGCCACAAAACATAATACTAGATAGAACAAGTCTCCAATGAGTAAACCCTCCAGAATGAGGTGTTGCTACTATACCAAAATCCCGGAGACACTGCTACAACACATTTTTAAAAGAACCGCTACAAAAAATGAGTAAAAAAAAGATATGGGGCTGATATATTCCACAATAGATACAAAAATGAATATCTGGGCTCTATACAACCTCCAGAAAAGAACCCCAAAAGGGTCTTCGGGAAAACACCCAATAATACAATATGATTTGTAGCCCTATGGCTGAAAGTATGCTACAAAAAATGACTGAAGAGAAAAATGGCTGAAGCTGATATAAAAATGAATGTGCTTTCCTCCAATGGATCCTCTAGATAAAAGGTTGGCCCCTTCACTGAAGAAATCACCCTCCAAATCACCTACTGCAGAAACCCTTGCAACTCCTCCCTAAAATAACATAGATTCAGACTAATACTGCGCTATAGGGGATAAAAACACTATGGCATGATGCCAAATATTTCAATAAGCTCCAAGGCCTTCTTTACTAGACTCTCAAGAGAAAAGAACCTCCCTCCAATGAGATCTAGATCAGAAATCTCCCAAATAAAACCTCCACAACTTGTGCCTTGCAACACAAACACAAATTCTCAACATGAACTACGCTGTACATTAAGACTGAAGCCTTGGCCAAATGCCTAATAGTGTAATGTAGTGAAAAAATATTCCAAGAGGCCTCTCGAGGAAAGAGGTGGGATTCTCGACCAGGAACACCCTATGCTAAACAAAATTTGAAATCTTAGCTAAATAGCCAAAGAAAGATATATGTCTAAACAGACTATATATTAATACATAAACATATCATAAGCTCCATAATATGGCTGCCATCCTCTTCCTTATATAAGAAATGATATTCCTAACTCTAAGCCCCATCCAATAATGACACTACTTCCATGCAAAGAGTCTCCATCTAAAATTGTGTTGTCTCTGCACAAATGTCCACTCCTCCATGACAACGCTGTTGATTTGGTCAAATTTGACCCAGTCAAGGTGATCCAGCCCCTTTTCACACCTAAATGTGCTCAATTAAGCTACCAAGATGTCTTCCTTTCACATTGGCATTAGTTTTATTCTTATTTAAGGAGATTTATGGATCTGCATTATCCTCTTATTCATTAAACAAGAAAGAAAAACAAAAATTAATATTCCAACTAGCTCATGGCTAATTGGGAATATTACAGTCTTTCTTCCACTAGTCACCCCATCTTCTATTGTGATGACAACATTATGAAAGAAATCACCACCCCTGAATTTATCTATCCCCCCTTACATCGAACCCATGCATTCGAACCACATACACCTTGTGGCCATTACATTGAAACCCAATGTTTGGGCAATGGGGCACCCATATTTGAGAGTCCAGGAGAAGCAATTATCCACAACCCTCCTAGTGCATCTAGTCGTGTCGACTCTAGTAACATTAATATCCCCCCTTTAGAAGAACCTCTAGAGTCCCATATCACTTCAGATCACTCTAGGGATGATCCCCCTCATCATTCCTTCGTCTTACATCAACAACCCAGCCCCTTAGACATTGTTGTTGACCAAATTGTGTGTTTTCTTGGTAAGCACTAGTTCATTATATCCAAATCCACTCTTTGGGATAGTGACACCATGTATGCGAACCCATAAATTTGTTCCTTTTTCTTCATATATGTAGTACCAAAAGAGATTGGTAATCCTCCATTCCCTTTCTCGAACTTCACCTATCCATTCTTCCCACAGAAGATAACCACAGAGTACACAAATGGCAAACCACATCATAAAAATGTGTTTATTTTCCACCTTTTTAAATACATTTGGCATGACCATAACATGATTTGGGGAACTATGCCCCTATACCTTCTCATTATCCTCTTGAGGATTTAGTGCCTATGATACTGAAGACTTGAATCCATTTTTTCAGCACTTGGAACACCATGGCGCTCCACAAAATCCTCTAGCTAGGGGCATCATTTCCACCTCTGCATACCAGATTAGTCCCCTCCATCACATATTCTTGGGGGAAGTATCCCATGCTTAGGGGCATGATGGCACTCCTAACCATCTTATCATATGATTACCATAAGTCTTGGCCTAGACCCTATCAATCTAGGTATGACTGATTGTCCTCCCATTCCTTGGATAGTTGGACCTACCGGCCTCTCTGATGACCCATATATCGTAGATGCTTGATAGCATTTCTTAAAATATTATAATTTATGTGCTACCATACTTACCAATTGGTCCCTATGTTTTATTTGGTGGGCGGGCATGATTCTAGACCTTCTCTAGTAGTTCATTCCTGTTTTCTTTTCTTACCTTGATTCTTCACCAAGACCATCCTTCCAAGAAGCATTAAGGCCATCTTTAGACAAGTAAGGTTACCTACCTAAAAGTCACGGATCTCGATTCCTATGGTTGGTTTGTATGCTATGATCACCGCAAGATTTATGGCTTTCTCCTCCTCTCCACATTCAACACAACTACACTTGCAAATGAATCAAAATTGGAGGGAAATTGCCTTATTAAAAGACAAACCCTAATTTTTCTTTCGCCAATTACAAAAAAATCATAGTTCGGTTTGAAAAACCGCCAGCACTGTTGGAAAGCTCTCACCAGAAATCAAATGGGTATCCTTTCGTATTTGGTGATTTGACACTTCATCTGGAAGCCTTTTTTCCAAGAAGGGTCACTTCACTGCTTCTCAAAATAGAATTTCTTCACTTGCAACACTTGTACTTGGGGCACCACTTTGTATTCAAACTTCTCGATGCTCGTGACGATTTTTTTCGTGAATAACCATATTTTACTCATGTTTTTATGGTCCCCACTGGGCCTATTATGTGTGGCAACATCATCGAGTTGCCCTTGTTTAGAGAATCCGAGTTGAGTCATCATCACATCCATGGAGTTTGTCCCAAGTTCCTTGTGTCTCCCATCACAATCTTCCATCCTTCATTCCTTTGTACCTCCCTTATGTCACAAATTTTGGCCTCTAGTCATACTGTCCCCTATCCCCTCCAAAGTCAAGTCAGTAGCTGTCAGGTCATCCATGCCCTTTATGCTCTAACAAGGGAAGTCGTAAACCCACTACTTAGTACCCCCTATTCCACCATCATCCGTGGTGTCAGTCTATCAGTCTCTCTACTATTATCCCTCGTGTATTAGTTGAGGATTCCTTATTGCCTCACCTATGATGGACCTCCTTCTGTCGACATTAGCTTATTCATTCCAGAATATAGGTTTAGAGGGTAGTGTACCTTGGTTCTAGCTTCCACTCATGTTCGATGCCTCGAATCAGGCAATGAGACCCTTTATTTCCCTTTGACTTGATTATTTCTCAATTCTAGCTCCTTATGGCATGATCGAGATCCATATACTTGATGGTTCAATGATGTAACAGATTGTACCAATGATTTCCGGGTGTGTGTGAGATGTTTCAGACCTTATGAGGGGGTGGCCCTTTAGGTAGCCCCCCACATACCCAGATGACCTATTTTATTACAGCCTTGGATGCAGCTCCACAGATTTGAGGGTTCCGACCTTAGCCACTTGCAACACCTTTTTAGTTTGCATGTATCATTCAAATTTTCAGAGCCCTTTCCTGTTTTACAGGGCCTCTTTGGTTGTTATTATATTTCATGTACTCAGATATTATTGTATAAGTCCTGGCTGTTGTCCCATGCACATTATGTATGTGGGATTCATTATGTTTCTTATCTGGTCCATGTTTATGCCATCATGTACTATATAGCTTAGTTCCATGTTTGCTGGGGGCACCATTATTCTTTGTAAATTTTCATCCTGGCGGGATAGGTATGCCTCCCCTGCCTCATTTTAGAACATGCACTCACTCATAAAAGAGACTTGTCGCACCCATAAACCTCGTCTCCACAGGGTCTTGTCCTCTCTCGCTTCAGTCTATCTTATATTTTTCTCTCTCTGACTCCCCTTCGGTGTCTAGTGATTGTGTTCTTACAACATACTTCGGTCATACGATTAGCTCCTATTGCTCACACGTTGGGGGGCAATATGTTACACCAATTTTTGGTCATCTAACCTCTTACTATTAGATGGACTAAAGTACACCATGTAAGACCAAATTTACCATAGTAAAATTTATTTCACTATGAGAAATAATTTAATAACCCATAGTTTATTAAATTATTTATGGTCTAAACAGGAAACCTCATGAGGAATAATTAAATAAATGTTTTATTTTCCTCTAGGGATAATTAACTAAACCACTGTTTAATTAATATTCCTGGTCATATTTAACCCAAAACATGAGAATTAATTAGATAAGCCATTATTTATCTTATTATTGTCTAGGAATAATTATTTAATCATTATTTAATAATATTCCTTGTTAAATTCCCTGGATGCGGGTGCTTAGTTGTCTTGCAACGTGGCGGGGGATGTGGGTCGGCGCATGGGCTCATTACTCCGCCACCCTAACCCATGTCCTTGTCTTCATTAAATACTCTGCAGTCACTTTCTTTGCTGCATTAACGTAGCACAGACGCCCAAGATCGTGCCCTTTCACCTTGCTAATGGCTTCCTCTGGAAGCTTCATTCCTGTTATGATGCCTCTTCATTCCTTACGCTCCCTGGCTGTAGCTGAGCACAACTCCAGAAATTTCACTGGGCGTCGCTGCTCCATAGCCTGTTGTATCGATCTCACCCCTGGTCTTCACGTCTCGCAGAGCTCACTCTTCCATCTGGGGCTCTGGCCACCCTTTGAGTCTTTCCTTGCACAACGAGCTCACCCTCCCCTGACCTTTGTTCCATACCACTCTGCTGGTTGCCCTCATCACCCTGATCTAAGAATAATGCCTCGACTGTGACAGCGAATGCGTTGCCATCGAGGCACCAGCCAAGGTCGTCCTCCTCGCCAACCCTCCACTACTACTACCGGATCTTCGTCTCCTTCTTCGGATAACTCCATATGTCGCTACCCTGATACCAGGAGAGGTGGTGGCCATGGACGTGGGTGTGGGCTCTCTCATTCTGATTGGGGCTTACCTAGTCACGTCTCTGGACACCCAAACTCCGCCCAGCTTTTCTTTCCCTTCTCTCTCAACAGGCCGACAATTACTGCCACCATAACAATTTATTTCAAGGAGGAGCCTCCTGATTCGACAGCGGTGCTTCCTAGTGATGGAGTGGAGCACAGGGTCTTTGAACAGCCTTATTCTCCAACTAGCAACATTCTGAAACGAAAAGCTCCCGGTTGCAGTGTTTCGGAGGATACTGGAGTTGAAGTCAACCCGTGCGACACCAAGCGAGGCTACCATAATGCAAAAGATGACAAGCAAGAAGAGGATGATGACCCGTATGCCTATGGTTGTCGAGTGGTTGAGGAACCTCCCACTTCCTCTCATGATTCTTAATCTGGTCAGTCTCCTTCTTCACAGGTTTTTGGATGGGTAAATTCCCAAGCTCGTTATGTTTGCTTGCTCTTTGCTTCAGTTTTTCAATTATCAGTCTATGCTTCTAGGCTAGTTTCCCTTGCATGGGTGGCATGTTTTTGTGTTTTGGTTGGGAACACACTTCAGCTCTTCATGCTTACCTTCTCTTCGCTTTTGGTTTTTGGTAAACTATCAATGTTTCAAGGTCGGTTTCCCCTGCGAGGGCGGCATGTTTTTTATTGTATGCACGATGATTTCTATTGAAGGGGAATGTCTGAAAAACTCTCTATGTCCAGTATGCTATGTTATAATGCCAATTCTATGGGCCAGATCAGCTGAGGCCTCGACCTCCTTGTAACTCTTTTTGTACATTAATAGATTAGTCTCATTCAGAAAAAAAAAAATATTCCTTGTTAAATTTGACTAAATCATTTATAAATAATTGAATAAATAATTATTTATTTAATTGTTCCTTAACTTCATCCTTGAAACAATAAATAAATCATTTATTTATTTATTATTTCTAAATACAGGGATCTAAATCAATTCTAAATTCCTTTTGTCTCCACCAAAAATAATAAAATATTCTAAGTAAGTTGGATCTATATTTGGTTAATAATATTTTAATTATGCACCAATATCTAGACTAACTCAATATTTTGTTATAAATAGAAGGGTTTTCCATTCATTCACTACCTTTTGTCACCTTTTGATCTATACTTTTGGTTTGAATTTGATCCTCCATCATTGTCATATTTTTTCTACTTTGGCTTGTGTGCTCCCTTTGAGTTCTAATTTGTCTGGGTTTTATGCACCATCAAGAGAGAGAGATCTTGGATCTGAAGTGCTGAGGACATACAAGAACCCATCCCATTGATGGGGACTAGTAACATCTTTCTGTGCTTCCTTCCCAGGTGTCATAATACAAAAATTCTTTATAAATTATTTTCTTGTCTATTGGATGTATGGAGCAACTCTTTTTTATTTTTGTTGTTTAGTGTCTTTTAACTACATAGATTTGGATTTTTGTAGCATTTATTCTGATCACCTACTCCAGATCTAAGGAAATTGACAGTCACATTTGATGTAAGGGCTGTTTTTTATGCACAACTAAAGTGATCTTTTTTCATACACTTGTGATTAGAATTCACACTAACATATGTGGAAGGATGAGATGATGGAGGCACAAATTGAGCATGTTGAATTGGTGGAGCATTAAAGATGTCATTAGCTATGAAAGTGTCCCATGAGATGTTCAATTGATCAAGGTGATGGAGGACAATGATCTTGATGAGAGAGTGGTGAAAAAAAAAATTTCATCTGGTGGTCATAATCTCTCTTTTGGACAATGTATGCCATTTTGTCGATGTTCCTGAAGAGATAATAAGGTATGTTGAGCATTTTTACCATTATGAAGTTCATTAACAATAGGATATGGTAGGTGTAGAGTTTAGAGAACCTTAATTCACAAGAAAATTATTTCATGATGATTTTCATCATGGGGGCATACCTTTCTAGGAGGTAAGAGAAAGGAAATAACCTTTTTCCTTCATTCTTGTACCTTGGCTTGATGTGTGGCTCATAGTAATGATTCTCCAAGTTTTTTTACTTGTACCACTTTTCACCAACATTTTGAATTCCAGTGGCAGCTGCTATGATGGTTGTGGATACCGTGAAAGTGAAACCAACAAGGGTCTCCTGGTCTTCATGAAGATTAGAGATAAAAATCTTGCTCAAAACATGGTGATGTTGGACCCTCTGTATTTTTTCACAAAAATCAAAGCATCGTACATGCTTGAAAAATGTCACAGTCATGGGAGAGGCCATGAGTTCTTTGGTGTTTGTAGGTTCAAGTCTGAGGATCTTCCTTCCTTTGTGTGGCCTCCTCTCTTCCTTTTTTTTTCCTTACTGAATTATCTGTTTTCTTCTTCCATAGTGTCTTGGATAGAAACCATAGGGAGATGAATTGGAAGTGAAATGTAGGTTTAGGGAGTGGGTAATGGGATGGAAAAAATTAGGGAGATGGGGGAAGTGATTATTAAATTGAGGGAGGTAACAGGGAGTATAAATGTTGTGGGATTTTGGAATAGGAATTTTATTACAGGTGTGGGGATTTGGGAACCTGGGAAAATGACATACGTAGGTCTTAGGGTTTAGGGGATAAAGGGCTTTAGAGAAAGGGATATAGTGAAATAGGGGTTGGGAAAGGTTAATCGTAATGTGGGAAGGGTAGTGGAAGTATTAGGAAGTGTAATTGAAAATTAGGAATGGAACTAGGGTTTGCAAGATTTTGAAAACTCCAAATTTCACACAATAAACTTAACACCATGAAATTTGAATTCAAAAAATTCAAGGAGGGTGTGATGAGACCCTAATTACTTGATAGGAGGTGGAAAAATTCTTTGCTGAAGGTTTGGAGTACTTGCACACATTTTTGGAGCTTGCAGATGAAATTGGACAGATGCGCAACGCCTTTGGTGCATGCACAATGCCTTTGCTCTATGTGCAACACTTGTCCCAGGTGAGCAATGCCTTGTTCCAGGTGCGCAACACCTCCCAGAAACACGACCTTTTTCCTTTGAAATTTGGTTTTCGAGCTATGTGAGTGATGGCTCGATGGCATAAAGAGAAATGAATGTCTTTTTGATCTATGGATGGGCTTTATGCATGATGGATTGGATGTTTTGAGCTTTGGGACCCACTTTTCCTTCTTGCTTTCACTTTAAACTTTTGAAACTATACCTTTCACTTTGACTTCTTTCCTTTGACAATTGATCATTTTGATGGACTAGGAATTCTTTTCACTTTGATATTTGCTTTGTTCGCATGTGGAACTCTGAGTTGCAGCTTGGGAACCTTGTACCTATTACATATTAAATGACATAAAATTACAAAATAAAAATAAAAGTTACATATTTTCGGAATAAAAATTACATTTTAGGATGAAAATCACAAATTTGAAATCAGAATTACATCTTTGAAAATCATGTTTACATGGTAAAGAGATGTTATTTTGTTCACTCTCTTATTTTTTTGTCTTTATGCAATGTAAATGGTGTGTTTATTGGACCTTAAAAAAACCCTAAATACCTAATGAAACCTTGAAAAAATCCTAAATACCTAATGAGACTTTGAAAGTGTGGTTTTCATGATGACATTAGCTTTATGGATGATGTACAATCTTCAAGGTATGAAATTGAGCCAAAAAGTGATGAAAATATATAAAAAGTGATTTTTTTTTACTTAGGGCTACCATCAGTGAGTAATTTTTTGCAGGACCTAGTGGAATGAATAAAATTTTCTGAGTGGAACTCCTAAAATGATATGAAAAGAGGATTTTCATCACTGATGGCAGGATGCAAATACTGACACTAACACTTACAAGATGTTGCAAAAGATTGCTACTATGACATACAAATTGGAGCTTCTTGCATCTTCCCGTTTGCACCCAATTTTCCATGTTTCATGCTTAAAGAAGGTTATAGGTGACAAGATCCTAGTTCAAAAAATATTTCTAGAACTTGACGAAGAAGGAAAAATCATATTGGAACCTGAAGTAGTCACAGAAACAAGAACTCGAAAACTACGAAATCGATCAATTTCAGAGTATCTGATGCAAGGTATCTGGATTAAATAAGATCCCCACATATAAACCAATAAATCCTTCCTCTATTTCATATACACTCACACAGTCACATAAAAATTCCATTAACTTCAACGTCAAATATACAAATCAAAAGAGAGCTTATTCAAACAAAATGCAGATATTAATAATGTAAAAAGAAATCTTCGGCCACATATTACAATGGAGAGCTTCTCTTAGCTTTTGGCCCTCTACAACAGCTCTCAAATCAATTCACACTCTCTCTTAATTCCTCACTTCTCACCTCTCTTCCCTGTTTTCTTCTTTACACAACTCTCTTATTTATACACAAATATGGATTTAATCCATTCCAAAAATCTCTCCACATAAATCTCAACTAAATATAAATTAGATTCATTCTAGGTGTGGACTCAACAAAGTCCCGTACATAGAATTCCTACTCCCTAAATTTTCTACCTAATTCGATTTCACTCATATCCTTTTAATTATTAAAATAATATATGCAATAATCCTCACATTTATAATTTCTTTCCTAATTTTTTTAAAAATAAACAATTTAATTAATAAAATAATTAAAATGTCTCACCCCCCTTATTACATAATTAAATAATGAAAGTTGAGCTTGATGCTCCTGCATCGGTATCTAATTAAGTGGAAGAACCTACCCACTGAAGATTTGACATGGGAGGATGAGAATTTAATACAGAAGCATCCAGAAATACTCAAGCATTGAGGGCATCACTTTTTTGAAGGAGAGGGGCATGCTAGGTCTCTATAATACCAATGTATTCCCTTATTTTTATTATTAGTATAGCCCCCTTATTGTTATTTTTGTGCCCATTTAGTCCCCATATTGTTATCATTATCCCCATAGAAGCCTACTTTTGTTATTGTTGTTCCCTTACCTTGTTATTGTTATGTTAGCTAGGATTATATTGTGACCCATTAGACTCCTATATATATAAAGGAGGTTTTTTCATTTATATCATCCAAGAATTGTTCCTTTATGTACTTTAAAGGAGGCTACCCCCTCTAAGAGGCTTATTTCCAAGTCATTGATCTATATTTTCTTCTATTTTGTGAGATGGTTTCATAACAGTTTGTTCCAAAGAGAGGAAAGTATCAGAAGCGATAGATTAGAGATAAATATACCACTTGGCACCACCACCGATGAGAGTCCGCTAAAATAGTTGCATCCTAATGCTATCATATATGAAAGAGTTGTATGAACACCATAAGGGAGTGGTGATATGAGATACACGGTCTTCTCGAGGATTAGCATCGAATTTCATAATGTATGCTGGGATCTTATGTGGAACATGTGGGCATGTATAATTATGCTTGATGGGGTCATTTATCAACTTATAAAGATTGCAAAAATCTAAAGTTGCCAAGAAAGGAGATGTTAATAAAAGATGGGAGGGGTTAGAGGCCCCTTGTGACCCAAGTGGAGAAGTTGCTCCCCATAGCGTTGTTTACAATATTAGGACTAATTGTGGGAGAGGGTTGACCAAGGTTGTTAGCTCCAATGCCCATATAGAATTGATATTAGTTAATGCCCCTAGTGTAAGTGATCCCAGCAAAACAAAATAATTCCCACAATTTGTTAAGTTCCTGGATCATAGGGGGAACCAAAGTGGTTATTGACAGGACTAGGACCCCATGTCTTATACATGTGTGCTATACGTTATTTTTTCACCATGAAACTTGACACTCAAAATGGATATGTTAGAGTCCTGTAATTTACAGTATCACAAGGTGACTATGTACTTTCTCTTTACAATTTTTTCATATTTTTCATAGATGTCAATATTCAAAATCTTTTCCAAAGCAAGAATCAAAGGAAACAAAGGCAGCAGAGAGGCAAGAAGCAGCATTAGACCATTAACAAAGACAAAGGCAATAGGGAAGCAAGTAAGGCAGAAAAAATAAGCAAAGGTAGAGTTGTGAACGTGATTGGGTCAAGTCATGTCTTCGGATCGAGTCATGAAAGTGGAACAATTATTCCATAAAAAAACTAAGAAATGAATGTGCGCAACCAAAGAAACAGCATCAACGAACCACAGTAATGGAACAGTGAGGACTGTTGGATATGAGCATCAAAGACTGAGATTACAATCACAAGTTTTACAATATAACCACAGGAGGTAAGTGTTATAAAAGTGTCGAAGTGCGATGTGTAGGACTAGAGGGACCCATATTTCCCTCGCATACACCTCGAATGCTTTGAAGTCCTTCATATTATGATTTAGGTGGATTTTTACCATTTCTTAAACTAAATTTCACTTGTTCGCTTCGAGAAGCTTGTAGTGGGGTCCATCTTCGCAATCGCAAACCGCAAAAGATAAAATATAGGCATGTAGGTGAATGGTAAATTCTGCGAAGTGTGATGTGCAATTCCGGGTGGGACCCGATCACAATCACAAATCGCAAAAGATAAAATATGGGCACAGAGGTGAACGATAAAGTCTGCGACGTGTGATGTGCGATGCCGGCTGGGACTCGATCGCAATTACAAATTGCAAAACTTAAAGGATAAGTGTGAATGTCAAATGTTAAACACACCGAAGTGTGATGTGCGATGCCAGGTGGGACCCAACCACAATCTCAAATCGTAAAGGATAATGGATAAGTGCTAAGGAAAAGGTAAATATATCGGGATGTGAAGTACGATACCGACACGGATGCGATGCGACTTCATCACTGAAATCTAAACATTTTTAGGTCCAGGTAAATGAGTTGTTTACGGTGTTTCATGCAGAAAGGGTCCAGTCTGGTCCCACCTTACCTGCCACGTAATTTCCTTTCCTCACCACCCTCCACCTTTACTCCATCTCCACTCACCCCCTCCTCATCTAAGCCATCAAAGAATTTACATCCATAAAGAGTTTCCCAAAATTAATTTTACAGGCGATATGTTGTCAAAGATATTTTTCTCAAGCCTTGCATGGCCATGCCTGTTTAATTTCAGTTGTTTTGTAATAAATGAAGTTTTTCCCAAGTAGATTAGGGCAACCGACTCAATTTTTAGTTAAATACTGCTTGAATTTTCATTATCAAAGGTTGGAACCTTGTTAGACTCTATGTTGTAAAAGATCATTTTATTGGAGCATTGTAACTGTTTTGAGCTGGGCATCAATAATAAAGAGACCATTCACAGGGTTCATGAGCTATGTTAATGGTGATGTTTTTTCCTCTATGTTAATGTTTTCCTCTATCTTTTCATGTTGTGCATCAGTTTCTCTAATTACAAATTAGACATTTTAGATTAAGATTTGTTGAGAGAGCACCTTAATTATATCTATTTTTTTATCTTAATATTTTCCTCTAAAGTACAGTTAAATAATTATTAACTGCTCTTTAGATATCACTCAACTCACTGCTTTCTTTCATCTCATATTCACACTGCCAGTAAGATCCAGTGTTCATATTTAGCTTGCCCTATGAATTACCCTTGAAAAATTTGATGCACAATTCAACCTCTTATGAATCCATATCCCAATGCATTAAGCTTCACAACTCTGTCTATCCAACCACCCAACCAATAAAAACCAACAGTTCTCATAATCTCTATAACTAGCCTAATATCAACAATTATAATGATCAAGCTAAATCATAAATCATAAAGAACAGAGAGAGCCCTCTTTGAGTCTAGGAAGGCTAGGTCCTGGACTCCAAAGTGGTTTGATGTTGTCCTCTGTCGTTTTTTCTTGCCAATATTACAAATTACAGAGGGCTAACATAATGGTGACCATACTGGGGTATTATTGAAAAGCTCATGTTTCATCAGAACTCAGAAACCCCAATCCAAATTGTATGATTCGAGTATTTACCAAGATTGGTATTTGGTTGTTGATGGTGGACAAAAAGCCAGGCACAAGAAGGTTACATCATTCACCCGACGACTCCATGATTCAAAGAAACTATATTTTGAGCATTCATGGCGACTCCACAACATGTTGAATAGAGTGCGTGCTGAACAAAATGACAAGGTTTGTGGCAGACCTTATATCTAGTGAAGTTTTAAATGCATTCAGGAATCAGTTATTAGAATTTCAGCTTAATGAAGATTTCCTAGAGGCTGTCTTTCTTATTTTTAAATCAAGAAAATTTAGGCCTGAAGCTAAAGCATGTTTTCTGGAGATAGTTGTTTAAAGATATGAAACTGGTATTAGACTTTTGAATTCTCAAATTTAGTCATATAATTTCATAGACCCTAAATAATTCTTGGGAAATCTTCCTTCCCCTAAGCAAGAGGAAACTATACTACCTCTTGACTTACATGTTGAGGATGATTGTGCTTTCAAGTACCAAACTGAAGATGAGGTTTCAAGGTTTAATATTGGGGATACAACTAATTAACTAGTCATTGAAGACCTAGAAACAAAAATCATACATCATGCTTCATTTGATCATATAACAGATTATATGGAGGTTCCTTTTAGCTCAAGTTTTCAAACATGTATTCTCTATAGGGATCAAATACATCAGCAGTTTCCATTAGATATTCTAACTTTGGTCATGAGGACACACAATCAAGCTATACTTCTGATTTTCCTGACAAGTAGTCAAGTTGTCCATCTGTTTTTGCTACTACTTGACTGTCTGTACTGGCATTATTGTATTATTTAGAACAACAAAAATTTCAGTAGAGTAGGGTAGGTAGGTGTGCCAATAAGCTCATCACTCTGAGCATGTTTCAAATTTTAGTTTTGGATTTTTTTTCTTCAGATCAGTGTGTTTCAGACTTTAGTTTCAGCATAATTCTGATCTCACTTTCAAGTTTTCAAGGTGTAGTGGTATGTTCAGCTTGATGGATTGCAGGGGATAAGTTCAATTGCAGTTTCAGTTCAGATTTCAATATGCTTATAAGCTATCTAGCCCAGCATGTGGTATATTCTTATTAGTCAAAGTCAGGAGGAATAGTCTGCTAGTTTCCAGTCACTAAGTTGTCGGACAAATCAAGATACAAGTTGTGGGATCAACCCAATGGATCAGGCCACTAGTCTACGATGTTCTTGACACCTCCTGAAGGAGCTTCCATCCCCAGCTGAAGCCATTATTAGAGTCCTCTAATTTAAAGTATCACAAGGTGACTAAGTACTTTCTCTTTATAAATATTTCATATTTTACATAGATGTCAATATGCAAAATCTTTTCCAAAGCAAGAATCAAAGGAAACAAAGGCAACGGAGAGGCAAGAAGAACCATTAGATCATTAGTGAAGAAAAAGGCAGCAGGGAAGTAGTTAAGGCCGAAAAAACAAGCAAAGGTAGAGTCGTGAACATGATTGGGTCAAGTTGTGTACTTTAGGTCGAGTCGTGGATGCAGAAAAAGTATTCCACGAACAAAATGAGAAATGAATGGGCGCAACTAAAGAAACAGGGTCGACGAACCAAAGAAAGGGAGAAGTGAGGACCATTGGATCTGAGCATCAATGACAGAGATTATAATCGCAAGTTTTACAATATAACCACGAGAGGTAAGTGTTATAAAAGTGCCGAAGTGTGATGTGAGGGACTGGCAGGACCCATATTTCCCTCGCATACACCTAAAATGCTTTGAAGACCTTCATATTATGGTTCGGGCAGATTTTTACCATTTCTTAAACTAAATTTCACTTATCTGCTTCGAGAAGCTTGCTGTGGGGTCCATCTCCGCAATCATAAATTACAAAAGATAAAATATATGCGCAGAGGTGAACGGTAAAGTCTGCGATGTGCGATGTGTGATGCCGGGTGGGACCCGATTGCAATCACAAATCACAAAAGATAAAAGATAGCCACAAAGGTGAATGGTAAAGTCCGCGAAGTGTGATGTGTGATGTCGGGTGGGACCTGATCACAATTGAAAATTGCAAAACTTAAAGGATAAATGCGAATGGCAAATGTAAAACACAGCGAAGTGCGATGTGCGATACTAGGTGGGACCCGACTGCAATTGCAAATTACAAAGGATAAAGGATAAGTGCTAAGGAAAAGGTAAAGACAACGAGATGCGAAGTGTGATACCAGCGCGGATGTGATGTGGCTTCATTAATGAAATATAAACATTTTCAGGTCCGAGTAAATGAGTTGTTTACGATGTTTCATTCAGAAAGGGTCGAGTCTAGTCCCACCTTACCGGCCACGTCATTTCCTTCTCCTCACCACCCTCCACCTTTCCTCTATCTCCACTCACCCACTCCTCATATAATGGTCCTTGTTTCATTTCGCACTCCCCACAGCTTGTGAACTTTAACCATGGGGGGGGGGGGGGGGGGTCCAAAATGGGTGGTATCGGTTACCACTGTCCCTGTTACATGTCGCCCTTCAACTATTTTGCACCCCCTTTATATATTACCTCTTACCACTTGAGGCCCCCTCCGAAAAGCTATTTCCGCCATCCTCCATTCCGTCCACGTCCGCCAAATGCCATCCCTCCATGACCAGGCATATAAGGTCTGTGTGCCATTTATGAGGAAATATGCTACACATGGAAGAAGACTCAGGTCGGACCTGTCAAGGGGAAAAACGTAGAGGGGAGGCTGAACGTCACAAGGAAAAATACAGAAAAGGTTGAGATGGGCATTCATGCAGTGATATAACAACAGAGACTGAAGGGGCAACAAAGCACATCAACACCAACATCAATAAATGAAAGTAGCTAGCGCTGCACCAGACTTAATTACCCAACGTTGATCTTTTGAAAAGCAGGACCATATGTCAGAGCCATCAAAGCGGTTAGATCCATAAAGAGTTGCTCAACATTAATTTTATAGGCGATATGTTGTCAGACATATTTTTCTCAAGTCTTGCGTGGCCATGAATGTTTAATTTCAATTGTTTTGTAATAAATGAAGTTTGGCCCAAGTAGCTTAGGGCAACCAACTCAATTTTTAGTTAAATAGTTCTCGAATTTTCATTATCAGAGGTTGGAACCTTGTTAGACTTTGTGTTGTAAAATATCATTGTATTGGAGCACTGTAACTATTTTGCGCTGGGCATCAATAATAAAGAGACCATTCATAGGATTCATGAGCTATGTTAATGGTGATGTTTTTTCCTCTGTGTTAATGTTTTCCTCTGTATTTTCATGCCGTGCATCAGTTTCTTTGATTACAAAAAACAAATTTTAGATAAATATTTGCTGAGAGAGAACCTTATTCCTATCTGTTTTTGTTATCTTAATGTTTTCCTCTAAAGTATAGTTAAATAATTCTTAACTTCTCTTTAGATATTACTGACCTCACTGCTTTATTTCATCTCATATTCACACTTCTAGTAAGATCCAGTCTACATAGTTAGCTTTCCCTGTGAATGCCCCTTGAAAAAGTTGATGCAAAATTCAGCCTATTATGACTCCATAGCCCAATGGATTAAGCTTCATAGCTCTGTCTATCCAGCCACCCAACCAATCAAAACTAACAGTTCTCATAATCTCTATAACTAGCCTAATATCAGAAATTATAATCATCAAGCTAAACCATAAATCATAAAGAATAGAGAGAGCCCTCTCTGAGTCTAGGAAGGCGAGGTCCTGGACTCCAAAGTGGTTTGATGTTGTCCTCTGCCATTTGTTCTTGCCAATCTTACAAATTACGAAGAGCTAACATGATCTATCACCATCCATACTCATTCTCCCTTGTAAGTCAAACATTCATATTCCTTGACCAAGTCATGAACTTTGGGAAAAATGAATCTTTAAACTCTTAAAGATGGCTTGCACACTTTATATAGTCATTTCCTGCGCATGTGCTGATAATGCTAATATTACCTGCACATTTTTGCGCTCTGTTTTCCATTAAAAACTACGCAACTGGCTAAAAGTAAAGTGAAAAATAAAAGTAAGTTCTAGAAGCATAGTTGGGCACATATATCCCAACTAGAAGCCTTTGAGTCATATCAGTTCGAGCCAAACCCCTCCAATCATTGAGCTAATTCCCTTAGATCATGAAACCATAATCCACTCATTTGTGGATCTCACCCATATTTGGTGGATCCAAAACCTCCTCAGTTTCTCCTATAAATTGAGTTCAGACTTTAGGGTTTGGGGAGCTCACATACTATAGTATTATTTTGGTATTTTTGGATTGGAGAGTTGGTTAACCAAGGAGGAATATTGGAGGCATTTGGGAGGAGCCTACATGACATCAAGGTTTGGTTGTAATATTTCTCTCTATACTTTGATAATACGTTAGGGTAGTTTTTCTCACTGATTTGTTTTCTTGGATTTGTGAATGATTTGTGTTCATATACTCCTTAAAACAATTTCATTTCATAATATCCTTTATCATTAGGTTAAGCTGGTTTTTAGATTATTATTATGTTGAATATTCCCTTGATCCTTTGCATGTTTGTGGTTATATGTTTCTTCTAAGCGTTGAGGGGCTTCATTAGAGAAAAGTGTGGGGTCTTCATCAAGCATTTCGTCGAAAAGGTAAGAGAATCATCTTCTTCTCCTAGTTTTAGTAATATGAAAAAAATTAGCTTAGGGAAAGATATATCGTCATGTTTTTTTGTTTATAGTTCTCCGTTAGGATTCTAGGGAGATTTCTCTTGTCCGCAAGAGGGATTTATTCGGGTAAAAAATTGGTGACTCCACTGGGGAACGTCTTAGTTCTCTTATTTTTCTTTGGTTTAACTTTCCTTTTTTACTGGTTTGGCTGTCTTCGGATGTTGTATAATTGATGACCTTTTAGATCCTCTGGGTTGGGTGCCTTATTTTTTATTTTTTTCTAAAATTTATTGTCCCTGTGCCGTTTTGTTTTAGCAACAGAGTGCAGTATTGTGCAGTTTTCATTGTAACACAGTGCACATGTGCACTAGATTACACTGATTACCTCCACACCCCATGAAATTTTTTCAAAAAATGAATTTCCTTCTTGTCAGAGGCTGATTTTTAATTTCTAAGTGGTCATTTTTTCTTATGACAACCTTCAGGACTTGTTTTGAACTTGTTTTGTTTGCCTTAGTGTCAATTTTTGAGAGTTCATCCCTTTTACATTTTTCGGGTAGGGTTTGCCCTGGTTGGTTTAATTGTTCTATTGAGAAAGATAGATTGCCTCTCTAAATTGCTGTTTTTCTGTCTTTTTCTTCTATATATACCAAGTGTGTTGTTAATCTTGCTTGTGTTAGTGATTTTTTTTGCTCATTTTGTGGAAGAAAGCTTCTAGATTCATGAAGTAGGGTTTGTCTAAAAAAAGTAGTGTTTTGTGAAATTACTTCTGCTTGTTGAGTGAAAAAGTGATTTTTTTTGCTTTCAGTTCGAAGTAATCATAATAAATACACTTATAGGTATCATTAGTTAAATCTTTCATTAAGAGCTTTTGTTTTGATTTTTTTTCATAATTTTTAGGGTTTTTGTGTTTCTTATCAATTTTGAGGAATTGGGAACAATTTTTTGAAAATAGAATCGTATGTTTTGGATTAAAGCGAACAAAAAATTTTCATTAAAGTTTCATTGAATAAACTTCAAAGTGAATTGGTTCCTTTATGAAAAAGATTGTTTTGGGCTTTTTTAGGAAATTTTGACTTTCAAGTTCAAAGAACCTCTAACTTTCCCTTAACTAGTAATTCATCAAAATGAAAAGTTGCATATTCATTGTTGCGTGCGTTAGAGTATTTTGAGTTGGTCACAACACCATTAAGTTTCACTTTCGTACCCCTCTGCGTAAATAACAAAAAATTAACACAACACTAATTAAAATTAATCTAGATATTTTTTATATCTTCTAGGGCTCATTATACTAATTTAGATCAGGTTTAGTGCTTTGGAATAAGGAACTGCTTCACTTTCCAAAGAAAATAAACAAACAAATAGTATCTTTCTGTAGGAAAAAATCCAATTTTTGCAATTTTTCTCTGTGAAGCTCTTCATAAAATAGTCAAGCACGAGGTAATATCAGACCTAGTGGAGTAATCGTGCCTACTTCATTGGTAAACATAGAATATGTGCACACATTACAAACGGTAAAACTCATATTAACTATTGTCGAGGAGCCTGGGATCACTTGTCAGTAAACCTCATATTTACCATGTCAAGGAGCTTTCAAGGGAATTGATATTTTTTACTCTTCCCTTACGTGTATATCGGGCCACAAAATATTCCCTTAGGTTTGAATATATCAGTTGGTAACCTTAGTGGCTATAATATTAGGATTTTTCCCAAGCTGACGGTGGAGGGAAGGTCCCACTATACCTGGAGCAGACGTTGACTAGACTCAATTGGAATTTTTGGAGGGTAATACTCACTCGAGATGACATAGTGGAGTTACTTGCACTAGATTGTTTCATTAAGAAGGTTGTCAGGGTAAATTTTCCAACCGCTAGTGTTCCACATTGAACTCTCAGATGCACAATTCACTAAACCAGAAATTTTTGAACTTGAGTCTGATTTTGTAGAACCTGAGTCACCTTCGAATGTTATAGATCCTACTCCTAGTTGTCTTCGTTCACCCTTAGTAAAAATTCCCATCACAAAGAATCTTCCTCCTGAACTTATTAGCATTGAAGATGTATCTGATGACGAATAAGAACAAGAAACTCCTATTCGTCAGATTTCTTTAGACTTATGACCCGGTAAACCGAAATTTCCTTTATATTTACCTTTTTCTCTTTTTTCAACCAGATCCTTGGTACCTTACCATCCCTGATTTTATACATTCATCTGGTTACGTTCATCCATGTCGTTGAATCCCATTTTACTCTTTACCTAGATATAATTTGTCTGATATGGCTTCTGGAAACATGTCTACTGGTTCTTCCATGTTCTCATCTTCTCTAGAAAACTTATTGTATGATGGTCCTTCTGTTCCTGTTACGTACCAGTCACTTACTGAAACTTTTTTAGGAGTATATCCTTCCCCTTAATCTTCTACTATGTCAATTATTTTAACAGAGTCTACTGCCAAAACTTTGACTATGGACTATATTTATATGCTTTCTAGGAATACCTCTCAAGTTAAGTCATCAGGTGGTTACATTTCACCTGGGGGATAAAAACCTCTTTCGGTAGGAAAATATTATGCTGGAACTTATCCTACAGTTGTAGGGAAACCTTTACCTGATATTTATCAAAGCTACGGTCCAATGCCTCAAACTGGTTATGATCAACTTTATCTGTCACAACCCTCAATGGGAACTCCTTATCTAGGGATGAACAGTATATGGAATCCTTAGTTTACTCAACAACCTTTGAAATCTACCCTAAAAATGCCTTACAATCAACCTTCTCAACCAGCTAGACCATTTGGTTATACTAAAGTCCAATAAGCTGTTCAGGGAATACCTCAAATTACACTGGGGGCATCTGTGCCAAGTAGTCAATAGGCTGGCACGAGTATTCTTCGTACTCCTGTCCAACCTACTATGCAAATGTCCGTTCAGCAAACCGGTACTCCTCACACACCCATATTGGGAGTTTCTCAAGTCTCTATTGCTACTACCCCTTAAATGTCAATGTCGACTGCCACACATGCCATCCCCCAGACTACCATTTATCAAAATGGACCTACAATATAGTCTATAACTCAAGTATCTTTGGGAAAACCTGGTGTAGTAGCCACATAAAAAAGTCAAACTTTTCAACGAAAAACTTTCACAGGTCAAAATTTTCAAGGTAAATTTGTTCAGGGCCAACTATTTCAGGGACAATATCAATTCGGGAAAACGAGACCAAATTACTTTCTAGAGTGAACCATACCCTGGTCACACATTTCAGATACCAGCTCAACCTCAATTGTGTATGGCTAACCCTAGATGCCCTAGAGGTATGCACATTCCAACTGCTCAGGCTATTCCAGGATATCCTAGATACCCTCCTCCAGGTACCGGACTTGTCCCTCAGGGTTATCAATTTTCTCAACAAGAACCTAATCAACGGTTACCTTTTATATAAAATTTAGATTTACCAGACTTGTTTGGGCTGAAAAATGATCCTATTTATCATTTTCATTTTTGGCCGGCCATGCCTACTAAGTTTCCAATGACATTCTGAAGTTTGAAGGGAAATAAAGAGAGTACCCATCAAATCATGTTATGACTTATCATCTATGGTACACATCCAAATCTCTAATCAATGATTCCATTCGATTGATACTTTTTCAAAGAACCTTGATTGGTTCAGCTGCAAAGTGGTACATTGAGTTACCACAAGGCTCTTTCAACAATTTCTATGCCTTATCAACTACTTTCCTAACTCATTTTCAATTACCAGTCCATTATGATAATGGTACCGAACTTTTGACCTCACTCAAACAAATTACGTCTACTTATATTTCAGATCACATTCATGAATGGAGATGTAGACGCCATTTGGTCAAATTTTTCATTCCAGATCAAAGTCTAGCTGAATGGGTTTAGTAAGTCTTTACTCCCAAATATCACTGAAGATGTTGCCAAAGGAGGCGTTGTCACAGAAGTGAAAGTTATTGCTCAAGCCCAATATCTAGACCTTGTTTACACACAGTCTAGCACTTTGTATGAGAATATTCCAGACTTACCTTGCCCTAGTCAAGTAACTACGACTCCTTCTAGCTCTCATGCCGTAGATGGTGTAATCAGTACACTTAACACATCTAAGAGTGAAAAGAAACAATCTAAATCTACCACTCCGATTGTAAATTTACCTAATTCACCTAAAGGAGAATCTTATATGGAAAATACTTTGAAAATTAATGTTGGAGATTCATCTACTGCTAAGACCAAGTCAACCGAAGGTAAAAATAAAGGGAAGGGCAAAACGTAAATAGAACAATTCTTCAAAAGAGAAAACAGATAAAACTAAACTGTTTGACGGGAAAAAGAAAACTCGTTATCCATTTATAATTTGTGATGAAGATCATTTCACAAAAGAATTCCCATATTAAGTTCTTCAAAGGTTCACCCACACCCGCTGTTCTTAAGGATCCATTTCCTTGACAGGACAACAAAATAATTTCTCATAATGATTCCTCTTCCATTTCATCGAAAAATATCTTTATGATTTCCTCACAAGTTATGGTTGCAACACAATCTCAAGATTATGGATCTAAGGGTCCTGTAAATGGAAAGGAAACTGGGTCATACATTTAACCTTCCACGTCAACTCCTCCTACTTACAAACAATTACAAATTGAGAAACCTAGTTCTGATATGGTAATTAAATCGCCTGCTAAAGGTGTTCTTCAAAAATCAACTTTCAATCCACATGCGAGAGCTTCTAAGAATTACAACATTATTGAAGATCTCGCTATGTCATCTTCAAAAATGTCAACCCTCGAAGTGCTACAGACTTGCCCAACCAGAGGAAGTTACTCTTATCAGCTATTGAAGCTATTGACCCTCAAGACTCTAATCTCATGATATTTGATATCGACAATTTTGTACCTAGACTCTCACACCAAATGACTTTTCAAATACCTGTATTAGTCAAATATAGGTGAGTTTTTCACACGGTAATTGATGAGGGATCATATGTGTGCATAATGTATTTGGCTTGTTGGAAAACACTTGGTTCTCCAAGAATCAATCAATCACTCACAATTTTGAAAGCTTTCGATGGAAGAGGTTTTCCCCCTTTTGAAATTCTTTAGGATTTACCCATAGAGATAGAAGGAAAAACTATTAACATTGAGGTGGAGGTCGTTGATGCCCCACTTTACTATAACCTTCTGTTAGGATGAAATTGGTATTATTCTATGAAAGCTATAGTTTCATCAGTCTTTTGATTAATAATGTCCTTCCATAAAGGGAAGATTGTAAAAGTTGATCAGTTGTATTACTATACTTCTGATCTTGCCTCTACAGATAGTATCCCTTATGTTGGAAAGTCGATTATCCCCTATGGATATGTTGGAGTAGGATTTATTAAGGATTAAAATATTATGGGGAATTTTTCCATCCCTCCAAATATTCCTCGTACTATTTCCAATATCAACATGATTACATCAAGCATAATGCCATTTGATTACCCTTCGATTGTGCCTTTATAATTTGAGTTATACCTCTATGGAAGTGAAATGACTTTGAGTCTCTATGAATTGGCATATTTCATGGTTCAATGAATTTCTGACACCCCATCAACTGAAACTGATCAAGTGAATGTGATCAATGATGAGTTTTCTCACTTGTTAGGTTTGACAACAACATCTTGTTTTGACCCTTTCCACCAAGTATTTTCAACTGACGAACGTGTTCAGGAAATTATGTTGTTAGATGATTCACCTTGGGACGATATTCACCATTTCTCCTCTTTTCTACCAAACCTTGATAAAATTGAGAATGATTTTTCAAACATATTTTTGGATGAATATGTCGACGAATTTCAAAATCCCATGTCAATCCTTCATTCAGATTCCGAGACGAATTTAGGAAACATTTTGGTAATGATTCCAATTGAAATTTTGGTCAAACCTGGAATAACTAAGAACATTCATATAGGTGATTCATGCTCAATTGATGAAATCAACATGTAAAAGTCCCTATTCTAGGAATTTCATGACATTTTTTCTTAGTCTTACGTTGAAATGACAAGAATTGATCCTAGTATTTTTGTTCACTAAATTAATAAATAACTAGATGCTAAACCTATTAGACAAATATTATACCCAATTCATTCGCGAAAAGCAATTGTTATCAAAGTTGAGGTTGAAAAATTACTTCGAGCAAGTTTTGTTTATCTTATTCCCTTAACTGATTGGGTATCCAATATTGTTCCAGTGAAAAAAAAATAGGGAAATATCAGAGTATGTGTCGATTATAAGGATATCAATAAGGATTTTCCCAAAGACAATTATCCTACCCCTTACATTGACCAGATTTTTGACGATTGTGCCTGCAATGAAATCTTTTCATTTATGGACGAATTTTACGGATATAATCAAATAAACATACTCCCCACCGATCAAACAAAAACTGAATTTATTTTTCCATGTGGAACTTTCACATATCGCAAACTACCTTTTGGTTTAAAGAATGTTGGCGCTAATTTTCAAAGGGCCATGTATTACACATTTCACGACATCAAACATATTGTGCAGCCTTACCTATATGACTTGCCAACCCATTCTATGCAATGAGAAGATCATCCTACACATTTATGAGATATTTTTCTCTAATGTAGGCATTACAATATTCGTTTGAATCCACAAAAATGTGTTTTTTGTGTACAATCAGGACGATTGCTGGGAATTCATTGTTTCTAAGGAAGGCATTTGTGTCAATCCTATCAAGGTAAAGGAAATCATCAATTTTCCTCCTCCTCCTCATAATCTTTTCCAAATCCAAATTTTGCAAGGGAAAGCAAACTTTTTACGTCGTTTTATCTCTAAAAATGTGAAGCTAACTAAAGGTTTTACTCAGTTCTTAAAATAATACATTCCATTCTTTTGGGATGAGTTTGATGATAAAGCTTTTGATGCACTTAAACATGCGTTGACCCAGACACCATTTTTGCATCCACCTGATTATCACCGAGACTACTTTTTGTATTTAGCTACATCCTATTCCATCGTAGGAATGGTATTAGTTCAAGAAGATGAATCTATGAATGAACATGTGATTTATTATTTGTTTCAGAACCTTACACTTACTGAGATTAAATACACATGTGGAGAAATTGGCCTTGGCGGCTGTGTAATCTGTCCAACAATTTTGTCACTACATATTGTTATGAAAAAATACCATGATCTGTATTTGAAACCTTATGATGTATATTTTCACTAAGAAAAAACTAGGGGAAAATACTCGAAGTGGATAGTTATTCTACAAGAGTTTGATTTGGAATTTGAAAAATATAAATAAAAAAAATCATTGGTATTTGCTGAAATTTTGTGTGACTTTATCTATACTGAATCTGAGACCATGGAAAAAGATCATATTCCTGATGAATATATATTTCTGATAAGTACTCTTGATCCTTGGTATGGATATATCATGATATATCTTCAAACCCAAACTTTTCGGCCTGTACTATCATGATCTGATCTTCATATAATTCGATACCGGTCCCAAAAATATAACATTGTTGGCGATACACTTTACCATCGTGGTGTCGGTTCTATCTTTCGACGTAGTTTAACACATGAAGAAGCCGATAAGGCCTTAAATAACTGCCACTATGGAGCATGTGGTGGTCATATGTTTGGGTTTTCCACTGCCCAAAAGATACTGTGCGCTAGCTATTTCTAGCTGTCACTCTTTAAATATTGTATCCTTGAGGTTAGAAAATGTAACAATTGTCAAATGTTTGATCAAAATATGCACGCCCCTCCCACTCCTCTTCACCCAATCATAGCTCTCGGTCCATTTGAAAAATGGGGCATTGAATTTGTTACATGTAACCCTCACTCGGATGGGGGGCATGGGTATATTATTCTCATTGTAGATTATTTTACCAAAAGGACCGAGGAGATGCCTACATTCAAGAGCGATGGAAAAATTACATCTATTTTTATATTCAACCATGTAATTTCTAAGTTCGATGTATTCCAAACCATTGTTATAGACCATGGTAGCCAATTTTGAAACATTATGATGAATGAACTTTTCGCGCAGCTCGGCTTACGCCATGACAATTCTTCACCTTATTGCCCACAGGAAAATGGCCAAGTCAAAGCTGTAAACAAATTTTTAACCAATATGGTCAAGCGGATGGTCGAAATTCATAAAAATAACTAGCATACCATGCTTTTTCCAGCCTTGTGGGCATACCATATCTTTGCGAAGACATATACTAGTTTTACTCCTTTTCAACTCATTTACGGTTTGGACATTGTTTTACCAATTGAATGTGAAATTCCATCATGAAAACTAGCCATTGAGTTATTACCATCTACTTATGAAGGGGAAGGACATTTTTTATACTTAGCACAGTTCGATGAAACTCGCCACACCACTGCATTAGCTGTCGAGGCTCATAAAAAACATGTTAAGTCACAATACGATCAAAGTGTTAATCCTCGTGTCTATTTAGAAGGATACCTAGTCTTAGTTTACGATCAAGCATAAGATAAGCTAGGTGCTGGTAAGTTAAAACCTATGTGTTATGGCCCTTACATTGTTAAATGTGTAGTTTTAAAAGGTTCCTACGAATTAGTTGATTATGATGGTGTCTCTTTAGGTCAACACAGAAATGGTCTTTATCTGAAGAGATATTATACGTGATTTACCCTGTGGAGATATTCCTTGTATATTATTTACATTTTTTACAAGTATGTTCCATATATTAGTTATTTTTCCTTACAAATTTTCACTACTTTTCCTGCTTATCTTGATTACTCTTGATATTTCAGATGTTAACATTCCCTCAAGCTTACATTGGCTTTGCTGATGATGCTTGTCGTAGTACTCTGAATTTATCTTCCACAACTTGGGTTATCTATTCACTCACTGATGAGTTAGTTTCTATTCATGGTATTTTCCTTGGTCAAACAATGAACAACATAGCATAATAGACTGTAGTGATTAAGCTATTATTTGATGTGAATTCAACATTTGTTAGGTTAGATTCAAAACTCATCGTATTACACTTGAACCATGTCTATATAGTTAGAAGTCCATATATGTTAAGAATGTTTTTAAGGGTTTGTCTCTTAGAAAGATAGTTTGATTACATTGAATATCAAAAATTTTCAAGAAATTCAAACACTTTAGCTGATGCATTGGCTAATGAAGTGCTAAATAGACATTTGCGACATTAAAAGTACATAAAAAAAATATTCCATCCACATTGAACAAGATAATCAGATAATGAAAAGTAGTAATCATCATTAGGTTAAATAATAGTCTGTCAAGTGTGTCAAAAAATATACATCATCTATGGTCATAGACTTCAAAAGTATTATGATCCAAATATGCTGATACAAAAAGAAAAAATGTAGTCTAGGATGATTATCAACTATCCATGATGATGATCATGATAGTAGACTATATCACGCGCTACTCGGCGTAGGTATCGTATGAACATACCAAGAACTCTAGTCACATGTCTCTAATATCAGAGAGGTAAATCATTAGTCCCAGTCTCTGGGATATCTAGAGTAAGCTTCTCCAGGTTGTTTTCCAACTCTGTTAAGACTTCAATTTATTTTTTCTGTGGTGGCTGTTGGAGTGGGGTACCCTGAGGCACACACTTCAATTCTCTTTTCTGTGTATATTTGTATGTGCGTGCTGTGTAGGGGTAGTCAAAGGGATTTTTTCCCCAATATTGGGATAAATTTAAGCTTAAATGTAAACTATGGGTATCAAACCATGGTTTGAGACCGTAGTATCTGTGCGCTAGGCATATTATAAGTAGGTAGCATTTTTTATAAGCTAAGTAGTTCGGTGAAGCTACGATATATTGATATTCAGATAATATCTGTGTCTATGAGGGTTTTGGGTTTTGGGGTTGGGTAAAAGGCTCCTGCTGGTTGTGTGCATGAAGACCCAGTCTTGGCTATGTGCGAACTCCACTGACTGTGTGCATGGAAGGGATAGTAAGGGTTTTGTAAGGGTTTATGAAGGAAAGCTGATGTATTGACAGATCTGAAGAATTAATAGAAGGTACTATTTTGGTGAACTTCCTGTGTTATGCATCTATGCTATTTAATGTTATGCTTTAATGAGATCGCACTATCTATTTGCTTAATGATGAATGCACATAGCTAATTAATGTATTTAAGCAAGAATATTGACTTCTGTTAAGTAAGAGTGAGATCTGGTCCTGATTTGTTGTCTATGCTGAGAAAACCCTATTTTTGTAATACTTTCTCAATGATTCTGTTATAGCTATTGTGCTAATTGTAGATCTGTTTAAGCCTTTGATGTTCTATGATTTGGATCGACTTATATTCTATTTATCTACGCTAAAGTGATAGCAATTTTGTGGTATTCTATTTATGTTTGCACAGTCTTTGTGCACACATCCGTATAATTTTTTTGTGGTATTTTGCTAAGGGCCACTCATCAATCCCTCCCTAAGGGTGCAGAAACATGGTTCTAGCACCCCCCCATACTGCTTTGGGTGAGACTTTGGTCTACGCAAGCATATCACTACTGAAAGGGCCAATAGTTGCAGGTTTTTTTTTGTTTAGCTATAACTCTTAACTTGGGTCAGGACCCCTCAAGCCAAAAAATGGTTTCGTTTATAGGATTGGGATCATCATTTTGAGGGATATTTAATGTTGTGGTAGCCCACACGAAACGAATTACAATATTGACTGGATATAAATATCCTAGAGTTTGCACTCCAAGAGAATAAGAGAAATAAGATATCTACTGAACAGTAGATCGAAAAACATATCTATAAAAAAGTTTATGAGATTTTATTTAGCTCCTTCACATATGAGCTTTAGGAGTGGTTGTCGTGGTTAGCTAAATTCCATCACTGTATAAGAGATGCCATAATGAATGAGTGGACATTTGAATTTATCCAAAAAGTATATAATTTTGATAATAAGATCACTCACGCGGTAGATCATTGGATCGACTGGCTCTTAGGTGGCTTTGTGATTGAATTTTCTATTGATCAGTTTGTGTCCTACTCTGAAGCAGAAAGAAGATTTTTCAAAGGCCCTAGAGGTAAGTTTCTGCGCTCACTGAAATTGTCGTTGAAAATGATATTGTGTGAAAAGGGGTGTTTGTACGAACACACTGCTTGAATGCATCAAAAGAGTTCAACTATGCGCAGTGGCAAGATTTACCACGAAGAATCTAAAAAAGTCTCTTATATCTTGTAAGTCATCAATATTTTTCACTATATTTAGATGACTATAGAATTTTTATAGATTTCTGAAAACAATATTCCTTGAATATATTGAGTTTCAGAAATCTCACTGCCTTCATTATCCTTATAAACCTATTTTCACTATTCCTCAATTGTTCTTCTCAAAGTCACCCTGTTGCTCCTAAAAAGACTCCCTATGGGTCTATACCTCTCATTTTTTATCCTTCTTCCCTACCTAGAAACTTTTTCCCATATTCCCCAGCTTCCTCAAGCATTGATGGTCTCAAAACTATCTCTGTAGGATTTTTAGATAAGTCAAGTACATTGGATTTTGGATCTTCAATACAAAACTTTTGAAAATGCTCTATTTTCACTTGAAAGTCTCCAAGTCAAGTTTTCAACCAAAATTAGGTCAAAGGACCATCCAACTAGGTCATTAGGATTTACATTGTTTAAGGTTATCCTTGGATGTTTTAGGCACTGCTTTTCCTTTGCTATAATTTGGCTCAGATGTAATAGAAGGTCAAGACATGGTTATTCAAGAAGGACCTAAAATCTCCAAAGAAGTTTGTCTTATCAGTTCAGGACCTGCAAATGAGAAAAATGGGAAAATTTTAGCACTTCTGCAGGAGTGTTGAAAGATTTATTAGCAGAAGTTATTGATGAGGTAGACTACCTACTCCTGAATGAAAAAACTTACAACAAAGGAAAGGGAAACAACTTGGTCTTGAAGATGATTAGGGTTTATACAATTGATGGTCCATTTAAGTGCCAAAGTAATGATCACTTGCAGAAAATGACATGGAGGAAGCAAACAAGGCCAAGCATGAAGAAATTATAGTAGAAAATATTGATGGAATAGGGAAAGAGGTGAGGTGAACTGGATAGAAATGAATGAACTTGAAAGGGCTATAAAGAATTTAGAAGACAACACTGATGATGTTGGAAAAAACACTGAGAGGGGGGGTGAATCAGTATTTACTGCTTATTCAAAACTTTTACTTTTTCTTGCTTCTAAAACCCATACGCTACTTTCCTGATACAGAATCGCGTATATACGCGGATACCCTTTACGAAACTCGCGTATACATAGAGATATAATTATGTCATTAATTCTTCACTTATATCATTTCATCATTCATTCATCAGATGTTTAATAAACAGTAAACATGTGCAGTAAGAACAGAATAAACCATCACACAAAGCATTACACATGAACACCAGGATTTTTAGGTGGAAACCCAAGTCGGGAGAAAACCACCGCTGCCATTGCTCAGCCTTCAAAAATTTATTATAGAGAAAACATCTTACAACATATGTGCTGGTGCAGACTCCTACCAGCACGCAGGCACCCACCTGCACTCGTTTACCAACCTCTCCTGGAAGGGAGCTCCAACCCCCTGAGTTGTTTACCAGCCTCTCCTGGAAGGGAGCTACGACCCCCTGATCTCGTTTACCAGCCTCTCCTGGAAGGGAGATACGACCCCCTGATCTCGTTTACCAGCCTCTCCTGGAAGGGAGCTACAACCCCCTGACTAAAGGCTACAACCCTCAGCACCTCTACGGACCACGTTTCATCAATTTTCACACTGGATCCAAAGCTTCCTTTAGGACACCACTTGCAGGCACAATACAAAGTATTTTCGCATCGGACCTACGTCAATCGCATCGGACAGTCAAACATGAAACTAATACATATACTCACCGACGTATATCTGTGATCCCAAATGGTAATCGCATCGGACTTTTACTGATACATTTTAGCAAACCCTAGTTTGCATACGCGCTTTCCTTTCTCTGATGTCGCATATATACGCACTTCCGTTCACACAAACCAGCGTATACTTCTGTACATATCATAGGGCTAATTTTATTGCGCATACACGCTTTCTCTTCAGCGAAGCCGCGTATATACGTGCTTCCTTTGCGGCGAACTAGTGTATATATCTTCAACTATTATAGAGCAGCATACTTCTTCAGATCAGATATTCAATTCAGATTTACCCTTTCACTTCATACAGATGTTCGCCTCATTTCAGATCTAAGCCTTCCATAAACAGATTTAGCAGATACAAAATACATTCCAGATCTAGATCTAGATCCCCTTCTTCATCATTGGTGCATCATATATTCAGATCTATCATTCAATTGTAACCCTTTTCATTCAGATATCCTTCAGAGAGAAGTATTCATTCAAGCTCAGACATCTTTCACCACACTCATGATTTGCACAATGAATTTCTTCTCTTTATATAGGTTTACCCTTTCTCAATACCATGAGCCAAAACTACATTACTTCCGATGGTATTCCTGGACGGGGTCATTTAGATGAATCATTACCCAATACAATGGGTCAATACCATGGTGGTTACCCCTGGTTTTGCACCTTATGAGCGCTTTTTTCCCATACGCGACTTGGAACGTTCTTTCTCGCGTGCATACGCGACTTCCCCTAGACAAATCCGCGTATGCCTTCTTTTCACCATAGATTTAGCACATGTTGAATTCCTTTCTTTATTGCCTTATGTACACACTGTGGATACATCATATTTAGTTCATCAAGACATATTCTATCAAGCACAACTTCATTAAGTAAGTTTCCATCATCTTCATCAAGTGGGTTGCCATTCAAGGACAACACTCAGCATCATATTGCTAACAAACATCACTTCATATCGATTTACATCATTTTACCAAGTCCATCAGGTCAAGACAAACTTCATTAGGTGGTTTTCCATCAAGGACAACACATGTCAACTGTCTCATGTCTTCATCTTCATTCAGTGGGTTGCCATCAAGGACAACACTCTGCATCATATTGCCAACAGATGATTGCTGTAAAGACTGCAAACACTTAGGGTTTTGGAAAAATGGCCAGAGAAGATGGAAGAGTTAAGTTGAACTTGATGGTGGTAACTGCAGTAGATTTTGAAGGTGCTACTATGTGTAACCATCCCAAGGTTTTCAAATTTAAACTTGTCATGCCTCAAGGATCAAAAGAAAATCCAATTCAGTGACTTTAGCAAACCTGCATGCAAAAAAGTGTAAAAGGGTTAGAGAGAAAATAAAAAGGACTTTTGACATTAGAGAATGGGTTTTCAAAATTAAATTAAAACCATAAGCCTATAAAAGCCCCTTTCACATTTCATATGAGCCATTGCTTCCTTGTAAAGCATCAGAAGTTTCAAGGAGAGAAGAATTTGTGAGTTTGCAAGCTGAATTTGGGCAAATTTGCTTAGCGCTGTGCGCTTGGCTTGGCGTTGTGTGCTTTCCATTTATCCTCCACTCATTTTTTGAAGGCGCTACGTGCCTGGGAGGCAGCACTGCATGCTTGATAGAGCGCTGCACTCTTGCCTGATAGGCCCTCTGCTCATTCTGCTTGGCGCTGCGTGCTCAGAACTGGCACTGGGTGCTTAGGTTTGGCACTGCGTGCTTAGGTTTGGCACTGCACCCTCAGCCTTGGCACTGCACGCTTGGATAGAGAGGGTTTCCAAGTCCTCCAACCACCCAAATCAAGTCAAATTGCTTTCAAATATTTTCTCAAGTCTTCTAAGACACTGGTAAGAGGTAAGTACATGACATGAGCTCATCTTCAAGTTATTTTGGTCATCATTTAATGAATGGAATGAAACCATAATCAAACCCTAAGTTTCAAGCTTGAAATCACTGCTTCATGATTATTTCATCCTCCTAGACAGAGTATCAGTCATAACAAGGGAAATTACATTGTTTGAGGGCTTCCATTCAACTTTCTTGTCACAACATCCATTCCCTTTATTCTCACTCATTCCATTCATTTGCAAAATTGCCTTTTCATTACCCTCCCTTCATGTTATGTGGATAAAATCCTTCTTGCGGACAAGAACGATCTCCCTAGTATCCTAAGGATATCTAGAAACAAACAACCAAATGAAAAATATTTTCTCTTGAATATTATGATTCAGAATTATTAATTAACTAAGTAAGAGGAGATGCTCCTACCTAAAGTCCAACACTTGCTATAATCTTCAATCCAGTCGCTCCAAAAGAGGTCAATTCAGCATGTAAGACCTGCATTCAAAGACAGGAAAAAGGATTAAAAGCACTTGTAGGATATAATAATTCAGAAACACTAATCCATCTCAGTGATGAAGGAATCCAAGAATTAAAATACTCAAATAGATACATGAACAACTTAATGAGAAAATAGAATCCATTTGTATTAACTTGTGTGATAAGAAGTAGCCTTACAACCTTGTCGCCTTGATGTCATACAGGTTCTTTCGGGGTCCTGAACAACTGTTTTCCTTCGGTTTGACAAGCCTTCTCCTCTCTGAACTAGTATAAAACTATATATATCAGTATGTGATCGTTCGCATACCAATGATGCCAAGTATAGAGAGTATTATTTCTTCCACAATTTTCTAATCCACCAAAGTCTATCAATCTACCCTTGAGACTAAAACATGAGTTCAATTTATAGGAAAATGAAGGAGGTTTCAATTCCATAAAGAGGGGGATAAAGTCCTCTCATAAAGGGATTTTAGCTCCAAATACCAAAGGATAATCTCCATTAATGAAGGGATAAAGGTTCATGAATGAAGGGGCGAAGCTCGACTTGATTACGCTTCTAGAAGCCTCTAGCTAGGAGAATATTCGACTAGCTGGGCTTCTATAACTTAATTTTTCTTTTATTTTACCTTTTACGGGGGTCCGCAGTTTTAGTAAGAAGAACATGTGGGATGTGCCACAGGTTATAGAGCAAGAAACTGCGGTACCGCAGGTAAGAGCTAGGAAAAGTGCGGAGTTAGGATTTTTGGGGTTTTAATGAGCTTTTCTCCAATTCCAAAACTTGGTTTAGGAACTTTATGGTTTTGGACCTATAAGGGAGTATAATATAGGTAATGATGAACCCATATATATAGCTAAATGTCATGGTGACAAATTTTAGTGTAACATATTGCCCCCTAAAGCGCGAAGTCTAAAGTAGTTCAGAAGAGTGAAGTGCTTTATCATTCCAAGGATTGGGTTGCAGACATACCAGTCGAAACCTGTAAAAATATTCAATGTAAACATATATATGTATATCATCGCTGAGGTAGGAATTCCCATACTCAGATCAAAACTAACTACATGTTCTGATACAGAAATGATTTTAGAATTACATCAATAGTAGACATAGCATGGACATAGCTATCTGTCATAAGTAGTCTACTGTATCATGAATAATAAAGCTCGTCGCAGCTTGGATGGCAGATACTAGATCCAGGGTCTTGATTTCTTCTTCCCGAACTAGAACGATTCTATCCATACGATTGATTGTGTTGAAGTCGAACATGGTAGAAACCACTTGATTACCAGTCAATGAAGTGAATTGTTAAAAAGTGTGAGAGAAACCGCCAATAATGACAATGGCTCTCAAAGTACTCAATACAATCTTTGAAGTGTGAATGAATGATTTGGATTCGAACACTTCGCAAAATCATTCGATCTAAGGTCGGTGATGCAACCTGTCATTGAAGGTGAGAAACCTGCCATTAGGGCATGCAGATCCCAAGGTACTGATAGGATTCTAGATCAACTTTCTAGATGATGTGCTGTCGTCGATAGAAAGTGACTAGTTGTAGGAAAGCCCATGACACGAAACCATTAGATCAAGTTTTGAAGAAATTTTAGAAAGGACTGACTCAGGGATGGTCAACGCGAATGGAGAAAAATGTTTGCAATCAATGGTTTATTGGAACTGTCTCTTGAACACATAACGACACTGCATATGGTGTGGTGACAATTGACCTAAAGCTAATACCCAGAAATTGACTAAATATTTTCAATGTGGTTTGATTAACTGTTAGACAAAATATTTTCCCAAACCAAGAATGAGTGTGACAAGAGTGTCGTGTTCAAGAGTGGTATACTACTTTTTGGAACAAAGTGTGACAACTAGATTCATTTTCTCTCTTTTTCCCCCACCATTTCTGGCAAGTACCTCTTTATTTTTGACAAGCTTGAGGAGGATAACATTTTCTTGTTGTATAAGCTCATCCTTCAGATGATTCCAACTTAGTATTAAAATCGAACCCTAAGAAGGAGTGGTCCGTTCCTATTTGTAATTTATAGGTCCTTTATTGATAATTTTTAAGGAGTCCAGTATAGGTGAAACTCAGTGTTTTTTAGTTTTAGCGATTCAAAAAGAAAAACTTAAGAAAACTCTGTGGGTGTAATTTTTCGTAAATTTAGTCTCTCAAGCCCGAAAAAGGATAAAATAACGTAGGAGAGAACTCTATTGACCATGATTAGTCAACGTATACCTTTTTCGTAAATAGTCCATTTCAGTCCAGAAAATGGGTAAACTTATACTGAAAGGACAACTGTTCATTTTCGTTAACGAGTACGAATAATCAAGTACTCGACAATATTTTCATGTTTAGAGAGTTTGAAAAGGGCTTAAAAGAGAACTCCAAGGTTTTGCTTTTTCGTCATTTTCAAGAGCCCGAAAAAGTGATAAAAGTGTACTCATCATCAAAATAATTCTTTTCACCCAAAAAACCTGTTTTCTGCACATAAACTCAAAAAATTAAACATACCTATTTCCAATAAGTAAAAACATTTTGAAAAATAAATTTTTAAAGTGGAAAACAAATAAAATAATATTTTATTCATTCAAAAAATCTTATAAAAATTAGTTCAACATAGTCATTTTCAGCTTTTGTATACAGAGTTGAAAGTTGAGAGCTCTTGGCAGAAAACGTTCCGGAGGTGATAATAGGAGAACCGACTAATCAAATTGAAAATCGTCGAATTTAACTAATCTACAACACTCTTCTCTTCATTTTCATCCATTTGAATTCTCTTTTTAAGTTTTGAAATCATTTTTTAAGAATAAAATAGGTTCAAAATTCCGCTCTCGGGGTATTGGTTACCTGCGGACCCCGATAATTTTCCCAAAGGAAAATTATCGGGCTACCATGGTTTTTATGAAGAGTGTGTGTGGGGGTCTGCACTGTCTCTATATAAAAACTGCGGAGGCACCGTGAGAAAAGGAAAATGATTAAATTCTCTAAAAAATGGTTAAAAATTCTCACTCTAAAAGCTTCTAACCTTCAAATGCATCCATTTGTAGATTATTCCACAATGTTGGAGTGGAGAGAACGCGAGCACGAAGAGGTAGACGATGCGGCTATGAATAATCCGGCCACAATGCGTGTGTTGAGAAATTATGGATTGTATAAATTCTGGGAAATTCAGGGCATGAGGGCACAAGTGGAACTAATGACCTAGCTGGTGAACAAATGGGACGTCCAAGAACAATGTTTTATCATTGGTGATCACAAGCTAGAACTTGAACTTGAAGACATTTACTTTCTCACTGGTTTATCCAAACGAGGTGAACATATTTCTTTGTTTGGAGCTAGGCAATGTGGCCTACCTATTGCTAGCTATTAAAAAGAGTTCTGCAATGAAGAAGCTGATCCAAAAGATAACCATATATATATAAAGACTATCCTACATCTTGATCTTAAAGTCATTGCATTCACCATGACTAGGTTGTGTGGGAGTGCAGCTCCACCTGTAGCTACTAAGTCTCAGATGTAGACAACAATCGATTGTTATAGAGGTACCATTTCAATTGGCGTGAAGGGGTATTGGCCAATATGAAAGGCCAATTGACCAGAGCAAAAAACTCAAAGTTGAAAAACTTTGGGTATGGTGCCATATTGGTTTCTTTTTCTTTGGAGAGGATTCCATCCCTCGCCCCTCAACTGATCTCTGTTGATCCTGGTGAACCTAGAGAGCCTCGTATGGTACACTGGGTTGCACTGATGTCCTGCCATGGTGGTGATGGTTGTATGGTAGTTCGATTCACTCCAGCATATTTTCATTGGCTTCAGAACCAAATCTTTGCTATTGAGGATTTCGCGTATGCGGGCATAGATTTCTGAGATGATCCCGAGATGTCCTTACCTCTAGGGGCACAATGGGATGAATCAGGTAAATGAACTATTTTGATGTGTTTTAACTCCAATTTTTATTTTGTTTTTTGATCATCCAATACTGATAACAAAATTTTAAATGCAGATGTTGGTCCACGAAGGCCAGCCACTCTCCGTCGCTTTGAAAGGAAGCCAACAGAACCTGTTGCATAGCCACAAAATCAGGTAGCAGAAATCCTTACTGACTTGGAGCACAACCTAGAGAGGTTGACTATAGATATCCCAAAGACATCGACAGATGCATTAGGGGAAATTTGAGGTCTAAAATGGGCCTCCTAAAGAAAATTTACAATTAAAATTCACTTTATGAGAACCAATCACATTTTAGTGGATGACATCATCCCTAATGGTTGAGGTGGCATTGCTTGAGTTAAAGGTACTTACTTGTCACATTCTCAATGGTGGATAAAAACTCATGGTTAACCATGGTAGTGTTGTAAGTACTTTTAAAGTCAAAGTAAAGTACTCATAATAAATGTCATTTCACACTTTTTTAATAAAAATATATTATTTTCATTTCATATTTCTTGAAAGAAACAATGCATATCCCTATGCATTTATTATATTATATTATAGTTATTATTTTTATATTGTTTATTAATTACATGTTATTATACAATTTAAATAATATAAATTTTAATTAATAACATATAATATAATTAAGAATTTAAGAATTTATATTTATATTTTATTTTAAGTTATTTAAGTACAAAGGACAAATGCATTAGTTGTGCAATGATAATGACTTTTTCTTGAAAAGCTCATTCTTATTTATAGTCACATCATTACAATTTTTTTATTAATTTTATTTTGGTACAATTTTTGAATTGAATTTAACTTTGGTTACATGGATTGTGGTGCAAAAAGTGAATTGAAAATTCATAAATATTATTTTATTGGTTTAGCTATTATTTTATTATTTCCTTAGGAGGCCCATTTTAGACCTCAAAATTCCCCTAATGATATTTCTCTTCATCTCCAGAGACACGTTATTGGTGTTCCTGGCCAGTTTAGGAGATTCCTGCGTAGGGTGGCGCAGACGATAGTTTACTACCATGATCATCACCACAGATAGTGGATGATCATCGCAGACTGTTGTATTTTGTTTTTTGTATCACTATATTTTAGATCATAAGGTATTTTAAACCTATGATTGCAGACGATGTAATATTTTTGAAAACAAAAACTCCTATATATGACATTACAACTTTCTCTGGCTATCTTGTTCAACACATATCGAATGTTGTTTTGGTTTACTATTTTAATGTTGCAAATGTCTATTTATAACATTATTAGCTAATGCATCAGCCAATGTATTTAAATTTCTTGTAATGTGTTGATATTCGATGTAATCAAATTGCCTTTCCAAGATACGAACCTTCAAAAATAATCTCAATAACACTGGATTTTTAATTGCGTATACTTTGTTTAAATGTAATACAATGAGTTCTGAATCTAGCCTAATGATCAAACGTCGAATGCCAAATTAAATGGCACCAGGTAATAACTTAATCACTGCACTATATTCTGCAACATTATTCATTGTTTGACGAAGGGTTACCCCATGCATAGAAACTAACTCATCAGTGGGTGAATAAATGACCCAGGTTGTAGAAGAAATATTCCGTGTACTATGACAGGCACCATCAGCAAAACCAATGTACGTTTGAAGGGATGTCGACATATGCAATATCAAGAGTAATCAAGATAAGCAGTGATAGTAGTAAAAGCAAAATTAACCTAGACATAGTTGTTGAGCCCTAAAATTGTCTTCTCTGTTGCAAACCTTCACTTCATTTCATCATTTCTTTATCACTTCATAAGCCTAAAAATCAATGAAGCATGATTAATATTGCTTAAAGGTTACATACAAATGATTAACATATTGTATTTTCATGGTTTTTGCTGTTTTAATAATTTTGTGCAATATAGCTACAGAATACAAACGTTTCGTAGCCGATCAGGCGTTCCGCAACTATTTTTGTGGTTGAATATGTTCCAGGTGTCAGTTGGAGGATTGGGCCACATGGGTGTTTCTAGAATGATGCCTACATGGATTCTATCCTACTCACTCAGTCCAAATCGACATAAAATCATGCCTAAACTCATGGTCAAAGGTGGAGTCAAAATATGCTATCCAAATGCAGTAGGACTCTTGATTTGAGTCCAACAGTCCTATTACACGTATAAATTCGAATTAGCAAGAGTCCAACAGTCCTATTGCAAGTCTAATTCGAATTATCATCCTGTAGCAAGTATATCTCATAACCAGTTATGTAATTTCCCTTTAAATATTGGTTGTACAAGACCAAAAAGATAGTTAAGAAAAAGTACAGTACAGTTCAGATTTGCAGTGAATACTCTGTTTTAATAAAGAATATCAGTTCTTTGATGTTGTTTTGATCACACTTTTAAGGAGTTAGGGAGTTCACCTACTTGGTAGTAGAGGGCCCTTGCTACCTAAGGAGGTATTTTTTATGCTTTCTAGTTAAATTTTCTTCAATTCCGTATTTTTCCTATTCATGCTTAATTTATAGTTTTCAATAGTTTAGATGCAACTGTGTAGATTGGCCTTCCAAAACATTTTCAAGGAGATTGGTAACTCTGTCTTAAGTATTGGAATAAAAGTTGAAGTGTTGAGAAGCATGGTTTCCTAGTTTATTGCTTTCATTTTTCAAAATAGTTGTCAATTACTGTGTTTAATTAAGCATTGATGAAGTCCATTTTTCCTATTTATCAAATATTATATTGAATGGCTAAATTATTTATGAGTGCAGTGGTTGAATAGATTTTATTTCCTGTCATTTGCTTGCTAAGAATTAAGGGTGTAATTGGTTTATCCGAAAGCCATACCAAGGGGTCACAAGCTTCAGAATTGGATGAGTCTTGATAAGTCAATTATTCACTTAATTAGTTGTAGATAGAAGATCCTCACTTCATTGGAACAAAACAATATTTCAAAGGTCATCCTAATAGAGACTAATTTGAATATACTTTGCAAGGATGATTACATGATTAGATTCCATCCAGTGTTTGAGTTATTGTAATTCTTTAGTTTAGACAGATGCAATGATTGCTTAGATACATCACCTCAAGCAACTCTCTGCATATTGGGTATATGGAGTAATTAAAGCATCTTAGATAAATTTCACTTGCATTTTTCTATTCTGGATTTCAGCAACTAAAGTATAAACAATTGATTTCATCTCATAGGGCATTGACCTAATCACTGAATGTTGAAACAATCTGAAGTACAATAGTTGCCATATTTCTCTGCTTTCATTTTCCAAATCTCAATTGAGTCATAGATCCATGGATTAGGTTTTCTCACTAATTGAAAGTACTTGCTTTATCTTTTTTCAAGAACTAGGTCTTAGAATTTGTTTATAAAACTTTGGCTTCTTTCATAGAAAATTAACTTAGTTTCATAACACTTCCTTTTCTTCCTTTTTAATTATATTTATTCTCACTTTTCAAACTAGGATAACACACTAAGGACTAAAAACACAAAACCCCCAAAACAATAAGAAAAACATCAAAACAACGAAGTAAGGAAAAGGTCACTTAGGCACATATATTTCACTACACTTCATCAAAGTTACAAGCCCTAGTTGATAATTAATGGAAGCAATTTAGGAACACTAAATTGACTAAACAACTCTCATATAATATAAGGCATCTAACTAGAAAAATAACTAATGTACAAGTGAGATCTTCACACAAGAATCAAGCATAATATCTCTTTAGATAATGTCCATTTATGGGTTTATCTAAAGAGACCCTGTCATAATCAGTCAATTCATAGGCCCCTTTTGTAAGCACTCGCTTGACAATGTAAGGACCATGCCACATTGGTTCGAATTTCCCAGCTCCTAGTTTATCGTTAGTTTGATCGTATACCAATAATAGGTCACCTTCTGAAAAAACATGAGGTGTAAAACTTCGATCATACTGAGCTTTAACGCGTTTTTTATGAGCTTTGGCTGCTAATGCAGCAGTGCGCCGAGTCTCATCTAATTGTGCTAAGTATAAAAGCGTTTTTCCTCTTCAGAGGTAGTTGGTAGTAACTATATGACTAATTGAAGTGATGGTATTTCACATTCAATAGGTAACACAACTTCTAAACCATAAACCAGTTGAAAAGGAGTGAACCCTGTTGCAGTTTTTGCTGAGGTTAGATATTCCCATAGTGCTGAAAAAAGCATGGTATGCCAATTTGATTTATGAATTTTGATTATCCTTTTAATCATGGTGGTTAAAATTTTATTAACGGATTCAACCTGACCATTAGCCTGTGGGTAATATGGAGTAGAGTTATCATGGCGCAGGCCAAGTTGATCAAAAATTTCGGTCATCATGATATTTCAAAAATGACTCCCATGGTCAGTAATAATAGCTTGGGGTACACCGAAATGAGAAATTACATGATTGAATACAAATGCAGCTGCAGTTTTTCCATCTGCCACAAATTTAGGCATCGCCTCTGCCCATTTGGTAAAATAATCTACTACGAGAATAATATACCCATGCCCCCGACCTAGTGAGGGTTACATGTAATGAAATCAATGCCCCATTTTGCAAAAGGACCGACAACAATTATGGGGTGAAGAGGAGCTAGTGGTGTACGCATCTTTCGATCAAATATCTGACAGTTGTGGCATTTTTGGACCGCGAGAATGCAATCTTTGAATAATGATGGCCAAAAATAACCAGCGCACAATATCTTTTGGGCTGTAGCATACCCAGACATATGACCACCACACGCTCTAGAGTGGTAATCATTCAAAACTTTTTCAGCCTCTTCATGAGTTAAACATTGTCGAAATATAGAATCCGCACCACAATGATAAAGTGTGTTTCAAAAAATATTGTATTGCTGAGATTGGTAACGTATCTTTCATCGATTTGAACGTGAGAGTTCAGGCCGAAAGGTTTGGGTTTGGAGATAAATTATGATATCTCCATACCATGGATCTAATGTACTGATAAGAAACAGAGATTCATCAGCAATCAGATGCTCTACCACAGTTTCTGTCTCAGTATTTGGGAAGTCACACATGAGTTAGGCAAACACTAGTGATTTATTTGATTTGGATTTTTCAAATTCTAAATCAAACTCCTGAAGGATAACAATCCATTTAGATTATTCCCCCCCGAGTAATTGTTTAGTCAAAATGTACATCATCGGGTTGCAATTAGATATCATAGTTTTTTTTGTAACAATATGTAGTCACTGAATATTTGGATAGCTTGAACTGCTGCCAAGGCCAATTTCTCCACATGCGAATATTTAATTTCGGTCAGATTGAGATTCCAACTGAGATAGTAAATCACATGTTCATTGTGGAATTCATCCTCTTGAACTAATACCATTCCAATGGTGGAATTAGAGGCTGCTACGTATAAAAATTAATCCTGGCTGTAATTTGGTGGATGCAATAACGGTGCATGGGTCAACACGTGTTTCAAATAATCAAAATATTGATCAACAATCTCATACCAAATAAAAGGAACATTATATTTCAACAACCTGGTAAAACCTTTTGTTAACTCAAGATAGTTTTGGATAAATCTACGCAGAAAGTTTGCTTTCCTTTGCAAAATTTGGAGTTGGTGAAGTGTGGAAGGAGGAGGTAAATTGATAATAGCCTCAACCTTCGATGGGTCGACACAAATGCCTGCTTTTGAAACAACGAATCCCAATAATCTACTCGATTTCACACAAAAAACACATTTGTGGGGATTCAATCGAATCTTATAATGCCTACATCTCATAAAAATTTCTCTTAAATGGGTAGGATGATCTTCCCTGTGCAATGAATGAGCAGGTAAATCATCGAGATAATGTTGCACAATGTGTTTAATGTCATGAAAAGCGTAAGACATAGCCCTTTGAAAAGTTGCACCAACATTCTTTAATCCGAAGGGTAGTTTACAATAAGCAAAAGTTCCCCAAGGAAAAATTAAGGCTGTTTTTGGTTGATCAACAGGGAGTATGTTTATTTGATTGTACCAAGAAAATCCATCCATAAATGAGTACATTTCATTTCCAGCACAATCATCAATGATTTGATCGATATAGGGAGTTGGATAATTGTCTTTTGGACAAGCTTTGTTAATATCCCTATAGTCGACACATAATCATATAGTTCCTTGTTTTTTAGTAACAAGAATGATATTAGATACCCAATCTGTTAAAGGAATTGGATAAATAAAACTCGCTTTTAGTAATTTTTCAAATTTGGCTTTAATAGCAGCAGCTTTTCGTGGATGTATCATGCATAATCTTTTCCCAATAGGTTTAGCATCCGAGTAAGATTTTATTTCATGAACGACAATATTGGGATCAATTCCTGGCATTTCTTCATAAGGCCAGGTAAATATGTCACATAATTCTTGAAATAGGGCTTTATATGTAGTAATTTCTTCTAACGTACAAGAAGCGCCTATATGAATGTTTTCAACAACTCCTGGTTTAACTGATATGTCAATTGGAACCATCGAAGAGATATTTCCCAAATTGATTTCAGAATCCGAATTTGTAATCGATATTGGACTTTGGGGTTATTTGACATAGTCAATTGTAAAAATAGATGAAAAATTGTTTTCAAAAATATCAAGCTCAGGTAAAAATGATGACCTTTGATGAAGATCATCCCATGGTAATTCATCTATGGACAAGAATTCACGAATGCTTTCATCAATATAAAACACTTGTTGAAAAGGATCAGGAATTGATGTTATAGCTGAGCTTGATGGTGAAAATGATTTCTCATTGATCACATTCATTGGATCAGAACCAGTTGATGAAGGACTGGAAAATGACTGTACTGCTTGATATGCTATCTCAAAAGGACTCAAAGACATCTCGTCATTGAAAGAATCCAGTTCTATCTCTAAAGGAACTATCCAAGGGTCATCAAATGGAATAGTGCTTGATGTAATCATATTGATATTATCAATAGTACATGGTACGTTAGGTGGAGGCATAGAAAAAGTTCCGATTAAGGTGAAATATTTGATTAAACCTACTCCAACATCCTCATAAGGGATAATCGATTTTCCAACATGTTGAATACTATCTATAGAAGCTGGGTTAGACGAATAATAAGGGAGATGATCGATTTTCACAGTATTTCCTTGATGAGGAAACATGATTAATCGAAATACGGATGACACGATAACAGTCATAGCATGAGACCAACTTCGACCCAGAAGAAGGTTGTAATCTAGAGGGGCATCAACGACTTCCACATCTAAATTAACAATTTTACCTTCGACCTCTATAGGTAGATCCTGCAAAATTCCATATGGATGGAATCCTCTTCCATCAAAAGATTTGAGAATTGTTGGAGATTAGTTAATTGTCAGAGAACCAAGTGATTTCCAACAGTTTAACGACATAATACACATAGACGCTCCTTCATCAATTATAGTACAAAAGCAACGTCTGTTTTTTACTACTACTAGAATTTGAAAATCCATTTGATGAGGGAGTCGTGGTGTAAAATTTTCTATATCGAAGACCATGAGGTTTGAATCCTGAATATCTACAACTCCAATAGCTAATAAGAGTAATTTATTTTGTGGCAGACATGATTGCAACACTTCTAAGGCCGACACTGCTGAAGGAGATATTGCTAAATATTCAACAATTTTGTAGTTCTAAGCAGCTCTTCCACATGGATTGAAAGTTGATTTCCAAAGTAAACCTTTAGTAGGTGGTTTAATTACTAGAACAGGATTGGGTTTCTCGATATGAAGTGGATAAAAAACCGGAGGAGATGTAGCTAGTACTGATTTAGAATTTTCTACTTCTTTACCAGTAACAAGATTTTTACTTCCATAGTCTTGCGGTCGAGTCGCAACCATTACTTGAGACATCATAAAAATATCTGCTGATGTATTAAAAGAAGATCCAATAATTTTGCTATCTTGAATAGGAAAAGGATCCTTCAAGACAGTGGGCATAGGTGAACCTTTGACAAACTTAGATACCTCAGACCTACGCGGACATTCCTTGGTGAAATGATCCTCGTCACATATAAGACAAGGATAATGAGGTTTTCGTTTATCATCAAACGACTCATTTTTCTCAGTTTTTTATTTGGGAGATGAATTTTGTTTGATTTTATTCTTCCCTTTATTCTTATTGCCAGATTTAGACTTAGTTGTAGATGAATCTACAATGTGAATGTCGGCAGAAGTTTTGAGGGAAGAATCTCCTTTTGGTGAATCAGGTAAAGTTATAATAGGAGAAGTAATCTTGGAAGATTTCTTCTTAGTCTTATTAGTACTAACTGAACTGATTACACCATCAACGGCATGAGACCCCGAGGGAGTTGCTGTTATCTGACCAGGAGGCAGTAAATCTGGAATTTTCTCGTACAAAGTACATGACTGTGTATATACTAGGTCAAGGTACTGAGCTTGAGCAATGACTTGTTATTCTGTAACAACTCCTCCTTTAGCTACATCTTTAGTGATTTTTGGTAGTAATGATTTTATAAACCATTTTGCCAAAATCTGATCCGGAATAAAAAATTTCACCAAACATCTTCTATGTCTCCATTCATGTATGTGATCTGATATGTACGTTGACGTAGATTGTTTTAGTGAAGTTAATAATTCCATACTAGCAACTGAAAATGAGTTAATAAGGTGGTTTCTAAGGCATTGAAATTGTTAAACTAGCCACGTGGTAATTCAATGTACCATTTGGCTACTAATCCTATCAACGTTCTCTGAAAAAGTCTTAATCAAATCGAATCATCAATCAAAGAGTTGGATGCACACCAGATGTGATAAGTCATGACATGGTTAGAAGGGTCCTCTCCTGATTTGCCTTCAAATTTCAGGATATCACAGGGCAACTTATTTGGCATTGGCGGCCAATACGGAAGATAATAGATTGGATCATTCATAAGGCACGATAAATTAGGTAAATACAAAGTTGCTATGAATGGAAACCAACGGTTAGGGTCCTACTGATTAAATTGATAACCTTGTGGAACTATACCAGTTCCAGGAAGAGGATATCCAGGATATCCTGGAATAGCCTGTGCATTTGGAATCAAAATTCCCCCTAGATAACCAGGATTAACCGGACCATACTGGGGTTGAGTAGGTATCTGATATGTGTACCCAGGGTAAGGTTGATGCTGATATAATGGATTTTGTGCTACAGGTCCATATTGATACTGCCCTTGGTATGGTGGATAAATAATCTGAGGTTGGCTTATTATAACTGTACTTGTACCAGGTTGACTTGTAGGTATTTGAATAGTAGTATGGACTGTAGGTGTAGACTGTGGAGTAGAAACCTGAGGAATTGGTACTGATACTTGAGGAGTTGTAGAAATAGGAGCTATAGATACTCCAGGAATAGGTGTGGTAGCTTGAATAGAAGTTGGTGCAGCAGTTTGTGTTGGAGTTCTAGGTGTACTCGAACCAGGCTGCTGAACTGTACCTGATGCAGGTACCTGAACAATAGGTTGAACAGGTTGGACAGGTTGTTGGATTTGAGTATAACCAATTGGTTGCCCAGGTTGGTAATAAGGTACTTGCATATTGGGTTGCAAATTCTATTGAACTTGGGAAGGATCCCACATCGTATTAGTTCCGGAATACGAAGGTCCCATTGTTGGTTGTTGATAGGAAGGACCATAAACATGTTGATAATTTGGAATGTATGTTGGATAATTAGCTGGATAATTCCCACCTCCTTGAAACAATTGCTGCTCCGGGTATAACTGCTACCCTAAAGGGGGTTGTGGACCCTAAGTTGGATACTGACCTTGAGGTTGATATTGACCCTGAGGTATGTACTCACCTTGAGGTATGTATTGTCCTTGAGGTTGATATTGACCTTGAGGTATGTACTGACCTTGAGGTTGCCCCCCAAGCTACAAATTACTAACTTGAGGTTGCCCCCCAGGCTGTAAATTACTATCTTGAGGATCAGGGTTTGGAATGTTTCCAGACATCATATAAATTTGTTCTGCGTTTACAGTTTCAGTATTTGATTCATTTGGACTAGATGATGGTATACGTTTGTCAGGAGAAGGAGATGTACCTGAGAAAGTACCAGAAAGGGACTGGTATCCTGCAGGGACATATGGACCACCATATAAATATGTTTCAGGAGCTGCAAAAAACATTGATGACTCACCAGACATGATTAATGGAGGTATGTAACCTCTTGGTATAGCGTAAAAAGGAATTCGGGGTGGCGAATAATTTAGATGAGTATTGTGTAGAAATTCTGCCAACTGAGAATACCAAGGATCTGGTTTGAAAGGACTATAATAAATAGATTCACTTGGCCTAAGATCTAAAGAGTCCTGAGTAGGAGGAATAAATATTTCTTATTCAGTATCAGTAACTTCTTCAATACTAATGAGACCAGGAGGAAGATTTTCTGTGATCCAATACTTCACTCTGGGTGAATGAGGATGATCAGGGGTTGGATCAAGGAACGAAGAAGTAATCTCAAATATAACCGTTATGTTCTCTGGCTTAGAAACTTCAGGTTCTAAATCTAATAATTCACTAGTTGTAGAAACAAGTTCAGCGAGTTCGGAAATTGAAACTCTACGTGGAGTACTTTCTACAGTATAAGGTTGATCTACTTCGTATTCAGGATGAAAAATTATAGATGTTTCTTCGTGTTCAGTGGATCCAGTTCTTGATGTCTATCCTTTTTCAGATTTAATTCTTTCTAACTAGCTTGGTGTGTACTCAGGGGGTTTCCCCTGCATTGTACGTGATTGTCTAGGTAATTCAGCCACGATTAAAAATTTTAACACAAAAAATCAAAGAAAATTTCAACAAAATATCCTAAAGTCTCTAAGGAAACAACCAAATCGATCACACGCCTAGAAAATCTAAGAGATCAAACCACACACAAATAGTAGGTTCCCACACTAAAAACACTATTTGGTGATGAAATCCAACATCGTAGAATTTTAATGCAGAAATGGCAGTTGGAACAGTTACCCCGACAACCTGCTTAATGAAACATATCAGTGCAAGTTTCTCCACTTAAACCATCTCGAGTGAAGAGAACCCTCTGGAGAGTCCAAGTGAGTCTAGCTGACGTTTGTTCCAAGTACAGTGGGACCTCCCCTCCACCGTCACCTTGGGAAAGAATCCTAAATTTTATAGCCACTAAGGTCACCAATTGGAACAAATATACCTGTGGGAACAGTCTACGATCCGATATACATGCAAGGGAAGAGTAAGTAGCTCAATTCCCTTGAAGGTTCCTTGACATAATCCAAGGTTTACTGACAAGTGACCCCAGGCTCCTCGACAATTATCTATCCAAGGTTTATCGTTTTTAATACGTGCACATCTGCTATCTTTTCCAATGAGATAGGTTTGATTACCTCACTGGTTCGAACATGATCTCATGCTTAAATATTTTAAGAAGAGCTTCCGAGAGCATACATGCTATAATTAGATTTTTGTACTACAAGATTTAATACTTGTTTGTTTGCACTGCCTTGGAATGTTAACTAAAACCTATTCCAAGACACTAGCCTAAGCTATGTTAGTGGAAAAGAGCCCTAGAAAATATAAATTTCTATATTGATTTTAATTAAGCGTTACTTTTAGTTTGGCTGTTTCTTAGGTCAAAAGGTATGGAAGTGAAACTTCAATGATGTTTAATGACCCGACACAAAAATATGCTAAAATGCATATATATGAAAAGCAACTCATTTCTTTTCAATGAAACCTATTTAGAGGAAAGATTTGAGAGATTTTAATAACTTTCAAAACCTCAATTATTTCTTTGATAAACAAGAAACTTTGAAAAGAAGACAATTTCTTGAGAACTCAATTTCACAGAAAAAATATCACTTGTTCAAAATGAAATTCCTTATATCATTCAAATTAGAAACTAGAAACAAACTTCTTCCAAAAGAAAACTAAAACTCTTAAAAACACAAAATTCAAAACCAAAAGAAAACTCTAATTTTGAACTCTATCTAAACGGTTTGAGGATGTTTATGCTTAGTTTGTAATCTAACCAAGAACTTTTTTCTTATCTCAACAAGAAATAAAAAACATCCAATAATGGTTCTAAAGTGAAATGTATACCTTATAAAGCTAAAAGGTTTTCTAAATTTGCAAATGAAAGTTAAAATCTAAATTTTTTCATAAAAGCAATATTTGCATCAAGTTCAATGGCTCAATAAGAAAACGATGACATACCAATTAGTTGAGGTATATAAAAGTTTCTAATTCAGAGCAACAAGAAGATAGGGAAAACACTCATAAAATGCAAATCAGCTGAAAGATCACTTCAAAGATAGAAATTGCTGAAAGAAACTCACACAGAAGGATTTGACAGTCAAGACAAGTTGGGGTAATTACAGGGAATCAAGTAATTGGACTCCTGAAAACAGAATTTTTATTTTTTTCAAAATTTTCCAGAAGTATATATTTTTTAATGGATAAAGGTGCAATACCGCATTTTCTTTCACTAAAATCTGTGGAGTCTACCACTCTGTTTGTAAACAAAAAGTGCAGAAGCCAGGAAAAACACAGAAAAAATAAAAATACAGATTTACGATCTGGGATTCTAATGAGTCATTTACCCAACCCAGTTTTGAACTAATCAAAGAATTTATTCTAAAGTCAAACTGGAAAAAAAAAAAAAAAAAAAAAAGAAAAAGAAAAAGAAAAAGAAAAAGAAAGTTCATTTGCTCCCTACTGGAGTTGCCATTTTGTTATGCGGATAAAATCCTTCTTGCGGACAAGAATGATCTCCCTTGTATCCTAAGGATATCTAGAAACAAACAACCAAATGAAAACTATTTTCTCTAGACTATTGGGATTCAGAATTATTAATTAACTAAGTAAGAGGAGATGCTCCTACCTAAAGTCCAATGCTTGATGTAATTTTCAATCCAGTCACTACAAAAGAGGTTAATTTAGCATGTAAGACCTGCATTCAAAGACAGGAAAAAGGATTAAAAGCACCTGCAAGATATAATAATTCAGAAACACTAATCTATCTCATTGATCAAGGAATCCAAGAATTAAATTACTCAAATATATACATGAACAACTTAATGAGAAAATAGAATCCATTTGTATTAACTTGTGTGATAAGAAGTAACCTTACAACCTTGTCACCTTGATGTCATACAGGTTCTTCTAGGGTCCTGAACAATCGTTTTCCTTCTATTTGAAAAGCCTTCTCCTCTCTGAACTAGCATAAAACTATATATATGAGTATGTGATCGTTCTCATACCAATGATGCCAAGTATAGAGAGTATGATTTCTTCAGCAATTTTCTAATCCACCAAAGTCTATCAAACTACCCTTGAGAATGAAACATGAGTTCAATTTATAGGAAAATGAAGGAGGTTTCAGTTCCATAAAGAGGGGGAGAAAGTCCTCTCATAAAGGGATTTTAGCTCCAAATACCAAGGGATAATCTCCATTAATGAAGGGATAGAGGTTCATGAATGAAGGGGCGAAGCTAAACCTGATTACGCTTCTAAAAGCCTCCAGCTGGGAGAATATTTGACCAGCTGGGCTTCTAGAACTTACTTTTTCTTTTATTTTACCTTTTATGGGGGTCCGCAGTTTTAGTAAGCAGAATGTGCGAGATGTGCCACAGGTTATACAACAAGAAACTGTGGTACCACAGGTAATAGCTAGGAAAAGTGCGGAGTTAGGCTTTTTTGGGTTTCAATGAGCTTTCTCCAATTCCAAGACTTGGTTTAGGAAATTTATGGTTTTGGACCTCTAAGGGAGCATAATATAGGTAATGATGAGCCCATATAGACAACTAAATGTCATGGTGACAAATTTTAGTGTAACACTTCATCTCATTTCACATCAGCCCTAGGGTTCTATAAAATAAAGTTTAACATGTATGAGGAAGAAGACAGTGGTATGGAGGCACAAATGCCAAGGAAGACCTTCATAGTGAGAAAGAGAGAGAGAGTTTAACAGATGGACTTGGATGACCAAGATGATCATCAAAGAGAAAGATGCCATGATCAAAGAACTGTAGGACAACATGGCAAAAGCCCAATTTGTCATATCATTCTTAGAACAGGAGAGCAAGCAGCTAAAGGACAAGAAAGTTCTCATGGAGTTAGATCCACTAAAGGCAAAAATACAAGACATCAAGGGTAAGGAAATGATGGCACCTGATGACTTTGACCATTATGATTCTCAAACCATCAAGTCAAGACCAAAAAGAAGAGGTCTTAAGAGAGCTTTAGAGCAGGAAAAACACGAGACAAAGAAACTTAGTTTTGAGGAAAAGATTGCTAAGGAAGTTGAAGATGACAGAAAGGTATGGATAGAAATAGTTAACCTACACCTTGAGAAGCTCCTCCATAAGGCAAACAAAGACAATGAGATGCTTAGACACATGTTTAACAAGTACATCACTAGAAACAAGGTCTGCTACATCAAGCTCAAGCAGTTGAAGAAAAAATTGAAGGAAACCCTAGCCAAGAAAAAGGAGAAGGAAAAGCTTAATACTCTTGTTGGTGTATCCCTCCAAGCATCTAAATCATCATTAGAAAGCTAAATTCCAAATTTGGCACCTTTTTGCACATTTTTTTATTTTTGACAGTTTGACTTGCAGAAATTGGGCCAAACACGTAGTGCCACTGGCGCTGCACTTTTTTTTGGGGCACTAAAATGAAAAAAACTCAGCATTTTCATGTTCCTCATGCCAAGAAAATTATCCTCAGAAAATTTCAGACCATTTGGAGCAAAACTGGTCCCTCAAAAGGGTCAAAAACTACCAAAAAATCACCTTTTTGCCCTCTTTTTAGCATTGGCACTGCACGTTTATAAGTATTGGGAGAATGGATTTTTGGAAATGAAAATGAGATAAATTATGAAAAATAAAGGCATATATGGAAACTACACATGACAGGCTTTCCAATGAGCTATCATGGAGCTCATTTGGACACAGGGAAGGCCTCCAAAAGTTAGCTGCAAAACATGAAATTTTCCCAGTCTTAGCGTTGTGCGTTTGCCAGTGGCGTTGCGCCCTCAGCCAGTGGTGGTGCACCCTTGCTAGAAAGTCAAAAAACGACACTAGGAGTTATTTTAAAAGTTATTGAGTGGCCTTAAGGTCAAATGCCTCCAAAATTAGCTCAGTAGATATGTTAGAAGTTATTATTGCAATGAATGAGTTTTAGATATTTTTGCCTTGGGCCTTTCATGGTCTCAAAGGTCAAAATGCCTTAAATATGTAATAAATGACTTCTCAAACCCTATCTAGGGTTTCACCTCCTCATTTGGCAGATAAATACTACATATATGCCTCATTTTGGTTGTTGGTTGATTATTGAGATGAATATTACATAGACTTGGAGTTGTGAAGAAATTGGCTTTGGAGCTTTGTGACTGTTTTGGATTGAATGTCAATGAAGAAAGAACATTCATAGGATTCATTGCCTTGGTTAGTGGTGATGTTTTTCTAATTTAGTAATTTTTTCCTTATGTTTTCATATTGTTCCATCTTTCCCTTATGACAGCGTAGAAAATTTAGATTAGGGTATGTTGTTGAGAGGTACCTTAATTCTGTCTACCTTCTGTTGTTTAGATGTTTTCCTCTGCTAGGTACGATTGAAGAATTATTAATTGATCTTTGATTCCACTTAGCTTGTTGTCTTGAAAACTATTTACTAGAGCCAAGCCAAAGAAGTTGATGGTATGCCCTGTCCTTTGGTGTAGCTTAAAACATTGTTTTAAAGGCCTTTCCTTTGAAGTTCACTGATTAGGGTTTGGCTGAAGAAGTTTATGGTTTGCCCTATCCTTTAGTCTGTCTTAAATAGTCATTTTGAAGGTATTTTATAGTCTAATTAAAGAATTTAGGATTTCCCTACTCTTTTATCATCACTCATATGTTATCTTGAATGTTTTCTTTCTCTTAAGGTGAATAACTAGAGAATTTAGGAGTTCCTTGCTCTCTAGGGTTTGCTGGATTGTTGTTTTAAAGTTTACTTGATAAAGCTAGGTCAAATAAGTTTATGGTGCACCCTATCCTTTGATTCTTTCTTGAAGCATAGTATTCTTGAAGGCTCCTTTTGTTTTAGTATATGTTAAAGGATTCTTAATTTCCCTTTAAACCTACTAAGTTCACAATTTAATGTTCATTTCACTCACATAAGATATTAAGATCCATTTGGCTTGGTTAACTTGCCCTATGAAACACTCTTGATTTATTGTTGTACTTTTCAATCCTTTCACAGGCCCCATAGCCCAATGGTTTGAATTTCTCTTACTCTATCTGTTCTACTTGACAAGAAACCCAACCAAACAAAACAAAACAAACAAACCCTATCAATTTAACTAGCCTAAAATCAACATCCTAAAAATCATACAAGTCATATATTTTATACAAATTTAGAGAGAACCCTCTCTAAGTCTGGGAAGGATAGGTCCTAGGACTCCATAGTTGGTTTGATGTTACCCTTGTCTATTTGGTCTTGCCAATCTGAAAAATTACAGGGAACTAACATAGCCCTCTTAAGCTTAGATATGATAGTGAGCATGAACAAGAAACCACTAGCTCTAGTGATTTTGACGAAGAAAGCCTTTTCCATCATAGACTGCCTACCCCACCATGCAGTCCATCTCCCCCTCCTCCCCTAGAAGTAGTAATGGTCGTGTCGATGAAGCTGCCCAATTTCAAGGTTATCGGGAAGGAGGACATCGAATATTTTTGGTCTGTGATTGAGGCTGTGTGGAAGGCACAACAAGTTCACAATAATGATATCAATAAAGTGCAGCTCGCTATTGCCTTCCAGGATAGAGCATTGGATTGGTATATGAGGTATGTTCAGGATAACCCTTATGCTACCTTGCAATAAATAAAGACAACCCTAAAAGAGAAATTCAAAAAGCCTATGGTAATTGAGATGAAATACATCCATAAGGAGGTTAATGAGTCTGTATGGGAAGTAGACCAATGATTGAAGCATGTCATTAGGGCTAGAGGGTTCATCATTGATGATGCTCAGCATAAAGAATGCTTCATTGATATGTTTCTCCCCCATCTGCACGAGCCACTAGGACAACAAAATATTTCCACATTAGCTGAGGCTGTAGGGGTCACAATGAAACTGGAGGCTACCAACACTTGTTGTGCTTGGAAATAAAAAAATACAGAACCAACTGAAAGCCATGCACTTGGAAATTCAAAGCCTTGCGCAATGATAAGGGCAAGGAAGCATGCGTAGAGATATGGTGTATAAAATCCAAAGCTTCTGAGCACCATAAGGATCAATGTCTTGTTTTCACTAATTATTTGAATGCTAGAGGTCCCAACCCCTTGAAGAGCCCTGTTTGGTGTACAATTTTTCAGGCTGTTGGATTTCATGACACAGATTCTTGTCCAAGGATTGGGAAGTATCAAATTGACCTAAAACAGTTGTTTTGTAGGTTCTGTTTGTCATTAAGGCATGACGAGAAGCACTGTCGTGCCTATGAGATGATGATGGATAAATTTGAAATATGTAGGGTGCATGCCGAGTCCTTCTCCCCAGCATCCCCTTTTGGGCGCAGAGGATCTCTAGGAAGAGGAAGGGGTCAAGGAGGTGTATTAACTCTTAGAGTAAGGGGAAAAGTCATTTGTTATAATTTCGGAGATGTTGGCCATTATTTGTACGATTTCCTGAATCCTACGCACTAGTCTTGCAGGTATTGTAGGCAACTTGATCATGTGCTTGAAGATTTCTGCATCCTAATTGCTAAGATGCAGGAAAGAAGATGCAAAACCCAACCCAAAATCTGCAGATGGTGTACGTTGAACCCCGTGGGGAGGATCCAAGTGTGAACGTAGTGACTAGGAGAAACATAACTACCAATGAAGATAAGGGAGAGCAATCAGCTACTCGTGTCTAGATTCATAAGGCACCAAAAAATAAAACAAGATTCGATCTTTAGCACGCAAAATAAACCTTCATTGAGACCTAGAAATAATTCACAGAGAGAGGTGCATCAACATCAAGAAGACCATTGCAAGGCACTAGGGGGGATGAAGAGATTAAACCATTCCCACAAGAATGTATGAAATTACTGTGCAACAAGAAGGAAGTGGAAAATATGCAGGCATTGATAGAAAACTACGCAGAGAAGGGAACACCAATGTTAGAACAACGTGTTGGCAATAAAATTTACAAAAATAAGAAAATAACAGGTAGGGAGATGCACCTGACTACCCAGATAGGAGATTATGAGATGGAATAGGTAATTGTTGACCTAGGGTCACATGCTAATGTTCTACCAAAATAGACATGGCAGTGCATGGGAAAACCCAAGCCGAAATGGTCCACGATCCAACTGTGCATGGCCAATCAATAGAGGATCATTCCCCTTGGGTGGTTGCCTCAAGTCATAGCTAGTATTGAGGGCGTCAATGTGAAAGCCTATTTTTAAGCGATAGAGATCGTGGATGATACAGATCCCTATCCTTCCTTACTGGGATTGGATTTGGCTATTGACATGGATGGTGTCATAGAATTGAATAAACGAAGGATGGAATTTGAGAATAATGGAGTCCGAGTTATCATCCCTCTAGACCCCTCCAAAGGACACCGATATACTGAGCTTGTGCGCATAGGGGATGAAATTGACAAAATATATAAGATCAGCTTGTGTGAAGAGGATTGGATCAACCCAACAATGGATGTAACTCTTAAGTGGGAGAAGAAAATTTCTAGCTTTTCAGACTCCGATGAGGAAATTGAGAATTGGAAAAACCGATTGCATGAGGTGTTTGCGCTGTGCTGTAATCATGTGACTAGATATCTGTGATGTATCACATATGAGGTATGTGATTTCCCATAATATGATGGCTCAAATGAATTTAGACATGTTCCTGAGAGAACTAAAAAGGACCGTGCCGACATCACGGAGGTTCCATGCTTTAGATATTGGCTTGTGCGCTACTCTCAAGATGGTGGGAAACACATAAGGAGAATATGGGATATTGGGAGGAAATCACACATATGATGCAGCTAAGGTTTGAACGACCATTCATTAAAGGAGAAGACTTATACTTTGGCAAGGAGGATCCGTGCAGAAATTTGGAAAAATGGAATCAACTATGGGGTGTCGAACCAAGGCCTGAATGGGTTCACATGTTTATTCACACCCCGGGAAAGGTGCCATCTGAATGGTACTTGGAAATAGAGCTACACAAAGGCACTAGCAACTGGTCTATGCTGATAGATAGCTTCCTTCTTACATTTGGCTTTGAAAGTGGAATCGATATCATGGGTAAATATTTTCTCATTACAACACCGATCAAGGAGACTGTGTCTTGTCGACAGTTGGCATTAATAAAAGTTTAGGACCCGTTTTCACTCACGGTACCCTCCATCCCCTCAAAATTCAAACAAATGTGCTCCATGTTGAGTCTTATGGGATACTATAGAAAGCACATTCCCTAGTATGAATTGATAATTGCGCCCATGATCAGATTGCTCCATAAAGGTATGAAATTCCATTCGGATGATGAATGTCAGAGAATCTTGCAGTTAATCAAGGATATGCAAATACCACGCGATATGCTTTGAAGTACCTAGCCAATAAGCTTGTGTTGCAGGTGATGGTCTGTTAATGGTTATACTTAGATATGGAATACATGCGCAGTAAGGTATGACGCGTGTGAAGTATCCATGCTAGGGGATTGCCTGGTGCGCAGAGGTGTTGAAAATTAGCCGTCAGAATAGTAAAACTGGATAAGACAGAATTATTACCATTTTTAGGAGCATCCAAGATGCATTTAATGAAGGGAATTTTCTAGATTTGGGACCGTTTTGTTAGTAATGGAACCTCATTAATGCCAAAGGAGCCGTTGTAGATGTGCCACAAGTATAAATATGCACCATGGGGTCACAATAGTTCCCTTTTCGTTCTAAGTGATTTTTATGCTATGAGTTCTTTATTTGTATTTTCTTTTGCTGTGTCTATGTCTGGATTGGATCCTAGGTTTGATGAATCTTTGCGCCAAGAAGGTTTAGGATACGTGATTTAGAGTAGAATGACTACCACGAGACTTGGAGAGGACCTTACAGTGTAGGAGGCACCTGTGGTAGAGACCCCTGAACCATCTAAAACAAAGAAGGGGAAAACTTCTGGGATGCACAAGTCCCTGAGAGAAAAAACCCAAAAAATAATTGGATAAAGTACGTGCCGGTATCCAAGTGCCATTGATCCCAGAGAATGTCCCAATGGATGGGGACATCCTGGCCAAAATCCCTCAGCTGCGATTCGATGACTGGGATATCGCAGACGTAGAGAAATTTTCAGAGCTCACGCTAAAGTTGTATCTTGATACGATTCCATATGCAGGAGGGCTGGTGCACCTTGAGCCGAAGAAAGAAATGCTAGGTCTACAAAAGGCATGCCTCCTCAATCTTTTGCAGATCCCTCATTTTGGGCACAACCCCATTAATGATATCTACATCAGGTAGTTGTTGGACTTAGTACATGATGATGTGATTTGGTTGGGAGAGCGCATCCTAATTGATGAAAACTTAATTCACAAAATTACCTGGTTGCCAAACATGGGGGCCGACCTTATGGCCGATTTCAGAGGAAAAGTGTAGGAGAAAGCGCTGGCAGAAAAAATCAAGAAGAAATACTATGTTATGCGCAAATCATAGGGGTTTCTGGTTTAATAAATTAATGACCTAGCAGTATGTTTTGGCACAATCCTTTTGGCTTGAAAAATTACATGCAAGTGTAGATCGAAGGAGGTATCTGCGCATGTAATTGTGTTCACAGGGAGATGCGAAAAAGGCGTCATCTACAACTGGTGTGCATAATTGTGTAAATAATTTCTCAAAAACTTGCGCGAAGTGCAGGAGAATGGAAATCATTTCCAATATTCTTGGCTCTTATTTTTAATCGCGCTGATTGGGTGGAAAACCCCTGAAGATACCCAATTCCTAGAACTTGCAGAACCAATGTGTGAAGCTATGCGCTACGCGACCCTGTGGCACTCGTTTGACCCTATGCAAGCAAAGGAAAAAATATGTTTTGGGTCTTATATGATTCAAGATTATACCAGGAAGTATAGTCAAAGCCGCACTTATATCCCATCATTTATGAGAAGTACAAAATGGTAGTTGATTTCAAGGCTACATTGTACAATATCCATATCCGTGTGAAGGGTGTTGTGGAAGGAGTCTAGTATGAGTTGCCTTACTTGGTGACAGAAGAATATTTTATTTGAGTCACATCAGATTGGCCCTTGACATGGTTGAATCCACAAACCCAGCCGCACACCCCCATCGATAAATCAACAGAGAAGGCCACTAAGAAGCCCGCTGAAACAATACTGCCCACTGTGACCGACAAGCCTAGTGATAAGAAGCTTACCCCAATGACAGCGGGAGAAACTGCTAATATCACCACAGTGAAAAAAATAATGGCTCCACACCCAAAGAAGCTGAAACAACCAAATCCAAAGGCACGAAGCGTGGTGTGCAGACCAAGGTTGGGTCATGGAAAAAGCATAAGGGTTCGAAGCAAACAGGACAAGAGGTCTTGTCATTGACGAAGGATGATCTCATTGAGTTTTATGTGTATAGAATAGGTTGCGTTTAAAAAATGAATCATTTTGATAACATAGTAAACTTTTATTTATTTTTTACACTCTTGAAAAACACGAAAAAGCGAAACCATGGAGTCCTATTTCAAGCCTTTTGAGACTCTCTAAACATGAAAGATTTTTGAATACTTGACCATTCAAACTTGCTAAATTAAATGAATAATCATCTATTCAGTATAAGTTTACCCCTATTTTGGAATGGACTAGAATATTTACGAAAAAGGTATACGTTGACTAAATGTGTTCAGTAGAGTTCTCTCCTGCATCATTTGATCCTTTTTTGGGCTTGAGGGACTAAATTTATGAAAAATAACACTCTCGAGTTTACTTATGTTTTTCTCCTGACTCCCTAAAATTGAAAAACATCGATTTTTACTTTCTTTGGGCTCGTTAAAAATATATGTTGAAAGAAATGAATGCGTTTTCTTTATGTGCTTTTTTAAACCCTTTAAATATGAAAAACACCAAACCAATCCTTCCTAGGGTTCGTTAAAAATGCTTCAGAGGACTCTTTAAAAGGATGAGCTTATACAAACAAGCAAATGTTATCCACCTCAAGCTTGAAAAAAATAAAGAGGTACTTTCCAGTAATGGTGAGGGAAAAATTGGGAAAGAATCCATTTTTTGTACTTGTCTTTAAAGAAGCATGTCGCTCTTGAACACGACACTTTGTCACATTTGTGTCTGGGTTGGGTAATCCATTTGTGTTACAGTTGGTCGAACCTCATTGAAATTGTTTAGCCAGTTTTGGGTATTATATTTAAGTCAAATGTTTCCAAGTCAATTATCTTGTCATTATGTGTTCAAGAGAACGTTCAACCTCAGTCCATTTTTCACTTGCAAATATTCATTTCCATTCATGTTAACCGTCCCTAAGTTAGTCCTTGCAAAAAAATTCCTTCAACTTGACATAATACGTTTTGTGTCATGGGCCGTCCTGCGACAGGTCACTTCTAATCGACTTTAACTCATTATCTAGGAAATTGATCCATAAACCTTATCAGTACCTTGAAATATGCATGCCCTAATGGAAGGTTTCTCGCCTTCGACAAAAAGTTCTCATCACTGGCCTTCGATCGAGTGAATCTATGAGTGTTAGAATGTAAATCATTCATTTACACTTCATAGATTATACTTAATTACCTTGAGAGCCATTTTCATTATTGGTGGCTTCTCTTGCACTTGTTAACGATTTTCATCATTGACCGATAATCAAGTGTTTTCTACCATGTTCAACTTCGACACTTTCGATCACATGGTTAGATTCATACTAGTTCGAGAGATGGATATCAATACCTTGGATTTAGTTTCATCCATCCAGGTTGCGAGGAGTTATGTATTCATGTTTGAGTAGACCTATTCATGAAAAATGGATGTGTCCATACTACGTTTAATATTGATGTAATTATAGGTTTTTTATTTACCAATACATAGAGTTGGTTTTTACTCTGGAATGCCTACCATAGTGGTGATTATATATTTGCATTGAATGTCCATTGCAGGTTTCCAACCGATGTATCTGATCCAAAGGCTTGGTATGATAAATCACTTCAATGTTTTTAATACTTCTCAGACTTCAGGGGCAATCTGTTACACATCATTTTGTCACCATGACACTTAACACTCAAAATGGATCTATCACCATCCATATTCATGCTCCCTTGCAATTCAAGAATTCATATTCCTTGACCAAGTCATACATTTTGGGAAAAATGACTCTTTAAAATCTTAAATATGGCTTGCACAATTTATATAGTCATTTCCTGCACATGCGCTAATACTGCTAAGATTCCCTATATAGTTGGGTGCATATATGCAAACTAGAAGCCTATGAGTCATATAAATTCGAGCCAAACCCCTCTAATCATGGAGATAATTCCCTTGGGTCATGGAACCCTAATCCCCTCATTTGTGGATCTCAACCATCTTTGGTGGATCCGAAACCTCCTCAGTTTATCCTATAAATTGAGATGATACTTCAGGGTTAGGGGAGCTCACATATGGTAGTATTATGTGGGTATTTTTGGATTGGAGAGTTTTTTAAACAAGGAGGAAGATTGGAGGCATTCGAGAGGAGACTATATGACATGAAGGCTTGGTTGTAATATTTCTCTCTGTTCTCTGATAATACATTTGGGTAATTTTTCTCACTAATTCGTTTTCTTGGATTTGTGAATGATTTGTGTTCATATACTCATTAAAACAATTTCGTTTCCTAATCTCCTTGATCATTAGGTTAAGTTGGTTTTTTAGATTATCATTATGTTGAAGATGCCTTTGATCCTTTGCATGTTTTTGGTTGTAGGTTTCTTCTAAGCATTGAGGGGCTTCATCGGAGAAAAGTGCGGGGTATTCATCAAGAATTTCATGGAAAAGGTAAGAGAATCATCCTATTCTCCTAGTTTTAGTAATTTGAAATTTTTTAGCTTAGGGAAATATATATCCTCGAGTTTTGTTTGTTTCTAGTTCTCCGTTAGGATTCTAGGGAGATCACTCTTGTCCGCAAGAGGGATTTATCTAGGTAACAATGTGAAAAGTGTTTTTCCCCCTAAAAGCGTTCCAAGGATAAAATGTAAGAGTATGGAAAGTGGATCCTCCAAGCGGTTGACGCCCAAGAGTATTAATAGACCCACTAGAAACAAAAACACCCTCAACCTCTACTAGAGGATGACATATCTAGACTGAAAGGATTCCAACCAAAAGGAAACCCATTATTGGGTATTGTCATATTTTATATTGAGATAATTGAACTCATCACGGGGTCCATGAAATTGGATGTAAAAGGGAAGATAAACCCTCAAAAATTTGACATAGGGATACTAGACGCGATGGAACTAGAGCCTCCACTCATTAATGGAGAGGTAGAGGTCATGGATGTAGAGGCACCTACACTGGTTGTGCAAAGTGGAAAAATTCCACTAAGATTCTTCCAGAACAAGGATAAAGAGTCATAAAATGTTGTGGTATGGATGGGATCTATGGTCAAAGGTATAGATGTGGATGTTACTTCTGTAATACCATGAGTCACTAAAGGTATAGAAACAACAAGTTCTGACATATAATGATTAAAATTATCCATTGATGACTTAGGTAAGTAACTATGTGAAGATATAGTTAATTCAACACCCCCACCTAATGAGATGAATTTAGAGGTTTGGTGATGATGTGTATATCATGGTCAACCATTGTATGAATGAATTTTTCAGGCCTCTGAGTGGCACCCGAATTAACTTGAGACGAGGATGTACCTATGTTGGAATTAAGCCTACATCTATGGGGAGATGGTCCCACCTCATAAGGGGAAACGTCTGCAAGTCTATGAGAATAAAAAAACAAAAATATGCCACAGTGGTAGCCAAAGGTCACATGAGAGTGAAAAAATATAACTCCTAAGGCTGCTATATACAAAGTACAGACAAAATGCACTAGAAATATCCTAAAGTTGCGAACCAGAGTGGGAAAGGAATCTTCCGACCACAGGAGCCCAATTAATCAATGCATAGTTCAGTGGCAAGGAAATGGTTGGGAAAATTATAGCAGGGATCTGCTTAATGATCCAACCCAGGAAAAAGTGCTCTTATGAGTTGTAGAGCACCTGCTTAGGAGGACCTCTTCCTGAAATCCACCCTAGGTACAACAAGGATAGACCCCCTCGTTGTCACCCATGATAGTATCTTAAGAAAGCCACTAAGGTCACCACAAACAAAAACACATGCTAAAGTATAGTCATCAGCTAGAAGTACATGCAAGGGTAGGGTATTGAGCTTTAAGCTTCCTAAAGGATACCTCCACGAGTATGATACATTTCTTGGATATAAATTCCACCAGTTCCAAGGAGAGTTGGGAGGTCACTCTGAAGGTCGTAATGTAGCCTAATGCTTCACCCTTATGTTAGAAGGGCTTCCCAGACTATACCACTGAATGTGGATTTACACACCCTATCTCAATATGATATGTTTTTTTTTGTAGCCTTGGGGAAGTTAACCTCACTCCCCTATCCCAAGACCCTATCCTATCTAATGTTGGTTTGCTACCAAGGACATAAAAAAGTATTGAGTGAATTTTATTAAGTATGTTAATTTTAATGTATTTTTTTTAAGTCAAGATTGATGGATGAAACTAAAATGATGTTATGAATCAACTAATTCAAGGAAACCAAGTAAGAGAATGCATGTGCAAGATATTAAGTTTCGATGAATCCTATCTAAGTAAGGAAGAGATGTTTCATTTTCAATATGAAACCATCCATAATTCCCTCACTTTATCTCTCTTTTAACAGCCCAATCCCACTCAAAAAAACATAAAACCAACTTCCAAAACAACAAAAAAGAAGAAAAAGGGAACCAAATAAGGACTACCCAAAACCCAAAACCCTAAATCTATCTCAATAATGCACTAATATTTGAAAAATGAATTTGTGATCCAACAATCAAGAAACAAGAAGACAATCGGTGTAGGGATATCAGTACAATGATGCCAGAGAGGTATCTGAACACCAATTTTCCTAAAAGGAATGAAAACCCAAGGAAAGGAATAAAATCACAATTAGGTTACTAAGCTCACAAAATCACATGTAAACTCAACAAAAAAGTAATGATATCATTCAAAAAATTCATATATGAAAAACCAACCAGTAGGGTTTTCCATGATGTAAATATCCCTTGCAATATTTGGGATGATACTGCCAAATTTCAAGTAAAATTGCTATCAACACTCTGTCACAATGTAATGGACTGAAATAAAGGGTCTATTAATGCCCCCCAATAGTTATGCAGACTAAACTAGTAAGCTATTAGAACCCTAGTATGAACTACGAGTGTGAAACAATGGGGAAAAACCTAGATCTATGAGGTTACAGGGCCTGAGTTTCAAAACAAAGGTTATAAAATGAATAAGGAACACTATAAAACATCATAGAAACCAAAAATACCAAATAAAAACAAAGGAAAATAGTCTTAAAAAATGGACCCACTGGGATTTACCCAGTATGGTTGCCAGATTGTAATATTCCAAATTAGGAAAAGAAAGAATATAGAACATAAAACTAGAAAATGAAGTAAAACTATAAATACATCCAATATGATTAGATCATAGAGCCATTTTATTAGAGATTATAGCAGAAAAATGAGTACAAGATCTTGACGAAAAAGGCACTCAAGTTAGGCAAAACAAGCCTCAAAGGACCCTGTACATGACTATGAAAAAAGAACTGCTTTATAAAATGTCGGAGGCTATGAAAACACAGTTTTTAGTGGGAATGACTGCTGTTGTAAATGAGAACACATGGATATGCTGATATAGTGCTTATAAAATTCTCGGATCAAAGATCTAGGCTTCCTAGCACAATTCCAAGACAAACCAGAAAGGGCTTCCGGAAATACACAAAATGAAAAATGCAGCCCTAGGGCTGAATAAAACTCTACAACTAGATAACTATTGGTAGTTGGCTGATATGATGTAAAAATGGCTGATACTCCTCTCGACTGTCTTTCCAGATGAAGGGATACTCCCCTCACTGGAAAACAAGGTCAAGAACTTAGGTACCTGACCCTCCACTGCAACTGCCTTGCAAAATAACCCAATTTTGGAAGGAGAATACATTGTAGGTGATGGATGATGTTTGGCATGATTCTGGATGGTGGAATAATGCTTAGGGAAATTCCTTTCTAGCTTCTCGGATGAAAGGCTTCTCCCCTCACTGGAAAACAAGCTTAGAAACTAGGTTTGTCAACCCTCCACTGCTATCGCGCTACAAAATAACACAATTCCTGAAGGAGACTGTGCTGTAGATGATGATTGAAGCTTGGCCTGATGCTGGATGGTGGAATAAATCTCAAAGAAACCTATCCTGAGTGGGTATTTGAATTCCCCCGAGGATGAGGGTGGGATTTCTGCTCGGAAACACCCTTGTGCTAAACAACACAACAGACTCCGTAAACAACTAAAGCATGCATAAAGTCATAAAAGACCAAGACATAGAACAATATTTAGAATGCCTTCTATGGCTGCCATCCCCTTCCTTATATTCTTGGTGAGCTTCCTCACCCTTGGTCCCACTCATTAAATATGCTACTCTCATGCATACACTCCTTCACCATAACTACGTTGTCCTTCAATACTTTCCACTACCTTCATGACAACATTGTTGATTTGGTCAATGTTGAACCTATCCACATGATTTAGCCCTAATTAACACCCAAAAGTTATTTATTCAGCTGATATAATGATTCACATTCACATTAGAAGTGGTTTTATTCCTACTAAATAGGTTTATGGGTCTCTCTACCCTCTTGTTCATCTATTTTATCAACAAAAGAAAAAATTAATATTCCAACTAGATTAAAGCTAATTAGGAATATTACAGTCCTCCCCTCCCAAATGTTACTTGTCCTCAAGCAACTGTAGGGATGGATGCTGCAAAATCTCATCTCCTTCCCTTTTGGCCTCCTCATCCAATAGATTCCTCCACTAAATCAGATGTTCTCCAAACAATCTATTCCTTAGCTGCCCCTCCCAAGTGTCCAAGTTAGCCTTTGGTGATAAAACCAAATGGTTCACATCATAAAGAAGTGGGAGATCCATGGAGGCAACCACATGTTTTCTAATGGCCTTCTCAAGGCATGAGATATGAAAAATGTTGGGGATATTAACCCCAATGAAAAAATCCAACCTATATGCTACTCTCCCAACAAGATGGATCACCTTGTGTGGCCGATAGGAAAGCTCCTCAATCCCATGCTTCAACAATGTAGATGGGTTGTGTGGCTTAAAATGATAGAACAAATTTCCCACCCCATGCTATCTCTCTCCCCATCTATGGTCTGTGTAGAAATTCTGCTGATCTTGGGTTGCAAAAATTTTTTCCTCAAGAGGTTAGAATGCATCCCGACTCTCTAGGATCCAATCTTTGGTTCTAGGAGCCTTGCTTGCCCAACCCATTCCATCAAAAGTGAATATAACATCATCACCATATGGAACTAAAAAGAGAGATACACTGAGTGCCATATGAAATTCCGTATGGTGACAATAGTCCCTCAAGTGAGACCAGCATAGTTTGGCTCCTTGCTACCCCTAAACATAATGTGGCAAGTAGCTTCCCAAGCACTTGCTTGTTGTGTCTATCTTCTCATCTACTTGGAAGTATTAAATGGAATTGGGTGTCAACTGAGTACACCCAAAATAGAACAATACTTTCCCAAAGCCATCCAAGAAGTGGCTATCTCTATCACTGATTTTGGTCTTAAGAAGACCATGGATTCCAAGGAGAGGCTTTCCCTCTTGTGGATCAATGCACTGTAAATATATGGAAAGGAAATGCAAATTCTTTGTTAGTTGATCAATTATTATAAAGATACAATCCTTACCATGTATTGTTGGCAAGTTGGTGATGAGGTCCATAGACGAGCCCTCCCATCTCTCTCCTGAAAAATTAAGTGACTGTAACAACCTTGTAGGATGGTTGTTTCCCTCCTCCTTCTTTAGGAAAACCCTACACTCCCTGATATGGTGGAGCACATCCTCCTTGAGACCCTCCCATGAGAATCTCTCCCTAATGGCCTGCTATGTCCCAATGAAACCTTGGTGACTGGAAAGGAGTGAACCATGTGCTACATGTAAAATATTATCCTTGAGCTTGGAGTCTATAGACAAGAAGGCCTGATCCTGGTAATATATGACCCTATCCATCACTCTATATCTCTCATAAATCACCTACCCATCAAGCACTTCACATGTGACATGATTCTCAGAATACTCCACCAATATCCAGGACTCTCAATATGGATCTATACTCCTCAATGAAAGTGCTAGTGGATTTTGTAATAAGGCACTTATCACCTCATATGTCCCCTATTTTACATGCTCAATGCCAAAGCCACATTTCAGAGTACTACTATCCCACTTTTGCTGCCTCCCTTGCAGCTACTTTTTCTTAGGAAAAAATTGAAGTTTATGATGGTCCATCTTCACTTGGAACCTATTACCCATCCAAAACTTCCTGAGTTTGGCCAATGCATGCATGAATGCTAACAACCCCTTACCATACATGGAAGACTCCTTCCTATGTGGGAGTATCTTTTGTCTCTCCAGGGCTATGGAGTAGCCCCTTTGTACCATGATTGTGCCACCATCTACTCTTGAAACACCACCTTTTAGCACAAGAGTCTTGGTGAGAGTTGGAAATACCAATACTGGAAAAATATTCATCTCCTCCTTGAGCCAAGAAAAGTCCCTTTGAGCTGTGCTAGTCTCACCCAAGGCTCCTTCCTTAGCCATATCTATGCATGGTGAAACTTGTTGTGAGAACTCTTTGATCAATTTCCGGTCCAGGGGCCTTCCTGGTGGAATGCCTCTATATAACATATCATCATGGTTTAGAGTAGACTAATTTGTCCTTGCTTCCACTAGTAAATCAATCTCCATCTTATGTGCAGAGAATTCCTGGGATGGAGAGGTGTGCATGCCCCTAATAACCTGATGCTGGCCACTCGTATTATCTATCCACTCAATCTGCAAAGTCTCCCAATATGTGGTGACCTTCCCCAATGTAATCAACCACTGCAAACCCAATATCATATTGGTGTCAGGAATGTCAACCACAAAGAAGTGATCAGTCAAAGTGTATGTCCCCAAGGTTACAAACAATGCTGAAACATACTTCATACATTGCATGGTTCTAGCTCCTAGAACGAACACTGAGAATCCCTCAAAACCATCAGTGGGTATTGTCCTCATCTACACTAACTGAGCATCAATGAAATTGTGGGTGGCCCCATTTTTTAACAATACTTATACTCATTGTCCCTGAACTATACCTAGGACTCTCAAAGTCAGATACTTGGGAATTCCATGTAAGGATGCAGGGGCTCCTCCAATTGGAGAAAATACCCCATTCCCACCTACTAGTGGTGGTGGATCCTCCCTTGCTAGCACAATGCTTTTTTCTCCCTCTGGATCCTCTTCTTCCTCCTCCTCACTATCAGAGAATACCTCTATATAGTGTGCCTTCCTTGCAACACACCAATTCCTTGGCACACATGGTTCTTGGCAAGTGAAGCAAAGCTTCCTCTCCTTAAATCTATTCAGACATAATCACTAAGGGGTCCTTTGTTTTGGTTCTCATTTAGAGAAAGAACCTTCACATATTTTCCCTTTGACTGAAAAGGAGCTCTTGCCCTTGGAAAAGCATCTTGTAAGTCTCTAGCCCTATCAATGGCATCTTGGAGTGTATTTGGTTTAGTGGGCTTAACCAACCCATGCAAAGGATCTTCTAGCCCATCGATGAAAATATAAACTCTCCTAGCAGTAGATAAATATGGAACCATAACGGAAAGTTTTAGAAATTCAGAGATGTAGGTTTTTGGATTACCTGGCCTCTTGAGCTTGGATAGCTCAACAAAATGTGCCTCTGAATCTCTTTGATCAAATATTTCCACTAACCTCCTAGTGAATTCTGCATATGCAGTCACTTTTGCATGCCCCAATGTAGAAAGACCATGAAACCACCAATCATGTGCCTCACCTTCTAGGTGCAGCGTTGCTATTTTAATGGATTCAATCTCTGATACTTGGTTAAAATGGAAGTAGATGTCTAGTTTCTCCACCCAAGACTTGGCTGTGCACTTGGATGACCCATAAAATGCAGGAATAAAGAATCTAACCATAGTACGCTATAGATCATTGTTATGCATGTACCCTCCATTTCTATAGTTATTCTGGGGTCTCCTGTTTTCCTTCATCTGACAGAAATACTAAAATTTCAGATTATCTTTGAATCTATGAGATTGAGACTCATGCTCTAGAAAATAATCCTCAAGAGTCTCTTGTTCTTGGGGTCCTCCACCCCCATTTCCCACTACCAAGAATGTAGGCATAGTGGAGCGTTGGGAAACTTTCTGTCTCACTAGGTTTTCATACCAGTGATATTAAATTCCAAAGCTCTCTCCATGTAGAAACCCTTTAGGGTATTCTTTATGTCTCTCCATCCTCATCTCCTTGATTTCTCTCGCAATATCCTGCATGGTTTGGAGAATAAGTTTGGGAAACTCCTTTTCATCACCCTTTCTTGATATTGGAGTTTTCCCTTTGTCTTCCTTGTTGTCTGTATAATCATATCTCCAATTTCTATTAAGATACTGATTCTCTTGCTCTGTGAGAGGCTCTCCTTCTTCTGATGACATAGCAATTGTACTACATAGGTGTTTAGTCAATTTAATGTCTTAAATTGCTTACATAAATTATCAACTGAGATTTGTAAACTGATGAAGTGTGGTGCACTATATGTTCTTAGTTAACCTTCTTCTTACTTCGTTGTATGTATTTTTATGTTGTTTTGGGGGTTTTTTTATTTATATCTAAGAGTGTTAATCTAAAACTATGAAAGAAATCAAATGAATCCTAGTGAATTTTAAGAAGGAAGAAAAGGAAGTGTTCCTAAGTAAAGCTAATTTGCATAAAAATGAATCAAAGATTTATTGACTCGTTAGAATCTGATCTGAAAAACAAAGTATCTATTCTAATGACTTCTAATTTAACATTAGTTCTATTCCATGGATATAAATATTATAACTGAAATTGAAATTACAATGCTACTCTAAGTGAAATCATATTCAAACGAAAACAAATAATGTATGTTTAGTTACTTCAGCATTCAATATGAAGTGTCACCCTCTTGAAATGATGTGTAAGAAACCAATTACACCTTAGTTTCTAATGTTCTATAAAAGCAAGTAAAGTGTGCAAAGGAAAAATAAATAATTGCATGAATTATATATTCAATCATTCAATCTAGAAATATGATAGAATCATCTTCTTGAAATGAACTTTAAGAACATCCAACGATGCAATTAAATGAGGATCTAAAAGAAAATGTGAAAGCATGCAAAGTTAAAGCTCAACTGATTGTAAACAACTAATGTATGTTTGATTACTCCAACATTCAATATGAAGTATCATCCTCTTGAAATGATGTGTAAGCAACCAATTATACCTTAGTTTCTAATGTCCTAGAAAAACAAGTAAAGTGTGCAGAGGAAAAATCAATAATTGCATGAATTAGATATTCAATCATTCAGTTTATAAATATGATAAAATCATCTTCTTGAAATGACTTTTAAGAACATCCAATGATACAATTAATTGACAGTTTTAATCTAAGAAAGTAAATAACATAAAATTAAAGGAAAATAGATAACTGTGAGTTCTATTGCTTCAAACTTAATCCAATTTGAAAATAGATAGATCTATCCTCACGAAATTTTTTTAGAAGAACAATGATTACACAATTATTGTATTATTGCTAGGAAGACATTCATGATTTAATTCTATGATACTGATCAAAACTGTAATGTAATACTAATCTACTCAGAAAAAAAAATTGACAAAACAGAGTAAGGAATTTAAACTAAAACAATGAACGAAAAAACCACCTCTTATGTAGGGGCCCTCTGCAATAGATCTGGTTGAGATCCTAGCTGATTATATATGCACTAAGCAATCACTAGTACCATGAACATGATCCTTGTATTATAATAGAATGGATTTTTATAACAATACATAGTGTTTCAACAAAAAATACTTAATCTCGGTTCTGTACAACTGGTATTTAAATAAAACAAACATAACTGTTATGATCTAATTTTTCCTACCAGTGCCTAATCTTAACTGAATTATAGAATTTGAGTTTGACAATTTAACTCTTGATTTGCTGCGATAGAGAAAATAAGAGTCCTTTTGTTCTCAGCTTACATCCTTTGACCGATCTTTGATGACGATCTTAGGCATCCTTTTCTATCGATCTCGATCAAGTAGATAGGAGGAAATCCTTGTGTAGATTACTCTGGAAATTCCCATGTGGCTCATTTCTCCATTTGATCATTGGAACCGGTCAGACCATGAAAGTAGCTATGGAACCAATGATTACCTACATAATACTCTGTGTTCTATAGCCAAATTACAAAAATACATTCGAATAGCAAGAATATAAGAATATAACATGGAAATCATTTAAATGCATTCCTTGAGACAAAACATGACATTTATCATTGATTGGAGTATATGAACTTATGAGAAAGTAAGGGAAAAAGGTGAGAAAGGATGTTAAAGAGAGGATAATTCTAACGCTCAACATACCTCCACTGAGAAGTCATTGTATGTCCTCATGCAATTTACCAAAAATGTGAATTTTCCTCTCTTACTGCATTTGTTTAGACACTTCTGCTAACACATCCAATTTCCTTTTTTTGCTTTTCTTTGAAGTGATTGCCATCTTGGGCTTTCTCATAAGGAGCTTGTATTTGAGATTAATGACTGCCTTGTTTAGTGACTTGTTCTTTCTTTTTAACTTCATGTTCTTTTTGTACCACAATCTTAAATGTAGAATGGTATTGTCACTAATTACCTTTTCCAATTTGTTCTGCTACTTCAAGGCCTCATTCTCCTGTTTAATATGCCTATTCAATATCTCTAGTTCATAAATTTTCTGTTTGAGAGTATCAACTAGAGGTTATTGTGGATTGATAGGAGGTTCTGGATTCACTGTTGCATTTCTCTTCTCTAGTGACTCTATGTAATCATATATTTCTTGTTGTACTGGGTCTATGCCTGGATATTTTCTGCTGGGACTACCTTCAAAATTATGAATAAGAGAATTTTGAGGACTATGTGGAGAATAAATAATGACAGGAGATGGTATTGGAGTTTCTTCATCTAAACTTATAAACTCTGTCTCTTTTGGTAGTGTTTTCTTCATCGAACCTCGAAGTCTAGAGCCCCTTCTCAGCTGTCGAGGATTTGAATTTTCCTCACTTGTAACCTTGCTCCTCCTTTCTATCTTACCTCTTGTCTTGACTTTCCTTTCCTTTTTGTTCTCTGTTAGCTCTATAGAGATGAGTTTTTCATCATTTTTCTGAAATGAAGATATAGGTCTGTCTTCAATGTTTGTATCAATCTTCTTCCTTCTGCTCTTTCTAACATTGTCTTCTTTAGGTTGCTCTAGTACTTCTTGGAAATGGTTTATGATAAGAAAATTCTCCCAGGAATCTCATATACTTTTTAAATGAAACTAAAAAAGTATTTTTATCAACCCATGATGGTGCATAGTGTTATCTATAAACTGTATTCTCTTCTGCACGTTTGTAAACATTCTTTTTAAGTTATTCAGTAAAAACAAGAGAAGATTTATTTCACCATTCTTTAAGAAATTCATTAACAATCGAATATGATATACATACATGCAGCCAAACCTTCCTTCACATGTGATAAATTTATGTAAAACCAAGAGCATGTTACTCCATTTATTTTTAAGTGCTAAGCTGGGGATATCCTTTCTGAAAACAAAAATATCCATACCTAGGTTTTTTAGGATAACTTTCCATGATTCATTGTGAAATTCCTTGTTTTTGAACCACCTTTCGCCAACCCTTGGAAGTTCTGTGGCTTCAGCTATGAATGTCTTAGTAACTGTGAACTTGATGTCTCCAATTTCCACTTTTGTGCCATCAAAATACCCAGCAAAATAATTTGTGATATCTTTGTGAAAACCATCGAATTTCTCTATGAATTTGAGCCATTTAGATTTTTGCAACATTTCCTTGATCTAAGGATATCCTTCCATATATTTTTTTCCCACCGGTTCTATTCTGACTATTAGTCCCATGCCTTCTATTACGAAGAGTCTAAACTTCAGAATTATCCTTCTTTGTTATGAAATGAATTTTATTACGGATCTGATGAAAGGCATCGAAGGTTTGTAGGAATAAATAAGTGATATGGATTGGGGTTTTGAAGAAACATAGACATATAGGTCATGTCAACAGGTCATAACCGTTAATCATAAATGGGGGAGTCTATTGTGGTCCATTATGAAATATAATGCGGATGATGTGGCCAATATATGATATTTTTGAAATCTCAATCAAATCAAATGATGATATGTCAAGGTAGCATATGATCATCCATATTATACATGCTAATGTTTTGACCTTGCTATTAAAATATGGTTTTGCAACTTTACCTTTAGAACTAACCTTTTCATTGTTGTTTCTTTGGTGTTGATTCTTAAGGTACCTTTTAGCATGCTGGTCTTAAAATGTAGTCCTTCAATTTCCTGTATTCATCAATTTTTTAGTAGGTTGTACAGATGTGTCAGAGCTGCAGAATGAAATGGAATGTGCCTGTAGACTATGGAATCAGCGACAGAATGGAATCGGCTATAGAATGTAATCAACTGCAGAATGTGGAATCAAATTGTAGAATGGAATCATCTGTAGAATGTGGAATCAACTTTCATAATCGAATCAGCTACAGAATGTGGAATCATCTTGCAGAATGGAATCAGTTGCAGAATGTAATATGTCTGTGGAATGGAATGAAACTATAAAATGGAATATGACTGTGGAATGGAATGAAACTATCAAATGGAATATGACTGTGGAATGGAATGAAACTGAAGATTATGAGCTGCAAAATGGAATATGAATGTAGTTCTTTATTACTACTTATTGCAGAAAAGAAATGGAAAATATAGGATGTCAGAAATCTCTGATTTTCACCATGTATTTTCTGTATAAGGATGCCAATCATTGATTGAATTTCATACTTATACACTTTATTTTTTATTATTTTAATTTTTGATTTTTATTTTTCTATAGGAAAAATAAAAGCTAAGTTAGTAAAGAAGAATAATTCTTCTTCAGTAACTTCATATCAGTATTATCTTGGAAAATATTGATAAACTCTTCTCTTGAAATTGGCTTATGATATACTTTCAACTGATGACCATTCACAAGAAGAGGTACCTTTTCTGCATCAATTGTCCTTATCTTGACTAATCCATTGTCAAATACTTTTTCAATCTCATATGGCCCAAGCCAATGAGTTCGAAACTTTCCTTGAAAATATTTGGATTTTGAATCAAACAAATGTGCCCAATCCCCTGCTTGAAAATTCTTCTCCTTAATATATCTATCATGCCATTTAGACCTTTGTTGCTGGACTATATTGGTTCTTTGAACTGAATCTTGCCTAATTTCATCAAGCTCATTAAGTTGCTCCAATCTATGTTTCTATGCTTATGATAAATCAAGTACCAATTGGACTTCCATCTTGAAGGTTCGAATATGGAATTCTATAGGGAACAATACTTGTTTTCCATAAACAAGTTCATAGGGAGTATTTCCTATTGTATTCCTCCATGTAGTTCTGTAGGCCCATAAGGTTTCAGGAAGCCTTTCTTTCCAATCTCTTCTGTGTAGATGTATAGTCTTAGTGAGAATTCCTTCAATCACTTTATTGGTAGACTCTACTTGACCATTTTCTTGTGGATGATAAGGAGTAGAATTTCTGTGCTTTATCTTGTAATCCTCCACAAGTTATTTCACCAATTTTGATGTAAAATGGGATCCCTGATATGTCACAATTTCTCTTGGAACACCAAAATGAGTGAATATATCCTCAAAAATAAATTTAACTACAGAAATTTCATTAACAAAAGGTAGTGCTTTAGCCTCTACCCATTTAGTGACATAATCAATACATACTAAAATATATTTATTTTGTTTAGATGGTGGATTTATTGGTCCAACAAAATCCAAGGCTCATTTTTCAAATGGTTCTATGAGTACCTAAGGTTGCAATGGCATTTCATCTGATGGAGCAGGTTTCCCTATTCTTTGGCAGCGTCACACCTTTTGACATATTCTTTGGTATCTCTAAAGATGGATGGCCAATAATATCCCAAATGAAGGATTTTATATGTTGTCCTCTTGTAAACAAAGTTTCCTCCACAAGGTTCATCATGACATGCCTTAATAATTTCAGGCATTTAATCTTCTTGAACACATCTTCTGATAATGGGATCTGGACCTATTTTATACAGTTCATTAGTAATCCATTAGTAATTTTCAATTATTTGAATCATTTTTATTTTCTCCCTAGGAAATAAATGTGAAGGTAATTTTCCTGTGACTAAGTAATTGGCAATATCTACAAACCAAGGATTTTTAGCAGTTATTGCAAAAATATATTCATCAGGAAATTTATCCTCAACTAGAGTGTCATTTTTGATATTTTGAATTCTAGACAAGAAATCAGCAACTGTGTTTTGTTTTTCGGGTCGGTCTAGAATAGTGATGTTGAATTCTTGTAGGAGTAAGTAGGATTAGAATAGTGATGTTGAATTCAATAAGTATCTAATTGTAGAGTGGTCTGTATGAACAAAGGTTTCATAGCCTGTAATATAATCTCTGAATTTGTTGATAGCATGGACAATAGCTAAGAATTATTTTTCAGTTACAGTGTAATTTAACTCAGTGTGAGTCAAATTTTTGCTTGTGTAATATATTTCATAGGGGATCAAATCATTTTTTCTAATACAGCTCCTAGAGATGTATCTGAAGCATCTGTTGAAATGTGAAAAGGTAGTTTCCAATTTAGACCTCTTAAGATGGGTGCTTCAGAAATTTTTGTTTTTAAATTTTCAAATGCCAATTGGCAATTAGGATTCCAATTGAATTCACAATCTTTGGTAAGTAACTGAAGAGTGGGGATGCTATTTTAGTGAAATTTTCTATAAATATTCTATAATATCCTGTGAATCCTAGAAAAATTCTGACATCCTTTTGATAACTTCGAATTGATAGTTTTGATATGACTTCAACTTTAGATGTATCAACTTTAATTCCATCTCCTAAAACAATCCCTTCTGTAAACATCATAAAAAAAATTTCATGACTTAGTGAAAGGTTTTCTTCCTTACATATTTTAGGAACCTTTTCCAAATTTTCTAAAGCTTCTTCAAATGAATTCCCATAAACTGTAAAGTCATCCATGTACACCTCTACACAATCATGTATTAGATCTAAAAATATTCCTATTACTGCCCTTTAAAATGTTGCAGGTGCATTGCACAATCGAAAAGGAAGTACTCGGTAGGCGTAAGTCCCCCCATGGACAGGTGAATGTGGTCTTATCTTAGTCTTCAGTTGCTACTTGAATTTGATTGTAACCACTAAAACCATCCAAGAATGAGAAATAATTATTACCTGCTAATGTATCCGATACTTTATCTATAAAGGGTAAAGGAAAATGATCTTTTAGGGTAGCTTTATTCAATTCTCGATAATCATTGCATACCCTCCAATTACCAATTTTTTTTGGTACAATCACTAAAGGGGAAACCCACTAACTATCTGAAATTGGGTAAATGAAGTTCACATTAAACAATTTTTGCAACTCTTCTTTCACAATTTCCCTAAGATTTGGATTCATGCTTATTTGAGGTTGTCTGATAGGTTTACAATTTTCCTCAATATAGATGTGATGTATACAAGTCTTAGGAATAATTCCTTTCATATCAATTTATTCCCATGCATATGCAGAAGAATGTTGTTGTAATGTTTTGATTAACTTTTCTTGTTGTAATCTCTCCAAGTTTTTGTTTATGTTCAGATTTTTTTCCTAGAAAGATTTCAACTATAGAGTTACCAAATTCTTCCATAGAATGAAGAGACATTTGCCTAGATGAAAAATATTCAATATTTCATTTGTCTTGAAATTGATCATGTTCATATTCTGAGGATGATTCAAAGTTTTGCATTGAATTTAAGATTTGACTATCTTCACTAATGTTTGAAATAGTAAAGAGAGGTTGTATATCATTGTCATCATCAATCCATTCTTTGTCATCTAACTCTGTGATTGTTTTTGATGGAGGATATAGAGTGAATTTCTTTGTTGAGTTACCATTAAAGATATACATGTCACTAGATCTACAGCTAATGAAAGCATCAACTGTAGCCAACCAAGGTCTTCCTAATATAAGTGGATGTCCTCTTAGATTGTTCTTAGGAGTTAATATCATAAAATCAATAGGATACTCCCAAGAGTCTAGGGATACTGAAATATATTCTAACACACCATTTGGATTGATTACAGATATGTCTGCTAATTGTAGTAATGTAGGTGTATACAGAAGATTAGGAAGTTTGAGTTGTTCCATGGTTTGTTTGCTCATGATGTTTATTGCTGCTCCTAAGTCAATCAATGTATTTGGAATTTCAACACCATTGATATGTGTTTTTACAACTGGACTTCCTAGATGTAACTATTTTTGTATGGAAATGTTTCCCATCATTATGTCTACAATTTTTCCTACTAGCTGAATTCTTTTTATTTCTTTTGTTTTTCTTCCTAGTTTCTTCATGCTCAACTCTTTTATTGTTTTGGATAGAATTGGGATCTCTTTAATGGCCCACAACAAATGGATTTGGATGCAAAAATTTTTCAATTCATCTAGAAAATCATAATTGGGCAACATAATATTCTTTTCTACCCCTTTATCAACTTGTAATATTTCAGGAAAAGGAGGTTTAGAAGTAAGTACTGATGGTTGCTCTATGGTAGGAGTTGAGTTTACTAGTTATTTTTGTTTTTCAAGTTTCAGAATTATGGTTTTGAAGAGATGTTCCTTCCTCAAAACTTTTATTTGGCTGTAGAGAATCTTCTTGAAAATTATCTTGTTCTTGAATAACTACAGAAGGATTTTTCTTTTCTAGTATCCTACCAGATCTAAGTTGGACATCATTGAGATCTAGAGGAGTAATCATGTAGGTTGGAAATTGTTGTCCTTCTATCATATAAGTATTTTGAGGTTTTTTATTATTGGGGTTTGGTAATGATTGGGCAGGTAGTTGATTTGGTATTTGTGGGAATGGTAAGGAATGTTGTGGATTTTGGTTTTGGAGTTGGGGTTGTTGATTTTGTTAAGGAATTTTTTGGGGAGGATAGTTTGGATATGATGGAGGATATTGATAGTATTGAGTGAATCTTCCATAGGGATTTTTCATTTCTTGTGCCCAAGATTGAGATTGAGATTGAGATTGAGGCCAAGGTTGTTGCCAATAATTCCAATTATTTAGTGGGGGCTGAGTATACACTTGATTGTTAAAGCCTTGATTTTGTGGCCCCTTCCATGGTGTTGGAATGGGGTTCCCTAACCTGTGTTTTTTGTACAATTTTGTTAAATTTGGTCCTGGGTAAGGGTTTTGGGGTGGGTCAAAGCCCCTAATGTGTTGTAATGGGTTAAAGGGTAGCTCTAGGGTCCGTAAACCACATTTTGTGGACCATAGGATAGCGAAGGCTATAATATTATAAATAGATAGACAGTTAGGTATAGTAAGTAAGGAAGTCGATAGATTGATACTACATGCGAATTGTTAGATCTATTTTGGGTTGTTTTGGGTAAGGACTCCTGCTGGCTGTGTGCACGGAGATCCTTAGTCCTGCTGTGTGCGGACCCTGCTAGGTTGTGTGCACAGGTTGTGTTTTGGTTGTAAGTAGATCTGAATGTTAATGAATGTGGAGTATCATTAAAGTATCTGCGTGTTATCTGAATTGGTTATGTTTACTGTTGAAGCGCATTTGTGATGCCTATTTAAGTTGCGAATGTATCTGTGTTTTGAAACTAGCATAGTTATAACCGTGATATGATCTTGGCTGTGATTATAGTGCTTTGTGATGGTATTTGGTAATACGCACGTGGATGCGAATGTAATAATTAGATCTGATAGCTTTGTCATGGTTATATGCTAATTACACCGCGAAAAGAGCTACTAATAGACTCGTTCTGTGCAAACCTAATAAGTCGTGACCTAAATTTGCCTCGAATTACTTACTCTCTCTCAGGGTGCGGAAACCTGATTCCAACACCCTCCCATACTGCTTCGGGTGAGAACTTGGCCTGTGCAATTAGGTCATTACCGAAGGGTCCAGTAGTATAGGGGTTTGTTGGAAAACCTTAACCTCCGAACATGGGTCAGGACCCCTCAAGCCAACAAATGGTTTCATTGCCAGGACCAGGAGAATTTTGAGAGAGAGATCGGGTAATGCCACAAAGTCATTGGAGACCTAAGAGGGTGGAAATTGAAGATTGGTTTGAAAGACAGATTCAGGAATTTTTTGTAAAGGATAATCGCAGCATGAAGCTGACAGTTGAGAAGTGGAATAATAAGTACATCTTCACCAAATTATATGAGATTTTCTTCGTAACCTTTGCGCATGAGCTTCAGGAGTGGTTTTCAAGGCTCGTAGAATTCCAGACATGTTGGAAGGACAATCAGGTTATGCAGTGGACGCCAGAATTGATTCAATAGTTGGAAAGTACTGAAAATACGATCACCCGTATGGTAGATCATTGTGTGGATAGCATGCTGGGAGGATTTGTGACAGAATTCGCAGTTTATCATTTCATATCCTATTTTGAAGTAGAGCAGAGGTTCTTCAAAGGGTTCCGGGGTAAGTTCTTGAAAACACTACCATTGTTAATCAAAATTTTACTATGCGAAAAAGGTGTTCTGTGCAGCCACACCAAGTGAATGACCTCTGATCCAAGTGAAAGTACAACATGAAGTGGTAAGTATTACCGAACTAATAAAGAAAAATATAGATCCATCTATAGTCCATTAAGAGAGCCGGTTGCACACGCAGGAAATAGCCCTCCATCTACACCACCATCAAGTTAGCATAAAGGAAAGAACTCACCCACACCTATGCTGCCACCAGAAGAAGATATGGCCACACAAATGAAGCTACCTACCTTCAAGGGTGTCAGAGATGAATATATGGACCAATTTTGGTTTGTAGCCGAATCAGTATGGAATGCGCAGAACGTGGCTACCGATGCTGTAAAGAGAGCACAAATATCACTCACCTTTGAAGGAAGGGTCTTGGATTGGTATATGGGATATGTAGGACAACATATGGATCCATCCATTCAGGAGATTAAGAAATATTTAAAGCAATAGTTTTGAAAGCCTAAGTCATACTCGCAGCTGGTAACTGACCTAAAAGACTTTAGACAGGGACCCACTGAGTTCGTATGGGAAGCTGATCAGTGGTTAAAGAAGGTTATCAGAGATGGAGAATTACTGTATGATGACAAACAACACAAGGAATGGTTTATCACTATGTTGCTACCTCACCTGCGCGGACCTACGGGTCAGTAGGCATGTAATATTCCAAATTTAGCATGCAGCTAATTGGAATATTGATTTTTGTCTTTTGCACCTAGGAGTTGAATAAATGTGTAAGGAGGCCCATGCATATTAAAAATATGAATAAAATCCCTCATAGTGTGAAAGGGGATCAACATAAGAGTTGTATTTCACACCCTCATGTGTGAACAGGGACCTTTGCATGTGGACAAGGTAAAGTTTGACCAAGCTAACAATGATGGGATAGGAAGTGGAGATCATCTTGTAAGACAGTGCAGAGATAGTGGGAGGAAGATTCCTTGGTAGAGGAAACCCTAATGAGTGGGGCCCAAAGCAAGAAGGCACGCACATGTTTAAAAGGAGGGAAAAGCATCCATAGCAAGACATCTTATGAATTTAATATTGGATTTTGGTTTGCATGAATATTCTGCTTTCTTCAACTGTTTAGTTGAGATTGCTGTGCTGCTTAGCACAAAGCACTCCTGTTTAGGAATTCCTTCTCCTTGCAAGAGAGGCCTATTGAAGGAGCTTGTACTGAATTTCTCCACATCTAGGCTTGAGGCCAAGCATCCTCCTTCAGCTACAACGTTATTTCTATAGCAATATAACATTGTGTTGCAGGGTGTTGTAGTGGGGGTTCACAACACCACTTCCTGCACTCATTTTTCAAAGGAGGGAGCCTCCATTTCTATGGGAGATTAGTAAGGAAGGTTATGGAGCAGATTTCCATACCTTGGCACTTGGCCAAATTAATCTCATAATATACAGTGTAGTCCCTTGTAGGAACCGTGTCATTTCTTGCAGTGTTGTAGTGTGAGGGTTAAGCCCCTCAATCTTGAGCTTATTTCTTAAGGAAAGGGGCAACCCTTCTTCCAGAAAGCTTGTAAGAAGGATTTTCCTTCACTTCTTGTATTATTCAGATGTTTATATGAATATCTTTAGTTATATTGCATCATTTTATATCCATATATGTATATCTAACATTTTTGTACTTGTTCTTTCATGAAACCCTTGTCGGATTATCTTCAGAATGCGTAAAAGGGGCTAGATCCCTATTTTTCTTCATGCTTTGAGTAAATAAAATATAGATATGTTGTTTATACCATATTGGATCAGAAAAAATCTTAAAATTATGTTTTTCATGCTTCAAAATGTTTTGTATAGCTTAAGTCATGGGATTTCAGTGTTTTTAAGTCATATCGGGACCGAGAGATCTGTTTAACTCTTCAAAAGGGATTTTTTTTTTATCTTCTTCTGGATTTGAGTCCCATAATACATATGCTAAAGTATCCCAACTTTATTTCTTCATGTTATAACGCAATTATCTGTAATTAACATTTTTATGGCCCATATTGCTGCATTTCCCCACTTTGGGATGACATAGTGGGACATATTTCTTGCTGTTGTACATGTAATTGATGGGTATGTGTTATACAAACATTTTATGAGTTATTTATCATTTATATTCCATTTTTTGTGTTCATTTATTGCTGCATTCCCATTTTGGGATATTACAGTAGTATCAGAGCATAATCTTGGCTCAGCCTGTGAGTTCCAGCCATTATGCTATCAGAAGAATAAGAAGGCAAAGAGAAGAAGAAAGATCAGAATGATGGGGAGAATGATCTTTGTCTCATCACTTTTTATATCTAGAAAGAACCTCTCCAAGGAGGTTAAGCAGATGAAGGAGAAAAGTTGCAGTGAAACTTCTAGAGAGTTTCAAGAAGAGGAAGGGCCATGCACTTCCTATTCTCAAAAAGGAGAAGACAAAAAGCATGAAGGACACTTGGAATATGAAATTATAAGTGAATACCTTTCTGAATACAAATATAAACCTAGAGCCTTCAAGGAGACTCTAGCTTTACCACAGTTCATTCAGCTGGAGGAAGAAAGGAGGCCCTATAGCAATGGGATGATGAGAGGCAATAGATTTCTATTGTCCATTTTTGATGGATCACTCACATGTGCAACAAAGGCTTGGGTGATGAAGCTAGAGGAATTATTCCTACTACATCCAGTAGTAGAGAGAGAGGCTGTAGAAATTGCAGCGCTGCACCTTGAAGGTGAAGCAAACACTTGGTGGTTCAGCCATTTGAGCCATGCAAGAGTGACTACTCTTGCTAAGTTTTCTCAAAGGTTGATCAGGAAATTTGGAAAAGGGAAGGAAAATCCCTCACCACCATTGGAAGAGGCATGTAGTAGCGCTGTTACAACCATGGAGGAGCAGCCTTCATCTTCAGCAGTTTGGGAAGCCAACACACTTGAGGGAGGAACTCTTGCAGCTATACAAGATGCTTCCAAATTTCACCAAGGTATGCCTAAATTTCCATCTCTTATCATTTCAGAAAATATTACAGAGGGATATACATCATTTCATACTGTTGATTCAGAGCAACAAAATTGCATTGCACTGTACAAGAGCAACAGTGAAGGAAAGAGGACCCATTCCTTATGGGAGCATTCCAATGGCAGCTTCATTCATGAAGCAATGGAGGAAGAAGTGATAGATGGTAGACATCTTGAGATGAGAAACACTTTCTCTTTTCTAGATGACACTTTATGAATAAGCATCTCATAGCTCAAAGAGATACTTCTACTTGCAGCAGATCTAGAACCTTATTGGTTTTGGAGGGCCATTGGTGAGAAGAAGGTCTCATGGAGAGATCTCATGGGAGGTGCACTTCAACATATCATGGAGTGCAAGGTTCTTCAGCAGTATGAGGAGGATTTTACCTCATCACACTTGGATCTTTATGGATTCAAGTTGATCATTGGTGTGAGATATTTTCTAGGATATCTCCAAGGAGTTTCATTTCAACATCCCATGAAAAGAAATGAGAAAAATATGATATGGGAGGATGGCAGTCTTCTTTGGGGGAGCACCAAGTTGAAGAATAGTAGGAGACATCCACCGGTGGATGAATGGATGTGGATGGGGAGAAAGAAGCTGTAAACCTACTTGAAAATCTATGATACTGGGTAGCAGGAGGCTTGGATGTGTTGGCTACTCTTGAAAGAGTTTGGCCATCACATCACATATCATCTTTCTAAGGGTATGTGGGTGAAGAAGGTATGGCAGGATACTTGCATCATTGAGTAGCAAGGAGTATGGATGCATTTTTTTGATATGACATTCTTCATTTCAATCACTATGTTTTCACCACATGATTTATATGATGGGGGTATGAGGAGGCAGCAAAATCCATTGTTGCTTGGGTTTTTCTCAGGAGAGCATGGGAAGATTTTCTCTCACACTTTGCATGATGTTGCAGGAGTAGGAGATGGCACTATCATGGTGCAAAGGGGCTACTCCTTGGCCTTAGATGATTAGGAGGTACTTCCACATTGGAAGGAAATTCCTCTATGTAGCAGCATTGTGAGAGATGTCTTCGACAATGAGCATGTCAAAGAATGGAGCTATGAGTTTGCAGGAGCCTATTTGCATAAGCCAACATCGCTGTCACTTTGGAGTTTGAGTTTATTGATGGAGTGTCCCCAGTATCACTTCACATTTGATGCTCTTGGTGGACAAGGAGGAGGTGAGAGAGATAGAGTAGTAGATGGAAACATCTATTATAGAGATATGATCTTCTTAACTTGGATTTCCAAGCATAAGAAGGGTGATATTCCTATAGCATATGATTTATTCCTCTTCATGGGAGTATTTCATACTACTATGGGAGGTTAATTCATGGATCCATGCATATTCTTACTTCCATTACATGGTAAGAATATTTTTTTTGCATTTTATTTGCATACTCTTTCCATTTATATTCAGTGCATTGCTCCACAAGAGGGCAAGCTTTTCATTGAGCTCCATGGTCAACATTGGGCCAAATTTTATGATGGAGACAACCATATTTTATATGGCCTCGGGAAAGTGGTTTATCCTTTCATGTATGTTCAGTTGATGTACCCAGCCATTTACTATTCATTAGTAGATGTAAGGACATACATAACTATCCATGTATCAAAAAACAACTTGCCATATTATCTTCTGAAGCAATAGTTAGGAAAACTGCGCTGTGACTACTTGGGAAACTGTTGGTCCCTTCTAGCACCACATGAAACCTTTAGTATTTCCTTCATCTTGATGCTAATCATGATTCCATTTTTTGATGTTGTTCTCACTTTTATGGGGAGCATGATTGGGGGAGAAACACATTGGTTGGATGTGTTCTTTGGGAAGGAGGATTCCCACACTTTTTGCATTACATGTTCTAATGGGAGCATGAGAGGAGGTATGGCCACCACAGTCAAGCACTTGTTTCTTTATGAGGTGGGCCATGAGATTGATGGGATGCCATATGGTGATGATTTCCTATCCATCACATATGGAATGGTTTGGGCCAGCATGATTCATAACATTGGAGAGGAGATCTTTGGAGATCTGATCTTCATCTTGCCACTTGAGGGCAATATTATTACAGCCCAAGATCAGAATAAAATCTACACTTATCCTAAGTGGAGAGAAGAATAGTGTGGGGTAGGCTATTCTATCTACCATGATCAGACTTTCAGCCCACCTACTTTGCAGGAGCTCAAGGTGGAAGATGATTTGTATGAGTTACCATTTTGGAGGGTGGCTCATTTTATATGGATGATAGATTGGGGATGGAGGAACCACATGGTAATGAAGGTTCCCACTACATTTCAGATCCCATTCCTCAAAGGGACCTTTAGACAACACCTTATTGCCTCCTTGAGTACCTTACTTATTCATGATGATAGCTATTTGGCTAGCTTGCATGCTTGGGAGGGGCAATATGGAGATTCATTGATGAGACACCATCTCTTTCTTTGGAGGATTTCATCATATAGGGATGCTATATTATGAGGAGGGGAGAATTCTCAGTTCTATCCTTGTAGTTTCTTGAGAACAAGCAACATTTGGGAGGGGAGGACTGTAATATTCCAAATTTAGCATGCAGCTAATTGGAATGTTGATTTTTGACTTTTGAACCTAGGAGTTGAATAAATGGGTAAGGAGGCCCATGCATATTAAAAATATGAATAAAATACCTCATAGTGTGAAAGGGGATCAACATAAGAGTTGGATTTCACACCCTCATGTGTGAACAGGGACCTTTGCATGTGGACAAGGTCAAGTTTTACCAAGTCAACAACGCTGGGATAGGAGGTGGAGATCATCTTGTGAGATAGTGCAGAGATAATGGGGGGAATATTCCTTGGTGGAGGAAACCCCAATGAGTGGGGCCCAAGGCAAGAAGGCTCACACATGTTTAAAAGGAGGGAAAGGCAACCATAGAAAGACATCTTACGAATTGAATATTGGATTTTGGTCTGCGTGAATATTCTGCTTTCTTCAACTGTTTAGTTGAGATTGCTGTGCTACTTAGCACAAGGCATTCCTGTTTAGGAATTCCTTCTCCTTGCAAGAGAGGCCTCTTGAAGGAGCTTGTACTGAATTTCTCCACATCTAGGCTTGAGGCCAAGCATCCTCCTTCATATATAGTGTTATTTCTACAGCAGTATAACGTTGTGTTGTAGGGTGTTGCAGTGGGGGTTCACAACACCACTTCCTGCACTCATTTTTCAAAGGAGGGAGCCTCCATTCCTTTGGGAGATCAGTAAGGAAGGTTCTGGAGAAAATTTCCATATCTTGGCACTTTTCCAAAGTACTCCCATCATCTACAGCGCAGTCCCTTGTAGGAACTACGTCATTTCTTGCAGTGTTGCAGTGTGAGGGTCAAGCCCCTCAATCTTGAGCTTATTTCTTAGGGAAAGGGCCAACCCGTCTCCCGAAAATCTTGTAAGAAGGATTTTCCTTCAATTCTTGTATTATTCAACTGTGTATATGAATAGCTTCAGTTAGATTGCATCATTTCATATCCAGATCAGTAGATCTAACATTTTTGTACTTGTGCTTTCATGAAACCCTTGCTGGGTTATCTTCATAATGTGTAAAAGGGGCTAGATCCCTATTTTTCTTCATGATTTGAGTAAATAAAATACATATCTGTTGTTTATACCATATTGGATTAGAAAACCTCATAAAATTATGCTGTGCATGCTTCAGAAATTTCTATATAGCTTAAGTCATTGGATTTCAATGTTTTTAAGTCATATCGGGACCGGGAGATTTGTTTCTGATCCCCTTCTAGATGTGAGTCCCATAATAAATAAGATAAAGGATACCAATGTTATTTATTCCCGTTATAATGCAATTCTCTGTAATTAATGTTTTTATGGCCCATATTGCTGCATTTCCCCACTTTGGGATGACATAGTGGGACATATTTCTTTCTGTTGTACATGTAATTTATGGCTATGTGTGCTTCACAAATTTTATGAGTTATTTCTCATTTCTATTCTAGTTTTTTTGTTTATGTATTACTTCATTCCCATTTTGGGATATTACAAGGCAATCGAGACACAAGAGAAAGCCTTGGATATTGCTATGAAACTAGAGGCTGCGCCAAGAGATGATGCCTAGTTTGGGGTATAGTAGATCTAGGGACAATAGGAGGAAATGCACCTTGAAATACAAAACTTGTGAAAAGAAAGAGGGAAAGAGGCTAGTCCATACATATGGTGCATAAGATGCAGGGTGTCCAGCCATACCAAGGATCAATGTCCTCTGCTGACAGACACTCAAGCTGGGGGACCTAGCCCACTGCGCCCTAAGGAGGCTATGGGATCAAGTCTTTCGATATTATGGTGCATTGACTATTGTGTTGCTGGGCTACATGATACCAACCACTGGCCCCGTCTTGGTGCTTATGTCCCAGAGTTGAAGTAATAATGGTGTGGATTCTACTCCTCTATGGGGCATGATGAGCATAATTTCTAGGCCTATGACTTGATGATAGATCGAGGAAACCCATATAGGGCACAAGATGACCCTTCTTCACCACTATCTCCCTCAAGTAGAGGAGGCTCCCTAGCCAGGGGCAGGGGAGGGGGAAGGGCTGGAGGCACAGGTCGAGGAAGAGGACAATTGATCTATTACAACTATGGGGAGATAGGGCACTTTGATAGGGACTGTTCGAACCCTGTGCGACAATATTTCCATTACTTTCAAAAATTGGACCATGTGATTGAAGACTGTCTAGTCCTAATAGCAAAAATGTAGGAAAAACAATAGACACCTACGCAGAATGTACAGAGGGTTAAGGAGGAACCAAAGTGATGAAGGACCAAGTATTAATGTCATAACGCATAGTGGCATGGCTACTGGAGGAGTTGAGGAGAAAGTTGAGGCTGAACCTCTTATTTACTAAGGATGAGGCATCTACTTCTAACGCTCCAACAAACCTAAGAACATATGACGAAGTTAAACCATTTCTACAAGCATGTATGAAGCTGCTATGCAACCAGAAGGCAGTAGAAAATCTGTAAGCACTAATAGACAGCTGTGCAGAGAGAACTAACCCTCCTCCGAAAGTTAAGGATGTGCACAAACTTTACAGGCATAAGAAACACACTGGTCGGGAAATGCGGCTAACAATACAGATTGGTGACTATGAAATGGATCAGGTTATTTTGGACCTGGGGTCAGATGCGAACGTACTACCCAAGAAAACTTGGCAGCCGATGGGAGAGCCTAAGTTGGAATGGTCTACTATCCAGCTGCGCATGGCCAACCAGCAGAAGATCATACCGTTGGGAAGGTTGTCAAAGATTATGGTAGATATCGCAGGAGTTAAGGTCCATGCCAACTTTGAGGTAATTTAGATTGTGGAAGATGTGGACCCCTATCCTGTGCTTTGAGGATTGGATTGGAAAATAGACATGGGAGGCATTATCAACCTAAATAAAAGAAGCATGGTGTTTGAGAATGAGGATACAAGGGTGATAGTCCCACTAGACCCTGCGGAAGGAGAGTGGTATACAGAACCAGTGCGTGAAGAAGAGGATGTGCATCACATCTATAAATTAACCACTCGGGATGAAGATTGGATCAACCCTACGGTTGATGGTGTGCTTTGCTGGGAGAAGGACAACGAATGCTTCTCTGACTTCGACGGGGAGATAGAAAATTGGAAGAATCAGTTACATGATGTATCTGTGTTGCGATGTCTTAGAATCACAAAGAACTTCTAGTGTATCTCCTCAAAGGTAAGAGAACTACCCTACTTTGATGGTTCTGGTAGTATTAGGGATTTTTTGTGAGCATTTGAAGCTGAAGTACCATGGGAGCGAATGCTATGGGCCTTTAATGCGCGCAACCCTGGTGAAGTGGTGGGACACGCATAAGGGGACGTTCCAGGATTGGGAAGAGTGTCTCGACATGATGGTCTTACAGTTTGAACCTCTGGTTCACCTACACGTAAATATTTTCTTGGGGCCAAGGGACCTGCATGAGCACTTGTCTGCATGGATGTAAGAAGGGGGCAAAAGAACTATGGAGGAATGGGTCCACCTGTTCATTCATGCCTTGGGGCCAATCTCGACCACATGGTATTTAGATGAAAAATTACACCAGCTCACCCACCACTGGGAAACCCTGATGGAAAAATTTGTAGGGATATTTGGTTTGATAGGAGGAATAGAGGCACTTGATGAAGCTATGTAGGATATAGATGCCTTATTATTTGATGAATCACACCCTTGTGCAACACATGGGGCACCAAAAAAGGAGACACAGATGCAAGATATTGTCAACTGTCACAATCTATCGATGGAGGAGTGTGATGACGATCCACGAAATATCTCTATCCCAAAATCAGTGGGAGATCACGCAGTTGCTGGACCCCCACTACAGACCGTCAATGTCACTAAGCCTCTGAAGTTGCAAGAAGTCAACATTGGAATGGAGGAACAACATAAGATAGCTAAAATTGGGGACTACTGGGATGATGATAGTATGGGAAAAGTTGCAGAACTCCTCATGGAATACCAGGACTTATTCCTGACAAAATTCTCAGAACTCAAAGGGATTATAGGGGACCTAGGGGTCATGCGCATCACTTTAAAACTAGATGCGCACCCTGTGAAGCAGTGCCCTTACCGGTTGAACCCTAAGTATAAAAAAAATTAAAGGAAGAAATCCACAAAATGCTCGCCATAGGTATCATCGAACCTGTCAAACAGTCTGATTGGGTTAGTCTATGGTGGTTCAGGAGAAAAAGACTAAGGGAGAGATACGGATCTGTGTTGACCTATGCAAATTGAATGATGCCTACGTCCATGATCCCTTTCCTATGCCATTCTTAGATGAAATCCTCGATAGCATGGGGGGGTAGGAAGAGTACTCTCTCAAAGACAGGTTCTCGGGCTACCATCAGATCAGGATCGCACTTGAAGATTGCAACAAAACCATGTTCACCACTGAATGGGGATCTTTTCAATACACTGTCATGCCGTTTGGGCTCAAGAATGCCCCTGCCATATTTTTGCGGGTGGTGGTCGCAGTATGCAAGGAATTCATCCACAAGTTTTTGGAGGTATATTTTGATGACTGGACTATCTTCGGGTTGGTAAAGAAGCATGTCTCAAACTTGCGCATGATGTTTGATGCTTTTCGAAAGCACCAGATTTCCCTGAATATCAAAAAGGGCATATTTTGCGTACCCTTCGGGATCTTGCTAGGTCACATAGTCTGTCAACAAGTATTGATGGTTGTCCCATCCAAAGTAGCAGTCATCATAAACTTGGCAGTACCTACAAATGAGAAACAGCTACGCTATATCCTCAGAAACACAGGCTACTACAAGAAGTTCATTCAAGGGTACGTGCTGGTCACAAAGTCCACTAATTTCATCATAGATCAGATTACTCAGGGCCCAGGACTATTGGAGACAACTATGCAACTGTGGACTAAGGTGCAACGAGATCCTCTCCTGCGCGAACTTACTCAAGCGCTGCGCTAGAAGGAAGAAGAGTTTGAGTAGATAGATGCCACTATGCCTACTCTGATCCCCGCTCAACACCTAGCATGAATGCGTACCAGTGACACACTGAGAGATGAAATTGAAGAGCTCCACTAGAAAAATAAGGTCCTCAGTGACCACCTTAAGCTTTGGGCCGATGAAGCCCACAAGCTCTCGCAGGACGTTGATATCGCAGTTAAGCAGCTAAAACAAACTTTAGAGAGTGTCACTGCTGCTATAGAAGGCCCAAAATCACATAAGTTGGTATAAATTTCTCAGAATGCTGCTGCACAGAGCGAAGGAGTTCTTCCCATGCTGGTTGATGCGATCAAGCAACTGCAGGGAAGGATGGAAAACCCATGGCCATAGTGACTCGGGATGAGTCACAAGATTATGTTGGGGGCCTGTTGGAATATGGTTCCTTAACCTGCATTTTTTGTACAATTTTATTAAATTCGGTCCTGTGTAGGGGTTTTGTAGCTCTAGGGTCCGCAAACCACGGTTTGTGGACCATAGGATAGTGAAGGCTACAATATTATAAATAGATATATAGTTGGGTCTAGTAAGTAAGGAAGTTGATAGATTGATGCTATGTACGAACTATTAGATCTATTTTGGGTTGTTTTGGGTAAGGACTCCTGTTGGCTGTGTGCGCGGAGATCCTCAGTCCGGCTGTGTGTGGACCCCGCTAGGCTCTGTGCACGTGCTATGTTTTGGTTGTAAGTGGATTTGAATGTTAATTAATGCAAAGTATCATTAAAGTATCTGTGTTTTATCTGAATTGGTTATGTTTACTGTTGAAGTGCATCCATTTTTTCTCCTTTTATGTTATATTTGAACCTTTCAATTAAATCCTCCAAATTCTCATCCCTTTTTTGCATCATTTTAAATACTTCATCCTTGTGATTGATGGGTATGAAATAATCCAAATACCTTTCTAAAAATTCTTTCTTCATGTCATTCCATGTTCTGATAGACTGAGTGATTAAACCCATGAACCATTTTAAAGTCTCTCCTTTCAATGTTGAAGGAAATAACTTAAGTTTTTGAGAGTCTTGTAAATAATCATAAGTTCTGCACAAGACTTAAAATTCAAACAAAAAGGTTTCAGGATCTTCACATTTAAATCCATGAAAATTTGGGAGGACAAAAGGTGAGATCTTTTTCATTGTGGCATTTGTCTCTCCATCAGCTATAGGGTATCCAGAAGAACTATCAATTTCCCTATTTCTTTTGCCTCCTCCTACATTCCCTCTACCTCTTCCTCTACCTCCTCCAAACATTACATTTTCTCCATTTATAATTTCTCCTTCTCCTTCTCCTCCTTCTCCTATTCCTGCCATTATAGATTCTTCAGAGCTAATATAATATTCAATATGCAAGGTTAACTGCTTTTCCTCTGGTTTCTATCATTGATATGTTGAAGAAAGGTTCTTCCTCTTTCTCTCCACTAGGAATTTCTAACTCTTCAACTAAAATATGTTCCCCTGTAGAGGTGAAAAAGGTTATTCTTTTTTTTGGAGATCTACGATCTTCTTCCTCTAAGACTGCCTTAGTGGATGAAGTAGGAGATCCTCCTAATTGGAATTCTAACCTTAGAACTTCAGGAAGCCTATGTCTAGTGAAGTATGGAATATGAGTTTGAGATGGAGGTGTATCACTTCATGGTCTTGGTGGAGTGAGTGATGTTGTAGGAATTAAACTCCTGCCTCTAGCTATGAATCTACCCCTAGAATCTCTTTCTCGATGCATATCAATTTTTTTTTTTAGATGTAAGAAATGAGGCTATCTAATTACACTTCCCCGGCAACGACGCAAAAATTTTTAGTCAATTTAATGTCTTAAATTTCTTACATAAATTATCGACCGAGGTTTGTAAACTGGTGAAGTGTGGTGCACTATATGTGCTTATTTAACCTTCTTCTTACTTCGTTGTATGTATTTTTATGTTGTTTTGGGGGTTTTGTTCTTTATATCTAATATTTTTAATCTAAAAATATGAAAGAAATCAAATGAATCCTAGTAAATTTTAAGAAGGAAGAAAAGGAAGTGTTTCCTAAGTTAAAATAATTTGCATAAAAATGAATAAAATATTTATTGACTAGTTAGAATCTGATCTGAAAAATAGAGTATCTATTCTAATGAATTCTAATTTAACATTAGTCCTATTCCATGGATGTAAATCTTATAACTGAAATTGAAATTGCAATGCTACTCTAAGTGAAAACAGATTCAAAATAAAACAAGTAATGTATGTTTAGTTACTCCAACATTGAATATGAAGTGTCACCCTCTTGAAATGATGTGTAAGAAACCAATTATACCTTAGTTTCTAATGTTCTATAAAATCAAGTAAAGTGTGCAGAGGAAAACTCAATAATTGCATGAATTAAATATTCAATCATTTAGTCTAGAAATATGATAGAATAATCTTCTTGAAATGACCTTTAAGAACATCCAACGATGCAATTAAATGAGGATCTAAAAGCAAATGTGAAAGCATGCAATGTTAAAGCTCAACTGATTGTAAACAACTAACGTATGTTTGATTACTCTAGCATTCAATATGAAGTATCATCCTCTTGAAATGATGTGTGAGCAACCAATTATACCTTAGTTTCTTATGTCCTAGAAATACAAGTAAAGTGTGCAGAGGAAAACTCAATGATTGCATGAATTAGATATTCAATCATTCGGTTTAGAAATATGATAAAATCATCTTCTTAAAATGACTTTTAAGAACATCCAATGATGCAATTAATTGATAGTTTTAATATAAGAAATTAAATAACATAACATTAAATGAAACTAGATAACTGTGAGTTCTATTACTTCAAACTTAATCCAATTTGAAAATAGATAGATCTATCCTCACGAAATTTTTTTAGAAGAACAATGATTACACAATTATTCTATTATTGGTAGGAAGACATTCACGATTTAATTCTATGCTACTGATCATATTTTTAATGTAATATTAATCTACTTAGAAAACAAAATTGACAAAAAAGAGTAAGGAATTTAAACTAAAACAATGAATGAAAAACCTCCTCCTGTGTAGGGGCCCTTTGCAACAGATTTGGTTGAGATCCTAGCTGATTATATATGCACTAAGAAATCACTAGTACCATGAACAAGATCCTTGTATTATAATAGAACGGAGTTTTAAAACAATACACATCGTTTCAGCAAAAATTACTTAATCTCGGTTCTGTACAACCAGTTTTTAAATAAAACAAACATAACTGTTATGAGCTAATTTTTCCTACAAGTGGCTAATCTTAACCGAATTATAGAATTGGAGTTTGAATATTTAACTCTTGATTTTCTATGATAGAGAAAATCAAGAGTCCTTCTATTCTCGCCTTACGTCCTTTGACCGAACTTTGACCACGATCTCATGCATCCTTTTCTATTGATCTTGATCAAGTAGATAGGACGAAACCCATGTGTAGATTATTCTGGAAATGCCCATGTGGCTCATTTCTCAATTTGATCCTTGGAATATGTCAGACCATGAAAGTAGCTGCAAAGCCAACGATTAGCTGCAGAATAGGCTGCGTTCTGTAGCCAAATTAAAAAAATCTATTCGAATAGCAAGAACATTAGAATATAACATGGAAATAATTTAAATGCATTCATTGAGACAAAAAATGGCATTTATCATTGATTGTAGTATATGCACTTATGAGAAAGTAAGGGAAAAAGGTGAGAAAGGATGTGAGAGAGAGGATAATTTTGAGGTTCAACAATAGGCTGAGCCAAGATTATGCTCTGATACCACTGTAATATTCTGAATTAGGAAAAACAAGAATATATAACATAAAATTGGAAAATGTAGTAAATGTATCAATACATCCAATATGAGCATATCATAGAGCTATTCTATTATAAATTATAGCAGAAAAATGAGTACAAAATCTTGAGGAAAAAGGCACTCAAGCTAGGAAAAACAAGCCTCAAAGGACCCAGTACATGAAATATGAAAAAAAAGCAGCTATATAAAATTCCAGAGGCTATGACAATGTAGTTTTTTCTGGGAATGAATTCTTATGTAAATGAGAACACACAGATCTGATTATATAGTGCTTATAAAATTCCAGGATTAGAGATCTAGGCTTCCTAGCACAATTCCAAGACAACCCAGAAAGGGTTTCCAGAAATACACAAAATGAAAAATGCAACCCTAGGGCTGAATAACACTATGAAACTAGATAAATGTTGGGAGGTGGCTGATATGATGTAAATATGTCTGATACTCCTCCCCAATTTATTTCGGAATAAGGGCTGCTCCCCTCACTAGAAAACAAGGTCAAGAAATTGGGTACTTGACCCTCCACTGAAACTGCCCTACAAAATAATGAAATTTTTGAAGGATAATATGCTGTAGATGATGGTTGATGCTTGGCATGATTACAGACGATGGAATAATGCTCAAGGAAATTCCTTGCTAGCTTCCCGGATGAAGGGCTACTCCCCTCATTGGAAAACAAGCTTAGAAATTGGGTTTGTCAACCCTCCACTACTACTACCCTACGAAATAATTCAATTCCTGAGGGAGACTGCACTTCATATGATGGCTAAAGCTTGGCCTGATGCCGGATGGTGGAATAAAGCTCAAAGGAACCTCTCCTGAGTGGGAACTCGAAGTCCCTTGAGGATGAGGGTGGGATTTCCACTCGGAAACACCCTTGTGCTTAACAACACAGCAGACTCCGCTAAACAACTGAAGCATGCAAAAAGTCATAAAAGACCAAGACGTAAACAATATTCAGAATTCCTTCTATGGCTTCCATCCCCTTCCTTATATGTTTGGTGAGCTTCCTCACCCTAGGTCCCACTCATTAAAGATGCTACTCTCATGCATACACTCCTCCATTATAATTGCATTGTCCTTCAATACTCTCCACTACCTCCATGACAACACTGTTGATTTGATCAACCTTAACCCTATCCACATGATTTAGCCCCTATTCACACCCAAAAGTGCTTTATTTAGCTGATATAATGATCCACATTCACATTATAAGTGGTTTTATTCCTACTAAAGAGATTTATGGGTCTCTCTACGCTCTTATTCAGCTATTTTGTTAACAAAAGAAAAAATTAATATTCCAACTAGCTGAAAGATAATTAGGAATATTACACAGATCTATTTACAAAAAAAAATCATCTACAGTAATAAACTATTCTTAACTTAGCAATATTTTCCCATAGAAATAAACATTTACTTAGATAGTGTATGTGTGAATAGATGATAAGAAAAGTAAAATAATTGCACACCAAGCATACAAAATTAGTCAACAAGAAATGGATGATAATTACCTGGAAATCACTATATCTACTAACTCTGTTGGTGATGCTAGCTTCATGAAGATATCCTTCTAAGACAACAAAGTTATGTCTTATCCCGCAACCACAAATATTAGTGCATACAATTCAATACACATGCAAATAGATTAAACATGAATATGATGGGGGGAAATATATTTACTTTGAATTAATCATGTGAAGAAGTACATAACCGATACTCCTTTGATCCTTACTCGGATCACCTTCCTAACCTAAACACTCACTGGTATATGCACCTGCTAATGCCATTTTATCACAAAAGTAATTCACCAACATTCTGGTATAGTCTATTTTCTTCTCATATAACTAGTGAATAGGCTCCATTAATATATATCTCGGTCATCATTAGCCTTAATTTCACCTAGAAACTTTATTGAACATATCAAGGCGATATTTAGGATAAACAAAATCAATCATTATTTTAATAAACCGTGATTATTTTAATCAAAGTTATCAACTTGGACCAAATCTAATTGAAATCCCATATTTTTTCTGAGCTCCAGTGTACAGAGGGCGTTGGTAGCCTTCTAGTTCGGTTCATACACTATCAGGGAGCTTTGATGGGATTTGTGGTCTAGTTCCCATAACTAAGAAGGAGTGTTGATCCCTCAAAACATTTGAAATTTGATGCTTTACCCATCAAAAACTAATCCTCTGACTTGGAAAAGGATGTGGATTTCTTATTTAACCTAGGGGTGTATTTTTGAGCTATAACGAAATCCACCACTTGCCTTAAATGATTGGACCTTAAATTCACCACAATGGACCACAATTTCATCTCATTTTAAAATTTTATCCACTTGTGCTTAATATCAACATATAAATATCAACCATATCTCTATGCTCACCAAAAATATCAAACCCTAACATCAAATCCACTCTAACTAGCATCAACAAGATCAATCAATCTCAATATATTTATTTATTTAGTACACACATTCAAAAACAATTCTTCTCAATTCCAATATCTAATGCTAGGAAGCAATCTTGTACAACAATATTATCATTAGCAATGGTTAAGAACACATGAAAAAAAACCTAGCAGATTCTTGACAACAACTTGACCAAAAATGATACAAAATATTCCAACTAATCAATAGTTCGTTAAATCTCGACACTAGATTATGAAAATTGTAGTAGTAGAATTACAGGCTATAGCCAATATAGTGTCAACAAGAGATCTTCACTACACATGTGTTCAATCAATCATCATGTAAATGCAATGAAATTTTACAAGGTAAACTCTCTGTGTTGCTTCAAATACAAGTGGTCATTAGCTTTAATATAGAATGATAAAAAACACTTTGGTTCAGTCCTTGATTATATATATAGTCTACTCCTTCTATACTTTTCCAACAAATTCTTGCTTGAAGTAATTGAATATAACATGCCTCATACCTCAAGATGCTTGATAAGAAGAGTTCTAATGACTACCTCTTAATTATTATTTTATATCTTTCAAAACATAACATAGCACAAATATATCATACCTCTTATTTGCAACATTTTATGATGTCAAAGAAACAAGTCCAAATAGTCTGCACCTCTACTTCAAATTTTGCATCAACACGTTTGAGAGACTAATCTTTAATCACTACTTTGACATTGCTTTGAAGATGCCATAATACGACCTGATTTTATCTCTAGGTAGTATACCTTCTTAGAAATTCCTTTGGATAACTGGAATGTTCCCTAGCACAACCTTAAATTGGACATTGAAATTCAAATCAATCTCATAAAATTGATATTGGATTGGCCCTCAACTGGATCTAGAACATATATCACAAAGTTTACATTGAACGGATTACCTTTGTTTGTTCAACATACAGTTTTTTCCAAGTACTATTAGGCTATATTGGAGGGATGAAAAGAGCCTCAATCATTTCCTCAAACAAGCTCGAAATTACCCCAAATAATGAATAATTTCTCAGTGAAGAAAAAACCTCAAAAGGGGTCCAAATTAAATCACAGAAACACTTTAATTGAACTGAGAGGGATGAAGATAAAGTGAGGTTATGATTTGTATTTCAAGACTCAAAAAAACTGAATAAGAATAGGTCTGAGCATCAAATGTAACCTAGTCACAAATACATGCAAATTATTTTCAAATATACCCTACAATAATACCTAGAATAAGTCAAATAGGGCCTCAGGGTTGATTTAAGATAAGCCACATAAATTATAATTTAGATCAACGAATTTCCTCCATATAATGATGCCTTATAATTCTTCTACAAAAGTCAATACCTCAAATGATAAACTAGAAGAAAATAACAACTAAGCCTAGATCCTTAATTCATCCAACATATGAGATTATTCATGCTTATGGAATCAAGGAGAGATACAAAGTTTCAGCCCAAAAGAGGATTCCAAAATTAATGCCATAGAGAGACCCTTAAGTTAGTCAAATATATCTTATGCTCTTGCCATAAGGGAGCCAGAAATAATCTGAGGATTGAGCCTCAGATGAAGGCCTCAGGCTGGCCGAAATGGGCGTCAGGATATCATGGCCAAGCCTAAGAAAAATATTGATGTTTTCCTGAGATTAACCTTATAATTTTACATTAGCAGGGCTCATAGTAGATCACAGAATAGCCAACACAACGTTACTTATATTTTCTCAGATTAGCCTTCAAAAAAACAATGAATAGCTTCAAAATATATGCAACATGGAGGGTTCAAGATTAGGCCTGAGTAACTCATGAAATGGATCAGAAAATACTTCCATATCTACCTTATAAGGGCCAAATGGCCTTAAAATATTCTCAATACTCTCATTGAAGAGGAAAAAAAAATATGAATATTTAAAGCCCAAAAATTCTCTAAACTTTAGCCTGCTCCTAGGATAGACGTTCTGCTCCTTGCCTCAGATCATAATAGCTTGATATTTGCATGAGAGATTGATGCATTGACGGATAAATATGAGCCTCAATATATAGTGATGGAGGGGGCTTTTAGAGGGTTTTACATGGCCTTCATTTTAGGGATCCAGCCTTACAAATTCTTAAAATTTGAATTTTCGAATTGAAATTTTTGGAGCCAAAAATAATTACCTTTTGAGGCTCGCTTAAGGAGCATTTTCTTATCTTAAAAAGGGATCAATTTTGGAAGCTTCAAGGCCCATAAAATTTATCAAAAATAATTTAATATTGATGCTGTCATTAATTCCATCAACATGCCCAAAATTAACTGATCACCAAGCTTCCATTCAATATGAATTTTGGGGACCATGACCACACGTTTGGGGCAAAAACTTTGGCGAGGAATATTTCCTCAATCGCGAGGAGTTATGGGTAGAACCAAAAACCATTGGAATCAATACAATGAGTATAATCAAATGAATATGGTATTGTAAGAAATAACATTGATCCTAACATCCAAATTCCTCATCAAATGCGAGGCATCATGACCACATCGCATAAGCTCCTCATCCTTCTAGGGTTTCTTGACTATCGGAGTTTCCAATTATTGCAACCATAGCCAAATATTAAGATAATTAAAAGAATACATTGGAATCAATGAATCCATAGATGTTACTATCAATATTTAAAATGGTTTCCAAGGTACCTAGCACAATCCATAGAGTGTGAATGAGTGAGATAAAGTTAAACACTCTGCGGAATTGGTCAACATGGGGCAATGAGAAAAACCCACTATCAACCATGAGGAAACCTACCATTGAGGATTGCATGCTCCAAGGTACTAGAATATTTCTAGATTTACATCCCATATAAAGTGTTGGTGTTAATAAGAAGAGATTCCTCAAAGGAGGATCTTGATGTATCCCCATCATTAGACAAGAAACTAACACCAAGATGAAATATTTGATAATAAAAATTGAAGAAATGATAAAAAAATGACACAGGGACAACTGGCACAAAATTTGTGATGATATGTGTAGATTGATGACACTAACTAATAATTACCTTGAACATATAGCAACACGACATAATATTGAACTTGGCATGATAGACTGAATAATACAAAATACACAAAGTGGTGACATATGAGGCACCACCTAAGCCCATAGACTAGAAGGGAAATCAATCGGGTGAGATACTAACTCAATAATAGAGTGGCTTGACTCAAGTTTATGGTGTGGCTCTAAATCCTAGAAAAAACTAACCGTAAGAGTATGACTCAAAAAAGTTCCATGTTCAAGGGCGACATACAATATCCATGATACAATGCAAAAGACAAAATGCTTTCCCCCCTTCCCTTTGTTATTTCCTAAAATGTGATCACCTAGCCATATTATACTAGCTTGATACACAATGTAGTATGGGTTTTACACATTAAAACATACTTTCACCATAGAAAATAATTTAGTGAACAAATATTCCAAAGTTTTTTCCATTTAATTAATTTAATCACATGAAAACAACCTATAAATAATTTCATATTATTTTCATATTTACTCATTTATGCAAAATAATTAAATTTATTTTCACTCACATTTATTGTTTCCATATGAATAATTAAATAAATCATTATTTATTTATTATTTTTTAATAATTTCAACATTATATTATAGTGAGCTCGGGAGGCTTCTCTCCAAGATTTTCGAGCATAGGAATAAAATCTTAAATCAAACTAAATAACTCGTTTCTTTAGGTCCGATAGACCAAACATTGGTCTCAGTGGACGTTAACCATCATCATCATCATCATCATCATCATAAATAATTTATTAAATCATTATTTAATAATTATTTCTAACACTTTTGACCATTCCAGTTAGAAATAATTAATAAGGCATTTTGTTTACTAATTATTTCACCCACTTTTATTAATTAACTCAATTAATCATTATTTTTTGAGTTAGTTAACTAAATAAGAATTATTGCCCATTTATTTAATCTTTTCCTCTCCTAAAAACAATAAAACACTCATAATGTTAGATCTTGATTTGGTCTAGCAAATGTTTTATTATTTAACCATATCAAGACTAATTTATCATTTTATTATAAAAATAGGTTTTTATCCACTCTTTTTACCATGACCATTTTCATCATCATCACTCTGAACCTATGACATTTGAACTCTCCACTTGAGTTCTACCACAATTTGTTTATCATATTTTTTCCCACTACATACTAGGAAAGTAGAAATGTAATATTCCTAACTAGCTTTCAGCTAGTTGGAATATTAAAATTTTCTTTTGTCATTTAGATAGATGAATAAGAGGGTAGGGAGACCCATAAATATCCTTAAGTAGGAATAAAACCACTTCCTCATGTGAATGTGGATCATTTCAGCAGTTAAATAAATCACCTTTAGGTATGAACAAGGGCTAAAGCATATGGATAGGCTGAAGTTTTACCAAATCAATAACGATGTCATGGAGGTAGTGGAGCATTGAAGGAGGACATCGCAGTTATGATGGAGGAGTGTATTCATGAGAGTAGCATCTTTAATGAGTGGGACCCAGGGTGAGGAAGCTCACCAAGCATAAAAGGAAGAGGATGACAACCATAGAAGGCATTCTAATTATTGTTTATGTCTTGGTATTTTATGACTTCTTGCACACTTCAACTGTTTAGCGGAGTTTGCTGTGTTGTTTAGCACAAGGGTGTTTTTGAGAGGAAATCTCACCCTCATCATCAGGGGACTTCGAGTGCCCACTTAGGTGTTGGGTATGTGTTATATTCTTTCCATGATATTTGGGGTCATAGGGGGGCAGTAGCTCCCCTGTTTGGGGTTCGAGGTAGCACCCTGCGAAAAACATTTTGGACCCTATTTTTCGGTGGGAAGACCCGCCCATGCTTTTGTGCATGGGTTTGCACATGGTTTTGGGGCATGATGGTTTTCGATCCTTGGTATTTTGTAGATCCGGTCAAGGGAGCTACGATTATGTTCTAATCTAGGGTTAATGGATTTGGGTTTATGTATGCTTCAACATGTATATATATGTGTTGTAACATTAAAAGGAATATAATGAAAAATAAAGCTAGTAGTCCCGATTTGGGCTCCAGGGGAAAATCCCTATGTATATCTGTTTTATGTTTTATGCTCTCGCTATTGTTTATTTTCTGTTTTTAAGATTCATTTGTAGATAATTTCTGTACAAGGTTAAAACCTACATTTGGTATCATAGATGTTTCGACTTTAAGGGGACGTCTTTGCTGCTGAGGGTTTTTTTGCTCGGGCCTATGGTAGACCCTATTCAGTGGGAGATCTGCGGGATCGATTCTTACGGTGAAAGAAGATGAAGAGCAGTGGAAAGACAGAGATCAAGAAATTTAATGGTCAGAGTTTTGAGTTGTGGAAGCTCAAGATGGAGGATCTGCTGGTGGATAAAGATTAGTGAGTCACGGTAGATCCAGGTACTGAACCAATGAAAATGTCGAATGAAGACTGGAAGAAGTTGGATCGAAAGGAAAAGAGAAAAATACGGCTGTGTGTCTAAGATTCAGTATTGTTGAATGTATTCGGGGAAGCTACGATGAAGAATTTGTGGGACAAGCTAGGGAAAAAGTTGTATAACCTGAGGATGAAGGATGGAGACTTGGTGACAGAGCATATGAGTGCCTTCAATACTATGGTAAGTCAATTGTTATCTGTTGATATTAAAATCTCAGATGAATATAAGTGCATAATTTTGTTGTGTTCTCTACCAGATCGTGGGACAGTCTGGTTATTGCAATAGGTAGCAATACAACTACCTTGAATTTTGATGACATTGTCTCAACCTTGTTGTCGAAGGAAATGAGATGGAGAAATATGGAGGGCCAAAATGGAGATGCCTTATCTGTACAAGGAAGGTCCCAGAACAGAAATAAGAATGAGGTTTTGAGTGGGAGATCTAAATATAGAGGGAGATCTAAATATCCAGGAAAGTTTGTAAAGGTCTGTTGGAAATGAAGAAAGGAAGGGCACTACAAAAAGGATTGCAGATCTAAATCTCTTGAGAAAGGAAAGGGATCAGATGATGCTCCTTCTGCATAGGAAAAAACCGCCTCGGATGAAGGTGGGATGTGTATTTGGCAGGGAAAATTTTAAGGATGAAAGTTTATATCAAAGTTTAGAAACCTTTACGAATCTTACTAGTCCCTAATATGCAAATTGTAAAATGTTTGGTGATATTTTTGTAGAAATATTTATATTTATAATATTTTATATTAGTATATATAAAATATTGGTGATTTTTAAGAAAAAATAATTTTGTACTCTAAAATTTGGGCGAAGAAGTTTTAGAAAAAAATGCAATTTGGCGAATTTGAATTTTGGAAAAAGCATGGAAAATTAGCCCACCTGTGAATATTAGCCCCTAAAATTTTCCCTGGTATTTGGCTTCTTCTTCAAATACACATGTAGATCATGAGGCATGGTTGATTGAATCAGGTGCATCCTTTCACTTCACTCCCCATAGGGAGTGGTTCTGCGAGTATGAGAAGTATGATGGTGGTGATGTATTATTAGGGGATGATAGGAAGGCCAAAATAGTCAGACGTGGAAAATTCAAGCTGAAGATGCAAGGTGGAAGGATTAGAATACTTCCTGGTGTTCTGCATATTCCTGCATTGGCCATAAATCTGATTTCTGTAAGCAAGATGGATGATGCAGGTGTAAAAACAATGTTCGACAAATATACCTGCAAGATGGTTTGGGGAGCACTGGTATTAATGTGGGGAGTTCGGATTGGAACTCTGTACAAGCTTCAGGGTATCACTATTATTGATGGGTGCAATAGTTCTGTGGTTCTTGAAAGTGGAGCAGAAAGCCTAGCGGTCTTTGGAGAAAATACCATGCTATGGCATCAAAGGCTTGGACATATGGTAAAAGGTATGTCTAATTCATCTCTAGATTTCAATTTCTGTGAACAGTATATGGGAAGCAGAATCAGGTGAGTTTTCCTTCAGGTGCTAAGAGGGCAAACAAGATATTAGAGCTTTTACACAGTGATGTGTTTGGACCTGTGTCAGTTCCATCATTGGGAAATTCTGTGTACTATGTTTCATTCATAGATGACTTCTCAAGCAATACATGGATATATTTCTTGAGGAAGACATCTTAAGTCTTTGACAGATTTAAATAATTTAAGGCTCTGGTGGAAAACCAGACAGAGAACAAGATAAAGGTGCTGAGGACAGATATGGTGGAGAGTTTTGCAAGAAGGAATTTGAAGAATTCTGTAAGAAGTGTGGTATAGCACGGTAGAAGACTAATCCATACACACCTCAGCAAAATAGAGTTGCTGAAAGAATGAACAAAACGTTGATGGAAAAGGCAAGAAGCATGCTTAGTGGTACTAGGTTAGGACAGGAATTCTGGGCAGAAGTAGTGGAGACTGCATGTTACCTGGTTAACAGATCACCTTCATCAGCGTTGGAGGATAAGACTCCACATGAGGTATGGACTGGTAAGAAACCCTCTCTTTCACATCTAATGGTATTTGGATGTGATGCATGTGTACATGTTCCAAAGGAGAAAAGGATAAAGTTGGATAATAAATCTGAAAGGTGCATATTTATTGGGTATAAGGATGGGTTAAGAGGTTACAAACTTTGGAACCTAGAAACAAAGAAGGTTTCGTATAGCCGAGATGTGGTGTTTAGAGAGGTGAAATATGTTGTTAAACATGAAGTCCTACCAAAGGAACCTTGGAATATAGAGTTTGAGGCAAAGGAGGATGAATCAAACACTACAATAGAAGAAGATTTAGAAGAGGAAGAGCCTAAAACTCCAACTGTGAGAAGATCAGTTTTGGAAAGAAGGCAACCAGAAAGGTATAGTCCATTTTCTTTCTGTTCAAATTTTTCTTTAACTATAACTGATGATGATCCCAGAACTATCAGGGAGGCAGTGGATTCAGAGGATGGAAAACTCTGGAAGGAGGCCATGGTTGATGAAATGGTATCCTTGCACAAAAATGAGTCATGGGATCTGGTGGAGTTACTGGTTGGAAGGAAGCCCATCGGGAGAAAATGGGTGTTTATGAAGAAGATGAATGGAGAAGGCAAGGTGGAGAAATAAAAAGTTAGATTGGTAGCAAAAGGTTATTCCCAGGTGCCAGGAATTGAATTTTGTGATATTTTTTCTCCTGTTTCCAAGGTTACTTCTATTAGATTACATTTATTTGTTGTTTCTGCCTTTGATTTTGAGGTAGAAAAAATGGATGTGAAGACAACATTTCTTCATGGGGATCTAGAAGAGGAGATCTAAATGAAGAAAACTGAAGGCTTTATTTTGAAGGGTAAGAAAGAAATGGTACACAGGTTAAAAAAGTCTCTATATGGGCTAAAATAGTCACCAAGGATGTGGTATAAGAAATTTGATACCTATATACGGGGATTTGGATTCATGAGAAGAAAAGAGTATCATTTTGTGTATTTTAAATTAATTGGTGACTGTGTTATTTATTTGGTCTTGTATGTGGATGATATGTTGCTGATTGGAAATGACAAAGAAATTATCCAGGATTTGAAGACCCAATTGTTCTCCAAATTCGACATGAAGGATCTTGGTGCCGCAAACTATATTTCGGGCATGGAAATTAAGAGAAATCAAGCAAAGAGGAAGCTCTGGTTAAACCAGAGGAAGTATGTCGAGACAATATTGTAGAGGTTCAATATGCAGGATAGTAAACCAATGAAGTTTCCTATTCTTGTAGGTGTAAAGCTATTTGCTGAAAAGTGTCCCAAGACACAAGAAGAAGAGGAGGATATGTCCCATGTTCCATATGCAAGTGCAGTGGGTAGCGTGATGTATGAAATGGTCTGTACTAGACCAGACATTGCACATGCAGTGGGAGTATTGAGAAAGTTTATGTCAAAGCCAGGGAAGGAGCATTGGAAAATGGTGAAGAGGGTTTTTAGATATTTGCATGGAACTAGTGAATATGGTTTGTGCTACCAGGAAAGATGAGGATTGGGAAGAGTATTGGACATCGGTGGTTTTGTTTATGTACACTGCGATGGATATCTGGGCCAAAGAATATCTACAAGTGGGTATGTGTTTAGCCTATTTGGAGGAGCAGTCAGTTGGATGAGTAAAAGACAGTCTATAATGGCTCTTTCAACTACAAAGGCAGAATACATGGTAGCCACTCATGCAAGCAAGAAAGCAGTTTGGTTGCAAAGATTGTGTTCAAGTATTGGGTTGGTTCAATGAGCTATAAGGATAGACTATGATAGCCAAAGTGAAATTTTCTTAGCTAAGAACCCTGCTTATCATTCAAAGACAAAGCACATTGATGTTAAATATCACTTTGTGAGAGATATGGTTGAGGATAAAGGGGTGTTGCTGGTAAAGGTGGACACTTTGAAGAATGTTGCAGATGCATTGAAGAAGACTGTGAGCACTTAGAATTTCTCTTGGTGTATAGAAACAATGGGTTTTGCAGAGATGGAATAATGACTAAGCTATCTTGTATCCCCTTGAAAAAAGTAAAAAACAAGTGGGAGAATGTTGGGTATGTGTTATATTATTTCCACGATTAGTTGCACACATGGGGGGTCATAGTAAAGGGACAAATGAGGATGACGTTGCAATGGCAACAAGGGGGCCACAGTGGGTAATTTTACAAATGTTTCCCGATAATTCTTTTTTTTTTTTTGGACCCTATTTTTCGGTGGGCAGACCCACCCATGGTTTTGTGCATGGGTTTGTACATGGTTTTGGGGCATGATGGTTTTCGGCCCCTGGTATTTTGTAGATCCAGTCAAAGGAACTACGATTATGTTCTAATACAGGGTTAATGGATTGGAGTTTATCTATGCTTCGGCATGTATATATATATGTGTTGTAACACTAAAAGGAATATAATGAAAAATCAAGCTGGTAGTCCCGATTTGGGATCTAGGGGAAAATCTTTGTGTATATATGTTTTATGTTTTATGCTCTCGCTATTGTTTATTTTCTATTTTTAAGATTTGTTTGTAGATAATTTCTGTACAGGGTTAAAAATTACATCAAGAGAGGTTTATTAAGCTAAATTTCCACCATCTAACATCAAGACAAGCTTCAACTATTATCCACAGCGCAATCTCCTCCAGGGTTGTGTTGTTTTGCAGGGCAAAAGTAGTGGAGGATTGATAGGTTAAATTTTTGAGATTGTTGTCCAGTGGAGGGAGCAGCCTTTCATCTAGGAGGCTAGAAAGGAGAAAATTTTAGCATCATTTTGTCAATTGGCATCAAGCCAAATTGCCACCATCATCTACATCGCAGTTTCCCTTAGAAACTACGTTATTTTATTGATCAGTTGCAGTGGAGGGCTTAGGGACCCAGTTAGTGAGTTAGATTTCCAGTGAGGGGAGAAACCCTTCATCCGGGATATAAATTGGAGGGGCATCAGCCATTTTCCATATCATATTAGCCACCTCCTATCAGTTGTCTAGTTGCATAGTGTATTTAGCCCTAGGGCTGCATTTCTTCATTTTTTTTATTTTGTGTATTTCTGGAAACCCTTTCTGGGTTGTCTTGGAAATGTGCTTGGGAGCTTAGATATCTATTCCTGTCACCTCTTGAGCCATACATCCGTAGATCTATATTATTATATTTTCCAGTTGTAGTTGTATTCACTAGGACTGCGCTGTATTGGTCCTCTGACATTTTGAGTAGCAACAACATTTCATATTTGAGTGTGTTGATCATTGGAGGCTTGTCTTGCCTTGATTGAGTGATTTGTTCCTCAAGATATTGTACTTATTTTCTGTTGATATTTATAATAAGATGTATCTATCAATGTCTCATGTTTTATGTATTGTTATTCATTTCTATTTCCAGTTTTATGTTCCATATTGTTGCTTTTCCTATTTTGGAATATTACATCACAACTCATAGAAAAGGGATTCAAAGAACCCTCCCCTGGAGGAAATAATGACATGTGTCATTACATTTTATTCTACAAGTATTTTTATAATAAAATTTCTTGTCCATTTGGGTTTATGGTTTTAACTAGTGTTTTCTTTTACATATTTTGTACATGCAACACCATTTTCTGATAATTTTTTATTTTTTTGCAGATTTGTGTGTGGAACATTAACATAGTTACAATTAGGGTTTTAATATCGTCTTTTGTTGTTAGCCTATTTTAATCACCAATATAAAACATATGATTTTTTCTAACCTATTTTCATAATTCAAAATAACACCCTTTTTTGTATAATGGATCCCTTTTATAGTTTAATGAGCACAAAATAGAAGACACATGAGCTCAATAGGTTCCTTTTTCATTCAGTTTTATTAAGCCTAGAAAAGAGATAAAAGAATAATAGTAATGATTCCTTTTTCATAAATTTTATAACAAGGTCAAAAAAGAGATAAAAATACACTTGTGTCCTTCTCAAGGTTTAATGAGATTGAGAATGGAAAAGAGATTTCCCACCAACTTTCACCTTGAATAACGAGTAGGAATAAACGAAAAGAACTCAATAGTTTCATGCAGGGTTAATGAGTGTGAAAATATTGCAAAATAAGCTCGATATTTTAAACTTTTAACAGGACTGAAAATAAGACCTAGAGGAATCTCGTTCTAGAGAGATGAGTGGCATAACAATATGCATCTTGTTCCAAGGCTGAAAAAATTGACCTAAGCAAAGTAAGAAAAACAAAAAAGCATATGGAAATGGAAATGAACTCATCACAATGATCTTTCTGAAAGGCAGTGATGGGTTGCAAGATGGAGGCAAGGATGATGCAAAGAAAGGAGGTCAAGCATGACTGCAAGGTTGGGAAGCAGAACAGAGGAACACATCATTATGGAAACATCTAGTAAGTCATTGAAAACCGTGAACATAGGAGACCAAAAGAAATGAAGATGAGAGGAGAGACATATTATAGGGTGATAATGTCCAGAAATAAGTTAACAAGAGAGGCATGAGGCTCAATTATGATGTCATGGTGGGTACTAAAGAGGATCCCCAAAACCTACGCATGAACATAGCATGGGAACGAAAATAGAAATAATGTGCTATTCTAGGGCACTCATGAAGGGATAGGTTCTACTGCACATTTTACAACATGCAAAAAGCCATGGTTAATGCCATGACTTGGAAGGGGTGGGCCATTGTTGGAAAATCAAGGTAAAGGTTGAATTTCCTTACTTGATAATTACTTGTGAACTTTGTTTGTTTTTTATTAAATTCTTTGTGTTCTTTCTATTTATCTCTTACACCATTTTTTGGTCATCTAACCTATTATCATTAGATGGACCCAAGTACACCATGTAAGACCAATTTTACCGTAAGTAAAATTTCTTTCACTATGTAAATAACTTAATAAAACACATTTATTAGGTTGTTTATGGTCTAAATAGGAAACCCCAAAGGGAAATATTAAACAAATTTATATTTGTTTGATTTTCCTCATGGAATAATTAATTAAACAATAATTTAATTATTATTCCTGGTCAGGTGCCCTTAATATAAAATTCTTTCAAAAATATTGTTCTTGTCTTGTCTATTGAATGTATGGAGCAAAACCTTATCTTTACTGCTTAATGTCTTTTTATGCATAGATTTGGATTTTTGCAGCATTTGTCTTGATCAACTAACTGCAGATCTGAAGATATTGGCAACCATATTTGATGTTAGGGCTATAAGTTATGCATAGCTAAAGTGGTCTTTTTTCGTACACTTCGACAAAAGATTCATACTAACAATTGGCGACTCCACACGGGTTTTCAATTACGACCGCTGTCGTTTTTCATATTCCTGCATATCCAGCTGCTTCAGACCCTAGGGTTTCTTTTCAACTTTTTTTTTTTTTTAATTTATGTATTTTTTCACCTATAAAACCCTCAAACATTAAAATTTCTAACTTTCATGTGTTTTTGGTCCTATTGTGCAGGTAATAGACATCAGCTGCAACTGAGACGACATTTTTTTCTAAAATTTGCCGCCGAGACACCCGGAGCTACAGGTCACACTTTTTGGCCCAGAACCTGTGACCTGGACTACAGGATGCACTTTTCAGCCCAGAATCTGTGACCTGGACAGAAAACAGGTCAGAACTTGCGACCTGCACTTTTTTCTGCAATTTTTCAACAATTTTTTTGGGTTTGTCTGAAGTTTTTGTTAGGGTTTTCCGGCCTCTGTCTCAGCTTTTTTGGATCTGTTTCTGATCTGTTTTACTCAAATAAGTGGGAATCTAACCCCTTAGGGCTTTAGTACCCTCCAATTTTTGTGGAAGAGTTTTAGCTATTTTAGACGTCTAAATTTTTAGAGTTTCAGCCTTTTTATTTTCAGATCTGATCCCTCACTTTCAGATCCCTTTTAGATTAGCTCTTCTCCCTTTCAAATCACCTCATATAGTTTTGTTTGGGTTTTCCTCTAGGGTCACCTCATTGTCCTTTCTACCTTTAGCTGATTTCCTCCTTTGTTGCAGCAACCTTGCCTCTGCCTCTTTGTTGTTTTCTGCACCTCTTTTCCGCAGATTTCTCCTTTAGATCCCTGTCCCTCCCGACCTTAGATCTATTGGCCCCTTTTTAGTGTGTTTTGACTAGATTTTTTTTTCCCTCTTTTAGACTAGTTTTGAGAGACCTGCCTTCTTGGGTTAGATCGATGCATTGTTAGCTATTAATTTTCTGTTATTTCATCATTATCTACTGTTCTCTGCAGATTTATTTTTAGTTATGCAGCACAATTTTTATTTTACTCTCAAAATGGCTGGGTTTAAAAATTAAAATTAACACACGCCACACACTGACCTTAAGTGAAGAAGAGCCTTGTTAACACCGTCAGGAAAAGACTTTAAAATCAATTGACACTGCACCTTTCTGCCCTTGTTTCGACATTGTAATCACTTGATTCTACACCTCCCTGCCCTTGTTGGTCATTCTTCTTCCCTTTGTGTCGTCATAATTACGCCCCCAAGGCATATAACCCAGAGACTTCTTGGCTTTCACCCTCAGTTTCCGGTTGGTCGACTTGCTCCTTCCTACCGTCGTCGAGTTAGTCCTCCCTCGAGTCCACACTCTGAATCCTCTTCTGATTCTTTGGGTTCTCCCCCTACTTCTGGTTCTCCCCCTGTTACCTTCACCATGTCTGGTCCAGGGCCTAATGCTAGCAGCAACCCCGACCCTAATGTTGGGAATGTTACTAGCAGAACCACCACGGGAACTACCTCGACTATCCCTTTGCTCCCCTATATGGCAGGGCTTAGTCTCCCCGATTTCAATCAATTGATCAATGATCCTATCCGCCAAGATGTTGGTTGGCCTACTATGCCAACCAAGCTCCCCTCCAACATTCCCAAGTTCGACGGCCTTGCTGGAGAAGATCCCTCCAACCATATCCGATCTTTCCACATGTGGTGTTCATCCAATTCCATTATTGATGATTCCATCTGTCTTAGATTGTTCCAACGCACTCTTATAGGCAAATCTTCTAAGTGGTATGTTGATCAGACCGCCTCTTCCCATACCACCTTTTCAACCATTGCCCAAGCCTTCTTATCTTATTTCTAGCTCCCTCTCTGATACGACACTGGTACCGAACTCTTGACTTCTTTCCGTCAATCATCTGTGACCTGCATTTCCGCTCATGTCCAGGAATGGTAGAGAAGAAGGAGCTTATGTCGAGCTCCTACCTTTGAAGATCGGGTCTACATGGACTAGTTCCTTAGATCTATCTTACCTTCCATCGAAAAATATGTCGCATCCCAGTTCCCTCAAACCGAAGAAGCCGCCCTCCAAATAGCCTTGAAATATGACCTCATTTATGCTCAATCTGGTTATTTTTATACCGTCCTTCCTGACCTCCCCAGACCAGGTGGCGCTAACGCCCCGGGGGCATCTCATTCTACCGACGGTATCATTGGAGCTCTTTCACATCCGTACGCTCAACCTCCTATGGGCTATGGTCTCCCTCCGGGAGGGGCCAACACTTTTCCCCCTCCAGGTAGCATGTATCCAGGATACGACATGCCTCCTCCTTTTTCCCAACCTCTTGCTTACCTCAATGTTTCCCAACCTACCCAGTATCCTTATCCACAGCCTGGTGCCCTAGCTCCTCTAGAATTTGCACCTCCACCTCCCTTTCCTTCTCAACCCCAGCAATAGCAACTACCACCCCCTCCGGGGCAAGTATTTGCACAACAGGGTGCAACTAATCCTCCTTCTTCTCAAAGAAAGAGGAAAGGAAATCAAAATCAATCTACCCCTAGTAACCGTGGACCCAATCCTCCAGGTATTGACTCTAACACTGCTAACCAGCAGCAGGGAACTCAGCCCAAGCTGGACAGGCCTCTTCGTACAACTAAGCCTTGTTCTTTTTGCGGTGTTTACGGTCATTACACTCACGATTGTCCCCTCTTACCACAGATGCGGTAGATGTGGGAGTCTCAGGCTACATTGCGAGGACAACATGCCTCCCCTACTGTTCCCCCCAACGCGACTACTTCTCAATCGGCTGTGTTTACTGATCCTTTCCCTCAGCAAGGATTTGTGGCTACCCAACCACCTCATAGACTGGTAGCCACTCAACCTTCCCTGTCTAGTTCCTCTGATTACCAGATCCTCATGATGAACTCTAATACACCTTTACCCATCGACCTTAACCTTCAAACTCGGTCTCGTCAGTACCCCAAGCCTCCCACTCCGTCTGTCCCCGAGTCACCTTCTTCAGGTTCTACAGAGCCTCTTTTGACATCCAATGGTCCCTTGCATATCCCTCAGCCCACAGTTGAGGTTCATACCAAGGTTCATAAGGGCCCATTATTCCGAAATGCTGCTTCTGGTCAAGCTTCTCATTCATATAGCATAGTAGATGATTTGGCACAATCTCCTACTTCCATTTCAACAATGGAACTCCTCCAGTCGTGTCCTTCCAAAAGGAAGGCTCTACTATCTGCCATGGGCATTGTAGATCATGCTGATGACCAATTGATTATTTTCAATGCCCGTCAATCAGACCATCCTCCCCTTCCTACTTCCGCTGCTTTCCAAATCCCAGTCAAAATCCAAAACGCTAACGTGTCTCAGTGTATTATTGATGAGGGGGCATCCACCTGTGTGATGTCTGCTTCGATTTGGAAACAAATTGGATCTCCTGAGCTGGCCCCTTCTACCATCACCCTTCATGCGTGGGATGGCCATGCCTCCCAGCCCATTGTCCTATTCCGTAATTGTCCTATCACTCTTGTGGGCAAGACTGTTTGCGTTGACGTTGAAGTCATCGACACCCCTCTTGATTATAACATTATTTTAGGGCATAGATACACTTATGCCATGTCTGCTGTCCCATCTGCGGTCCACCACAAGATGTTTTTCCCTCATAATGGAAACATAGTCACCATTGACCAGTTGACATATCATGAGCCAAAATCTCAGACCTCCCCTGAGTCGACCATCTCTTCTATAGCCAATAATAAAACTGTCGATTATTTGACCAGTGTTTCTCCTGGCATCTACAAAGACTCCTCCTTGCTTGGAACCTTCCCTAGTCTTCCTCCTCCTCCTGTCTCTGATCCCAGATTAGCGAATGTTTGCATGATGCAATCGTCTCGAGCTGACCTTAAGCGGCCCGCTTCGGCTAGTCAGCAACCTCAACCTCAACCTCGCCTGCCGCAACCTGCTCCTAGCCCTTCGCCTCAACCAGCTAGACCTTTTCCTTTTGGCCCTTCTCCTACAGCTGGTACCCATGAGCCCCTCTATCCTCCTGGGTCAATTCCACTAGGTCTCAACCATCTTGGAGCCGTTCCTCCTGGCCATTACCCCGCTGGTCAGATACCTTTCATTGCTCCACCTCCCAGAGTTTATTCGTTTCCCATCATGGCCACCATCTCCCTCCCCAATTTGACCTTGGGTATACCTGTCTGGTACCTTGATCCTCTAGTCGCTACCCTGCCTGGTCACCCCAAACGTTACCTTGCTTTGACCCTGGTTCAACCGATTCCCCTAGCTTCTTCTGTTGCTACAGTGCCACCAGCACCTCAACAAGACCCTTCTCCTGTTGTGACAGCTTCGGGAAAGAAAGGCAAAGCTCGCAAGGGGGCATCCAAAGACAAGGTTACCCCGACTGACCCGGCCCCTCGTCCACCCGCAAAACCTTGTGCCTTGTGTGATGTCGTCGGTCATGCCACCCATACTTGTCCCGAGTTGCCCCATACTAAACCCATGGTTAAAGTCGCGTTCCCTGAGTCTGCGGTCTCTGAACCCTCAGTTTCTTCCTCGTCCACAACCAAGAACCCAAAGACTCTTCGCACCAACAAACCTTGTGCTCTGTGTGGTGTCCATGGCCATTATTCCCACCATTTTCCTCACCTGACGCATTATCGCGCCTCTTTATAGGTAGTCCGGGAGTACGAGATTAAACAAAATCAATTCTCCTCTCCCATACTTGCACAATATGCTTCAGGTCAGTTTGAGGATTTACATGCTCCCATTGACATTCCCCCTCCCGATGTCGAGATGATGTCGCCTGCTGCCACCATCCTTTACCTATCATCATCCATGAGACCCTCGGTGGAAGTCCCCTTGGAGACTTCCCCTGATGTTTTGCTCAACCCCCCTTCAGTGATCACCCTGGGCTCAACATCGGTAGATCCTTTATCTGCTTACTTTTCTGTCACCCCTTGTGACGATGCGCATGTGACCCTCTCTTCTCATGATGATGAGTCAGGTAGCTTCGCTGCCTCAGGTGGTCTTTATTCCACCAGTCACCCCATCTTCTATCACGATGGTGACATTATGGAAGGAATCACCTCCCCTGACTTTATCTATTCCCCCTTACATCGACCCCATGTGTTCGAACCACATACACCGTGTGGCCATTACATTGAAACCCAATGCTTGGGTAAGCGGGCACCCATATTTGAGAGACTAAGAGAAGAAATTCTCCACAACTCTCCTAGTGTATCTGGTTGTGTCGACTCTAGTACCATTATTCTTCCACATTTAGAAGAACCTCTAGAGTCCCATATCACTTCAGATCACTCTAGGAATGATGCCTGTAGTTCTTCACATCTTATCAATAACCAGTCTCTTGAACATTGTTTTGTCTTCTGCTTTTAAAGCCATAGTTCATTATCTCAGAATCTCTTTGGGATGAAAGTGAATTACAGGTATGTAACCCATAATCTTAAAGTCCATTTGATTCATATATGCGGGTACATAATAGTGGTGGCCTCCATTTCTCTTCTCAAACTACATAACCATAACGAAAACAAATGGCGCACCATATCATTAAAATGTGCTTAGATTCACCTTTTTCTAAATACATTTTGGCATGACCACAACATGCTTGGGGGCACTTATGCCCCTCAACCATACAAATCCCAGATCTCCACCAAAAACAGCGCTAAAACCCCCTTCCTCTGACAGGTCACACTTTTCAGGTCATTTCTGAGCAGTCATGATTTTCTTGATACACACATTACCAAGGTCGCGAGAGCAGGACAGAAGTGCGACTGGCACTGTTCATGAGCTGCAGGCACTGGCTAGTTTTGCCGTTTGATACTTCACCAGGACAAATTTTGTCCATGAAGGATCTCTTCACCTCTCCTCCAAATCGGATTTCCTCACTTACAACACTTGTACTTGGGGCACCACTTTGCCTCCTTAATTGTCCTTGTTCGTGTCAATTTTCGTCATGAGATAACCCCTTGTACTCATGTTTTTATGGTCCCCCATTTGGACCTTTACTGTGCAGCAGCACCATTGAGTCGCCCTTGTTTAGAGCATCAGAGTTGATTCATCATCACATTCATGGAGTCTATCCCGAGTCCCTTTGTATCCTGCCATAGTCTTCCATCCTTCATTGCTTGGTTCCTCTCTCATGTCGCACATTATGGCCTTCAATCCTTCTGTCCCCTATCCCCTTTGATATTGTGTCAATCACTGCCACGTCATTCATGCCCTTTATGCTCTAATAAGGGAAGTCATCCGTCAGCACCAGGTATCTACCCCCACTTCATCATCATCAACGTTAATTAATAGATCATCCGATTACGCTCTACTATTTTCTCTCGTGCCTTAGTTGAGGATCCCTTATTGCCTCACCTATGGCGGACCTCCTTCTGTCGACATCACTCATTCATCCTTGCATATTTGTGTCTAGAGGGTGGTGTGTACCTTGTTCCAGCCCACTCCCGTCATGCCCCGTGACTTCACCCAAAGGGGAAGGGACTACTTATTTCCTTTAACTGGCTGCTCTCACCTCTCACTCCTTTCAAAGATGACGAGATCCCGTATACTCTGATGGTCCGGGTTGATGAACAGCGCATATTGGTGATTCCCGGGTGTGTGTGAGATGTCTCAGCCCTCCTGAGGGGGTGGCCCTGCAGGTAGCCCCCCACATGCCCGGATGACCTCTTCATTGCAGCCCTTGATGTAGCTCCATATATTTGATGATGTCGGCCTTAGCCACTTGCAGCGCCTCTTTGATTTGCATGTATCAGTCAGATTTTGTGAGCCCTTCCCCATTTATAGGGGGCATTTGGGTTGTATTTGTATCTCATGTACTCAGATATTATTGTATAAGTCCTGGCTGTTATCCCAGGCACAGCATGTATGTGGGATTCCTCATTATATCTTTTATCTGGCTCATGTTTACGCCAGCATGTACTTTATAGTTCGGTCCCATGTTTACTAGACGCACTATTCTTTTGTACTTTGTCTCGGAGGGCATAGGTATGCCCCCCCCGCCGCCTCTAGCACAGGTACCCTCTCATAAAGCGAGACTTGTTGCACCTGCAAGTCTCATCTCCTCAGGGTCTAGTTCTTCAAACACATTAGTCTACCTTACATTTCTCTCTCTGACTTCCCTTGTGATGTCTTGTGATTGAGTTCTTACAACGTACTTCGGTCATACGATTTTCTCCTAACGCTCACACGCTGGGGGGCAATCTGTTACACCATTTTGTGGTCATCTAACCTATTATCATTAGTTGACCCAAGACTATGTAAGACCACCTTACCCTAAGTAAAATTGCTTTCACTATGTAAAATAACTTAATAAAACACATTTATTAGGTTGTTTATATCTTAACAGAAACCCCTAAAGGAAAATATTAAACAAATCTATATTTGTTTGATTTTCCTCATGGAATAATTAATTAAACAATAATTTAATATTATTCCCGGTCATATTTAACCCAAAACAAGGAAATTAATTAGATAAATCCTTACTTATCTTATTATTTTCTAGGAATAATTATTTAAATCTTATTTAAATAATATTCCTTGTTAAATATGACTAAATCATTTATAAATAGTTAAATAAATCATTATTTATTTAATTATCATTCAACCATTTCCTTAAAATAATAAATAAATCATTTATTTATTTATTACTTACAAATAAAGGGATTTGACCCAAATCAAATACCTTTTCCCTCCAACAAATATAATAAAATATTCCATAAAGGGAGGATCTCGATTTGGTTAATATTATTTTAATCATACACCAAGATCTAGATTGACCCAATATTTGTTATAAATAGAAGGGTTTTCCCATTCATTTGTCACCTTTTGTTGCCTATTAGATCACTCTAGATCTATGCTCTTGGTCTGACTTTGAGCCATTATCATTGTCAAATTTTCTATTATTTCAATGTAAGCTCCCTTTGAGTTCTATGTTTGTCTGGGTTTACTACACCAACAAGAGAGAGATATGCTATATCTGAAGCACTGAGGAATTTCAGGAACCCATCCCATCGAGGAGATTTGGAAACACCTTTCTTGTTTTCCTCTCAAGTGCCCTTAATATAAAATTCTTTCAAAAATATTGTTCTTGTCTTGTCTATTGGATGTATGGAGCAAAACCTTATTTTTACTGCTTAATGTCTTTTTATTCATAGATCTAGATTTTTTCAACATTTGTCTTGATCAACTAACTGTAGATCTGAAGATATTGGCAACCATATTTGATGTTAGGGCTATAAGTTATGCGTAGCTAAACTGGTATTTTTTCGTACACTTCGATAAAAGATTCATACTAACATTATCAATAAATTACCAAAATACAAACATGAAGTTCATGCAAGATAATAAACACAAGATATAGGCTCCACACCAAGGAAAAACCCTATAGTTGGGGAAAACCCGAACAATCTTATTATTATAGAATTAGATTAAATGAGATATAGACCCAATTCAAATACCTCCACAAGTGCGCCAAGTTAGCCCTCGCTCTGTCATGTTTCATCTTCAATAAGATAACTAATCTGTCACAAGATGCCTGTCCCACAATGATCCTTCGTCCTTTATGTAGCTTGCATTTTACATATTTAGTAGTCCTCCTTTAACTCACATATCATAGTCATTGATATCCGTCATCAACTCGCACATCACAACCATTAGTAAATCACATGTCATCAAAAAAATAGTCTACATATATCTTCAGTAATTCACACTCTTTTTAGGTCCCTTATTAAAATCAACTTGCATTATTTTATAACTTCTATGCCTTTGAGAAACTCGCATATCCCAACCACAAAATCTCGCATATCCCTACCTAAGAAACTCGCACATCACTGCCTTACAACCTCGCATATCAATACAGAACATAAAAAATCTTCTTCTATGGATGATTCACACCAATATATAGTTGTTCATTTCTATGAAGGGTCACGTTTATTCAATAGGCCAAGTTGATCATCAAGAGGGATGACTTGGCCTTGTGGAGGACTATTTGACTTAAAAATATTCTTTCTTTTTCTTACAAATATTCCAAATGGACTTTGACTCAATTTCAAATATTTGACTCAACAAATCCATAAAATCATGAAGAACATGCTTAACCTAGACTTGAGAATGAAACTCGTGCTTGAAACAAATAAAATTAGTTTTCTTCATTTATATAAAGTACAAATTAATATGAAGGTCGATTCTAGTTACTTTTCCAGCACTCCCTCTTAACTAGGGAGGTATTTATAATGACTCAACAGGTCTATCTGAAATTAAAATATTCTTATAAGAAGGGATCCAAATTGATAAGCATCAATGATGATAGTATCATCACAACCAACATTTCCACATTACCAAGGCCTTGACAGGTACACTCTTTCTCTTCACAAGATCAAAGAACAATTCTAGGAGGCATTCCATGGGACACCACACTGCCTCACCAAGGCACATACTCCACCTAGGTATGTCCTCCATTGAGCCATTTCCCTCAATGAAATGTATGTCCAATGGACCAATCTTTATCTAAATCCATGTACTTGACTTAGTATCTCTGTCCATCACAATACATGACTCAAGAATGTCCCTCCAAGATGCTTATCTAATCCACCATTCTCCTTACCCATGTTCATGTACTTGAATTAGGATATTTTTCCTAATTTTTCAGAGTACCTGACATAAGGAGAACCATGCTTATTAAATCCATCATTCTCCATATCCATGATGCATGCAATAGACTTATGCTGGGTAGTATTGGCCTAGTACATGACACAGGGAGAACTAGAATCCAACCTTACTCCCTCTCAACTCGAGAGGAGAAATCCATGATCACTCCCTCTCAAACCTAGGAGAGTTCACCAAAAAGCCCCAACTTGTGTTAGAAGTACTCACACTTCCATTACATCAACTACCATTCCTCTTATCACTGATTTTTCTCATCTTGCAACTTCTTGAACTAGGGCTCCAAATCTACCTCCTAACAATTCATGATCCTGTACTTGAGGTATTCACCAATTGCATCCTGAACTGTGTACAACACTACTTCCTTCCTTGAAGATATTCCATCACACAATTCCTTCAACTGAATGATTATTACAGTATAAGGTTAGCCAATATATTTTTCAGTCAACCTTGAACACAACTTGGCTAACTTTTCCAATCAATATCTATCAATCAAAACAAATACATAGATAAAAATATTTCTACTTTCTAGTTTCTATTCCCATTAGGGGAATTTTGAGGTCTAAAATGAGCCTCTTAAGGAAATTATAAAATAATAGTGGAAATAATAAAATAATTTTAGATTACATCATCAAATTTTAGAGGGAAATAAGAATAAAATAATAATAAAATAATAAAACTATTTTTTCAACTCGTATTTTCAACTTATATCCCTAAGTTTTAACTCAAATTTCAAGCGGAACACTTGTTGGATGCAGAATTTAATTTCTCATCCAAGGAGTACCCATGTTGCATACTTTCGATGGACCATGCTACACGAAAAATGAGAAATACATGAAAAACGTGATTGCAATCACGTGTTTTCATGTATTTCTCATTTTTCATGTAGGAGGGTCCATAGAAAGTATGCAATATGGTTACTCATTGGATGATGAATTAAAATTTTCATCCAACGAGTGCTCCTGTTCGAAATTTGAGTAAAAAATTAGGGAGATAAGTTGAAAATATGAGTTGAAAAAATAGTTTTATTATTTTATTATTTTTTATTCTTTTAACTTTTTTACTCCAAAAATGGTGAATCATCCGCCATGGTTGACATCATCATATTGAATCCTATTGGTTCTTATAAAGTTTATTTTGGTTGTACAATTTTCTTAGGAGGCCCATTTTAGACCTCAAAATTCCCCAATGCATCTTTCTAAAATATAAAACTCTTAGGGTCTTTAAATAAACCTTCAAAAATCCCTCTAACTATTGTATTATTGCTTCAAATTAATAATACTTAGGGCACCAATCACAATACCTTTCAATAGTGACGTTTATCTTCTCTAAGATTACTATCAAACACTATTTTAAGCATAACCCAATTGATAATGAATGTTCACTGCTTCATTTTCCTTAGGGTTTTCACAGATATGCCCACACTATAATGAGCCAAATCTTGCACTCACTATACATAGAGCTCCTCCAAGTATGACCTCTAAAAAATTCTTGAGCTTGCAACATTCAAACCTATCTAGGGCTTCCTTGTACCAACAAAACACAATAGAAAATCCTCACCAAAGTATCCTCTTCCTATGCAGTTTTCTCATAGAGATGTGACCTTGCTTTGGAAGGCCTTATAGACAACCCAGTCCCAAAAACATGCCCTTATTTCAACTTGAAATTACACATAAGTCTCATTCCTTCTTGATTTCTCCAAATCTATCCTAAACTAGGAAAACTATCCACTAGCAACAAATCAAACTTCCACTTACTTGGTTATGAGAATATACTAGTCTAAGATAATTTTAGCCTGTTTAGGGCTTCCTGTAGCTACTTCTATAGTCCTCCAACTAGCCTCCAATTAACTTCTTTTCCCTTCCTAAACGCCTACCTTATCCTCCTTGATGCTTGGCCTTCTCCCTAATTTGTGGTAGCTTGAATAGGCCTCCAAAACTAGCCTTTTGTCCTCCCAAGTAGGCCATTACAGGTCTCGACCCTACTTGCAATCTAAAAAAAAGTTTCAACCTTGTTTATTGAAGAGTTTCACCAAAAATATGTGCCCAAAATTCTACTCCATCTCATGACCATCCTCATGCTCCTTCTTAGACCTATTCCAAACACCAAAATACCCATAAAAAAACCCTTTAACCATTTTACCCTATCCTCTCTGAGCTAAAACCTAGAATTTTATATGCTCTCCAAGATTTATTGCACTTAGAATGGTTCAGATCATGGCCTCTTTAGCAACCCATATCAACATTCAATTTCAGCCTACACATGGACAACATCTCAACTTATCTTTTATATATTCCTGGTCTCCTCATGACTTAATTCACATTTGGAGAAACTTGCATCTCAAAACTTGCATGAAAATACATTTAGATCTTATGGTAACTCAGATAAGTTTAACATAGTTAAGGTGAATTGTCTTGCATAGAAAATATATCAATCATTAGTTTTAGGCTTGAATCGAATAATTGTTCCAGAACTTTTTATCTTCGTCATATCTTGGAGGAGATGACTTGAAAACTTTGCATTAGTTCAGATTACAATCATGCATTATATGCATAACTTTTATTGTTGTAATGCCAAGAATCTCATATTATAGTTCAAGGAAGAGTATCTCACATCAAAGTTGCATAATATCATAACTTCTTATTCAAATCATAAGGGAAGTAATTCATACTACTTCAGTGTTGAAAAATTGGCAGCTTAAGGATGAATTTCTAAAAATAGAAAGTCTAAGATAGAGTCTCAAGTATGTCTTTCCAAAAATAGTAAATCACCTTGCATCAAATGGTAATCAAATATTTTTGATGGAAAATCCCTTCTGATCATAAATCAATCCTCATAGTTCAATTTTGACTTAATCATTATTATTATTATTCTTATTCTTATGATCCTATTATATTATTATTAAAAATAAATTCAAGTCACTCAATCATGGATCTCAATAATGTTCTTTTACACTCTCATTAGTTGCATGGCATATTCCTGTTACACTCTCTTACACTCAATAAAAACTCATTATAAATATTCCTCTTACACTCTCTTACACTCTCTTACACTCTCATTAAAGCATGTCATGAAAGATTCCTCTTAGACACTATTTAATGCATATGTTACACTCTCATTAATGGCATAAGTTACAAAGGCATGCACACCTTCTTAATGGCATGAGTTACATTTCCTAAATGGGAATATGTTACTATCTCTCTTGGAATGAAAGTTAATCCTCCTTAATGACATAGATTCATTTCTCCTCCTATACATATGTGCCTTATTCTTTCTCCCCTCACTACTTTTTCAATGTGAAAGAAGAATTTGAACTTGAGAGGGAGTTGGAGAGAGATGAAGAAGATTGCGAGAGAGAGACTTAGAGAGTAAGAGAAGAACTTGGCGAGCCAAGGTTGGTTCAATGCTTTAGTGTTTTAGTGTTGATTCAGTTGAAGGTAATTTTAATTCAGAGTGTGCATCTGCTACTGCTACCGATGGTATTCATGCTAAAACTTGTTCAAATTTGGGTGAACTTACTCATTCTCTTGATCTCTCATTATAGTTTTTATCTCTGCTCAACAATTTATTTCTAATATAAGAAGAATATGGTTAGGTTTTACCCTTGTGGGTTTTTCCCTGGTCATTGGACCTAAATTCTCTGTGTCTCATTTTGTTCTTGGTTGTCTTCTATTATGAATTTGATTTATGTTCTATCTACAATTTCTTATCTAATATTGTAGCATACAAAATTTTTGTAATAAGTGGTTGTTACAACATAGAACATCATAATTTGAAATGGTATTAGAGCTTTGGTGAAGACAAGCCCAAGAAGATAAGAGATGTCACTCCTTCCTTGTTGGTGAAATATTATTTGTTGCTCCTTACTTACTGCTGAAATTATTGTTGAAATTTTACTGCTGAATTTTATTGTTGAAATTTTACAACTGAAATTTTGCTACTCAAATTTTACTGGTATCATTCTTCCAAGTTTTCAAGAAACCCAATATATGATAGTAGTTTTTATATAGTAATTAAGGTGTTTCATGTGTTTCATAGTTGTGCTTTTGGTACTTGTTAATGCATGGAAAAGTAAATTGTAGTTTTACTTCTGTTTATGCATGTGCAAGAAAGTGTTCTCTTGAAAAGAAGTATAATGCATAGAATGTTATGAAAGAATAAATGATAGAAATTGGATGCTGAAGATTGGGGGATTGTGACTCTCTCACATTATATGAGAAAGGTCATTATATTATGGGTTTTGATAATTTTGATATTAGAGTTTACCAAAAATAATGGTTGTAGGTAATAATAATTATTTTTGCAAAAGATGGAGTGATAGTTTTTAAAACTAACCTGTTTTGAAACAATAAAATATGGAATATAACTAATATTATTCCAATAAATTAAGTCAATATGTATAATTATTATTACATGCCCTCACTTTGGGATCAATATTTGAATATATTTATAAAATCAATGGAATACCTATCCATGCATTGATTCATGATAAGTAATCATCAATATTAATTGTGGCACCAAAAGTTCACTCATCTTCATGATAAAGCATTACATAATGTGAGAAATATGGTTTCCAAAGTGCCTGGGATTAGAGTGGATCACGATGGAGTTTTCCAAGTGGTGTTCAAGACTCATGAATTTCTTTTGTCAATAACATATGACTGATGGATAATGGTAACTTATAGAGGTCAGATCAAGAGGGAGCTAACAACTTCGTTTAATCCCCATTAAAAAATAAGTATTTTCAAGTCTCATGTTGTTTCTTTGTGTAACTTCTCCTATTTATATTTATTTTTATATATAATTTTTTATTGTTCCTGCATGAGTGTTTGAATGATTATTTCAATAACTTCTCGATGAGGATGAAATCAAGAAAATCAAATCATAAAGATCATCTGGGTGTAGAATAGTGCAGAAATAGTAAACTCCAAGATGAATCTGGTGCAAGGACAGTGAAGGAGAAACTCTCACATCTACAAAAGAAAGAAATACCTACCTCATAACTAGGTATACTTTCATTATGTTTATTTACTTTGTTACTATTGTTCTTACTCTTGTTCTAGGATAAATATGTATATTTGATGTAATATTCCCAATTATCCCAAGCTAATGGAAATATTCAATTTTGCTTTACTTTTCTGTTTCATGAATAAATGTGTAAAGGAGGATTATAAGAACTCCTAAAACAACAAATAAATCAATGCCACATGTGAACAAAGCTAAATCTGGGCTATTTAAATACACACCCTTATGTGTGAAAGGGATTGAGACATTTGACTGGGTCAACCATGACCAAATCAACATTTTTTTCTAGAAGGAGTGATCTTCATTAAGGCACAACGCAATTTTAGTTGGAGGATGTTCATGTGAAAAGAGCTATTCCATTGAGATGGTTTAGGGTTTTGCAAGCTCTCAATATTATAAAAGGAAGAGGAGGACAATATGAGAGGTTGTTGATTGATATAAGATTTCTGAAGAATTTGTCTGTTCAGACATTTCTTATTCTCTTGGTTGTTTAGCAGAGAATAGTGTTTTTTAGCACTGGGTGTTCCTGATCAGGAATCCCACTTCTTTCCTTGAGTAGCTCTTGGAGGAGTTTTTCATTTCTTGTCCACTATCAAGCATTTGGCCAAGCTCTTCTTCCAACTACAATGCAGATCCTATTGAGGGTTTGGTTGTCTTTGTGAGCTGCATCAAGTGGAGGCTATATCTATTCAGATCTAGGCCATTCTAGTGCCTCTTTTCAGTGGGAAAGTCTTCTATCCCCTTTGAAAGAGAGTATTGGATGATTGGAGCATTGATTTCAGATCTTGGCTTGAGGCCACATATTTTCTAGAGCTTACAGCGCAATTTTCATTCCAGTACTGCGTTATTTTCAAGTGTACAGTTGCAGGGTGTTTTGGTACACTTTTGGAGGAGAGATCTCTAGTGTTGGGGTTTTTCCGTTCACTGTGGTGATCCATGGATTTTATATCTATTCCATGTCATATTTAGATCTCATATGAATGCTCTTTTATTTGCTTCAGAATTTTTGAATCATTTTGCAGATCTGCTGCATAAGATCTTAGATCTACTCCATGTACTTCACTTTTTGCTGAAAACCCCAAGGGGCATTTGAAGAGGAGCCTATCTAGTTGACAAATCTGATATAGATCTAAATTTTTGTACATAGATCTGGTCTAGATATGAAGTGTAATCTACTTCTATTTCAGCCAATAAAAATAACGCTATCAAGCTTGTTCATTCAAATATATGGTTGTAGCACCTCACTTTTGAGGGTTTTCTTCATGTAAAGTATTCTATTTTCTATTCTACAACTCATGGGCTTCAATATAACTATGATTTGCTGTTGTAAATGTACATATTGAGCCTCCATATTTGCCTCCTACTTTTACTTGGCTGAGCTACATTATTTTCTGTAGTCTTGTTTAATACTGCTGCATGTTTCCCATGTTGGGATATTACAGTGGTATCAGAGCAATCATCTTGGCATAGCCTATGCTTTTCTTTCTAAGAATCCAATATGTATTTTCAGGGAAAGGAAATACATAAGAAGTTTGATTACATAGAAGACAAGGGTAAAACCCCTCTATTTGGAAGAATGAAAGGGAAAGAGTTCTCAAAAACTCTGTTCCAAACTATGCATGAGCTGAAAAGTGAAATTAGGGGAATGACGAATGAAATACTTGTAGATCCTTTGCAGAGATTTAGACATGAAGAAAGCCCCAATTCTTCATCTTATGTGTGTGATCATTCAGCCACACAACCAGATCTACAACGTTGTAGCATGCCTACATTCCTAGCAAGAGGAGAAGCAGAGGGGGAGACACCAAAAGAGGAGACTCTTGGTGACTATCTCCAAGAATATGAATCTCATTCTAAGAGATTCAAAGAGCATCTAAGCTTTCTAGAGTTTTTTCAAATTAAAGAAGAAAGAAGACCCAACATATACAAGAAAGGAGAGGGTGCATGCATCACACTTTGGGTAGGATCTTTCTACCTACATTTGATGGATCACTGGAGAGCTCAGCCAAGTCTTGGGTAAAGAAGCTGGACACATATTTTCAGCTACATCAAGTTTCAGAAGAAGAATCCATCAGATTAGAAGTGTTGCACCTCCAAGGTAAGGCTTATGCTTGGTGGTTATTTGAATCTTCTTCATTGAGAAATGTAAACATCTCTACTTATGAAAATTTCACTAGGAGGTTAGTGAAAAGATTTGATGTTGAGCTATCTAAAATTTCTTTGGGCAAGAAAAATAAGCCCAAGAATTCATAACCTTTGCATGAGATGGAAGGATCCATGAAGATAACTCCATTTCAGAACATTGTTGAAAGGGTTAAAGATCTACTACATGATTTTCCAAGGGAAAAGGCCCCAATTCAGCAAGAAAATTCTTCCCAAGAGGAAGACATGAGTGTTCCTTTTTCAAGAAGAGATCAAGAGAAAGGATCTTCTATTGATGAGGAATGTTCCATTGATGAGGAGGAGAAAGGAGAAGAGCTGAAAAGTCCTTCCATCATTGTGATAGTAGGAGGAGATCTATTTTTATTGGGAAATGGAGATGAAGCCATTGCTTCCACTAAGAGGGCTCTTATATCTTTGCAAGAAGGCCCCAAGGATCTTGCACATGAAGAGAATGAGCAGCATGTGTCGATGATGATAGACAATGAGACAAAAAAATGGAGGGAATGTGTTCCAACATTGCATTTATTTTTAGGAACACACACTATGACAGATCAGTCCTTTGTGATCAAGACTCTTGACACCAAGGAGATGATGGGTGTTTATGAGTTAATTACATCGATAAGGAGCACCTTAGATTGTGAGCTCTTGCAGAATGTGGGTGAAGGATCACAATGTTGATATGATGGGAGGTGATCCTCTATTACATGGAGAAAAAGATGGGGAAATTGCTCCACTCAAAAGCACTCTTACATCTATAAAAGTGATGCCCCATTATCATGAGACTTCCCCACAAAAATCAGAGATATATTTTCATAGTGGAAGAAGTCATAATATTTTCCCATCTATTGTTCACATGGGAATGAGCCATGAGACATCATTATCTTATGGTATACCACCTGGGAGGCCACCTAATTTAGATTTGGTGAAAGATGTTTCATGCATTGATGCTCCTTTCATAGAACCAAGGGAGGAGGGAGCACTAGAAGACCATACTACAACACTGAGAGTATGGGGAAGGCTCAAGGAGAGGGAAAGTATTTTTCCCTTGTCACCATTATCTATTATTTCATCTCATACTGCGTTGAGAAAATATGCTACAAGGAGGAAGAATGACACCATCATGAAGCAAGTAAGGCAATCCTTGAATCAGGAGACAAACTTGTTTGGAGAACACTATTCCATACATGATGAGAGATGGTGGTAACACATGCATATTTGGGAAAAAAAAAGGTGGTTTTGGATAGATGATAGCCTTCCATGGGAGACTAACTTCCAAAAACTTCCATTTTCTTTTGAGCATGTGCATATGCAAGAAAAGCAACAAGGAAGGAATGGCTTCCACCTTATACCTTTGGCATGGGAAATCTCAAGGAGGAGAAAAATGGGAGACATGACCTTCCAACATACACCTTTGACATGGGGAATGTCAACGAGGAGAGAAGCAACATGGCAGACATTTTAGATGACACATTATCAGCGCTATCATTGTTGGGAAAATTAGATCCATATTGGAAATCCCAAATACTGGTGGAATATTCCAAGGATCTTCACACTTGCATGGTTCTTGATGACTTGCTACATGATGAGAGCTATTCAATCCTAGATGGAGTCATCTATAATCATGGTAGGATCTTCTTTTCTAGAGCCTCCAAGCTCAAGGAGAAGTTACTACAAAAGGCTTAAGAGGAGTTCTATTTCAGCCACACATATTCTATGAAGCTCAACAACATCATCTTGAGGAGCTACTATTGGGAGGGATTTGAAAAATAACTATATCAGCATTGTCAAAGATGCATGAACCTTGTGGAGATGGATCAACAACATGACTCTATGAGAGAGTTGAATCAACCCTCTCTTTCTCCTTTTTGGGGAGAGAATAGATCTATTCACCACTCCATTGATAGGAGGAGGATTTTTGGTGAAGAACATGCTCTTGTTACACATGTACTATATTATGGTTTCATGCATTATTCCACCATGTTTTTGCAGGCCATGACTCCAAGGAGGAGTATTATGTCTTGTAAGCCTCATGGCCAATATTGGGCCACAAAAAATTTATGAATTTGGCCACTCCCTTGGAAGGAAAAGGGATATTTTGAAACATGATGGGTGCTTCCATAAGGCACCAAATATATCTCACACTTTCAGCTATGGTGAGATGGTATGGACAGCAAGTAAGTGGTGGGAAAACCACTTACCATATCTAGATCTAATGCAGGCAGGAGATGCACTGCGTTGGTTCCAAATGTGGGACTATGACCCACCTCCATGTGTACAAATTTCTATTTGTATGTATATTGTTTTGATCCCCTATATTGATGATGTACTTCTAATTTTTATGGGGATGTATGGAGGAAGGAGGGAAAGCATGCATGTGCCCTCTAGGATGGCTACTCTCCATATTATTAATGTTTCATATTTCAGAGAGAGCATTGGGCCAACCATGTTTGTTTCATGTGATCTATTGTCTCCTTATGGGATGAGCTATTTGCATCTCATGAGAACTTTGGAGGAGAAAGTCATGGATGGATGGTTTGGTGAAAACTTGGCTTATGGAGGAAGCTTAACTCATTTTGGTGTCACCAAGGTAGGAGGAGAAGTGTTGCAGCAATCACCTTATCCGTTTCTTGAGGACAAGAAATAGTTTGGAGGGGAGGGATGTAATATTCCCAATTAGCCCAAGGTAATGGGAATATTCAATTTTGTTTTACTTTTCTGTTTCATGAATAAATGTGTAAAGGAGGATTATAAAAAATCCTAAAATAGAAAATAAATCAACACTACATGTGAACAAAGCTAAATATGGGCTATTTAAATACACACCCTTATGTGCGAAAGAGACTGAGACATTTGACTGGGTCAACCATGACCAAATTGACAACGCTGTCTAGAAGGAGTGATCTTCATTAAGGCACAACGCAGTTTTAGTTGGAGGATGTTCATGTGAAAGGAGTTATTCCATTGAGATGGTTTAGGGTTTTGCAAGCTCTCAATCTTATAAAAGGAAGAGGAGGAAAACATGAGAGGTTGTTGATTGATATCAGATTTCTGAAGAATTTTTCTATTCATACATTTCTTATTCTCTTGGATGTTTAGTAGAGAATAGTTTTATTTAGCACTGGGTGATCCTGATTGGGAATCCCACCTCTTTCCTTAAGTAGCTCTTGGAAGATTTTTTCATTTCTTGTCCACTATTAGGAATTTGGCCAAGCTCTTCTTCCAACTACAACACAGATCCTGTTGAGGGTTTGGTTGCCTTTGTAAGCTGCAACAAGTGGAGGCTAGATATATTTAGATCTAGGCCATTATAGTGCCTCTTTTCAGTGGGAAAGTCTTCTATCCCCTTGGAAAGAGAGTATTGGATGATTGGAGCACTGATTTCAGATCCTGGCTTGAGGCACATATGTTCTAGAGCCTACAACACAGTTTTCATTCCAGTACTGTGTTATTTGCGAGTGTACAGTTGCAGGGTGTTTTGGCACACTTTTCGAGGAGAGGTATCTAGTGTTGGGGTTCTGCCCTTCACTGTGGTGATCCATGAATTTCAGATGTATTCCATGTAATATTTAGTTATGATCTGAATACTATTTTATTTTCTTCAGAATTTTTGAATCATTCCGCAGATCGGCTGCACAAGATCTCAGATCTACTCCATGTACTTCACTTTTTGTTGAAAACACCAAGGGGCATTTGAAGAGGAGCCTATCTAGTGTACAGATCTGATATAGATCTAACTTTTTGTATAAAAATCTGCTATAGATCTGAAGTGTATTCTACTACTGTTTCAGCCAATAAAAATAATGCTTTCAAGCTTGTTCAGTCAAATATATGGTTGCAGCACCTCACTTTTGAGCGTTTTCTTCATGTAAAGTCTTTTATTTTCTGTTCTATAAATCATGGGCTTCAATATAACTCTAATTTTCTGTTGTAAATGTGCATATTGAGCCTCCATATTGGCCTCCTACTTTTACTTGGCTGAACTTCATTATTTGCTGCAGTCTTGTTTAATATTGCTGCATGTTTCCTATGTTGGGATATTACATTTGATGAATGTGAGAACTAAGTCCTTTGTATCGAGAATGAGGAACATGTTGAGACATACCATGAATTGAATGGACATGAAGGGGAAAAGAGCTCAAGACTTCTGCAAGGAAGATAGAATCAAGAAAGAGACCATCGTACCATATAATCTGGAACAAAATGGGCACTTAAGAGGGAGTTAGCTTTTGATCTTGAAAGGAAACATGTTCACTTGAAGCATTAATTTATGGGCCTAGAGGTATGGAAAGAGACCTGGTGATATTTTCCTTTATCAAGGAAAATATGTTGATAAGCTATTGAAAATATTTGGTATGACATAATTCAAGTCCATGAATTCTCCAATGGAAATGAATTTCAAGAAGTTATGTGGTGAAGCTGCAGGCCCTGATTTGGCCAAATCCTTTGAGTACCGACAACTGATTGGGGCTTTGATATTCTTAGTGAACACTAGGCTAGTATTTTTTTATGATTAATACTCTGAGCCAATATACGATTAAGCCATGGCATGCACATTGGATTTTTGTATAGCATGTGTTAAGATACCTACATGCAACCATCAATATTGGATTGAGATATACTACCAGAGACGTAAGACTGCAAGGGTACTTTAATGCTGATTAGGATGGTAACTCTGTTGTTAGAAAAAACACATATGGATGTTACTTTAGTTTGGGATCTTCCACGATATCTTGGATTAACAAAAACAATAAGTATGTATCCCTTAACATGGATGCAACCAAGTACATTGCTGCTAGCATGGCTAGTTGTGAGACAGTATTGTTAAGTCCCTATATTACTAGTATAGTCCCTTATTGTTGTTAGTGTAACCTGCTTATTTTTATTGTTGTACCCTTGCAACCCCCATATTGTTATTATTGTGCCCTTCAATTATTATTGTTAGGTTGGCTAGGATTACATTCTGGCCCCACTAGGATTACATTGTGGCCCCATGGACTCCTATATATAGGAAGGAGGTTTTGTAATTTGTATCATCCAAGAATTTTTCATTCATTTAATGTATTGGAGGTTTCCCCCTTGAAGTGGCCTATTTCTAAGGCATTGATATCTCTTTTCTTCTATTTTTGGAGCTAGTTTCTCAACATTTGGTATTAGAGCTTTGGATTCTAGGGTTTCGCTGCTCCAAACAGGTCATCAAGTAATTTTCACTATAGATTTTTTTCTACGAAGGTTCAGAAGCTGAAATATTTAAAGTACGAAGCCAAAATCCTGAGGAACATCTCCAAAAAATTTTAGATCTTAGTTTGAAATATATTAGGAGATATGGTCTGTGGAAGTTAGGTCATTTGCAGGCTCTCGAATTTCATATCAAAGAGGTGATCGTGGGTAAATATTCATAACTCTCTCTTTGAGCATCGAATTGGAATTCTGTAAAAAGTAGCTATAAGTAAATAGAATGTAGTTTGTTTCTATCAATTTCATATTTGAAGGAGGAAACAGTGACACGTGGAAAGTCGTAGAAGTTCTCTCTACTGAACCAGTCCATAATTAGGTCATCGTAGAAGATTGGGCACAACTTTGTCTTCAAGAATCCAAATCAGGTCAAACTTGTGGCATTCGAAAGAGAATTCAAAGGGTTACCTAAGTGCCAAATTTAAAATATTGAAGATCTGAAATCACAGAGAATTTAGTTTCAATATCGAGCTCCTCAAAAGCAAGAAAAATGTGTGTATTTTTTCTGAATTGCATAAGTCTTGTGTAAAAAAAAATCAGTTTGAAGTGATTCCAAGGGCCTATTGAGCATAAATTTCAGTATTGGGTTCTGAAGTGCCTCCTAAAAATAATTCAACACCCATTAAGCCCTCAAATTACTCTACTATGACTGATGAAGATGAATAATTGCAACAAGATCTATCAAAATTACAAGAGCAAGTGCACCAAATTTCGCTCTCATAAAGAGCAACAAAAAATGAAATGGAAGTTTTGAAGAAAGGTGTGGAAGCGAAGATGGATGGTTTGAAGAATAATATGGATGGTTTAAAGAAAGGCATTGAAGCTAAGATGTTTGGCATGGAAGTTGGCATGGAAGCTAAGATGGATGACATGGAAGAAAAAATGAAAGACAACATGGAAAACATGAAGAATGATCTAAAAGCAGACATGGAAGGTTTGAAAAAGTTGATACAAGAAATGTTTCCTAATGGCGAAAATATAGTAGAGGAAACTCATGATGATAATAAAATAAATGTAAATCGTGATTTCATAAACTCTAATGTTGGATGGAAGAACCACCATATTCCAAAGATGGATATGAGGAAGTTTGATGGAAAGGATCCCATAACATGGATACTACAGATGGAGCAATATTTTGATCTCAATAATGTGCAAAAAACACAAAAGGTATGCATTGCAAATTTACATTTAGAACAAAATACATGTGTATGGTATCGATGGCTTTTCTCTCGTAAAAAAATTGTCACTTGGTCAATTTTTATGGAGGAAATGATAGCACATTATGAGGATACAAAGAGCAACACCTTCTTTAGCCAAATTGATAAATCCCAAACAAAAGGGTTCAGTGCCGGAGCACATTGAGGACTTTAAAAAATTGAATATAAGGGTAACTGATATTCCAGAGGAACATAATATTGATGTATTCATAGGGACTTTAAAGGATAACATGCAACATGAAGTCTAGATTTGGGAACCTGATTCATTGGAGAAGGCATTCAGGTTGGAAAGAAAGATTGAATGTAAAATTATGGTGACAAGGAATCCTACCACTCACATCTATAAAGATGGAAGTGTTGCTACTCCTAGACTTCCACAACCTACAAGGTTGACACCACAACAATTGGAAGAAAAAAGAGAAAAAGGGATTTGCTACAGTTGTGATATAAATACACTAAAGATAATAAATTCTTTGAGAAAATTATTTTGCATAGATTGTGAAGAGGAGGAAGAAAATGAAGAAGAAACTTCAAAAGTAGAGGATATACACCAGGAAGAAACCCTAGAAGAAGAAGAAATGAGTTCAACCATATCATGTAATGCATTGGCAGGAATTACCACTCCTCAAACTCTCAAGATAGAAGGACATATCAAGAAGAAAAAGGTAATAGTGTTGATTGATTCGGGTAGTACGCATAATTTTATTCATTGTAACATAGCCAATGAATTGAATTGTTTTCTATACCCAACACCAGAATGTCATGTGATGGTTGCGAATGGAGGAAATCTAAATTGCTATGGAAAATGCCATTATATCAAGCTAGCCATGGGGGAATATGTATTGAATATTCCAATGATTTTCATCCCAATGGGAGGTGCCGATGTTGTATTGGGTGTACAATGATTACAATCTTTGGGGATGGTAGCTTTTAATTTTCAAGAAATTTTCATGAATTTTTTTTCAGAAGGAAAGGAAATCGAATTATGGGGTATTGCAGGGAAGCTAGGAAATATAATAAGCTCTAATGTCATGAATTTTTTTTTAAGAAGGAACAACGGGGTGTACTTTCACAATTATGCTCACTGGAAGTTCCAACATCAAAATCATCTATTTCTCCAGATCTCCAAAAAGTCTTAGACAATTATTCCAAGGTGTTTGATACTCCCAAAGGACTCCCACCTATTCGTGATCATGATCATGCTATTCATTTGATTCCAGGAAGTGTTCCTACAAACATCAGGCTTTACAGATATCCTTATGTCCAAAAGAGCGAGATTGAACGCATGATTGCAGAAATGTTAGAGGCTGGTATAATTCAACCTAGTCAAAGTTCTTTCTTTGCTCCAGTAGTATTGGTGCACAAGAAATATGGATCATGGCGCATGTGTCCGGATTATAGGGAACTCAATAAGCTCACTGTTAAAGATCAATTTCCCATTCTTGTGATTGATGAATTATAGGATGAATTACATGGAGCAACTTATTTTACCAATTTGGATCTTCATTTAAGATATCATCAAATTAGAATGAAGATTGAAGATATTCTGAAAACAACATTTCGAACTCATGAGGGTCATTATGAATTTTTGGTCATGCCTTTTGGCCTTACCAATGCACCTTCTACATTTCAAGGGTTGATGAATTCCATTTTAAATACTATAGCTGTACTGTCTTTGGTAGTCATATATAAATCTACAACAGGTCATGGAAGGATCATATTCCAGCATGTTATGAGGTGCTCAAACTATTGAAGAAAATGAAATTCTTGTAAAAACATTAAATCAATATGATTATAAGTGGAATATCTGAATTATATTATACTCTGTTAGGTGTTTAAGTGGGCCTAATAAGTCCGTATTAATAGTAGTCTCCCTTTCCATGGTTATGAGTTACAGTTATTAAATTATTATTGCTTTGTTGATATATATATATTGCAGAATAAGGAAACACATAACTGTATTTATTGAAGAAAGATGAATTTTCATGGATTCCTGAAGCAACTAAGGCCTTTGAAAATATTAAAGAGGCAATGTGCCTAGCACCAGTGTTAGCTACGCTAGTCTTCACAAAAACCTTTATTGTGGAATGTGATGCCTCAGGAAATGGAATTGGTACTGTTTTAATGCAATAAGGAAGACCCATTGCTTTTGAAAGTAGTTCAATCAAAGGAAAGTATTTACGAAAGGATATTTATGAGAAGGAAATGTTGGCAATACTACATGCACTAAAGAAATGGAGACCTTACCTAATGGGAAGACACTTCAAGGTAAAAACTGATCATGATAGTCTTAAACACTTTTTGGAACAAATAATATCTTCAAAAGAGCAACAAAAATGGGTCACAAAGATGTTGGGTGATGACTTCGAAATCTTCTACAAAAAAGGGAAGCTAAATGTTGTTGCGGATGCACTCTCAAGAAAGGATGAAGAGGGGGAAGCATTGCTTTACGCCATTTCAATTATCCAACCAGATTGGATAACCAAATCATGGGATGAATGGAAGAAGGATGAAGAAGTGTGGAATCTCATTCAAAAGTTGCAGCAAGATCCTAGTACATCTGATACATTTAGTTGGAAAAATGATTCCTTATGGTACAAGGATCACTTATATATTTGCAAGAATTCCCAACTAAAACAAAATATTCTTTTGGAATTGCACACTTCTCCTTTAGGAGGACACTAGGGATTTTTAAAAACTTATCACAGGGTGAAGAAACATTTTTTTTGGGATGGCCTTAAATATGATATTCAAAAGTTTGTGGCAGAATGTTTGGTTTTCCAGCAAATTAAATTTGAGACAGTTAAGACCCCTGGCCTTCTACAACCTTTATCCATTCCAAGTCAATGTTGGGAGGAGATTTAAATGGATTTTATCACAGGTTTACCTAAGTCCGAAGGAAGGAGTGTCATCATGGTGGTAGTTGATATAATTACCAAGTATGCACACTTTTGTGAATTATCTCATCCATTTAAAGCGAGTACAGTTGCTACTACATTTATGGAAACAATTCAAAAGCTACATGGAAACCCAAAGATTATTGTAAGTGACAGAGATCCCATTTTACAGGAAATGTTTGGACGGAATTATTTTCTTGTTTGGGTACTCAACTAGCTCATAGCTCATCTTATCATCCTCAATCCGATGGTCAAACAGAGATAGTGAATAAATGTTTGGAAGGATATCTTTTTTGTTTTGTATCTGATAAGCAAGCACAATGGGTCAAGTGGTTACCTCTCACTGAATGGTGGTATAACACTTCCTTCCATGCTGCAGCAAAAATGACCCCATTTTTGGCACTTTATGGATATCATCCACCATCCATCACATATTATTTAAGGGAAAATACTAGGGTTGAAGTAGTGGAGGATCACATCGAGCATCAACAAGAAGTTCTCCAACTCTTAAAGGATAACCTAAATTTGGCACAAAATCGAATGAAACAATAGGAAGATCAACATCGCAGTGAGAGAAGTTTTGATGTGGGAGATTGGGTATTTTTATAGCTACAACCATAGAAACAAATGTCCCTCAAGCAAGATAAGAAGGATAATAAATTATCACCAAAGTGCTATGGTCCTTACAAGGTTTTGCAAAAGATTGGTACTATGGAATAAAAGTTGGAGCTTCCTGCTTCTTCACGAGTGCATCCAGTTTTCCATGTTTCATGCTTAAAAAATGTTATAGGGGACAAAATTCCAGTTCAAAAAATATTTCCAGAACTTGACGAGGAAGTAAAAACCATATTGGAACCTGAAGCAGTCACGGAAACAAGAACTCAACAACTACGAAATCGATCAATTTCATAGTATCTCATCAAATGGAAGAACTTACCCACTGAAGATTCTACATGGGAGGATGAGAATTTCATACAAAATCACCTGGAGCTACTCAAGCATTGAGGACAACACTTTTTTGAAGGAAAGGAACATGTTAGGTCCCTATATTACTAGTATAGTCCCTTATTGTTGTTAGTGTAACCCCCTTATTGTTATTGTTGTACCCCTATAACCCCCATATTGTTATTATTGTGCCCTTCAATTATTATTGTTAGGTCAGCTAGGATTACATTGTGGCCACATGGAATCCTATATATAGAAAGGAGTTTTTGTCATTTGTATCGTCCAAGAATTGTTCATTCATGTAATGTATTGGAGGTTGCCCCCTCGATGTGGCTTATTTCTAAGGCGTTGATATCTCTTTTCTTATATTTTTGGAGCTTGTTTCTCAACAAGTATGGATGAGGAAGCTCTTTGGAGAGCTGTTTGAGTATGTGCTAGATATGACAATATTATACTGTGAAAATAATAGTGGGATTCAATTTGCAGAAAATATTGTGTTTCATGACAAGTCTAAGCACATTGAGATCAAATATCACTATATTTGAGATATAGTGTAGATATGAGTAGTGAGGCTCCATCATATTGTGACTGATGATCAGATAGCTGACATACTTACCAAGTATTCACTGAAAGGGAAGTTCTTGGTATTTAAAGCGAAACTTGGACTGACATATGTGACCCAATATTCTCTCGATGTCATGCATTATGGCCTAAAATAAAAAATGTAAGACCAATGAAGGCACTAATGAGAGGGGTAGTCATGAATGATCGAGAACACTGAGCTATGCTCTTCCCCCCTATTTTAGCTCCTAGATTGGGAATGGATCTAAGTAGAAATCCTAGGGTTGAGGTAATTATTGACCGTAGGTTGTGTGTGATACTTGTCATGTGTTGACATGTGGTAATACCCCCCCTTACATCTAGTTTGGGACTTGTTCGAGTATAACTTTCGTTAGGGTACAGTGATTTGGTTGATTGGCAAGCCAAATGACAGAGTGTAACATCAAACCAAGCTTTGGAGCCCAGAGGCCCTAGCCTTCTCGGACTCGAGAGGGGCTCTCTCTATATGCGTAAGGGATATCTGTGTGTTTGTTTATTGTGTTCTCGATTTTTAGGCTAGTTATGAAGTAACTTTTTGATTTTTGTTTTTTAAGTTGTGAGGGATGAAACCGATCAAAGATATAAAATAGATAACAAGATGTTAGATTAAGCTGGGCTATGGGGTCAAAAGGTCAAGAAAGCTATTAGATGATGATACAAGGTCTGTAGTAGGGGCCGATTTTATTCAAGGTAGAAAGGATCTTTGGGAAAAATGGAGTAAATGGACATTAAGTTTGTGAAAGACGAAGGATTTCAAGCATAACTAGTTTGATAGCAGGGCACATAAACATGGTACGGAAAGCCATTAATCATGCAAAATGTAACTACAAGCTAAATAATACATAGAAATAAACATTCAAGCCATGCATAGAAGTGTAAGACCCTCTAACTTTAGGAAATGGCTATCGACCTTTGGGGAAAAACACATAAGACAGACTAACAACTCAAAATACTATGCCAGAATGCCTAAACATAGTCTTTAAGTTATTGGGCACTTTGACAAACAAGCTTTCATAGTTTTAGGCAAAGGGCTAGATCGGGACTAGGCCTCCTTGGTTCAAACAAAATGATAATCTAATCGAGTCAAAGAGATAGTTTCATGGATGGGACTATGGACGAGTCATAGGTAAGCGGGGCACACCATACATCCTACTCAACATGCATAGAACTATGAATGAAACTAGCAACAATATCCTCAAAGTCGTTAAAGAGAAGTTAAGAATTCTTTAATGCAACTAAGGAAGAAGAAAACATAAAAGCTATGAAGATTCGGGAAATTTGAGGTGCCTCCATGGGCATATCTCAAAGTTATTCTCTACTGATCTATATCAAGCAAGAAACATGTATCATGAATGAAAACTAGAAGACAACAACAAAGCAAGAGACACTATACCATTCTACCAAGTCATGGAATCCATCAACAATCCTTCTTCATTCATCCAAGAACATCCAAGAGTCAATCCATAAGCATAACACAAGTATTTAATTCAAAGCTCATATGACCAATATATTTCTTCTCTTCTCAAGTTCAGCCTTCTATTACAATTAATCCTCTTGGAATATATAGGCCAAGAAGGAGGAAAACCAACCAAGGCAACTAGCTAGCCATTGGTTCAAAATAAATATCTAAACTTGTCCTTGAGGCTTTGCAAAGCCCAAGGCACAAAATATCTCATAAAATATCTAAGAATTGCTAAAAAAGGGAATTTAATTGACTTTGCATCATTTTCCAAGTGCAAAAAATAGCTAAATGCACATTTGGAAAAAGCAGATTTTTGAGGTTCAAAAATTACAAAAATACTTCAAATTTTCATCGAAAGCAAAAGGTCCCCGACTTTCCGGAAACATTTGGCAGCCTTCCTGATGTCTAAACGAGGCTCATGATATCTTTTTGGAAAGCTCTAAGTGTCTACTTTCCGGAGAAACTGAAATTTTACAGATCTGATGCCCTGGAAGTCCTCCAAATCTACACTGTGTGTAAAAAGCCGAGAAAATTGCAATCTGCTGATAGACTGAGGGCGAGTGTGCAAAAAGTGAGCATTTTTCGCCGTTTTGAGGAGGAAAATGATCTTCAAATGGTATGAAAATCACTGAGGGTGTGCTTATGAAATTATGGCATCCGATGGTACCATTCTCCTCCCTTGATGAATCCTCAAAATGAAATGGCGAAATTATGAGTTTTTGATCAAAAAACTCAAAAAATGCCAAAAAACCAAAAGTTGTCAAAATGGGCCTAAAATTGGTGTGCATGACCCTCAAAGGGTCCTTAGCAACATGTTCCGAAGCTGAAACCAAAATGTCGAGTGTTGATGTGCCTTTCTTCTCTTTCCGTGCCGGGCGCTTCCCCTTTGCTTCCTTAAGCTTCTCTTGGGTTTTCTTCTTTGATGTTTAGCATTCTGGCTTTGGTGAAGAAGTCATGGCCCCTTGCCTAGGAGAGGTAGATAGCACATGCTTTGGAGAATGTCCTTCATGATCCATGCCTTGTATTTGCTTGCCCTCATCAGGATGCTGCTGTGTATCATCTCTTGGTTGCCCTTGCTCATCACTGTCATGGCCTTGTTCATCATCTTCTTGCTGCTCAAACAAAATTCTACCTTCTCTGTCAGTCACTGTTTTGATCAAGGCAACCATGGTTTCAGTTGTTGTGTGTGATGCCCTTCTTGGGTATAAGATCCTTGCTCCTTTCTTTGTATGCCAATAAACAGTTTCAGGAATAAGCACACAGTCAACACAGTCAAAGATTTTCTAAGTTTATGATAAGGTCACATAGCCTTGGTGTTTTGAGGCAACAAGATAACCTTGTTTTTGGATAAAGGCAAAACAAACATTTTCACAATTCAAAACATTGCTCTTTCTTCTTTGTATGTCAATCAATAGGTAGATTCAATAATCATCACATAGACAAAAAAAAGCAAAAACACAGTCAGAGGTGACTGTGTTATAGGTAGAGTCATCAAACTCTTTGTGTTTGGTGTAAGCATAAAAGACATGTAGGAGTTCAAACATTAAAACTCTTCCTTAACCAAAACACTTCCTTCCTTATATTTCTCTGTTTCTCATATCCAGTTTTCTCCCGAACACCTTCAGATTGTTTTAACCATTTTACTCATTTGGGGTCTGCTTTATAGAGTGAAGGAGAAAACACTGGTTTTTGCCCCTTTTTCCACACAGGGGAGACCTTAGAATGGAAAAAACCTTTTCATCATGATCACTGATGATTGGAAAAATACCCACTGTTTCATTTCCCAACTACTGTGTCTCTTATTTTAAACACTGTCCCCACCTTTCAATGCTAATTTTGAGGGCAGTTTATGAAGTTCTTTGACATCAATAAAAACCACCGTTTTTCCTATGTCAGTGCTGGGCAATCCTAGCTATTGCATGCTTAGATCTTTAAACATAAATATCAACCCTTTTTAAACAATTCAAAACAGTGATTTCACACCGTGAGTTCCATCCTTTCACTCTCCGTTAGCAATCTTGAAAGGAGTAACATAGGCACATAGAAAACCTTTAGAAACGGATGGCAAACCTCGTAGACACGTTTGAGCGGTTTCCAGATTTGTTTGAGGGCGTTTGGATCATTTAAACCTGCGCGGCGCGTTTGATAGGAAAGGCGCTGCGCGAAAGGAGTGGTGTCGGGTCACTGTCGGGCCGACAGGACCAATGCGCACAGGCGCGCCGCGCGCACGTTATGGCCCTTTGCAAAATCTGTTCTAGGCGCGCCGCGCGCTTTTCCAGGCGCGTCGCGCAAGCCTTTGACCCCATAAAACTCTGTTTTTCGATCATAACTTCTTTCTCAGGTTTTGTAGGCAGTAAGAGGAGTTTGTTCACCGTTTTTGAAATGTAGAAAAATTAAAGGCAACAGTCCTTTACTGTTCTTGAAAGTGAAAATGCCAACACACCTTCGAGCTTGATTGGAGAGGGTTTGCAGGACTTCTCACCTTATATCACTGCCTTGTTCTTTTGAAAGGAAAACCAAATGATTTGAACACGTTGTGAAGGGTCCACTCTTTGGACAATGTTAGCAAAAGGATGCCTGCTTCTAAATAGTTCTAACAGGATTTTGACCTATTTACTTATATGAAATATATAAGAAGTCAAACTTTGTTTACTGTGTTCCTATTTTTGAAAAGTAACTTCTGCCATTGCTGATCCTTTAGTGATATTTCTAAAAAGAGAAAAATTCTCAAAAGTGCATCAATGATGATGAAGTATTTCTTGCCATTTGCGAGGAGATGAATTTACCCTTTGAACTTTAAACTAGTAATGTCTGCTCTGGATACTTTAAAAGGTGATAATGCTCACTGTGAAACTGATTTAGCTGTCAGGTGTCCTTTTAGCTCATCTTCTGACTTTAACCCTTTTTAATGAAAATGCCTTTCTTTGGTCAAGGTGATATGTCCTGTTGACTTTGAATGCTGCTTTAGGCTTTGAAATTCGTGCCATAACCTTTTGAAATATAATTAAAATCATTTGCCTGTGTCATGACCTGCCTTTTAACCAACAGCAGAGTTTGAGCTGCAGACTATCGCTTTTATTTTTGACAACCAAATACTCCAGGTGTCTCTTCAATCTATTTCCCACTGTAGGTATCAAAATTTGCTGTATTTATTTGGACTTTGCCATGGTCCTTTGATTAAGAAGGGCGCCTTTTTCCAATACTTTTCTGCTCAAAACATATCATTATGATGTCTCTGTCTATTGAATAATGAAAACTTATGTTTGTTTCAAGCTTTCTAAAAACAAAAAACTGACGGTATGTCAAAGCACCTCTTTGCCTATTATGAACAATAGTTTCAATGGTGATGTCTCTTGATAACATAAACCTAGATTGTCTGTGTCACTGTTATAGCATATTTGAAAAGGCACTTGTTTATGAATGGAGCTGCTTTCAAGAAAGACATGCCTGATTGGCTTGGTATGTTGTTCCAGGGTTTTTTTTTTAAAACTCAGATCATAACCTGTTGATATGTTTGTGTTGAGGAGACAAACCTATGAGGTGTAGAATGAATGCTGGAATATTTCATAGATACCAAGGCTTTTATTAGCCATCTTCTTCCTAATGAAATTCTGAAACCACCAACCCTGCTGCATCTGAAGAATACACTTGTCTTTGTGGTGGAGGGTAGATTGCAACAACTGGACTTACACTGGCGCTTTGAATGACATCAAGATGTCTCATGTCTGGGACTGTGTACCACTTGCCTGCATTTTCTCTATGTTTATCTGGAAACCATAGACTTTATCTCACAACCCAACAAAAACATAAGAACACACAGAGGTTCTTTTACTGAAGTGTCTTCTTGCTCATCATTGATTTGAGCCATCCATATAAACACCCTTGCAGAGATATTTTGTCATGATAGCTTTGATCAGTGGAGTCTTTTTGTTGTGCCATGATGATGATGCTGGCAATTTCAATTTATCTTCTTTCTTAGGGAATAAGACCAAATACTCTGCTTTATTTTGTTTTGCACATCTCATATCTTAGCCCTGTTTTGATCATCATTTTCCTTCAGAAACCTTGAGTCACTGTTTCACTGTCTAGTAAAAACAAACCTGTTCTTATAGTTAGTTTTTTAAGTTCTTCAAATCAATATTAGCCATCGCCCTCTACTTGTAGATGAAGGAGGTGCCCTAACCCTCTACTTATCGATGAAGGAGGTTCTTGGCCGTGTCCGTGCCAAATTACAAATCTATTTGTGATGTTTTCTTTCTTCTCTTGTGCTATCAAGCTGAAATGAAGGTATAAGAGTTTGATGAGTAACTCTCATCTCTTGCAAATATATCTCGGGCTCATGTTTACATTAGAAACGATTGTTCTTCTAAATGTGGATTCAAGAATTTCCTCTGAGATGATGAAAAAGTTTCCTATCTTTGTAAAATCCATAAAACATTTGTAAAACACCTAACATCGGCTTGAGATTGTGAGTACATGCATTACTAAGACTTAGGGTGTGTGTGTAAGTGGCAGCTTAGAAGTTTGTAGTCAATTTCATTTTGTAGAGTGGGAGGTCTGTCATGATTGAGTGCAGCAGATGGAGGTTTTGGCCTTTTGATGGTTGCCAAGGGTAAAATGCCTTAAAACGCACTTCCTAACTTAGGGAGACTTTTGAAACATACTTGGATTGTCCTTTAGAGCTGATGAGAAGACTAGTAGGGCTAAAGCTAGATAGGATAAGTCACGAGGGAGGTTAACAGTGACATGGGCGGTGAAAAGTCACCGGGTGAAAAAAGTTTTATGACGGTTTTCTAGATGACAGAATTGACATATGGAGATCAGCTTCTAGAAAACCACGTTTATGGATCTAGTCATCACTAACAAGTGGAAAAATACCGAGTGACTAACATAACCCAATATGCATCCTACCCCACAAGAGTCAGATTGTCGGGGATTTTACCATGCATCTAGATAATGGATGAGGAGAGACTTGGGTGCATGTGATCCATACCTCTGGTAAGTTGGGTATTCCCCTAAGTTCTGTGGATGCAGGTGTTCTATGGGAAGATCAATGGATAATAGGATAGAGTGTGATCCTAACCTATGATGGTAAGTGGTATCCTACCTATTTTTGATCAAACATATATTTAGGGTGGTAGATTAATCTACGCTATTTTCCATGGATATAATGTGGTAGCCAAAGCTCCTATATGATGATTATTTTTCATTAGAGTGATACATCATTGTTCGAGATGATATAGAGATTAGATGAATAGAGAGGAGAAGAGAAAGCATAGATAATTTGTTGTAGAAAGAAATTCCCCCCTAGCTGAGAGGGAGTGTTGAAAATTTGACAACTCAGGGATGGATTTATAAAAATAGAAAGTATAAAAATAATCTAAAAACAGAAAGTCTCAAGTATGACTTTCCAAAAATATAATATCACTTTGCATCAATTGGTAATCAATTATTGTTGATGGAAAATCCATTCTGATCATTAATCAACACTAATAGTTCAATTTTGATTTAATCATAATTATTATCATTAATATTAATATTATTATTGTTATGATACTATTATATTATTATTAAAAAAATTCAAGTCACTTAATCATGGTTCTCAATAATGTTCTCTTACACTCTCATTATTTTCATGTCATATTCCTCTTACACTCTCGTTGAATTTTCTTACACTCTCTTACACCCATTAAAGTTTTGTCATAAAATATTCCTCTTACAATCTTACGCTCTCATTAAAGCATGTCATGAAATATTCCTCTTACGCACTCTTTAATGCACATGTTACACTCTCCTTCCTAATGGTATACATTACAGTGGTATGTGTACCTTCTTAATGGCATGAGTTACATCTCCCAAATGGGAATATGTTACTATCGTTCATGGCATGCAAGTTACTCCTCCTTTATGGCATGGATTCATTTCTCCTCTTATATATATGTGCCTCATTATTTCTCCGCTCACTACTTGTGCATTATGAAAGAATAATTCTAACTTGAGAGAGAGTTGGAGAGATTTGAAGAAGATTGTGAGAGAGAGACTTGGAGAGTAAGAGAAGAACTTGGTGAGCCAAGGTTGAATCAGTGATTTAGTATTTTAGTGTTGATTCAGTTGAGGTGAAGGTTGATTCATGGTGTGCATCTACTGCTGCTACCAGTTATCTTGATGCTATGCCTTGTTTAGATTTGGGTGAACTTAATCATTCTCCTGACCTCTCATTGTACTCTGTATCTCTGATGAAAAAAATATTTCTAATAGAAGAATAATTTGGTTGGGTTTTCCCCTTGTGGGTTTTTCCTTGGTCATTGGACCTAGATTATTTGTGCCTCATTTTCTTCTTGGCTCTCTTCTATTGTGAATTTTATTTATGTTATATCTAAAATTTATTATCTAATTTTGAAACATAAAGAAGTTTTGTAATAAGTGATTGTTACAACATAGAACATAATAATTTCAACATTCATAACTTTAGGAGGAGAGATCACACTCCATCAAAAGGTAATATCAAAAATCTTGTGTAACCTCTATCAAAAATTGCATTAGCTTCAGTGAACCACCAAAAATTAATATAGAGTGAACCATAAGTGTATACTGTGGGTAATAGAACCACTACAGTGTTAAATGTGATCCATAGGTACATAGATGATTTTTTGAATGCCACAAAGTATGAACTCCCTTTTTTAATTTTTCACTACTTCACATATGTTATCACAAAATTCAAAATATTTCATTACAAAAAATTTGGATCTGGCCTCAAACTAAATTACTTATCATAGAAAAATTAAGAGGATACAAGTAAAATTTCTTATAATTCCAACAACCTTTGATCTTCAGCCTCCTTTTACCAACCTTAGCTCTAATACCATGTTGGAAAATAAAGCTAAAGGTGTATTTTACTTACTTGATAATTACTTGTGAAATTTTTTGGATTTTTGTTAAATTATTTATGCTCTTTTTCTTCATCAAGAAATTACCAAAATATAAACATGAAAATCACAAGAGAAAATAAACACAAGATATATGCTCCACACCAGGGAAAAACCCCAAAATTGGGGAAAACCCAAAAAATCCTCTTCTTATAGAATCATATCAATTGCGATATCAGGACCCGAGATAAATAACTCCACAAGTGTATCAAGTAAGCCCTCCATCTATCATGATTCATCTTCAATAAGATAGCTAATTTGTCACAAGATTCCTATCCCATAATGATCATCCTTACTTTCCGTAGCTTGTATTTTGCATACTCAATAGTCCTCCTTTAATTCATAGATCAGAGTCATTAATATCCTTCATCATATCACACATCATAGCCATTATAAAATCACATGTCATAATAAAAATACTCTGCATATTTCTTCATGAATTCACACTCTTTTTAGGTCTCTTATCAAAATCATCTTTCATTATTTTATCACTTCTATGCCTTTAAAAAACTCACATATCCCAGGCACAAAATATCTGATATCCCTGCCTCAGAAACTCTTATATCACTATAGAACATAAAAAACTTATTCTCTGGAGGATTCACACCAATATATAGTTGTTCGTCACTGTGAAGGGTCATGTCTGTTCATCAGACTGACTTGACAATCTGGAGGGATGAATTGGTCTTGTGGAGAACTATTTGAATTTAAAAAAAAAACTTATTTATTTTTCTTACAAACATTCCAAATGTATTTTGACCCAATTTCAAATCCTTGACTCAAAAAAACCCTAAAAGCATGAAAAACATGCTTAACCTAGACTTGAGCATGAAACCCATGCTTGAAACAAATACAATTCTTTTTCTCCATTATATAAAATACAAATCAATATGAAGACTGAACCTAGTTACTTTCCCAAAAACCATAAACCATAGTGAAATGGTGACATAAAAGGTTAATAATGTTGTGACAATATTTACGAGTCTTAATCCTATACACTAGTTTAAACTATATAACTCAAGGTTGCATGAAATATTTTTGTTTTTGTTGTTATTATTTGGAATGGATTATGTACATATAGACAAGGCACCATGCTTAGAGGGCTATGAAAAGTACCTTTTCAAGTAGATACTATTGCGGGACTTTGTGAGAGTATTCCCAGCACAATCGATGGGAACATATGTACCCTTATTCAATACATGTTTAAAAATGTATGGAATCATAAAAAGGGGTTCTAAATTTCTCAGACCAAGTTGATCATGTCATTGATTGTAGATTAGGACTAAGTCACCATTGGAAAAAACGCGAGACTAGATAGACTTGTCATTATGAAAACATCTAACAAGACAATGTAGACCATGAACATAGGTGAGAAAAACACAATGAAGAAGACAGAGGGACCTATTATAGGGGAATACAAGGAAAATATATATTCCCCCTTATTCAATGCATGTTTAAAAATGTATGGAATGATCCAAAGGGGTTCTAAATTTCTCACACCAAGTTGATGATGTTGTTGATCGTAGACTAGGATGAAATCACCTTTGGATAAAATGTGAGGTCAAATAGACTTATTGTACTGAAGCTTGACACCTTTTTGTTGAGCCTCATTAGTAGGAAGAGTATCACGACATTTTTCATTGAACTGAGCCAAATAAAGGATGCATTATTCCTTGAACACAGTGTTTGAGAGAAGTTCAACGAAAAGTTTTAATGAGGAAACCTCACATTCAATAGGAAACATCGCTTCCACACCATAAACAAGTTGAAAAGGAAAAATTCCTATGGAGCTCTTGACCGAGATTCGACAAGCCAAAAGATATGAAAATAATATTAAGTTCCAATTCTATTTGTGGTTACCTTCCATACGTTGGATCATATTTTTTAGGATGTGATTGATGGCCTCAACTTGAAAATTCACTTGAGGATAGTAGGGAGAGGAGTTCCCATGACAGAGCCCCAACTTGGTTGCCAATTCAATCATCATCTGATTGCAAAAGTGAGTGCTATGATCAATCACAGCCTATCTAGGAAAATTGATCCTATAAATGATGTGATTGAATAAGAAAAGAGCCATAGTGGCATCATCAGTGGAATAGGTAGGCATAGCCTCAATGCTGAGAAATCTAAGGCATCATTAGTTAGGATATTTATCTTCTTGATAATTTCTTATGATCTGCTTTAAGCTTCTTGATTATGTTCTTTTCTTCGATGTGTTATTATTATGTTCTTTTAATCAAGTAAATTATGAAATAAACAATAGAAGGTGAGAGACACCCTATCACTTTTGTAATCCAGGGCAAAAACCTCTCACTTTTTGGGAGGAAAACCCGATCAGAAATTATTATCATAGATATTCAATTTATGAATACCAAGACCATGAAAAATACCCTTGACACAAGTATCCTCCCAAGAACCTTTTCAGTAGCCTTTACTGCACTTCTTGGCCTCTCTTCGTTCCTTGCTTTTTTGCACTAAAGTACACTACACTACTCGGATTTTCTTAGAGAAACTTAGTCTCTATACTTCAACAACCCTATACAAGTATTTATTCTTGGCTTCTTTTGATATTATCCTTGGCTCCCTTCATTCTTCTTCCCGTATTCCTTTCTCAACCCTTTATGAGTCACCTTATCCCCAATACCAAAGTCTCTTGATGCTGGAACAAGCCCTAGATCAGACCTCGACATTTTCTGATTTACATGAGATGTATAGCATGACCGAAGACCGAACCAAAGGTAGACCTTATTCTTTATTGTTCTTCCTTCTCTTTGCACTTCCTTGTAGTCCTTTTCCTTTGCATATATGACTATAGTATTGACTGAGATGAATTCTATTTAGTGAGGCTGAGAGACCCTATTTAATTAGGATGTCTTATGTATTTTAGGCCGACATGAATACTCGAGGAAAGCCGACTTCATCTTGGAAGTACTTCATTAGATTTAGGCCCACTTGGAGAGGCCTAGTGACAAGGACCAAGGTCTTGGAGGAATAATTTATATAGACAAGTGTGACCTTTTAAAAAGTGTAACATGACTTCATTTACATGAAAATGACTCTATGACAAGATGAAAAAACTTCTAGAGACTCTTAAATAGAGTATTGACTCAAAAATAAAATCACTTGCTCATGAAACCCATGATACAAGTAATAAAATAAATTTATTTTATTTTTCCTCTTTTCATCTACTTACATAAAATCATCATTACATGTCATTATGAAGACTAAACCTAGTTTCACTTTTCAACATTTCCTCTTAACTAGTGAGGTATTATTAATGGTACTTGGTCTTTCTCATTCTAAATAATTTCTTATAAGGAGAATCAGATTGGTAACCATCTATATGGCATCATATCAACCAATTTTGTCGCATAGCAAGCCATTGCCTAGCAGCTCCATCTCTCCATGAGATCCGAGCACAATGCTGGCGAGACCAATGATTTATAAACACCTTAATCATTGTCTCGCCAAGAACATACCCTACTTGTGTTCTCAGGGTGTGTTACACTAGGACTATTCTTATCTTGGATTCCCAGTCCTCAAAGAATATCGGTCCTCTATGACTACTCTTATATTGTATGCCCTATCTCATCCTCAAAGAGTATTAGATGCCATATGATTACCCAATCCTCCATTTTGTCTTCCCAAGTGAATATAAGAATGTTTTTTCTATCTCTACCTCTAAAGGGAGGATATATTCCAATAAAGGAATGTACTCATTCCTATAGCAAGAATGTACCTAAGCTCCCTCTTGGATTAGGAATTTCCATTTTAATCAGGGACCTACAATAGCTCCTTAGGTAGAGATAGTGGGACAACCAACTGCATAGAAGAATTCCTTCCTTTTATGTCATGAATTTATTCTTTGTTATGGAGTATTCATCTTTCGGGACTTCTTCATAGGGAACAGACCATCCATCACTTTCATCCATGAGTCACTCATGTCATCAGTCCATTTATTAGAAAGTGATCCATCGTTTTTAATCTGACCTTGCTTCATGCCATGCTTATTTTGTTCATACCATATTTTTCAGAAGGATCTTATATCCTTCTATATGGTCCTCTTGGAATTTAACCACAGTTATTCCCTTCGGTAGTCCTACATAAGCCTATCCATATATTTTGTTCAAATTAAATACTTAAATAAAGTTAACCTTTTGTGATGGTATTTCTTCATGACATCTTTATGTAGGTATCATCATCTTGCATACATGTTGACACATCTCCCAAATATATTTTTTATTAAGGGTCTCCATATTTTATAGACTTCCATCAGAGTCTTCATATCTCTCATGCAGATTTCCTAGTCAAATATTCTTGGTCTTTTATATGATGTTTCCTTTACCATGTTTGCATATCTCACAATATCTTCCTTTATTTTCTTCACATATTTTATTCCTAGGAGCTTCCAATCAAAGTTTCTCAATTATAGTTAATTAGCTCATACTCCATATGAGGACATATTATATTGATTTCATCTAGTGTGAACCATACCTACCAGAAACCTTTCATAGGAGGATATTCCTTTTCTTTGATCATGCTTCTCAAGAAAGAAGTATTGATCTATGTTACTTGCAACCATACAACATGACTTCCATAATATCTTATGTAAGAATATATATACCACATCATTTCCTTGTTTCATCTAGACTTCATGTAGCAGATTTATTTGAATTAAATAAATTCATTCCCTTGACCTACTCCATTAATAAGTCATCATATCATCATCCCTTGAATTCAACAAGTTATAATTCATGATGAAACATTTGCTTCCTTTTTTTTTTATCAGTGATTCCTCTGATGAGGATTCCATTAGAGAAAAATAGATAATATTTCATATCCTTATGAACAAATGTTTCCTTATTGACCAATGTATGATGAGCCTTGTCCTAGATGACTTCATTATCTTTCCATAAGTGTCATTTGAGCTTCTAGTGAGGTTTTCAAGAGCTATATTCTTCATAGTTTAATTGTCATAGATTTTTGTTCCATACATCCTTCTATGACACCAAATATTTACTTTTAATGCTCCTATCATGATTCCATTCTAATATGATGCATCCTATATAATTTACAATTCTTCCTATCTATAATTTTACAATAGAAAAATACTTTACAGTGAAGAAGATGATCTCAATCATAGTAGAGATATTTCAATTTTTCTTTCTTAGGCTTCTTAGTCTCAGGGTCTTCCATTTTTCCAATGATATGGGATTATTCCACATTTCTCTTTTCTTTATTAGGTTTAGGAAAATCTATTTTATAATTCCCATATTATTGATATCCATGGCATCTTACCTTAGCCATGTTCTTCCTTTTATTTTGAGGATCATATTTACCAAATCTTCCTTTTCTTCTTGACACAAGAGCATAGGCTTGATTTTGTTCATTTGATCCTATATAAAACTTTTCCTTCAACCTGGTTTCTTCTATATTACATAAACACCATAGATACTAGAATGGAGTGTCTTCCTTCTTCCCATAGATACTTGAGATGAAGTTACCCTATTCTTCGGGTAGAGCATTTAGTAGCACTGTGGTCATTTATTTATCAGACATAACATCTCCTAGTTCTTGTAGTTGATCTTGAATTTCAGAGATCTTCATCTTGCCCAAGAATTTAATGGTTAGCCCTGCACTTGGTTGGTTTTAAACAGTTACTTAAGAGGATTTTATTGTTTGGACTGACTATAAATCCTTTGTGAAATTATTATCAGTTTCCACCTCTCCAACACTTTATTGTTCCCATTCCATCATTTAAATCTCAATAATATTGTGGTGTAGATGACTTTCCCCTTAGATCACTCTTGATGTTGTTGCTCAATTAAAGCCCTATTATGACTCCATAGCCCAATGGACTAAAAACCAGCGTTATATCTATCTGTTTAGCCTAGCTGTTCTATTCACTTGCAACTTCTCACCTTTGTAACTCTTTTCACTTAGGACTTTCCACCTCAAACAGTATTCATGCTCAACCATCCAAAAACAAAACACACCCTTGGCCTTCATAACTAACCTAATATTATTACCCCAAATTTCAAAGACAAATCCATCTTTGTACTTATTGGAGAGATCCCTCTCCAGATTCAGGAGGGCTAGATCCTAGAATCCCAAAGTTGGTTGAAACAATGTTGTTTCTGTGATTGGACTTTGCCAATCTTGCTAATTACAGATTCCTAATAGGTGGACCATTCTAATTTAGGCTCTCCCATTCGTTTCCATGTCTGTTTTGGTAATACATTCACATATGACCCTAGATCTAAGATAACCTGATCCATCTCGTAGTCACCAATCTGCGCAGTCAATCACGTCTCTCTCCTGGTGCGCTTCTTATAGCTATATAGTTTATGTACATCCCTGGTTTCTAGGATCAAATTGGACCGAGCTGCGTAGGTATTCAGTAGTGCTTGGAGATTTCCTACAGCCTATGGATTTCGTAGCAGCTTTAAACATGGTTTTAAAAAGGGCTAAACTCCTTCCTCTATCTGAGGTTGCATCGGCAGCTTTGCAGGGTCTGCCAGTGGTGTTTGTTTTTTGAAAGGCACTCCCTCCCGGGAGGCCAGCTCCTCTTTTTCTCTCTGGGTGACCAACTCGCTACGTGTCATGACTTTTACATAGGGATTCACATTTCTTAGCTTGGTTTTAACTCTTTGTATGTTCTGCGTAGGGGTGGGCTGATTTTCCTACATCTTGGCTATTAAAATTGGACAGTCCTCTACCTCATGGTCTAGCTGCCTACAATATTTGCATGATGGCTTGGTGGGATTTGGGAATTCTCTGGAAAAGTGCCCTATTTGTCCATAGTTATAACAGATTAGCTTCCCATGTCCTCATCCTGCGCTTCCTCCCTGACCTCCTCTGCCTCGGGCCGGTGATCCTCCAAAGTGCGTAGAAAGTATTGGTGACGTAGGGTCTGATTGTACCCTATATAAGTTCCCACGATCCATCATTAAGTCATAAGTACGATAGTTATGTTCATCATGTCCGACTGATCGGTAGAATCAACACCATTTTTGCTTTAGTTCTGGGACATACGCACCTAGCCGAGGGCAATGGTTCGTATCATGTAGTCCTGCTACTTGACAATCATCACGCCATAGTGCAGGTCTGCTTGAACCTGGTCGTAATAGGATGGGTTCCTTACTTGCCCCTAGGCATACTGAACTAGGTCCTCCTGCTTGCATGTAATCCGTCAGCAGAGGGCACTGATCCTTCGTATGGCCAGACTCCCAACATTGTATGCACTAGAGATCTGCACAACCATCCTTTCCTCGCTCTTTTCACAGGTTTTATATCCCCATATGCATAGCCCCAAGTTGTTCCTGGATTTTTTGTACCCCTGTGGATGTATCCTCTCAGGGGGCAGCCTCTAGTTTCATAGCGACTTCCACAGCCTTCTCCTGCGACTCAAAGGTCTGATGACTCATTAGCATGCGCAGGTTGTTAGCCCCCCTATGAAATTTTCGACAAGCAAATAGGGGGCTAAATTGTTTTTGAGCCTTCAAGGAATGCATCTCCACTAAAGACACAGTCTCCTTGAAGCCTCTATGTGCCTTTTATCCCTTGATGAATTCCCCTCTGCTGATTCCCCTTTTAAAGCCTCTCTGCTGATGAAGAAATGCCCAAAGGCCTTCCTTTTCCCTCTTATTTCCCCTCATTTAGCCTCTTTTTATCCCCCCTTGTTTCCCCTTCTATTTCCCTTCTTACCCTTCATTTCCCCCTAAGATCCCCTTTAAATTCTTCCCCTACCCTTTGTTTTCCCTTTTCTTCCCTTTATTCCTTTGTCGTTCCCCTTTAAACCCCTTAAAACCCATTAAAATGGGCAAAAAACCCATGTTCCGACCTTATTAAAAGGCCTAGCCCCTTTACCGCAGGCCCCTTTCAAACCACTTCCCCACATGCCCCCGTGCTGGGACCAAGTGCTTAAGTCCCAGGCGCTTATCGCAATCGGAAGCCGGGCGGGTGAGAAATTCCTTTGTAATACTCTAAAACCCCGATGCGATTTAATTATAACGTAAACCCTCCGCTCTGTTCTGCACCGTTGATCCGATCCCCAGATCGACGGCGGAGCGCTAATCAAAAGCCCCCCGTCAATCACAATCGTAACATGTTAAGTCCAACCTCCGATTGATTGCAAGCCCTTCTCCCGATCCTCCGATCGCATCTCCCATCGTTGATCCCTCGCGCAGATCAACGGTCCTGCGCTAATCGCACCTGCCGCTCCGACTGCAATCGCAAGTCCTTCCATCTCCCTCCCGATTCAATCCTGACCGTTGATCTGTCCTGCCGATCTAACGGCCAGCGCTTAATCGCTCCTTCCCCTCCGATGGTGTTCCCGATCGTTGATCTGTCCCGCCGATCCAACGGCTATCGCACAATCGCATCATCGCTCATCGCGCCCCTCTTTTTCCCGCCGATTGATTGTGAGCCGTTGATCTGATCGCAGATCCAACGGTCAGCGCTTAATCGCTCCTCCATTTCCAATCACAATCGGAGGTTTGTCATGTGCCGCCCCGATTGAGGTCTTCCGATTAAATCGCAGCCGTCCATTCTCCCGCCGATCTGACGACCAGCGCTCAATCGCAATCGCTAATTTCAATCGCAACCACCTTTGGTTCATTGCGATCGCGGGTTGTTGCGATTAGATCATGGTCATTGATCCTCCCCTGGATCCGACGGTCAGGTTCTAAGCTCCCTCCGCCTCCGCCGGGTCCCACCTCCATGGCCTCCGCTCCATTGTTTTCCGTCATTTCCTTTGTATTTCGACCCAACGCTAAAATTTGGGTTTTGCACCGTGCGTTCATTGCTCCTCTCCTCTCCGTTATTTACACTGTTTCTCCATCGCTCCACCATCTCTCCACCTCCACCGCATTTCTCCACCACTGCCCGGCTGATAATACGTTTATTTTATAGCGCAGGTAGTACAGAGATGGCCAGTTCAGCACTGCCAGCGACCAGCAGAAGGAATTCAAAGGGGGTTGGTGCCTGTTATTAATGAAATTAAATGTTTTGCCCCATATTCAAAGGACCAGGGCGCAGTTGAAGACTGGTGCACACACAACAAGTCTTACCTGTGTGTATCCCAGCAGAGCATTTTCTCCAGGACAGACACCTACCTATAGCGCCCCCATATCTTCTCGAGCCCTGAGACAATTAAATACACTGACTGAAGCTCGTTTTGGACAGTCAGGCAGCAGTTATGAGGTATGGAGAGCCTTGCAGACTGGTCACCCAGTTCATTTATTCAGAATGGCAGCATAGAGCTCCAAGCACCAGAAAGGACTCCAAAGAAATATCAGAGGCCGAGTTCGGCCTGACAGAGCCTCCAAACAGTCTACAGAGTACGCACAGAGCCATTAAGCAGTATGGGCATGGACACTTCCGCCGATTCTGTCTTAATGAGATTCATTTATTGTATATCCTACCACTGCTTCTTCCTCTTCTCCTATAAAGATCCCCGAGAACATAATGTAAAGGTTGTTGTTGCCTTGCTGGGCATCTGCTGTTAGAGGGATTCAGTTTGACTGTTAGAACAGCCTTGGGAGGAAGTTGCAGAGTAGTTTGTATGTAATAGGTTGGGAGGAGAAGTTGGGACTGTATTAGCCATTGAGCCATATTGTACATGACTGGTTTTGCATCAATTAATCAAAGCACATTTCACAGGATCCTGGTCTATTACTATTGGTGATGTTTTCCTTAACTCTGTTATTTACATTTTCATATTGTTTCATGTTCTTCTGGGCTTGCATCAGAATAATGGTATAGGATTCACCCTTGTTAGGTGCCCTATGCTGTCTGCTCTCCTTGCCATCAATTTTTTCTGCTAAAATGTGTTATCCAAGAGAAAATTCATGGGTTTAACCAGTGCAGCGGATGTTATTGCCTGCTGGCTGATGTATGAACTTGGGGGTTTGCCACTTGGATGCTTCTTTGTCAAATCTATCTCTGTTTTTTCCCTTGGAGTTGCTAAAGTAGACCTGGAGTTAAATGACCTCTGGTCTGATCTATAAGCAGCCCCATTGTCTCTTTGAGAGCTGCCTTTGAGTATGTCCAAGCAGGTCTGGAGTTAAATGACCTCTGACCTGATCTATAGACAGAAATTGGGTTGTTCTCCTTCTTTCACTTTCCTTCCTTAATGTTCCACCCCACCCTCTGATCTAAAGATCCTTTAGTATTAGATGACTTGCCCTTTGGAAGCCTTGGCTAGTGGATGCAAGTAATTTCCTTTCATGACTCCATAGCCCAATGGATGGCACTGTCTTGGCCTATCCTCTTTGCTGAAGCCTCCTGCTGTTTTGTTTCCTTTCTCCCATTGCTTTCCCAGTCCATGATCTCCTAACCAACCCAGCAACCCTTCAACCAAATCATTTTTAAAACCCCCCTTTGTGCTTCATAACTAGCCTAATATTTCATCTTGAGCCTCAAAGATATATCATTCTTTGCTCTATTTGGAGAGATCCCTCTCCGGGTCCAGGAGGGCTATATCCTAGGGCCCCAAAGTGGTTCTGATGTTGTCTCATCTTTTGGTCTTGCCAATCTGGCCAAAACATGGGAACCCCAACATAATGGCGACTCCACTGGGGATGAACTGCTTTGTCTTTAGATTGGCTTCTAATTGCTGATGGTGGACAGCATCCGGCCTCAAATAGTCATATTCATCCACCTGGCGACTTCACACTCCCTATGATCCAAAGACCAAATGACTCCACTGGTGAAGAACACTGAACTGGTTGAGAAGAGACAGTAGCCTTCTTTGCAGAAGCATGAATCCAAGCATGGCCAGGGATGCAAAGTATAATGCTTTGTATAATAAAGCATGTAGAATAACATAAGTGCTTGTCAAAATGCTGGAGACGCGCATGGCCAATATGAATACAGATGATGATTATTTAGAGCAGGCCATGTCGTCTTCAGAACAAGAACAAACTCAAGATCTAGAAGATGAGCAGGACCTGTATGATGCTCAAGAATCTGTAGAAGATGAAGAGGAAAGTGATCAGGAATTGCCTGATTGCTTACCTACGCCTTGTGTTACGCTGACCAAAGAATATCAGGACCTATTAGCAAAGGCTGATAGGGGGAGCTGCCTTGAGGAAACAGAAGTTTACATAGAAGAGGCAGAGCCTGATGTGGAAGAAGAGGCTCAAAGAAATATCCAGCCCCCAAATCAGCCTACACAAGAGGAAGATGATTGCTGCTCTTCTGTCCATGATGAAAGGGAAATCCCTCTTTTGACAGAAGAAGAGATTGATCGGATATTAAACCAGCAGTCCACCCCAGACATATTCTATAGAATGCACACTCCTGCTCAGTCATTACTTGAGTTTGATGATTCAGATTCAGAAGACTCCTCTGTGGATCAGAACGAAGAAAGATTTGCTGTGTGCCCAGAACGGTGGACTTGGTCAAGTCTGCCTATTTATGACACTAATGGGGAAAGTTATGAAAGCATCAGTAATGAGTGTCATGAGATCGGACGCCAGCAGTCTTTCCTTTCAGAAGATGAGGAGGAAAGCAAAGAAGAGATTCTTGAGCACGATGATAGCAAGGAGCTTACTCCTGAAGAAGAGGAAGCAAAGGATCTTTTCACGGAGCCCTGCACCTCAGAGCAGAACATATCGGAGCTCCAAGAGGACTCAGCTCCAATATACGATGATTCCTCCAGTTCAGAAGATGAAGGAAACACTCTACTCCAAGAGAGTCTCATTCTTGATCCAGTGGAAGAAGAAGAGATCCTGGTCGAAGCCAGCCTGCCAAATATTCATAGCCAGGTATCTTTTCATGATCCTTATGCACATTTCCTGCATACATTTGAAGAAGGATCAAAGGTCTTGCGCAGCAGCATGTTGCAAGCAGAAACACAATTTTTCAAAGCTGCTATTATTGAACAAAAAGAGTGGGAGCTGCCCTGCCTATCCAGCACGCTCAAGGAGTTAAGCAAGAAGGACCAGCCATGGGATCACTTGATGGACTGGTTACATTGGAAGACAATGTTTGTAAGCTAGATTGTAAATATTCTAGTTAGAGTAGGGTAGGTAGGAAAGCTCAATAAAGCTCAGTCTATGAGCAAGTAGATTAGTTGTTTAAATTTCTGTTTTAGAATGTAGAAAAGAAACCTGCTAGACAGTCTAATCCTAGCAGGTAGTAGTGTAGGTAGAGAAACATGTGAGACCAACAGTCTAATCTAGTCTCATGAAGCAATAAGGGTAGAAGTAGACTAGGTTTATTTTTCCTGTTTGTAAAGATTAATGATGTAAAAGGGTCTGCAAGCCCAAATGCACCCAAGAAGAAAAATGTTAGGACTGTAGTGTGGGTAGGTAGTTGTTTGGAAGAATTGTACTGCTGATATGTTGTCTTCACAGTTTGTGGCAGCTGATCAAGGAAAGAAATGGATGGTTCAAGCAGCAGGCACCTGGCCTACACCAAGAGATCATTTTCTGGTTTCTTGGCTCCTTCAAGAAGAAGCCATCCCCATGTGGAGCCACTGTTAGCCCCAGCAAATTTTTGTGAGCAAGATGAATGGGTACACACAGGCAGCGTGACTCCATGAACCCTTTGATCTCCTTGAAGCCTCTATGTGCCTTTATCACGGTGAATTCCCCTCCTGGCAGTTCCCTTTTAAAGCCTCTCTGTTGATGAAGAAATGCCCAAGGCCTTCCTTTTCCCTCTTATTTCCCTCATTTAGCCTCTTTTTATCCCCCCTTGTTTCCTTCTATTTCTACTTCTATGCCTTCATTTCCCCCTAAGATCCCCTTTAAATTCTTCCCCTGCCCTTTGTTTTCCCTTTTCTCCCCTTTATTCCTCTGTCGTTCCCCTTTAAACCCCTTAAAACCCATTAAAATGGGCAAAAAACCCATGTTCCGACCTTATTAAAAGGCCTAGCCCATTTACCGCAGGCCCCTTTCAAACCACTTCCCCACATGCCCCCGCGCTGCGACCAAGTGCTTAAGTCCCAGGTGCTTATCGCAATCGGAAGCCAGGCGGGTGAGAAATTACTTTGTAATACTCTAAAACCTCGATGCGATTTAATTATAACGTAAACTCTCCGCTCTGTTCTGCACCGTTGATCCGATCCTTAGATCGACGGCGGAGCGCTAATCACAAGCCCCCCGTCAATCGCAATCGCAACATGTTAAGTCCGACCTCCGATTGATCGCAAGCCCTTCTCCCGATCCTCCGATCGCATCTCCCACCGTTGATCCCTCGCGCAGATCAACGGTCCTGCGCTAATCGAACCTGCCGCTCCGACTGCAATCGCAAGTCCTTCCATCTCCCTCCTGATTCAATCCTGACCGTTGATCTATCCCACCGATCTAACGACCAGCGCTTAATTTCTCCTTCCCCTCCGATGGTGTTCCCGACCGTTGATCTGTCCCGCCGATCCAACGGCCACAATCGCATCATCGCTCATCGCGCCCCTCTTTTTCCCGCCGATTGATTGTGAGCCGTTGATCTGATCGCAGATACAATGGTCAGCGCTTAATCGCTCTTCCATTTCCAATCGCAATCGGAGGTTTGTCGTGTGCCGCCCCGATTGAGGTCTTTCGATTAAATCGCAGCCGTCCATTCTCTCGCCGATCTAACGGCCAGCGCTCAAAGGCAATCGCTAATTTCAATCGCAGCCACCTTTGGTTCATTGCGATCACGGGTTGTTCCGATTAGATCATGGTTGTTGATCCTCCCCTGGATCCGACGGTCAGGTTCTAAGCTCCCTCCGCCTCCGCCGGGTCCCACCTCCATGGCCTCCGCTCCATTGTTTTCCGTCATTTCCTTTGTATTTCGACCCAACGCTAAAATTTGGGTTTTGCACCATGCGTTCATTGCTCCTCTCCTCTCCGTTATTTACACTGTTTCTCCACCGCTCCACCATCTCTCCACCTCCACCGCATTTCTCCACCACTGCCCGGCTGATAATATGTTTATTTTACAGCGCAGGTAGTACAGAGATGGCCAGTTCAGCACTGCCAGCGACCAGCAGAAGGAATTCAAAGGGGGTTGGTGCCTGTTATTAATGAAATTAAATGTTTTGCCCCGTATTCAAAGGGCCAGGGCACAGTTGAAGACTGGTGCACACACAACAAGTCTTACCTGTGTGTATCCCAACAGAGTGTTTTCTCTAGGACAGACACCTACATACAGCGCCCCCATATCTTCTCGAGCCCTGAGACAATTAAATACACTGACTGAAGCTCGTTTCGGATAGTCAGGCAGCAGTTATGAGGTATGGAGAGCCTTGCAGACTGGTCACCCAGTTCATTTATTCAAAATGGCAGCACAGAGCTCCAAGCACCAGAAAGGACTCCAAAGAAATATCAGAGGCCGAGTTCGGCCTGACAGAGCCTCCAAACAGTCTACAGAGTACGCACAGAGCCATTAAGCAGTATGGGCGTGGACACTTCCGCCGATTCTGTCTTAATGAGATTCATTTATTGTATATCCTACCACTGCTTCTTCCTCTTCTCCTATAAAGATCCCCGAGAACATAATGTAAAGGTTGTTGTTGCCTTGCTGGGCATCTGCTATTAGAGAGATTCAGTTTGACTGTTAGAACAGTCGTGGGAGGGAATAGCAGAGTATTTGTATGTAATAGGCTGGGAGGAGAAGTTGGGACTGTATTAGCCATTGAGCCATATTGTACATGACTGGTTTTGCATCAATTAATCAAAGCACATTTCACAGGATCCTGGTCTATTACTATTGGTGATGTTTTCCTTAACTTTGTTATTTACATTTTCATATTGTTTCATGTTCTTCTGGGCTTGCATCAGAATAATGGTATAGGATTCACCCTTGTTAGGTGCCCTATGCTGTCTGCTCTCCTTGCCATCAATGTTTTCTACTAAAATGTGTTATCCAAGAGTAAATTCATGGGTTTAACCAGTGCAGCGGATTTTATTGCCTGCTGGCTGATGTATGAACTTGGGGGTTTGCCACTTGGATGCTTCTTTGTCAAATCTATCTCTGTTTTCTCCCTTGGAGTTGCTAAAGCAGATCTGGAGTTAAATGACCTCTGGTCTGATCTATAAGTAGCCCCATTGTCTCTTTGAGAGCTGCCTTTGAGTATGTCCAAGCAGGTCTGGAGTTAAATGACCTCTGACCTGATCTATAGACAGAAATTGGGCTGTGCTCCTTCTTTCACTTTTCTCTCTTAATGTTCCACCCCACTCTCTAATCTAAAGATCCTTTAGTATTAGATGACTTGCCCTTTGAAAGCCTTGGCTAGTTGTTGCATGTAATTCCCTTTCATGACTCCATAGCCCAATGGATGGCACTGTCTTGGCCCATCCTCTTTGCTGAAACAACCCGCTGTTTTGTTCCTTTCTTTCCATTGCTTTCCCAGTCCATGATCTCCTAACCAACCCAGCAACCCTTCAACCAAATAATTTAAAACCCCCCTCTGTGCTTCATAACTAGCCTAATATTTCATCTTGAGCCTCAAAGATATATCATTCTTTGCTCTAATTGGATGGATCCCTCTCCGGGTCCAGGAGGGCTAGATCCTAGGGCCCCAAAGTGGTTCTGATGTTGTCTCATCTTTTGGTCTTGCCAATCTGGCCAAAACATGGGAACCCCAACACAGGTGAGGTAACAACATAGCGATGAACCATTCCATATGCTGTCTATCATCATATTTGAATCCTCCTTCCCTGGTTGCTTTCTTCAGTCGCTGATTAGCCTCCCATACTAACTCAGATGCACCTTTTTTGAATTCCTTTACTTATGCTACCAACTGGGAATAAGATTTCGACTCCCTGAATTGGTGCTTCAAAGTTTCCTTGATATCTTGAATGGATGCACCCCCATTTTGGGCAATATACCGCATATACCAGTCCAGGGCCCTATACTCGAAGGCCAACGATAGATGCACCCTTTTTACCGTATCAGTCACCACATTCTGCATAGTCCATACAGAGTCTGCAATGAACCAAAACCAGTCCATATCCTCATCTCCTACCCCCTTGAAGGTAGGTAGTTTCATATGCGCAGCCATATCATTGTCTAGGGAGGGTGGTGGTATAGGCGAATTCTTACCTTTGTGCGACCTAGGTGGTGATGTAGCTAGGGGATCTTGCATAGCTGGTTCCTGTAACAGATTGTAGGTAGATCTCCCTCTGTCAAGGTTGGTCCGATAGTATTTACCACTGCATGTTGTGCTCCCGTCTAGATCCGAGGTCATTCAGTTAGTATGACTACATAGAATACTCTTTTTGCAAAGTAATTTCTTGATCAGCAACGGTAACGTCCTCAAAAATTTGCCTCGAAACCCTTTGAAAAATCGATGTTTGGCCTTAGAGTATGATACAAACTGATCAATGGCAAATTCTGTCACAAATCCTCCCAACACACTATCCACCCAGTGATCCACTGTATGCGTGATAGTATTATAAGTTTTTTTCAGTTGCTTGAGCAGCTCTGGGGTCCACACTTCTGGAATTTCACAAGTCTGGCCAGCCACTCCTGGAGTTCAATCGCAAAGTTTAAAAATAATATTTCATAGCTTTCAGTAAGAATGTACCTATTTTTCCACCTTTCCGCCGTTAACTTTTCACTGCGATTTTATTTTACTACAAACTCCTAGATCTGTCTTTCAAACCATTATTTGATCTCTTTTCTTTCAAGCTTCCAATATTCTCTTGTCATTACCCGATTTCTCTCTCAGACTTCTTCCGGTCCCGACAACGGAACCATTTTTTGGCTCGAGGGGTCCTGACCTAGGTTCGGTGTGCAAGGTTTTCCAACAAACCCCTATACTACTGGCCCTTTTGACAGTGACCTGATTGCGTAGGTCAGAGTCTCACCCGAAGTAGTATGGGTGGGTGTTGGAACTAGGATTCCATACCCTGAGAAAGGATGGGTAAAGCAAGCAGAGTTGTGCTAGGTCCTGTAATCCCCGATTACCTTCTTCTGCATAGGGTTAATTAAGTCTCTATTCGCATCCACATGCACTAGATCTATATTTGTATGCTTTTTATAACATCAAAACAATAATACATAAATAGAACATAACATATCTAGATCCAATAACACAATATACAGATCTTTTCGCAGCTGAAGGACAGAAAACGCACAATATAGTAATTATCATTAATTCACATAACAGTACTCACAAATTCAATTCTTTAACAATCTTTCACATTCTCTCATTCATAAATTCTTCCTTACAATTCCCTTCCCAACCTACGCACACAGCAGCAGGGTCCACACACATCAACAGGGTCCACACACAGCTGGACTTGGATCTCTGCGCACACAGCCAACAGGAGTTCGTTCCCTAAAATCCAACCAGATAGCTTAAATCACAATTCGCATCAATAGATCATCATATCCTCTCCTTTACAATACAAAATGCATCTCTATTTATAACAATCTAGCCTCGAATTTCCTATGGTCCGCAACCCATGGTTTTTGGACCCCTAGTTTACCCTTTGACCCATTACAATGCGTTCGGGACTTTGACCCACCCCAAGACCATTACGCTAGACTAAATATAATAAAAAATATTCAAAATGGACCAGTTTCACAACTTTTTAGGAGACCACATTCCAACAATACCTCTAGCAAATAATTCAAGCTAAAATATAGGAAAAGGGCCCGAATTCATATGGATATCGATCAAGGAGGTGAATAAGAGCAACAGACTATGATTCACATCATGGATACCCCTAATTCATTAGAAACAGGTGGAGAAACAATGGCCTCACCTACATCATCAGCCAAAGTGTTTGTTCAGAAACAAGGTTTACAAGCATCTGCTTCTAGACCTACCATAGAAGGCCAAGAGAAGTCTCTCTTTGAGATATTCAAAGAGATAAATTTGAGGAATGAGGTGCTGAAGAATAATACATACAATCAGTTTTGGAAGAAGACCTCAAGTTCACAAAGTAAGCTATTGTTTGATTTTGACACTAAAAAAGGGAGGATGCAGATGGAATTCCTAGAAGCCTTGGTCCCACAGCCTCAAGAAGCAGGAGATTATAAGAAAGCATCATTCAAGTTCAGTGCCAAGGAAATCCATCCTATTGACCAGATGTAATTACACAAGTAGACTGAGGAGATGGTAGCCTCAACCTTGAAAAGTACCTCTATGAGATTGTCAAAGTTGTAGATGTCTTTATCTAGTACCCAATCACAGCACAAGATAGAGGGGATATCTTCCATGGCTATAGAATCAAGGATGAAGACTTTAGAAGATTTAATAATGAATCTTGGGCATGACCCAAACAATGTTCAAGATGTGGAGGATATTTTGAAGAAAAATAATGCTCACATAGTAGCCCTTAGGAAACAACTCAATATGTTAGTGACAGAAGACCCCTTAGAAAAGGGCATTGAGGAGGACAAGACAAAAAATGAAGAATTGATGAAGTTAGTTATTGAACAGTTTTCCAAAATCAAACATATGGAGACCGAGATGGAGAAGCTATTGAAGGAAAAATAAGAAGCAGCTCGAGGGGCACTCATCCCATTAGAAGTTGTCCCTATTTCATCAATTCCATCAGTTTTTCCAGCAACTGTTGGAACATCCAGTGGGATAGATCAATTGTCCAAAGCTATGGAAAGCGTGACCCTGCAATCACAATAAATCAATAATTTGGAGGCACAAATTGGCATCTTGAGGGATCAAAAGGCAATATCAGAAACTTCCCATGAGATAGCCAAGAAGCATATTTAGAGGTTGGAGAAAGCAGAAAAGGAATTTTTTCCAGCAGCATTTTGGGCTAGATGAAGCTGATGAGTTGGGGCAGTATCATAGAATCATTGGATGGAATCTGGCATTCCATCCACATTATTTTTGAACAGAAGGAGTTAATCTATAGATGAAAAGTGGCTATCAAGAAATAAACTCAGGAGTTGGGAGATATGCCAATAACAACCCCAAATATCATAAAATTCTTGAATTTTAAAACTAGTTTTGAGCTAGAAGAGCTGGATGTGCAGGACAGAACAACAACCATACTAGAGGTGAGAAGGGTCCTCACTAAAAGGAATTTAGTGAGGCAAATGGAGGAGAATTGTCATGAATTTGACATGACCATCAGTAGATTCTTAAACAATATTGAACCCCTGAGGGTAAAGGGACTGCTCTCACTGTATGTAATTAACAACAAGCTGGAATTCTAGGGGGAGGCCCCCAATATCTAAAGAATTGAAATGGATCTGACAAGATTTGAAAAAATAGAATGATAGAAAAAAAAATAACACATTGCAAAAAAAACCACAAAGAAACTTATTTTATTAAAATAGAGAATAACTATAGAAGCTACATTGTGGTGGACAATCTCTCCTTTTACAAAGTGAGGCTTGTTATTTATAGCATTTTTTTGAGTTACAATACCATGGGTAGATACCACTTACAATACCATGGGTAAATTCCATGTGTGTATGAATACCATGGGTGGATACATACCATGGGTGAATGAATATCATGGATAGATGTCACTTACAATACCATAGGCGAATAAATACCATGGGTTGATGCCATTTACAATACCATGGGTAAATTCCATTGGTGGATGAATACCATGGGTGGATGAAATTTTCCATTCAGATCATTCCTCCCTCCTTAAGAAGCAATGGTCCCCATTGTGTGAAGTTTCCTCCATAGAAGCCTTTATTAAATATGAAGAGCCACCGAAGAGAAAGGTTTTGTGTAGTTAACCCATAACCATGATGAACAAAGATCCGAGGATAGAGATACTCTGTAATGCTTGTGACCAACTGTGATATTGGTAGTGTGCGGCCTAGAAAATGGACTTCGATGAACTGTGGGTTTGTGGATGACCCAGAACCATGAAAAATGAAGATCCGAGGATAGAGATACCCTGTAATTCTTGTGACCAACTGTGATACTAACAGTGTGTGGCTTAGAAAATGGAATTAGATGAAGTGTGGTTTTGTGGATGGCCCAGAACCATGAAAAACGAAGATCCGAGGATAGAGATACCCTATAATGCTTGTGAACAACTGTAATCCTAACAGTGTGTGGCCTAGCAAATGGACTTCGATGACAAGGATTTTGTGCGATTGACCCATAAACGTGATGTCGATTGTTTATGAAGTAGCAAGTTCCTACATAGCTTGGGGTGGGACAAAACATCTCCAAATAACCCAAGCCGAATGCTGATATGCTGAAACTGATGAATGTGAAGCAGGTGCCTACTAAAGCGGGGTGGGAGGGCATGTCTCCAAAGGGAACCCACTCTTAATTCTGCTCCAGATTTAAAATGAGCATAACTCCATCAATATAACTAGAAATATTTATTATAAGTTGTTTTATTAAAATAGAGAATAACTGTAGAAGCTACATTGTGGTGGACAATATCTCCTTTTACAAAGTGAGGCTTGTTATTTACAACCTTTTTTTTGAGTTACAATACCATGGGTAGATACCACTTACAATACATGGGTAAATTCCATGTGTGGATGAATACCATGGGTGGATACATACCATGGGTGAATGAATATGATGGATAGATGTCACTTACAATACCATAGGAAAATAAATACCATGGGTCGATGCCATTTACAATACCATGGGTAAATTCCATTGGTGGATGGATAACATGGGTGGATGAATACCATGGGTGGATGTTATTTTCCATTCCGATCATAAGGAAAAATATAATTTACCAAAGATGGACCACATATTGCAAAATTTAGTGGGCTCTAGAAGGATCTCTTTTCTAGATGGCTTTTTAGGGTATAATCAAGTGATGGTGCATCTGGATGATCAACCCAAAACAACGTTTACCACTCCTTGGGGAACCTTTGTGTATGTAAAAATTCCTTTTGGATTAATAAATGCTGGTGCCACTTTCCAGAGAGAAATGGAAATTGATTTTTTAGAAGAAATCAATCTTTTTATTGTGATCTGCCTTGATGATATTACAGTGTATTCAAAAACTAATGAAGAACATTTGGCCCATTTGAGAAGAGTTTTTGAAAAGTGCATAATATTCAGAATATCTCTAAATCATAAGAAATCATTATTTGGTATTGAAGAAGGAAAGCTTCTGGGCCATATTATATCTGAAGAGGGAATCAAAATTGACACCAATAGGATTGAGGGAATACTTCAAATCAGTCATCCTAGGAACATCAAAGAGCTTCAATATTTCATTAGAAAGATAAATTTTTTGAGAAGGTTTATTCCAAACCTTGCAGAACTGTTGAGAAATATCACTAACATGTTCAAGAGAGATGCAGGAGTTAAGCGGAACATGGAAAATAAACAGTCCTTTGACCTGGTAAAGCAAGAACTCACTAAAGCACCGGTTCCAATCAATCCTGATTTCACCAAGGATTTCATCATTTTTTCCTTTGCATCAGTGCACACTATTGTTGCTATATTGTTGCAGAAAAATAAGGAAGGAAAAGAGCAACCCATAGCATTTTTCAGCCAGGCTTTAAGAGATGCACCCTTGAAATACAATATCATGGAAAAGCAGGCCTTTGCTTTGATCAAAGAACTGAAGGATTCCATATTTTAAATTCTACATTCACATATCATTGCCTTTGTGCCCAATACAATTTTCAAAGAAATTCTAACACAAGATCCTGGTGGAAAATGAGGCAAGTGGATTTTTGTTATCTTGGAGTATGATTTAGAGATCAGACCCAAAAAACTAATCAAGGGACATGGATTAGCCAAAGTGATGGCTGAAACAAATTTTCAAGCACTAGATATCAACATGATTCATTCATTGGATGAACAAGAGGAGCTGGTGACTACACCTATTGAGGAAGCATTCTTCAATGCCCCCTCGTACGTAGATATATTGTATGTTCTATTTAATTTAAATTATCCTTTTGGTTTGTCCAAAAAAAATGCTTGAAAATCATAGGCTAAACTGCTACAGAAGATTCTGTTTTCATCAAAAGGATCGATAGCTCAACAAACCAAATTATAGTCTCTCCTTCAAACTGTTCCGTCCTGATCATGGTCCCTTCTATTATCTCCCTTCCCCAATACTGGTCAATATCACTTCCCTTATGTGCTTCCTTTTCTTACATCCCATTCTTCATTACAGATTGTAAATAAGTTACAAAAGACAAATCATGCCTCCTAAGAAGGATTGGGAGCCCTTCAACCCCATGGTTTACCCTCAATTGCATTTAGATCATACAACCTTGGCAGACTGAGATTAAAAAATTCATGAGACAGATTCAGATTTTGACTTGTCCGATGTCTACACCTAGCTCGAGGAAAAATTTCTCGATGAAGCTGATGACATTAGCCTGTGGGAGACCCAGGTTCCTCTTGACATCTTTCCTAAAACCCATAGTTTCGCTGAATTAATCAAAAAATTCTAGGCTTGCTATGACATTAATCATAGGAACATAGCCACCCCAACAAGAGAAATCATATTCACCATTAATGCCCAATCCATTCAGCAAATGATGCAGGCCTCGACTCCTGAACAAACTGTCCCCTTATCTTATGAATCCCTTAGGGAACTTTATCAAAGAATTGATTTTTCTAGAAAATCCAAAACTCTGCAACTTTTCATGGCTACTGATGCACCAATTCCTATAAAAAATCCTCCCTACCCTTCATCTATTTTTCCCGAAAGGACCAAGAAGATTATCACTGTTCTATCTTATTTATTAGGTTATCACTCTGATCAGTGGGTTGATGAAGTTGTGGTAGGATTTTTGTTTATTCTATCCTCATAAGCTAAGCTCAGAATCATGTTTAATTATGCCCAGTTTCTGGCAGATGCCATTCATGAACAGTTTCTAAGGTTTAACATAGAGGAGGTTTCCAAATACACCTCTATGTTGGTGTATATGTTTTTTTATTTCCAATCTAGCAAGTTTCAATTTTAGATGGCCAAGGTGAATGAATATGCTGAGCCTCAATCTATCATCTTCTAGACCACCCTGCTGTTTAAGGAACATAAGAACTGTACATATAAGGATTTTCTGGATTTGTTTGTGCATCTAGCCATCAACACACTCAGCGGTGCAGCAGAGCCCAAGATAAGTGAAGAAATCATGAAGACCATGGAGCTAATAGAGAAAGTGAAGATAATAGATTGGTACTTGTACCAAAATTACACAGATATTCGAGTCTATGGAAGTGAGCTAGCCCCTTAAAAATTTCCTCTCCATGAGGGTATTTGCATTAGAGTACATAAGGTAAATAATAGATGCATATGAGCTCCACTTCATTTCTATAAAGAAGAAGGCTCAGTTCAAGAACAAGAAAAAAATTGGGCCTTTCATCTATAATAGCAGAGAAACACGGGAGGAGGTAGATAAGATATTGAAGGGATGGGTTTCAGTCACAATTTCACTTGGTCTTATGACCCTGCAAGGATTATCTCCAAGAAAAGGGTGGAGAACAAATCCACACCCTATGTTCACACACATAGACCTGCAATTGAGCAGTATCCTAATCAAACAGAATGGGTGGCCAACACCCTCCTAGAAGATGAAGAACAAGTGATCTCCACTTCAGGTATTCAGACCCCAGCACCACAAGAAAGGATAAGTGTAGAAGAAAAATAAGACAAAGGGAAAGAACCAGAAAAAGAGATAGGAAGAAAGAGGCCAAGAGAGGATCTATCACCTTCGGTGACTGATACCTCTAGCAAATAATTCAAGCTAAAATATATGTAAAGGGCTTGAATTCATATGGAGATCGATCAAGGAGGTGAATAAGAGTAGTAGACAATGATTCACATCATGGACACCCCTAAGTCATTACTAGAAGTTGGGGAAACATTATTGGCCTCACCTACATCATCAACCATAGTGTCTGTTCAACAATAAGGTTTACAAGAATCTGCTTCCAGACCTGCCATAGAAGGCCAAGAAAAGTCTGTCTTTGAGATATTTAAAGAGATAAAGTTGAGGAATGAGGTGCTAAAGACTAATACATAAAATCAGTTCTGGAAGAAGACCTCAAGTTCACAAAGTAGGCTACTATCTGCTTTTGACACTGAAAAAGGGAGGATGAAGATGGAATTCCTAGAAGCCTTGGTCCCACAGCCTCAAGGAGCAAGAGATTATAAGAAAGCATCATTCAAGTTCAGTTACAAGGACATCAATCCTATTGACTAGATGGAATTACACAAGCAGACCAGGGAGATGGTAGCCTCAACCTTGACAAGTAATGGTATGAGCTTGTCAAAACTGTAGGTGTATTTTTCTAGTACCAAATCACAACTCAATATAGAGAGGATATCTGCCATGACTAGAGAATCAAGGATCGATACTTTAGAATATTTAATAGTGAAGCTTGGGCATAACCCAAACAATGTTCAAGCTATGGAGGAGCTTTTGAAGAAAAATAATGCTGACATAGCAGCCCTCAGGAAACAACTCTAGATGCTAGTGATAGAAGACCCCTTAGAAAAGGGCATTGAGGAAGATGAGACACAAAAGGAAGAATTGATGAAGTTAGTTATTGAAAAGTCTGCCTAAATCAAATATATGGAGACCGAGATGGAGAAGCTACTGAAGGAAAAGGAAGAAGCAACTCGAGGGGCACTCATCCCATTAGAATTTGTCCCTATCTCATCAATTCCATCAGATGTTCCAGAAATTGCTAGAACATCCAGTGGGATAGATCAACTATCCAAAGCTACGGAAATCATGACCCTCCAATCACAAGAAATCAATAAGTTGGAGGCATAGATTGGAAACTTGAGGGATCAAAAGGAAATATCAGAAACTGCCCATGAGATAGCCAAGAATTAGATTGAGAGGTTGGAGAAGGCAGAAAAGGAATTTTCTGTGAGCAACATTTTGGGCCAGATGAAGCTGATGTTTTGGGATAGTATCATAGATTTAGTGGATGGAATCTGGCATTCCATCCACATTTTTTTTGAACAGAAGGAGTTAATTGACACATGCAAAGTGGCCATCGAAAAAGAAACTCAGGAGTTGGGAGATATGCCAATAACAACCCCAAAGATCATAAAATTCTTGAATTCCAAAACCAGTTTTGAGTTGGAAGAGCTGGATCTACATGACATAACATCAACCATAGTAGAGGTGAGAAGGGTCCTCACTAAAAGAAATTTAGGGAGGCAACTGGAGGAGCAGTGTCATGAATTGGACATGGCCATTAGTAGTTTCTTAAACAATATTGAGCCCCTGAGGGCAAGGGGCTGCCCTCACTGTATGTAATTAACAACAAGCTAGTCCATAAGGGAGATTATATGACTAAGCTTAGGGAAGCAACCAAGGATACCACCAAATTTGCCAACATTAAAGGGAATGTGACTGGGAAGTTTGTCTTAGATCTCCTCAGCAATGATATCTTCATTCAACATGAGGTGAAGCATGTTTTTCTCACCAAGCCTACCTTCAGAAAATACACAGAGGTGGATGAAGTGTATCGACAGGTCATAGGTATGATAATTCAAAGAAATAAAGAGTGGGAAATTGTGCATTTACCAGGGCTGAAAAGGAAAGATGGACACGTTAGCACAACCACCGATTGATTAGAAGTGCTAGCATCATGTCATATTTAATAATCCAACAACAATAACCCAAAAAGTAGAGCCAAATGTCATGGCCACTACCATTGCCTCTTCGTGACCACCTCAGCCACCTTCAACCTACATTTTTGATTTACGAAGGGCTACCAAAGTTTATGCTACAGTTGGTGTTTTGCCAGAAATTTTTGTTCGGGCCTTGCATGACCACAGTAGTCTAGTTTTAGTTAAATTGTAATTAATGAAGACTGCCAAAGTAGATTAGGGTAATCGACATAGTTGCAGTTAAATACTGCATGTATTTTCATTATCAAGGGTTGGACCTTGTTAGACTCTGTGTTGTAAAAGATCATTGTATTGGAGCACTATAGTTTTTGAGCTGGGCACCAATAATAAGAGACAGTTCACAGGATTCTTGAGCTATGTTAATGGTGATGTTTTTTCCTTTGCGTTAATGTTTTCTTTATCTTTCATGTTGTGCATCGATTTATCTAATTGTAAAACAGAAAATTTAGATTAAGATTTGCTGAGAGAGCACCTTAATTCTGTCTGTGTTTACTATCTTAATGTTTTCATCTAAAGTATAGTTAAAGAATTATTAACTTCTCTTTTTTTATTACTGAACTCACTGCTTTTTTTCATTTCATATTCACACTGCCAGTAAGATCCGGTTTGCATAGTTAGCTTTCCCTATGAATTCCCTTGAAAATTTGATGCAAAATTCATCCTTTTATGACTCTATATCCCAATGGAATAAGTTTCACAGCTCTATCTGTCCAACCACATAATCAATCAAAACAAAAAACCCTCATAATTTCTATAACTATCCTAATATCAAAATTTATAACCATCAAGCTAAATCATAAAAACAGGGAGAGCCCTCTCTGAGTCTAGGAAGGCTAGGTCCTGGACTCCAAAGCGGTTTGATGTTGTCCTCTATCATTTATTCTTGCTAATCTTATAAATTATAGGGCAAAAACACATTTCTCCAATGATATGGGCTTATTTCATATTTATCTTTCCCTTCTTAGGTTTAGGGAAACCTCTTTTATAATTCCCATATTATTGACATCAATAGCATCTTACCTTAGCCATGCTCTTCCTTTTATTTTGAGGATAAAATTTAACAAATCTCCCTTTTGTTCTTGACATAACACAATAGGATTGATTTTTTTCATTTGATCCTATATAAAACTTTTCCTTCAACCTGATTTATTCTATCTTACATAGAGAGCATAGATCTTGGAATGGAGTCACTTCCTTCTTCCCATAGATACTTGCAGTGAAGTTACCCCATTCTTTCGGTAGAGCATTCAATACCACTATGGTAATTTCTTTATCAAACACTTCTCCTAGTTCTTGTAGTTGATCTCAAATTTCAGAGATATTCATGAAATATGAAGTCATTCCATATTACATAGTCAACTTTAGCTAAAGTATTTTATTTAATGATGTAATATTCCAAAATTTGCAAGCAGCAAATTGGACTATTAATTTTTGCTTATGTCATCTAGGATATGAATAAAATCGGTAAGAGGCCCATGAGTAGGAATAAAATCCCTCATAGTGTGAAAGGGATCAATGGAGTAGCTTAATTTTTCACCTTCCAGTGTGAAAAGGGGAAAATTTATGAGGACAAGGTCAAGTTTGACCAAGTCAACAGCACTGCCTAAGAGATGCAGCTTGCATGAGAAGACAATGCAGTTTGAGAGGGAGGAATATTCTTTGTGTAAGAAACCATAATGTGTGGGGTCCAGGGAAAATAGGCATTCACCTGCATAAAAGGAGGAAGATGCAGCCATAGTGAGACATCTTTGAGTATATTGATATTTGTCTATTCAGACTATTTGCAGTCTCTAGTTGTTCAGCTCAGTTGCAGTGCTGTTTAGCACGAGGGATTCCTGCTTAGGATTTCCTCTCCTTCTTGAGAGGCCTCTTGAAGGATTTCACTTCATTTTCTCCACATATTGGCTCAAGGCCAAAGCCATTCCTTCAGCTACAGTGTTATCTCTGCTCAAGCGTAGCTTTGTGTTGCAGGTGTTGCAGTGGAGGGGTTCCACAACACCATTCCTTGTCTCATATTTCAGAGGAGGGAGCTTCTGTTCCTTAGGAAGATTGGTGAGGAAGGTTTCCAGGGCTTTATTGCATATCTCAGCATCAGGCCAAGCATCTTCCATCATAGACATCGTAGTCCATTTTCCATATTGCGTTATTTCAGTGAGTACCTACAGTGGGGGCTTGCACCATCATCTGGGAGGAAGAGATCTTCAGGGATAGGATCAGCCTATCATTTTATAGATATGTTGGAGGAGTTTTATTTCAGTTTCACATAATATTTAGCCATCTTTAGTTATTTTCTGAGTTGCAGCTACTACCTATCAACTCCGACATTTCTGCAGATTTGCCAATTGTACATGTATTGCAGCCAATCCTTCCAAGGATTGTGTATTAGTGTTGTATTAGTGTTTTCAGGGGTTGAGAGCTTGCTACCCCTCATTTCTTGAGCTGATATTGTTATATCATTCTATTATCATGTATTTTTTTGCAATTTCTCCAATGAACTATGCTATTTTAGCCATATGACATTTTTGCATAGTAGTGTTGCTATATTGTCTTGTGCATGTCTCATTGAGGCTTTCATTGCCCAGCTTGAGTGATTGATTACTCAAATCATTGTACACATTTTCTGCTATATTATACATTGGTTGGCTATCTACTTCTTCATGTGTGCATACTTCATAAAATAACGTTGTTGCTCCATTTTATGTTCATGTATTGTTGCAGTCCCTTCATCGGGCACTTTTGAGGACATCTAAGTGTGGGAGATCTATTTAACCCACATAGAAGGATTTCTTTGGAGCCTCCTCTTGGATTCAGGTCTTAGATGCATAGATATAAGGGATTTAGGTCTTGGTTTCAATTCCTGTAGTATCCATTACTAGAAAATGCGTTTTCTATTCATGCCTTGCTAGCTGTTCTAGATTTGGAATATTACAGTGGTATCAGAGCATAATCTTGGCTCAGCTTGTGAGTCTAAGCCTAAGAGATCAGAAGATTTAAGAGGATGGGTTTCATATCATCATATTTCATAACCATGAAGAACCTCCCAAGGAGGATAAGCAGAAAGAAGAGGAAGAACCCTACACTTCCTATTCTCATAGAGAAGGAGAGAGAGAAATAAGCAGGAAAAAGACTCCATCTTCTAAAGGAGAAAGAGGGGATAAGCTCACAAAGCTTCTTCCTAAATATGTACCTAATATTCATGAATAATTCAAGAAGATAAGGAGGGAGATGTATGAAAAATATCCAAGAGGGTTTGAATCAAAAGCAAACTCTAGATTGTCACATGAGGAGTGTGAGCAAGCAGCTACACACCCTAATACACAGCGTAGTCACATGCCCATGATTGCTGGAAGAGAGATGGAAAGAGGAGAAGAGGTTTCTAGGAGGAGAAATCTTAGTGATTTCTTGAAGGAGTATGAGTCTCAAACTCAGAAATCCCAAGATCATCTCAGTTTTTCAGAGTTTTGCAAGATGAAGGTGAAGGGAAGAGAGCAGCAGGATAGAATTCATCTATCTACCTTTGAAGGTTCACCTGTATGTTCAGCCAAAGCTTGGGTGGAGGAGTTAGATACCTTCTTGCAGAAGCACCAAGTTCTTGAATATGAAGCCATCAAAGTTTCAGCACTACATTTGAGAGGAAAGGCCTATGCCTGTTGGATCTTTGAATCCTTTTCTTTGAGAAAAACATTGCATCCTATGCTAGTTTCACTAAGGCATTAGTGAAAAGATTTGATAGAAGGATTCATGAAACACACATGGTGGAGCCAAAAAAGGAAACTCAAACAAAAACCTTCCATGAGAACATAGTACCATTGCAGAAAACCATGGAGAAGGTTGAAAAATTGCACCATACTTTGGTGGAAGAGAGACTTCCATCTCACACCTTTGAGCAAGGGAGCATGGAGATATCTTTTTCAAAAAGGGATCCAATCATTGGAGAGTTGTCCATTCATGTTGCAGAGATTGAGGGCAACAAAATTGTCATGTCTAGAGATTATCTAGTGCCTAATGTAGAGGAAGGAGGAGTTCTTGCTCCAAATAGAGGGATGCTTGCATCTTTGCAAGGAAGTCCCCAGGATCTCATGTGTGGAGATTAAGGCACAACTCATGTGCCATTATTGAGGAGGTGTACAACCATGGAGACACAAGGAGAAGGTAGGGAGAAGGATCAGTACCATGAGATGAGATGTACACATCCCTATCCACTTCAGGAGGTTGATGCACTTAAGAAGGTAATTGGATTGCACAGTGGAAGCATGGAGAGTTATTTCCATTCGTTTATTCAATCATCTCTTTATGATGATGTCTCATTGCATGGAGACATTTTACCGGGGATATCACTGGAACAACAGAGGAGGATGTATGCTTCACCAATTGAGGTGCCACTCAGTGATTACAGAGCAGTGGAAACCTTGGGAGAGATTGATACAGTGCTGGGAGTCTTGGTTAGACTCAAGGAGAGAGGGAGCATTCCCTCAACATCATCAGTACCCACTTCCATTTCAGATTCTGCGCTATGGTAGAAGCAGCAGGGGAAGGATATCAACCTTCCAACTTGCATCTTTGGCATGGGATATATCAAAGAGGAGGATTACCATATGATAGATGTTCTTCATGAGAGATCATCAGTGCTGTCATTGTGGAGGATAGATCCATATTGGAGCTCCCAGCTATTGGTGGAGTATTCCAAGGATATTTTCACTTGCATGATCTTGGATGACCAGTTGCATGAGGAGGGATATTCAGTTAGAGATGGGGTCATCTTATATCATGATATGATATTATTTCCTAGAGCTTCCAATATCAAGGAGAAGTTGCTACATGCAGCTCATGAGGATTTCCTTTTCAGCCCCACTTGTTCTATGAGAGCATACCACACCATCATGGAGGGGTATTTTTGGATGGGATTTGAGGAGGAGATATATCAGCATATGAGGAGATGCATGGACCATATGGATATGGAGGAGAGACATAACTCTTTGGAGGAGTTAGCACAACCACCTCTTTTCTCTTTGAGGAAGAGAGGAGACTCATCTATGAGCCACTCCATTATTATGAGCAGAACATATGGTAAGGGTGATGATTGTTTACATAATTATTTATATGATGTATGTCCCTTAACCATATATGTGCAAGATGTTGCTCCGAGGAGGAGCATTCTTTCTTTTGAGCTTCATGGTCTAGTTGAGACCATAAGCATGATTGATGGCCATTCCCTATGAGGACTTGGGGGAGAGGCATATTATGGAGGACATGCTTATTGTACACCTTACATTATTCACTTCCTCCACACTTATGAGGAGATTGGAGCAGTAGGAAAGTGGTTGAGAAGCCACACTTTTTATCAGTCTCTACTGCAGTTGAGGGTTAAGCTGCGTTGGTTGCATTTGAGGGACCATTTTCCTTCCCACTTGTTACATATGGAAACGATCATGATTCTCATTTTTGCTCCTTATGGTTCTATTGTTGGTGTCTTTATGAGGAGCATGATTGGGAGAAAGACACACTGGGTGAATGTGTCCTTTGCAGGAGAATCCTCCCACACTTTGTGCATGACATGTTCTAAGGGGAACATGGGAGATGATATGGCCACTATAGAAACACCTTTGCTTCCTTATGAGGTGAGCCATATGATGGAGATGATGCCATATGATGATGACTTCCAACTCATCATATATGGAATGATTTGGGCCAGCTTGATTTACAGCGTTGGAGGAGAGGTCTTTGGAGATCTAGTCCTCATCTTGCCACTTGAGGGCAACCTTATTGCAGCCCAGGATCAGCAGACACTCTACACTTATCTTAAGTGGAGAGAGGGATAGTGTGGGGTAGACTACATTGTCTACCATGTGCAGATTTTCATCCCACCTACTTTGCTGGAGCAAAAGGTGGAGGATAGTTTTTAGGAGTTGCCTAGTTGGGAGGTGACTCATTTTGCATGGCTTATATCTTGGGGATGGAGGATCAATATGGGAGAGATAGTTCCCATCAGATTTTAGATCCCATTCCTCAAGGGAACCTCTAGACACCACTTTTCTATCCTCTTGAGTATTTTACCGTTACATGATGATGGCTTGGTAGCTAACTTGCATGCTGAGGAGGAGCAATGTGGACACTTGATTGTTGAGATAGCATCACTTCACTTGGAGGAGATAATCATACATGGACGCTACAGAGAGATGAAGAAATAATTTAGTCTATCCTTGTACTTTCTTGAGGATAAGTAATCTTTGAGAGGGGAGGACTGCAATATTCCAAAATTTGCAAGCAGCAAATCGGAATATTAATTTTTTCTTATGTCATCTAGGAGATGAATAAAATGGGTAAGAGGCCCATGAGTAGGAATAAAATCCCTCATAATGTGAAATGGATCAATGGAGTAGCTTAATTTTGCACCTTCCAGTGTGAAAAGGGGCAAATGCATGAGGACAAGGTCAAGTTTGACCAAGTCAACAACGCTGCCTAAGAGGTGTAGCTTGCATGAGAAGACAACGTAGTTTGAGAGGGAGGAGTATTCTTTGTGGAAGAAACCATAATGTGTGGGGTATAGGGCAAAGAGGCATTCACCTACATAAAAGGAGGAAGAGGTAGCCATAGTGAGACATCTTTGAGTATATTGATATTTGTCTATTCAGACTATTTGCAGTCTCCGGCTGTTTAGCTAAGTTGCAGTGTTGTTTAGCACGAGGGATTCCTGCTTAGGATTTCCTCTCCTTCTTGAGAGGCCTCTTGAAGGATTTCACTTCATTTTATCCACATATTGTCTCAAGTCCAAATCCATTCCTTCAGCTACAACGTTATCTCTACTCAAATGTAACATTATGTTGTAGGTGTTGCAGTGGAGGGGTTCCACAACACCATTCCTTGTCTCATATTTCAGAGGAGGGAGCTTCTATTCCTCAGGAAGATTAGTGAGGAAGGTTTCCAGGGATTTATTTCTTATCTTTTCATCAGGACAAGCATCTCCCATCATAGACAGCACAATCCATTCTCCATACTGTGTTATTTTAGTGAGTACCTGCAGTGGGGTCTTGCACCATCATCTGGGAGGAAGAGATCTTTAGGGATAGGATCAGCCTATCATTTGATAGATTTGTTGGAGGAGGTTTATTTCAGTTTCACATCATCTTCATCCATCTCTATTTATTTTCTAAGTTGCAGCTGCTACCAAGCAACTTCGACATTTCTGCAGATTTGCCAATTGTACATGTATTGCAGCCAATCCTTCCAAGGATTGTGTATTAGTGTTTTCAGGGGTTGAGAGCTTGCCCCCCCTCATTTCTTGAGAGGATATTGTTATATCATTCTATTATCATGTATTTTTTTGCAGTGTCTCCAATGAATTGCGTTATTTTAGCCATATGACATTTTTGCGTAGCAGTGTTGCTATATTGTCTTGTACATGTCTCATTGAGGCTTTCATTTCCTAGCTTGAGTGATTGATTACTCAAAGCATTGTACACATTTGCTGCTATATTATAAATTGGTTGGCTATCTACTTCTTCATGTGTGCATACTTCATAAAATAACGATGTTGCTCCATTTTATGTTCATGTATTGCTGCAGTCCCTTCATCGGGCACTTTTGAGGACATCTAAGTGTGGGAGATCTGTTTAACCTAATTAGAAGGATTTCTTTGGAGCCTCATCTTGGATTCAGGTCTGAGATGCATAGATCTAAGGGATCCAGGTCTTGGTTTCAATTCTTGTAGCAGCCATTACTCGAAAATGCATTTTCCAGTCATGCCTTGCTAGTTGTTCCAGACTTGGAATATTATAGTGTAGATCCAACCACTACACCAAAAGCTCGAACTGTTAGTGACGGCAGCATCCCAGGGTGTTAAGGGTGGGCCTAACCCCACCGGAGCATCTGAGGGCGGGGGCCCTTGCGCAACACCCCTCATTACATAGACCCGGACACATGGCTGCGGGCCCTACCTGCACACGGGATATTACAACCCACCATGCTCCACGAGTCTCGACCTCGAGACCTCGGCTTTGATACCATGTAGATCCAACCACTACACCAAAAGCTCGAATTGTTAGTGAGGGCGACATCCCAGGGTGTTAAGGGTGGGCCTAACCACACCGGAGCATATGAGGGTGGGGGCCCTTGCGCAACACCCCTCATTACATAGACCCAGACATGTGGCTGCGGGACCTACCCACACACGTGATATTACAAATGAGATTACTTCTCAAGAAGTACTCACAGAAAAAAACTCTACCAATTTGTCATATATATCTTTTGTAGTGTCTAATTTTGATACATATGGGATGAGAGAGTCTCTTATGGCTTCTATAAGAATCCTTTGGGCTCTCACTTCTCCCTTCATGTATTTAGCATGCGATTTAGTATCTTATTTTGGAGGCTGGGTTGATGACCCTTTAATATGATCCATGACCTCATTTTAAATGAGATTTAGGTCTGTTCTTTTCTGCCATGTAAGGAAATTTTAAGGCCCAACCAATTTGTTTCTTTCCTTGCAAAAAGACATTTTGATAGTGTCAAATGAAGTCATAAACTTACTTGAGTAGATGTTTCTTGATTCATTGATATGAATAGAATATTGATTCTTGAGATATGAGAGAGAGATTTCTTCATGATCCTTTTTCCTTCTTGGAAATTATTCTAGGATTTTGGTTCTTCTTCTTGATTCCCATTGATGACAATTCCAAGACTCTTACTAGTGTAGATTGCTTCAGTCTAGGGTTGTATTGATCTCTTTATAGGTGTTCTCGACTTGCTTTGATCTTCATTTGAAGATTTATACTTGAGTGTATTTTTTCTTGAATTCCCTTTCTTGAATTTAGCACCTAAGCTTTGATACCATGTTTAGAAATCTAGGGCATCATTAGTTAGGGGATTTGTATTCTTAATAATTGTTTGTGATATGATTTATGCTTATTGATTATGATCTTTTCTTCTATGTGTTATTATTATGCTCTTTTCATCAAGTCAATTATCAAACACACAATAGAAGACAAGAGGCACAATATGTAGGCCTGTAAGCCAGGGCCAAATCCTCTCACTCTTTGAGAGGAAAAATACCCTTGAGACAAGTATCCTACTGAGAAACTTGTCACTATACTTTACTACACTTCTTGACCTCTCTTTGTTTCTGAATTTTCTGCACTGCATTGCACTACACTTTTCAGCTTGTCCGAGAGACATGTATTCCTTATCAGCTTCCTTTGATATTATCCTTGGATCCATTTATTCTTCTTCTTGGATTGCTTATTGAACCTTTATGAGTCAAATTATACCCAATACTGAAGTCTCTTGATGCTACAACAGGCCCTAGATCAGACCTCAACCTCTTCTGATTTTCACAAGATGTATAGTGTGACCCAAGATTGAACCAAGGTAGACATTCTTCTTTGTTGTTCTACCTTCTCTTCGCACTTCCTTGTATTCATTTCCCTTCACATATATTAATGTAATATTGATCTATATGGATGCTATTTAGTGAGGCCGAGAGACCCTATTTATATAGGCCATCTTATGTCTTTTAGGCCGACATGACTACTGGAGGAAATTCGACTTCATTTTGGAAGTTCTTCATTATATTTAGGCTAACTTGGAGAGGCATAGTGAAAAGGTCTTGGAGGAATACTTTACATAAACAAGTGTGACCTTTTACAAAGTGTAACATGACTTCATTTACATGAAAATGAATTTATGGCAATATGACAAAAATTCTATAGACTCTTAAATAGAGTCTTGAATAAAAAATAAAATACCTTTCTCATGAAACCCATAATGCAAGTAATACAATAAATTTATTTTGTTTTTCCTCTTTGCATCTACTTACATAAAATAATAATTACATGTCATTATGAAGACCGAACCTAGTTACATTTTTCAACACTCGACCCATTTGGTAAAGTAATATACAACCACAATGATGTACGTATGACCGTCAAATGAGGTAGGATTACACTGCATAAAATCGATACATCATTTTACAAAATGAATGACAACGACCACATGATGAAGGGGATAAGGATGGGCACACATTTTGTGAGTAAATATTTGACAAGGATGACATCATTTTAATTTAGACATATAATTCTTGAATATTGAAGGCCAAAAGTACCCAACGTGTAAGATTTTCTAAGAAATGGGTAACCCAGATAAATGATTGCCACATTCCCCTGCATGGAAATCATCAGAATCTGTTTAGCCTATTCATGAGTTAGAAATCAATGTAACACCATATCAAATCCATGGTGGTAAAGAGTATCATCATGATGAGGTAGTTTTTAAATTTGTGGCATATGTGCCTACGATTATCAAAGGAAAACTTTGGCCTACAATTTTGAATATGGAGATAGGAAAAATATTCCCATACCAAGGATCATATGTGCTAATGAGGAAAAAATATTAATTAAGAAAATAATTGGTAACCACTGTTCCATCAGAAGAAAGTGGAAGGTCAGATAATATTTCTATGAAGACCAAAGGATTCTTAGACTTGTTGGTCATGAATTCCATATCAAATTCGCGCAATATGACTATCCATTCAGATTAATTCCCCCCATGCAATTTTCGAAGAATAAAATGGCACATGGGGTTGAAATCAATGAATATGATAGTCTTACACAAGGGAATGTAATGTCTAAGCCATTATAAAACAAATACTATAACAAGATCCAACTTTTCAATGTATGGATAGTGAAGTTTCAACCTTACTAATGTTCTTATGAGGTGGTAGATGACATGTTCATGGTGATCGTCATCATATTGGAAAAGAACAATTCCAAAGGTCGAATTAAAGGCATTGAGATATGGAAACAAGGATAAAATATAGTCGGAAGGGATTAGTAGCAGGTCTAACATCAAGGCCTATTTTAAGGCATCAAAAGATTTTTGCACTTGGTCATCCCATACAAATGGTGTATCCTTTTTAAGAAGGAACAAAAAACCATTTATGATATCAACATAGGTGGAAATGAATTGATGTAATAATTTTTCTTTACCATGCAAACTATGAAGTTGGATAATAGTGTGCAAAGAAGACATATTGAAAATAGCCTCAAAATTTAGAGGATCAACCATGATCCCATACTTGGAATTATGAAACCTAGTAATGATTTTAAAATAATTCAAAATATTTGTTTGTGGGAATTCAAATGAATATTATATTAGAAACAACACATTAATATGGCTCATATATGTGCATGATGATTGACTTGTCGAGTGAGCAACAAGGTCATCCAAATATACCTCCATAATTCGCTCGATATCATGGAAAGCATATGACATGGCCTACTGGAACATGGACCCACCATTTTTAAGACTAGATGTCAGTTACCTATACTTGAAAATACCCCAAGGAAAAATGAAATTCATTTTGTGCTTATATTCCTTTTTTATATGTATCTGATTATAGTGAGAGAAACCATCCATGAAGGAAAATATCTCACTATCAATGCATTCTTCAATAATATGATCAATGAACGAGGCTCAATAGTTATATTTTTGATATATCTAGTTCAAATACCTATAATCAACATACACATGAATTATAACCTATTTCTTGGACATCACCAAGGCCAAAAAAAGTGGGGTATATCACTCCGTTGGCCTTAACGTGATATCATGATTAACCCTTGTGTGAGAATGGCTTCCCAAGAAACATGCAATTACAAATGGATATGATCACCCTAAATCAAGATACTAGGTTTGTTTTCGTGGTATTGGAGAGTTTACCTCGCTCCCTTGAATCGAAGACCCTAGCCTGAGCTACTGTGGGTTTGCAACTAGAGAAAGTAAAAATATCGAATAAATTTTAATTAACATTAATTTTACTGGCTATTTATTATTTCAAGGGTGTATTGATGAAACATATGTGGTGTCTTAGACTTGTCTTTCAAATAAAACCATGCAAAGAAATAATAATGCAATTATGAATCTTCGATGAAACCTTTTTAGAGAAGGGTATGCTATTTTATTTTCAAAGGCAATGATGAATACAATCCTTACACACTCTCATTAAGCTCTCATACACACAAATCATATTATAATAATAGATATATATGAAAAATAAAATAAACTAAAGTATTTCACGTCATTTTGTCACACTTAGGCAATTGACCATAAATATGGATCTCTTGCTATCCAATGAACCCTTTTCAAAAATCCCCTACAAAGATGAAGAAAAGTCATTCTGAGAAATTCAAGAATCCTAGATTGCATTCTTAAAAAGCCCCAATTTTAGGCATCATCTCACCTTGCACATTATAAAAGTGCGATGTCGCATCTATTACTATTACAAACCTGAGTCAATCAACACACTTTGTTGTATTAAAAAGTGCAATGACCTTTTTACATGGGTAAAAAAAATAAAAAAAATCTAAAAGCCTTGTTGGAGAATCTTATCCAAACATAATAGGCTTGACTCCCTACCTACTTGGACCGCATCCCTGACTTGATGGATCCCATTCCCTCTGTATGTGGATCTCATCCATGAGAAATAGATCTAAAACCTCCTCCCTTCTCCTATTTATATAGAGAATACCAAAGGGGAAACGATTGGATTTTGAGGTAATTTATGCACTTATGCTGTTAAAGTGAAGGCTTATCATTGCAAAGGGAGGATTGGAGATTTTGGAAGGAGGTCTATGACATAAAGGCCTATTGGGTTGTAACCTTTTATTTTCATTTTTTATACAGGTACACCATCTTTATCACATGATATGTTAAATGTTTACATGTATGTATCATAGCTCCTTGATCTTGTATTTAGTAATAGCTTGAACTTATTGATATATTGTATAATTTAAAATTGTTAATGTTTTTTTTGTTACATATTATAGTTTCAGGGATTGAAAGTGGAGTGGGATCTCAAGAAAAAAGGAATTTTTGGGACTTATTTAATTAATCGGGTAATTGGATCTCTAATTTTTCAAGTATTTCTAGAGAAATGGTAGTGTATATTGTTCTGTTTGTTCTAGACTCAGTTCTTGAGTCTAGGGATATTTTTTTGTCTGCAAGAGCGATTAGTCCACTAACAAACTTGGAAAATCCACTTGGGATAAAACCATAAAGCTATCAATTTACCCGCTCTTTCTAATCTTCTCTAACTCCAAAGTTTGCAACAGAAGGATTTTTTTTTTTTGTCATTTCATACCTAACTATGCTGAGCACCCTAAAGGTTTTACTTGACTATTGAAAAAAGGGGTTCCCATTTTTTGGGATGACATAGCCCAAAAATATTTTTATGCTTTGAAGGACGTGTCATGATTCACACACCTTTGTTATAGCCCCATGATTATCATCATGATTAATTTTTAAACTTAGCTACAACAGACAATACTACTTCCATGGTACTTGTTCAGGAAGATGATTTGAATGATGAACATGTGATTTACTACCTGAGTAGAAATCTTACCATGACAAGGATCAAGTACTCACATGTGGAGAAATTGGCCTTGGTAGTTGTTCAATCTATCCAATGATTTCATCATTATATATCACTACGTAAAACTATGGTAATTTCGGATTGCAACCCATGATTTATATTCTTACTTGTTAATTGTTTTGGGGGGTAATAATCCAAATGGATTGTCATTCTAAAGATTTTGATTTGGAATTTGTCAAATAAAATTCTAATAAATCCTTAGTCTTTGCTGAGTTGATATGTGATCTTCCCTATACTGAAATAGAAACAATAACCAAAGTATTTATTCTTGACAAAACACTATTTATGATCAGTTCTACTGATCTTTGGTATGGAGATATCATCATTTATCTCTAAACCCAAAATTTTCAGCCTAAAATATCTCATTCTGAACGCTTTCGAATTCGATACTAATAAAAACGATATATTATCATCAGTGACACTATTTATCATTGATTTGTCGAGCTTATCTTTTGATAATGTTTAATCCACAAAGAAGTGGAAAAAGTCCTGAATGAATGTCATGCTGGAGCATGTGGCTATCATATGTCTAGCTATGCTACTGTTGGGAAATATAGGGAAATTGTATTATATGATTTCTCTTACTTTGATAAATTATTCTGATATATATTACTTAACTTGATTAACTTATTCTTTGTTTTGATTATAATTAGTGTTCTTATCATCAAAAAGATACCAAAACTATAATGAAAAATGATACAAAAGGGCACAATATATAAGTGATCAGCTAGGGCCAAAACCTCTCCTGTTGAAAAGAAAACCCACAAGAAATATTCTCTTCTTATAGAACTTCAATTGAAAAATTTCAAGACCTATGACCCTTGTCAAATAACCCCTCCAATATCAAGTCACAATTATTCTTGAAGACCTTAATCTTTACAAATTCAATCCAAGTATCTTTCATTTAAATATGCCTTCACATCATAAGATCATACCTGGACCTTGATTGTAATATATCAACCCCTTTTGACCTACAAATTTTGGTTTCTTCTGCAAAAACCCTAGGATAGCATGTGTGATAAGAAATGGAGAAATTTGTCTTCTTTTTCCTTCGCTTGGCCTCCTCCTCCTTCCTTTTTTACTTGACCCTCAAAATTATTCTTATTGGCATCAATAAATTACTTCTTGATGGTACTGCAACTCAGCTTCAATGAAACAGATAGAATCCCTAATCTCTTTGCATGTGTGAGGTGTAGGAGGCCTAAAAACAATCCTAAACTTGCAATCTTCCTTCTTCTTTTCTTCGCTATCTAAGAGTATTCTTGTCCATCCTTTTTAAAATTTATCACTTTCTCTTCTATGCTTGATTAATGCTTTCTTTAATGATGCCCAATGCTCATATATATAGGTTTCTTTTCACATCTAGTAGGTCAACCTGTCATTGTCCCTAGGCCAACTTGTCACTTTGAAGGCCGACTTGTTATTTGCACTTATGATGAGGATTTGGAGGGTATTTTGACTCTAATTTGACTCAAATAATTTCTTTTTACAATATTTAACATGCCAAAATGGGTCTTCAATACATTACAATGAATCAATTGACTTGTAGACTAAATGACAAGCCTTAGAAGCACTCAATGAGTGCCTTACCTAAAAGTAAATTTCGCATGAAACCCATACCTCAAGAATAACAATAATAAATTTTTTTTTCTCTTTTCAATGTCATGAAATAAATATTATTTATCACGAAGCTTTAATATTTCGTAAGGAATCAACCATCCATCACTTTCCTTTGTTTAACCATAGGGTTGAATCAGTAGTCATGCCATCCTTCTTTTTATCGAAAAGTGATATTCCATTACACATTTGGTTTTCCTTCATATAACTAACTCTTCCAAGTCATGCTTCTTTCAATGTCTTCCATCCATTCCCATGAGTACTAGTTGTAGGTGAGATCTACAACTCTCTTTCGGTAGCCCTTCAACCCAACCAGATGCTTTCTCAAAAATAAAAATGAACATAAAATCAAAGTTACCTTTTATGATGGCCTTTCATCATGACATCTGCTTGCTTGCAACATCAACATCTTGCACATTCATAAAAAAATATCCAATATATCATTAGGGGAATTTTGAGGTATAAAATGGGCCTCCTAAGGAAATTATAAAATAATAGTGGAAATAATAAAATAAGATTTGATTACATCATCAAATTTTAGGGGGAAAAAAGAAAAAACTACTTTTCAACTCATATTTTCAACTTACCTCCTAGAGTTTTTACTAAAATTTCGAGCGGGAGTACTCGTTGGATGAAAAATTTAATTCTTCATCCAAGGAGTACCCATGTTGCATACTTTCGATGGGTCCTGCTACACGAAAAATGAAATTTATATGAAAAATGCGATTGTAATCACATTTTTTATGTATTTATCATTTTTCGTGTAGCAGGGTACATCAAAATTATGCAACATGGGTACTCCTTGGATGAGGAATTAAATTTTGCATCCAATGAGTACTCTCGCTCGAAATTTGAGTAAAAACTTTGGGAGATAAGTTGAAAATACGAGTTGAAAAAGTAGTTTTATTATTTTATTATTTTTTAGTCTTTTTAACCTTTTGCTTAAAAAATGGTGAATCATCCCCCATGGTTGAAATAATAATATTGAATCCTATTGGTTCCTATAAAGTTTATTTTTTTTGTACATTTTTCTTAGGAGGCCCATTTTAGACCTCAAAATTCGCCTAATGTCAATTTCAAGGGTATCCTTCCTTTACGAACATTATTAGAGTCTTCATACCTTCTCTATGGAAATGTCCTAGCCAATTAGTTTAGCCATTGAATAATGATCACTTATCTTTTATAATGTGACTATAGTTTCATCTTTCATGATCTCTTATTTCGCATATTGTTCCCAAGGAACTTCCATCCATAGTTCCTTGATTTTTGTCAACCACCTCATATTCTATATGAGGACATATTATGTTAATTTCATATTGTCAATATATGAACCATGCATCTTTCCAAAGGAAAATTGTAGAAAATATATAGCAAAGTTATAATACCATGTATAAATTATATCAATGGATTAAATCCGATCATGCAATGTACTAAAACAAGATACTGAATCCTTCTACTATATTTGCAGAATATAAAACACGATCGCTCAATCACATGAAAGTAAGAGAAAGGAAATTAGCAATCACAGAACTCAAGATGTTCTTGGGGAAAGCACCTAATAAAAACCCCTTTATCATATATTGTACATAGTCAAAGAATCATGAAACAATACAATGCTTTCTTACACCGAGAAAATCCTTCACTCTATTGATAGTCTCACCCTGATCTTGCTCAAAATAAACTAGCAATTCTTAGGTAAAATTGACCAACACTTAGCCACTTATCAACCATTTCTTAGCCCAGCCTTGATCACACAAACCCCATTCAATTAATCCCTATTAATTAGGATAATCAAAATTCCTTGACTACGCAATCCTATGGAGCCTTCCTCTGACTTTATAACCGCACCTGGGTAGTTCGCCAAAAATACAACTGATAGTTTACTTGTCTTTAACCTTTCTCCCAACCGGGTTTCCATCAATATTGACATGCATGTAACTATTAATAGTAAATCATCAGTTACGTGAATCAAATCTAATTTAATTCACTTGATCTTCCATTAGCTCATCAATCACTTAGAACTAGTTAAGTTGATTTTAACTCAATTAATGTGAGTTAACTGATCAAACTCACACCACACAGCTAGTGCTACAATTGCAACTGGACCTTGTAAATAATAGAATCACTCTACATACCTATCCTTTGACCCTCAACTCAAAATTCTTGAGCTAACTAGGTCTATCACACTTAGTTAACTATTACAAGTTGTTATGAGATAAGATTACAATTTAATTTTAATTTAATTAAGGATAATTAAATCAAAAGAATCACATGGTAACCATTTCTGGGTGCCATTTTCTAGATTTTGTTTCTAGATGCCAATTTCAATATTTCTTGTTGTAAATTTCAAAACTCCCTCTTAACAAGAAGTGAATCAATCTATCCCTATACGGTTCCTTTGGAATGTTCTTGCATGCAACACTTCTCTAGTGTTGTTTGCACATGAAACTCTCCTGAAACTGAATAGCCTCCAAACAACTGAATCAGTATAATGCATATCTCATCAGAGTCTTCTGAATACTGCTAGCAACTCCACATGTCTACTGGACTCCCTGCACAACTGCTAACATCTGCATCCATGCACTCTGCACTGTTGCCAAATGTGATCTTCGCTCTAGTATCAGATGCCTATCACTTTGATTTCTGTCCTCCTGACATATGAATGCATCAATCTAATTGATTTGTCCTGCTACTGCTATAATGTGGGCTCCTTGTATCCAGATTTGATCCATGAGACACACCATCTCAATGGACCCTGCCCAAATTTCTTCTTGGGATCATATCTACACATTGCCCCACCTCACACCTAGAGGTATAGCTGCATGTACTCCCTCTGCCCATCTGACTCAAAATTTCCTCCTCTTGGAGGTCTCTGCTTGAGTGGAATCTTCCACTCGGTCTCCTCTCTGCTTATCCAATTATGGCTACTCCACAAACTTCTGAGACTGCTTCTGAGGCTGCATGTTGAGAGATAATTTCTCCCTCTCAACCACCAAGTCATTAACCATTACTTTTCTCCTCAAAGGCTTGCATGCATCCCCAACCTCAAAAGCATATAGGTTCTTGACTCTCGAACAATCTGCTTCACATGTCCCATGGCTATGTGTTTAAGGAACACCTTTCCTTTTCTAAACATCACCTCATAACCATGGTCTTCCAATACCACTACAGAGACAAGATTCTTCCTTAGACCTGGAACATATAAAACATTTTATAGTATGAGAGTGGAGCTAGAATCCCTTTGAAAGGTAATTGTATCTATCTTGGTCGCGCTATACCTCCCATCATCTCCAAACTCTATGTTCTGTTGGAGGTTATTCTCCTCCAAGTCACTAAAGAGAAATCTATTCCCTGTCATATGGAATGGGGAACTGCAGTCTAGATACCACATGCATCCCATTGCAATGATGGCCATGCATGAAATGAGAGTAAAATCAAGCTCGAAATGTGAATCCAATACTTCACCTGTTGCAACTACAGGCTCCTTCTTTCTTTCCTTCTTTTGTGGACAATTAGAAGCATAACGCCCATGCTCGTGACATTGAAAAAATATGATCTTGGAAAAGTCTCTCTTTCCCTCTTCACCTTGGGATTTATTTCCCTTGGCCTTCTTTTTTTCCCACTAATGCACAATATTATTCTTTTTTGGTGCTAGAGGTCTCATCTCTGGTGCTCTTCCTTATCTCTTCTATTACCAAATCCAACCATAGTCACTTCCAATTTGGTAACTTCTCCCTCCCGTTCATTGAGTCCTGGTAACTATTCCAGCTCTTGGGAAAGCCTAGAAGTGCTAGGCTCACCAAGTCATCATTAGCTATAGTCACACCAACACTTCCAAGCTCATCTCGACATTGAGTGAACTTTTCCAAGTATGTTGGTACCATCTCGCCTTCCTCCTTCTTGAACTTTCTAAGCTTGTCTTTCAGTGCCAAATTCCTTTGGTCACTTCTGTTCTAAAATAGATCTGTCAAGGCCTTCCACATAGAATATAGAGTTGCCTTGCCATAGATACTTGAGAAAATATGATATCTAACTCCATCCAATAAGATCCTCCTCGCCTTTTCTACCTTCTTCTTCCATGCATCAGGAAGTTGGGCATCTGCTGCTGCGAGCTTGGGAATATCATTATCTACGAATTCCTTCAACCAATTTTCCTCCAACACCACCTCCATCCTGTCCTTCCATGCAATATAATTTGGACTACCCTCGAGTGCATATTCGAGTCTCAAGCCATTGAAATACATATTGATCTAATTTTAGCTCCAAAGAAAGTATCTGCAAATTTGAATACTGTTAAACACAAACTTAATTTCTTCTCCACTATTGTGATTCCTAGTGCTCTGATACCATGTAAAAATCTTTAACACAGCTATAATACCATGTAGAAATTATATCAATGGATTCAATCTGATCATGAAATGTAATAAAACAAGATACTTAATCCTTCTACTATATTTTCGGAATATAAAACATGATCGCTCAATCACATGCAAGTAAGAGAAAGGAAAATATCAATCACACAACACAAGGTGTTCTTGGGGAAAGCACCTACTCAAAACCCCTCTATCATATATTGTACATAGTCAAAGAATCAAGAAACAATAAAATTCTTTCTTACACCAATAAAATCATGCACTCTACTGATCATCTCACCCTGATCTCGGTCAAAACTAACTAGCAATTCTTAGGGAAAATTGACCAACACTTAGCCAATTCTCAACCCTTGCTTAGCCAAGCCTTTATCATTAAATACCTAGGAAATTAATCCATATTAAATAGGATAATAAACCTTCCTTGACTGTAAAAGCCCTATGGAGCCTTCCTTTGACTTTATAACTGCACCTCGGCAGTTTGCCAAAAATACAAGTGAGAGTTTATTTGTCTTTAACCTTTGTATCAGCTGGGTTTCCATCAGAATTGACATGCATGTAGCTATTAATAGTGAATCATCAGTTACTTTTTATAAAAATACTTGTGAATTAAATCTTTTAATTCACTTGACCTTCCACTAGCTCATCAATTACTTAGAACTAGTTAAATTGATTTTAACTCAATTAATTTGAGTCAACCGATCACACTCACACCACACTAGTGCTAGAACTGCAACAAGACCTTGTAAATAATAGAATCACTCTACATGCCTATCCTTTGACCCTCAACTCGAAATTATTGAGCTAACTAAGTACATCACAGTTAGTTAATTATTACAAGTTGTTATGAGATACGATTACAATTTAATTTTAATTTAATTAAGGATAATTAAATCAAAAGCCTCACACGGTAACCATGTTTGGGTACCATTTTCTAGATTTTGTTTATGGATGCCAATTTCACTATTTCTTGTTGCAAATTTCAACAAAAATATCCCTTTCCTTCTATCATGCTCATGAGGTAGAGAATTTACCCATGATATCTGCAACTATATGCTAACTTAATCTATCAAACACATACATACCTATTTCCTTTTGGAGATCTAGAATTCGTTTGGAAGCTTCCTTTACTTGATTGAAATTTCTTTAGCCATGCTTAATTCCTTTGTCATCATACCATCATCCTTCTAACAATGAATCCCGTACAGGGTGTAATTCTTAGTGAGACACTTGCTTCTTCCAAGAGAGGTGAACATTCTAATGAAGATTCTAATGAAAGATATTAATTATCCTCATTCTACAAATGATCCTTCCTAGTGATGATGATGTATGATGATTTATTTGTACCATGCTAGATGACTTTCTTCCTGCATACTACTTATGCTTTCAATGAGGCTTCCAAGAGCTACTTCCTTTTTATTATGAATTCTAAAATCATTTAGACTTAAACTATGACTATCTTTCAAGATTCTATAATGATGTCATGATATCTTGCTTCAATCATATGTTTCCAATATGATTTCATCTCCTAATATGATGCATCCTATAATGCTTACAATGCTTTCTAGCATGATAGATATTTTTCACCATAGTAGAGGTATTTTCACCTCTTACTTCTCCTTGATGTAGAGACCTTAATAGTGAATATCTATCCATTATTTCTTGGATTTGTTCTCATCATATTGTTATAATTATTCAGTGATATGTGCTTCAATTATTTCATTCCTTTTCTTTTTTTCCTTCTTGAGTTTAGGACAATCTCTCTTGTAGGAAGAAGCATTTCCATCATCATCAAGGAAGAAAGTTGATCTCCCTCTTCTTCATTCAAGTATCACTATCAAAGCATACTACTTGAGATATTCTTTTCCTTGAGATGATGATTGTAAAATGTGTGAAATTCCCAAGAATAATTCAAGTGTGGAATTCTTCTTTGGATGAGAGAGGGTTTTGAGGTCTTCTATGATCTTCCTTCAAGATGATGAGAGGGTTAGTACTTCTTGATGATATGATTTCCTCTTTGATGTCTTGACCTTTCTTGATACTCCTTTTGATGGTCCTATTTCAAGCTGACTTTCTTGTCTTGTCACCTTAGCTCTAATACCGTGTTGAGAAATATAGGGAAACTCGATTAGATGATTTATCCTACTTTGATAACTGCTTGTGATATATATAACTTAACTTGATTTTTTTAATATATTATAATTAGTGTTCTTATCATCAATAAACTAACAAAACCATAAAGAATAATGAGATACAAGGACACAAGATATAGGTGATCAAATAGGGCCAAAACCTCTTATGTTGAGAGGAAAACCAACAAGAACTCTTCTCTTCTTATATAACTTCAATTGATGAATTCCAAGACTTATTATCCTTTTCAAACAACCCCTCCAATACCAAGTCATAATTATTCTCGAAGAACTTATTATTTACAAAGTCAACCCAAGTCTCTTTCCTTTAAATCTTCCTTTACATCATAAGCTCATATCTGCACCTTGACTATAATATCTCAACCCCTTATGACCTATAAATTTCATTCTCTTTTGTAGAAACCCTTGGATAGAATGTGTGATAAGAAATGGAGAAATATGTCTTCTTTTTCGTTCACTTTGCCTCCTCCTCCTTCCTTGTGAACTCAACCATCAAAATTATTGTTATTGGCATCAATAAATGACTTATTGAAGATACTGTAACTTAGATTCCCTGCAACAGATAGAATCCCTAATATATTTTTATGTGTGAGGTGTAGGAGGCCCAAAAACAATCCCAAAATTTTAGTCTTACTTATTATTTTCTTCACTATCTAAGAGGCTTCTTGTCCTTCCTTTTTCACACTTATTTCTTTCTTTTGGATTCTTGATTAATGCTTTATTGAATGAGGCCAAATTCTCACACACACACACACACACACACACACACACACACACACACATATATATATATATATAGATATATACACACACACACATATATATATATATATACATATATATATAGATATATACATATATATATATATATATACATATACATATATATATATATATATATATATATATATATATATATATATACATATATATATGTGTGTGTGTGTGTGTATATGTATATGTATATGTATATGTATATGTATATGTATATGTATATATAGATATAGATATAGATATAGATATAGATATAGATATAGATATAGATATATCTATATATATATATATATATATATATATATATATATATATATATATATATATATATATATATATATATATATATATAGGCTTCTTGTCACAAATAGTAGGCCAACTTGTCACTTTGAGGGCTAAATTGTTATTTACATTTATGATGAGGTATTGGAGGGTATTTTGACTCTACTTTGACTCAAATAAATTAGTTTTACAATATGTATCATGCTCAAATGGTCTTCAATACATGACAATGACTCAATTGACTTGTAGAATAAATGGAAAGCCCTAGAATCACTCAATGGGTGCTTGAAATAAAAATAAAATTCCCTTGAGCATGAAACCCAAGCCTCAAGAATAAAAATAATAGATTTAATTTTATCTTTACAAAAAATACATAAAATTATTATTACATATGTTATTATGAATATCAATCCTAGTTACATATTTCAATAGCTACAACTCAAAAAATCCTACATGCTAGTTATTTTTGGCTGACCTTGTTCAAAGATTGCATCTTAGTGGTCCAAAAATGTCACACTTTCCAGATGTATAATCGTAAAATGCATGCTACACTTGCTCCTTTACATCCAGTAGTTTTCCCTATCCCTTTTTCCAAATGGGACATTTATTTCATGACATGTAACCCTCACTCAACTGGGGGCATGGTAATATTATCGTTAGGGTCGATTATTTCACGAAATGGGATGAGGCGGTGTCTAAATTTGATAACAATGGTAAAAATGCCACATTATTTGTATTAAATCACATTATGGCTAGATTTGGCATGCCTCAAGCCATTATCACTGAACATGGCACACGTTTTTGCAATACATGATGACCAAATTAACTTTTAAGTTTGGTTTTTGTCATGATAGTTCAACTCCCTATTACCCATAGGACCTTGGCCAGGTTGAAGTTGTGAACAAGTTTTAAAATATGCTTCAATGAATTATAGGGATTCACCAATGGAATTGACACACCATTCATTTTTTTGCATTATTGGCATACTCTACCTTAGTGAAAATGACAACCGAATTTACACCCTTTCAACTTGTTTGTGGTCTGGAAGTTGTTTCACCCATATAATTTAAATACTATCTTTGAAACTAGCCATCGAACTTCTCCCTACTACTTATGCTAGGGAAGAATGTTTTTTGTACTTAACACGTTTATATGAGACTTGTCATGATGATGCGCTAGATAAAGAGACCCATAAGAAATGAATCAAAGCATAATTTGACAAGAATTTTAATCCTCGTGTATTTTCAGAAGGTGACTTGGTTTTGCTATATGACCAAGAGAACGATAAGCTAGGAGTCGATAAGTTTAAGCCCATGTGGCTTCATCCTTATATAATAAAATGTATACTTGCAAAAGGGGCTTATGATTTAGTGGATTATGATGGAATACATTTGGATTATCCTCGAAATGGGATGTATCTCAAAAAGTACTATGCTTATAATTTTATACATAAATATTCTGTATGTTGTTGTACCATATTTTTGGTGTGATGTAATTTTATTTTTTCTTATGAAATCCTTCTATTTGCCTTTCTTATCTTATGTTACACTTAGTTTACATATTTCATCGTTCCCTCAACCTTATGTTGGCTATGCTAATGGCTCTAGTCGTAGTACTCAGAATATTTATTCTATTGCATGGGAATTTCACATGCCTAATGATGAGTTAATAATTCTATTTGGAGTATGCCTTGGTCGCACGACTAACAACATTGTAGTGTATAGTGCAGTCATTGAACCACTGTCTAATGCCATTTCACTTGGTATTCATTATTTAGTTGATAGGTTGGATTCTCAACTCGTAGTATTACATTTGAGTAACGTTTATTCAGTTAGAAGTCCATCAATGTTAATAATGTTTTTAAGGGTTCATATTTTGGAAATGGGATTTGATAGTATTGAATATCAACACATTCCAAGACATTTAAATACATTAACAGTTGCATTGGAAAATTATATTTTGAATCAAAATTTGCATAACTTGTAAAAAAAATCAACATCAACATATTGTACAAAATAGACAGAGTAAAAAAAAAATGTTTCCATAAATAAAAGTCTATAATTTATTTTATTTTTTTTTACAAAAATTTGTGTCCAAGACAGATGAGACTCATAACTTTTTAATCATCTAAATACATGATCATAAAACCACAAAAAAGAAAAAATATAGCTCAAATTACTAATATCTAAACATGATGCTCATGGTAGCAAAAAATAGCATAATCCACTCGTTGTAGCATATGACTGATTTGTCGAAGTACTCCTACAGTATGCCTCTGAAAGTGAGGTGGGAGATCATCAATCCCTATATCTTGAATGTCCCTAAGTCATCTCCGAAAGATCCTCATTAGGAGAATTTTGAGGTCTAAAATAGGCCTTCTAAGGAAATAATAAAATAATAGTGGAAATAATAAAATAAGATTTGATTACATCATCAAATTTTAGAGGGAAAAAAGAAAAAACTACTTTTTCAACACGTATTTTCAACTTATCTCCCAATTTTTTTACTCAAATTTCAAGCAGGAGTACTTGTTCGATGAAAAATTTAATTCCTCATCCAAGGAGTACCCATGTTGCATACTTTCAATGGATCCTGCTACATGAAAAATGAGAAATACATGAAAAACGTGATTGCAATCATGTTTTTTCATGTATTTCTCATTTTTCGTGTAGCAGGCTCCATCAAAAGTATGCAACATAGGTGCTCCTTGGATGAGGAATTAAAATTTTCATCCAATGAGTAATCCCGCTCAAAATTTGGGTAAAATTTTTGGGAGATAAGTTGAAAATATGAATTGAAAAAATAGTTTTATTATTTTATTATTTTTTAATATTTTTACCCTTTGAATTAAAAAATGGTGAATCATCCCCCATGGTTGACATCATCATATTGAATCCTATTGGTTCTTATAAATTTTATTTTAGTTGAAAATTTTTCTTAGGAAGTCCATGTTAGACCTTAAAATTCCTCTAATGGCTCAATATCAATTAATGTCTATAGAAAAATTTGGTATTTTATGCCAATATTAAGTTGCGGTTGTCCATGCGAATGCATTGGAGACATGCCCACTCGTCTAACTAGTCCAAAATATGCATGATAATCAAATAATCAATCTTAACAAAAAAAATTAAAACACATAAAAACCTAAAAAATTGAAAAACCAAAATGTGAAGGTATTTTTCACCTAAATCATCCCACTGCATGCCATCAGGGAGGACAATGCCTGGATCACCCTTGAAATATATGCTAGCATATGGGTAGTATTCAATCATGAATAACTATTGTCTCAACCATTTGGAAAAAGTAGGTGTAAACCTAATCATTGGTCCACCTCCATGACAAGCCATCAAATTAACCCATTTCCTCATATGAGGATCTCTAGGACCTGGTATTTCCATAGAAATCTTATGGTGATGTAGTAAATGAATCCAATCCAATTTGAAAGAGAGCATAATGGAACCATATCCAAAATGTTTCAGCTATCTTATTTTTTCCTTAGTATGATGCCCCTTCAAGTTAATCAGGAAACCTTCACACCAGTTGAACACAATTGACTCCAAAAAAATCTAATGAATATTGCATTAGAGATTTAGTACCCAAATGAAGAGTTGCACTCCCAACTACAAGTGCTATGGAAAAAAATATTGTTTCCAAAGGAATATCCCTAATATATTAATTTCAATCTTCCCGCTAGCACTCCTTTTGGATCCATGAACACAATATTCGGTCACATAGTAATCCATGAACACAATATTCAGTCACATAGTAATCAATTGGTTCACCACCACCCCTAGGGCTGAATAGTGAAATATGAGCACCTCTACATCAGATCCATGTCAAGAAATATATGTATTATATTTCAATTGTGAGTTTATGATCACCAATTCGAAATCATTGTTCATCAAAGCTCTAGGCTCTCACTAGTTATTGAAGTTAAAAAATTTGGGATATCATACCCATAATGAAAAGGAACTTGGAAAGACCATAATTTCTTAGTTTTTGCATTGCGCTAGGATCATTTTTTTCATTTTCGATCATTTTTCCAAATTAAAATGCTACCAATAATAAGGAAGGAACACATTAGATTACAAATGTGGAAAAAATGTGCTAATTTTTAATTAAACTCTATTCATTTTTATCCCTTGAACTCATCATACATTGTCTTTAGAAACGAAGCAATTCATTTCACTTTATCTTGAGAAACAATTTGATTAATCACACTTCCTGTTTAAAGAAGGTGAGATTAATCACACATCCTGTTCAGGAACAGAGAGATTAATCACACCTTCTGATATATGAAAAGTACGATGAGATGAAGGCAAATTTCCCCTTGATTAAAGGGCTTAAAAAATAAAAAATAACTATTAAAATGAAAAATTTAAATCGTAAAAGAAAATAATAGGGAAAGAAACGTTACCTAGAACAAACATCGCTCGAATTCATCCACCAGTTTGATTGCAATCAGTTCTTGAATATTTGGGTTAAAATGCACTTTTAGATCCCTCAAACGCTAAAAACACAATGGTAAAAATAATTTATGTTTTTACCTTTTATAACCAAAAAGAGGTCTATTGAAATAATAAATTTTCCTATTTATTCAAAATTTCGCATTTTTTCAATCATTTTGTACTATTTTTGAGCAGTTATGATGAATTTGAATTTGAATTTGTATATTATAGGATACTTTTTGAAACAAATCATTTTTACTTTGAGTATATGTTTATCAAATTTTTAGGCTCGTTATACTGAATACAAAAAATAAATCCGTTGGAATTCTCCTTAAGCTCTTTTAAGATTCAAAATATGAAAATATTTATGAGTAAACTTGTTTCTTTCGTGCTCATAAAAGTATATGAAGAAACGTCCACCTAATATACATTTACCCCTTTTAAAATACTAATATATTTATGAAAAATGTATACTTTGGTTAATAATGACTAAAAGAATTCTCCCTTATATTATTTTATTCTTTTTTAACCTCAAGAGACTGAATTTACAAAAAATAACACTATGGAATTTTATTTTTATCACTTTTTTCGAACTCTATAAACATGAAAAAGAAGCCAATTTACCCCTTTATTGGACTCGTAAAATATAAACAGTGTAAGACTTGTCAATCATGATGAAACTGAACTATTCCTTCTTAGGGTTCATTAAAACTACTTTAAAGGACTCATTCAAAGGATGAGATTATACTACAAGCATATGTTATCCTCCTCAAGCTTGTGTATAAATAGAGAGGTCCCTCCCAAAAATGGTGGGGAAAATTGGGAAAGTAATGTATAAAATATGTATTTGGTAGTGAGTTTCTCTTGAACATGACACTCTTTAATTTTCATGTCTGATTGGGATAGGAAATACACTAACCTATCTATTAATCATACCTTATTGAAATCCTTCATACTGGTCTTTGATCTCATTATGCGTCAATGCTTCCAATTCCGTATATTGTTGCCAATATGTTCAAGAGAAGTTCAACCTCTGTTAAAAGCTTTTGAAGTACTTATAGCCCTATCTCATGCTGGCCATCCCTGAGTCAATTATGAATTACTTTGTATAACTTACTTTGAATCTTGATAGTTGTTTCGTGTCACTGATGGGGGATACATGAAGGCCCTCGCACGATAGAGCACTTCCTATCGACTTCAACACATTATCTAGGGAGTTTATCTAGAAACCCCCTTTAGTACCTTAGAGCATGCATACCTTGATGGAAGGTTTCCTCACTTTTGACGATAGGTTCTCATCACTAGACTTTCATAGGATGACCCTATGGGTGCTAGAATTAAAATCATTTATTAACACCTCATAGATTAAACTAGAATACCTTGAGAACCATTTTAATTATTGGTGGTTTCTCTCACATTTTTTAATGATATTCATTATCGACCGATAATTAGATTATTTATACCATGTTCAAATTCAAGACATTTATTTACATGGAAATATTTGCGCTAAATATTAATAAAGATGAAGACCCTGGGTCTTGTTTTATATATCCAAGTTGCATGGAGTTTTGATAATTGATGCAAATATCAACAATATATGTTGGTGGATATGTTCATACTGAGTTTTTTCGAGCATGGATCCACGATGGTCGTGACTTTGATTTGTTTAGATGGATATTTTCACATTTCCATAATTATTTCTAGGAGTTGTTTATAGACAATGCTGAGCATGTGAATTCCTACCTTAGAGATGATATCATGATGATATTGTACTATAATCCTTGATTATTGAATTTTAGGTGTCCAACCAATTAGTCTCCGATCCGAACTTTCGCATGAGAAATAAATTCCATCCTCATATACAAATTTTGACTTTGTACTTTAGGGGGAAATATGTTATATGCTATTTTTTCACAGTTAGGAAAATGACCATAAATCTGGATTTGTCGCTATCCGATGAACCCTTTTCAAAAATCCCCTAAAAATATGGTGTTGGAAGCTATATCACTACTGAGAGGTGAGGGGGTGGGGGGGGGTGAATCAATAATGTGGCACTTTTAAACTTTTCTCTAATTATTAATATTTCAAACCATGCATGAATTGAAACACATAAACATATATTAGAGCATCACAAGTAAACGTGCAACCATAAAATCAATCAACACATAGACATAAGTGTTTTTGGCAGAAAACCCTTCCCGGGAAAAAAAACCACCTTGCTGTTGCTATGCTACTCAATTATTTTATTAATTTCTCAAGTAAAAGATACATGGATCAAATCAATCTAATGAGCTAGAAGACTCAAATTATTTCACAGTATGCTAGCACTATCATACATGAAACTATTTCTCTAATGGATCTACATACTGCCATTCGCTGAAGGAAACCATGATCAATGATCCTCTCCTGGTTACTCCTGAAATCACACTCGAATCTATAGGCTCTGATCGGCTGGTATTATCATGAACAATGAACCTCGAACAATTTCTACCAAACTATCCAAACTCCATTGGATGGAGAAAACTATTCCATCTACTTAATCCACCAAATCACTGTCTACTCAAAGTCTTCATGCCTTCCCTTCCTCCATGTGAGCCTCCTTTCTTCTATTTTCAAACTATACTCCTAAAACTTTCTCAACATGAGCACTGCAACAAAATAACATCAAAGATAAATCAATGATAAATTTGCAACACTAGATGCAATAAAAAACTCCATAAAAAATATCCACACCATCTAGAAATAAATATCCTCAAACTCTACTCCAATATACACATCATCTCTCACACACTACACAAATATGAAGGTTGAAACGTACTTTAGCTCACTGCTTCTACAATTGAAAACTACTTAAAAAATTATGCATAATAAATCTCACACGGTTTGCAAGCTTTTCTCCACACAATCACTCCATCAACACTACAAGAAAATCAACCAAATCACAAATATATATATCTAATATGTATATGAACTCAATTTCTCAACTCAATAATTACTCAAAAATACTGAGCTTAACAATCCTGTTCATATGCTTGATTGGATCCAAATTCAGCTCATTGAATCAATCAACCACTAACTCCATAATCATTTTTGATATTTTCAACTTTAATCAATTCTATAGGTCCCTCGAAATTTTCCAATCATAAACCAAAATTTTATGATCAAGGATGTCACCAAAACACAAAAATTAGCTCAACAATGCAAGGATTGTAGAGGAATTTTAGTGAAAACACCATAGTATTTCACTTAGCACTGTCCTGCATGTGATTGGAACTAAAACTGCTCCCTTGGGCCCGCCTTGTCAGCGTCTAGAGCCTGAAACCTATCCCTTCACCCATGATGCATGTGACTATGGCTTAAGCTCAGTAAAAACATTATTTATTCAAAATATAACCTTTTCCAACTGATGGATCAACTTCTTTATCATCTATTGAATCATACAAGCCTCTGCAACATGTACGTAACTGATGAAATAGGCTACGAACAAGTCTATGACATGCTAGACTTGTTCTACCAACTTTAGCACTGGGACCAAACTCCTCCATCTCCTCAAGAAACAACCACAACACTCTAACACCTCCAACATCTATAGCAACATCTCTGACATCTGAAGCAACAACATCTTCAACTCCTATAGAAAAAACATCACAACCAACAATCTCCAACACTAGTAGAATCACCTCCAACACAAGAAACATCATATAATCACATGTAGCAACAATTTAATGTCTCCAAGAAATGTAGAGAGATATTCAACATCTAGAACAACTCTCCAAACTCCTACAACAATAACATCTCCAACCAACTCAATATGTTTGGAATCCATCTCCTCAATAGCGACAACATCATCTCCACTAGGTCTAGTCATAGGTATGTTGACATCAATGCCAACTAACATGACCATCACCAATCATCCACTACCAAAACACTCATCACACACGCATGTGAACAACAACATTAAGAGATTGTTGACATTAATGCCAAAAATCTCCCCCTCTTGCATTGATGTCAACCTCAATACAACATGTGAGGCTGAATCATCAATCCAAAACATATCCTCCTTTGAAATCAATGGAAAAGGACCATAAGAAAACTGAATTACAATGCCAATAATGTGTCATATGAGAGTAGGAATCCATTTGTTATAATCAACTCCGTACTGATGCAACCCAAGAAATGTCTCTTGGAAGATAAAAATGAAAACAAAGAAACTTACTGGAAAACACATCTCTACCAATTCCATGCCAACTCTGAGCTAAACATGCTCCCCATAAGCATATAATGGGGCTACAATCATACACTCTTCCCGCTACAATGAGCCTCCTTGCTAAGTGCAAGATACTACTAGTCATCGACCATTACTCCAAGTGAATTTGGACATGATATACAATACATTACAATAAATTCTTCATGGATAAAATATGTGGCCATGAAAAATACATAGGATTGACATATAAATCCTCTATAAAGCCTCCTATCACCAACCATGACTCTATGGACCCAAGCTTACATCACACACCCAATGAATTGGTGCTGCATCAAAGATATAAATCATGAAACATGACTTTGACTCCATTGTCCAATACATAGAATGATAAAACATATTAGATGCCAAGGGTCTCTCCAGGAACAATGTGCCCAAAGATACAATGATAGTACATGAATTTTACATCCACACACAATGGTGCTCTCATTAATAAATGAAAAATACATTAAATAACACGAGTATATGGCCATAATGAACAATGAATATGCTCCATATGGCAGCAACAATGAAATGAAATCCATGAAATATTCATGAAATACAAGGCCTATATGGGCTATGACATAAACTCTCCATATATAGCAGCAACATAGAATCACTATCCAAATCATATGCTAGTGTATGGCCACTCAAAACCTTGGCCATCACATCCCAACAATGAATATCTTGGAGTAAGATCATAAAAACCACTAGAACCACCATGCTCCACATATGTACAAAAATAAACTCATTTAATAGCAGGAACATGGAAATATATTATAGAGGCAACAAAAAATACATCCACATCATCACATTCTCTCTTGCCATGAGAGAAAAACAAGAAACAACATCCATCATACCATACCATCATAATAAATAGAAAATACTTATCCTAATCATAGGTGAGAAATATATCATCAATGAGGAATAAGAAATAAATCAGTGAGAAGAAACACATGTGTACTCCATATATGAGCAGAAATATGATATCATCATCTTCTATCCATCCAAATACATATCAATAGCATGCATAGAAATATCATGAGCAACAACAATCATTCTTCTCATACCTCATCCATATAACAACCCATGAGTAATAACATGATACATCTAGAATAAAAACTATGATCAATAAAGTGCATACTATAGATGAGCCAATAAAAAAAAAAATCCATGGAAACAACAAGTATCATAAATAATGTCATGACTATGGTCTAGAAATGAAAATACTAGTAGCATGCTAAGTTTTCCATGCAACCATACTTTCTCATCCAACATGCAATGTGTGGCAATGACAAAAAAAATATTCATGTATAATGAACACAATTCCAAAACACTCAAAATCCATTTGAACAGAATGGCCTAGCGCTCCCCCCCCCCCCCCCCCCCCCCACACCCCTGGATGTGTTATCCACCATCACACCTAGACATATAGCTGCTCCAAAACCATTATCAATTGATGTACATGGTTGATCCAACTAAAATCAAACTATAAAGAAATAGAACATAAATGAAAATGCACATCAAACCTCATGGAATCCCCTTGAACACATGCATCTCTAAAAATGAATATTTATCTTCTCATAGTATTTCCCATATGGCTACACAAATAAGAATTTGCATGCAACTCATAATGAAACAATATGCTCCCCCTAAGACCATGCATGTCTCAATTTTTGTTGGGAAATCCTTGATGCTCTTTTCTCCTCCAAACTTTCATATGCTGAACTTTATTCTTCTTATGCGACTAGCCTTGCATATTCTCCTATCTCTAGTTCGATCTCTTGTAACAGATGGGAAATTTTCAATCCTTTGCCTTTTGACCAACATTTCCACACAAAAAACATCTTATGTTATCAAGGAAATGAGGAATAGGTTGATGTCTTCTATTGATATTATTTCTACTCCTTGCATGTGCCTTGCAATCAATAGCCCTATGGAAAAAATCATTGCATGAGAAACAATAACCACAAAAAGGACTATTATACCTGATTGATGGAGATCTCCTTTACATGAATGCTTGAGATCACATCTCCTTTGGATTCTTCTTTTCATGTGAGGATTTGAACTCTCCATTTCTACAACTTGATGCTATGTGTTCACAAACTCGACAATTATAACACCTTCCAATTCCATTTCTCTTCTTTGGCCTCCTTCTCTTATTATGTTTCTTTTTGCATGGCATGTGAATCTCATTATTTTTAATGCAACTAGGTGCTCCAACAATTTCATATTTGCATGTATATGCTTGAGTACTAGTTTTGAGCCTCTCTACTTCTTCTCTTGTAGAATTTAATTCAGCCTTCAATATTTGAATTTCTGCTTCAAGTGCCATTATCTTCAATTTCTCATCATCTTTGATGCTCGATATCTCACTACAACCACTAGTTCCTTCATCTTCTTACGAGGAGGATTGAATAGTTACTGTAATAAAAAATACAATCCTTTGCATTTTTCTCCATTTATGAAAAATGCAATTTTCCTCTAAGATACAAATTCTCCAACCTGTCCAACATTTCTTTGGAAGTATCACAATGCTTCACTTGCATGCTATTAGATTTTGAAATTTTATTTAAAATTTTATTTTTAGCTAAATCATTTGATTTATCTTTAACTCCATATTCAACTGATAGAAAAATATCTACATCAATGGATAAAAAATACTAATCCAAATTCACTCTCCAAATTGAAAATTTACCTTTATGAAGTATTGGAATACCTTGCTCATCCATTTCGAAAAATTTGCAAAAATTCTACCAAAATATCCAAGATCCACTCTCCAGTGATCAAGATGCAATCGATAGCCATGCTCTAATACCAATTTTTGGAAACTTGATCACTACTGAGAGCAGGGGAGGGGGTGAATCAGTAGTGTGGCACTTTCAAAAATTTCTCCAATTATTAATATTTCAAACCATGCATGAACTGAAACACATACATATAGATCAAAGCATCACAAATAAACATGCAATCATAAAATCAATCGACATATAGAAATAAGTGTTTCTGGTGGAAAACCATTCCCAGGGAAAAAACCACCCTACTGTTGCTGCGCTGCTCAATTATTTTATTAATTTTTCAAACAAATTATACATGGATCAACTCAATCCCATGAGCTAAAAGACTCAACTTATTTCAAATTATGTTAGCAATATTAGACCAGTAGCTAATTCTCCCATGGATCTATAGACTACCATATGATGAAGGCCACCACGATCAATGATCCTCACCTGGTTACTCTTGAACTCACACTCAAATCTACAAAATATGATCTGCAGGTACTATCATGACCAATGAGCCTCATCCTATTTCTACCGAACTATCCAACCACCATTGGATGGATAAAAATATTCCATCTAATTAATCTACCAAATCAATTTCTACTCAAAGCCTCCATGGCATTCCCTTCCTCCATATGAGTCTCCATTCATATATTTTCAAACTGGACTCCTAAAAATTGCTCAACATGACCACTGCAACAAAATAGCATCAAAGCTCAATCAATGATAAATTTCCAACATTAGCCGCAATAAAAAAATCCATACAAAGTATCCACACCAGCTGGAAAACAATCTCCTCAAACTCTACTCCAACCCACACATCAACTCTCACACACTGCAAAAATATGATGTTATTTGCAGAAACCGGATCATCCACAGTACCATAAAACACTTGTCGACGTTTTGAATCCTCACGTGGATCCATCTTCAAGATGAGAAATGAATTAAGGAAGAAATAAGGTCGCAAGAAGTCAAGGTATAAATGGTGAAGGCCAATGAAGATGAAAAGAGGAGCCGACACTAAGTCATGCTAATTAAATTTTTTTATAATATTTTAATAATTTAATTAAAAAATTTATTATTTATTAAAACTTTTTTAATTAAATTTTATCAAATTAATCTCTAATTCCCTTAGGCTTAATATGATAAATAATTAAAAAGTTTTAATAAATAATTAAAATTTTTATTTAATTATTACTAATGAATTAATTTTTTAAATTTACCTAAATATATGTTACTAAAATGAGTTTTAATCAAATCTTATTAACTAACCCTAATAAAATACCAACCATTACAAATTTTTTATTTTTATTTTAATTAATTCCTAATAAATTTTTGAATTCTAAAACCTATAATATCCAACAAACCCTACTAGGCGTTAATTCTACAATTAATTTTTAATCAATTATTTCATTAAATTAATTAATTCCTAATAAATTGTAATACTAAAACTTAATAATGAGCACCATTAATTTTCAATTTTCCTTAACTCATAATAAATAATAATCAATTATTTTTTATTAATAAAATAAAAATTAATTATTATGATTTAGTGGCATAATTTACTAACAAGATTTTTAATTTTATTAATAATGAGCACCATTAATTTTTAATTTTTAATTTTCCTTTACTCATAATAAACAATAATTAATTATTATGAGTAAGTGGCATGATAAGAGTTTTTGAGCTGCCACGACCCTAAACTAGGAAACTAAAAGGAGGGAGAACAATACTTGCAACATTATACCTTGGATGAGGACGAACTTAGGAAGAAAATATATCTAATAAGCGGTTGCCAACTATCACTAATATCGTAACCTCCATCCCTGTTTATGTTGTGCGGGTGTTTTATAATTTCCAGCGCTTCTCTAATCTTACGTCTCTGATGGTGTTCCTCCCTTGCAATAATTCTAGCATCCTCAAGGCGCAAGTGATGTTCTTTTTTTGAGGAGTGATCAGAAAGAGCTAAGGTTTGTGATCGTTCATGTTTAATATCGGCACCATGCTCTTTCAGACACTTATGTAGAGAGCGCCCCGTTTTGCCAATATAACACTTGCCACAGGAATAGTCAATCTTGTAAACCCCTTTGAGCTGACCCTCACTAATGCTATCTTTAACTGAGTGCATCTTTTTTCTAATGGTGCCTGCTGCTAAGAATTGTACAAAAATGTTGCTCTTCCCAAAAAACCTAGCAATCTTATCTGTCACACCCCTGATATATGGCATAAAAACCTTTCCACCCCTCTCCTGAGGGTCTTGATGCTTCTTGGACATGATAGCATTTTTCGCTCTGTTTATGGCTTTCTTGATTTCTTTTTCTTTATAACCTAAACCTAGGAAAAAATGAGTAAGGTGAGAGATTTATTCCTCCAAGTGCTCCTCGTCTGATATTCTCAGGGCTCTTCAAGCAAGAGTGTTGAGGACACCAAATTTTTTAGCAGGGTGATGGTAAGAATCAACGTGAAGGTAGCTTTTAGTATGGGTTTTCTTCCTAAAAATATGATGCCCTAATGTTTTTAAAAGTATAAATTTTTACTTCTTATGCCCTAATGTTTTTAAAACCTGATGCCCTTCACCATTTATACCTTGACTTATTGCAACCTTCTTTCTTCCTTAATTCATTTCTCATCTTGAAGATGGATCCACGTGAGGATTCAAAACGTCGACAAGTGTTTTATGGTACTGTGGATGATATGGTTTCTGCAAATAACAACAAAAACCACAAGAGTTTAAGAACCATTAAAAATATGATGGATGAAACATACTTCAGATCACTATTTCTACAACTACAATCTACTTCAGAAATTCTACATAATAAATCTCACACTGTTTGCAAGCTCTTCTCTCCACACACTCACTCCATCAACACTACTAGATAATCAACCAACTCACAATGAAATATCTCCAATATATAGTTGAACTCAAGTGATCAACTCAATAATTACTCAGAACTAATGAGCTCAACAATCCTATTCACATTCTTGATTGGATCAAGATTCAACTCACTGACTCAATAAACCACTAACTTCGTTATCATTTTTGATATTTTCAACTTTAATCAGCTTCTAGAGGTCCCACAAACTTTTCTGATCATAAAATGAAAATTTCTGATCAAGGATGTTGGAAAACACAAAAATTATCTCAACAACGCAATGAATGCAAATGAATTTTAGTGAAAACACCATAGTTTCTCCCTTAGCACTATCCTGCAAGTGATTGGAGCTATAATCGCTCCCTTGGGCTTGCCCTTCCTATGAATGAAACCTAAAACCACTCCCTTGACCCATCATGCACGCGACTATGTATTAATATTAGGAAAAAAATTAGTTCTGTAGTCCAAAACCATTGCCCACTAATGGATCACCTTCTTTAGCATCTGATGACTCCTTGAAGCCTTTGTAATAGGTCTGCAAATGATGAAATAGGCTAAGAACAAGTATATGACATGCTGGATCTATTCTTCAAACTTTAGCACCAAGACAAAACACCTCCAGCTCCTCAAGCAACAAGCACACCACTCTAACACCTCCAACATCTATAGGAGCATCTCTAACATATGAAAAAACAACATCCTCAACACCTACAACATCAACGTCACATCCAACTGCCTCCAACACTGGTAGAAGCACCTCCAACCCAAGTGACCTATTCTCATCACATGTAGCAGCAATCCAATGTCTCCAAGACATGTAGAGACATGTGAAACATCTAGAGTAGCCCTCCATACTCTTGCAACATCAACATCTCCAACCAAATCAAAATGTTTGGAATCCACATCCTCAACAACCACGACATCATCTCCACTAGGCCTAGTCATAGGTATGTTGACATCAATGCCTACTAACAATATTGTTACACCAAATTTTTGGTCATGTAACCATGTATAATTAGATGGATCAAAATACACCAATATGTAAGACCAATTTTACCATAGTAAAATTTATTTCACTAAGAAATAATTTAATAAATCATGTATCAATGGACTCAATATGATCATGTAATGTACTAAAACACGATACTAAATTCTTCTACTATATTTGTGGAATATAAAACTCAATCTCTCAATCAAATGAAAGTAACAGAAATAAGTAAATCAATACACAACACCATATATTTCTTGTGGAAAGAAACTTCTCAAAACCCCTCCATATTTATTGTATAATCAACCAAGAGATCATGAAACAATACAATGTATTTGTGATCACCATAACCTCATACACTCTACCAATTGCTTCACACTAATCTAGGAAAAATTGGACAAACACATAGCCAATTATCAGCCTACCCCCAGACTACCCTGCTTACACAATACCTAGAGAATTAAACCCCTATTAAATAGGAAATTCAGCCTTCCTTGATTGTGCAATTTATGATGGGATGCCCATGGTTTTATAACTACACCTTGGAATTTTACCTAAAATACAACTGATAGTTTAATAGCCTTGAACCTTCGTCTCAATTGGGTATCCACTAGAATTAGCATGCATACATCTATAAATAGTAAATCATTAGTTACTTGGTAGACCACTACCAGTGAATTAAATCTATTTTAATTCACTTGATCTTCCACTAGCTCATCAAACAATTAGAACTAGTTAAACTAATTTTAACTCATCAATTAAGGTGAGTTAACTAGACCCTGTTAATAATATAATGAGTCTACATGCCTATCCTTAGACCCTGAACTCGAAATTTTTGATCTAACTAAGTTTATCACACTTAGTTAACTATTACAAGTTGTTATGAGATAATATTACAATTAATTTTCCAATTTATTTAATAATTTGGTTGCACACTAATGTATCGCTAGGACCCATCACTGTGTGATCTGTGATCCCACACTAGTGTGTGTGTTTTTTTTGGATGCCAATTTCAATATTTCTTTTTGAAAATTTCAACACTCCCTCTCAATAAGAAAGGAATCAATATGTCCTGATCCGGTACCTTTGCAATGTTCTTGCATGCAACACTACTCTAGTGTTGTTCGCACATGCAACTATCCTAAAAATTAATAGCCTCCAAACAAATGAATCAGTATAATACATATATCATCAGAGTCTTTTGACTACTACTAGCTACTGCACATTTCTACTGGACTCCCTGCATTGCTGACATCTACATCCATGCACTTTGCACTGTTGCAAACTCTTATCTATGCTCCAATATCTGACACTTGTTACTCTGATTTCTGTCTTCTTGAAATTCGATTGCATCAATCTAACCGATCCTTCCTACTACTGCTATACTATGGGCTCCTCATATCTAGGTTTGAACCATGAGACATACAATCTCAATGGACCCTACCCAAATTTCTTCTTTGTATCATGTCTGTACATCGCCCCACCTCACACCTGGAGGTATAGTTGCATGTACTCCCTCTTCCCATCTGGCTCAAAATTTCCCCCTCCTAGAAGTCTCTATTTTCTTCACCTTGTAGATCCACCTAGATCCAACCACTAAATTCCCCACTAGTCTTGGGACCACTTCCCATGCATTTATTTTGATAATGGAATCATACTCTTTAACCATGGAATTAACCCATGTTGGTTGCTGCACTTCTTCCTCAAAAGAGGATGGTTCTATCACAATACACTCACTCATAAGAGCCATGTATCTAATGTACCTGTCCGTGGACCTTCTCTGCCTGTTCTGTGATGTAGGTGCTCCTACATGCTCTGTCGCATCTAGCATCAATTTGTCAGCCTCTATGGTGTGATTCCTACCATTTATGGTGGTTGGCTCTACATGGGTGGTTTCTACCACTCCATGATCCTCATCTTGTGGCTTCTCCACCTTGAGGTTGATCCTTTGGAACTAATATTTCCTCATCTGAATGAAATTCAAGCTCCCTCTCAAGGGAAAATCACATGGATTTCTCATACTTCCACATGGTACATCCCTTGCATGTGTCTATTGGTGCAAGAGTACCCTTTGAAAGACCTGTATAAATTTGTTGCATGATCCTCAAAGCACTGTGGTGTAGATGGCCCAATATCCTATGCCATAACTCACCTATATCACATCTCACCACCTTCCCTTCTTTACTGCTTAATGTTGCGCAACCATCTACATCAAGTTTATAGAGGTTCTTTACACAAACCCCAATATTCTTTACCTTTGTTGTGGCTTTGTGACAAAGGAATATCTTTCCTTTATTGAAAACCACATCATATCCAAGGTCCTCCAACATAGCAATTGAAAATAAGTTCTTTTTCTAGTATGGTACATGCATGACACATTTTAATAAGAAAAGTTTACTTGAATGTCTTTGGAAAGTAACTGTACCAATCCTAGTAGAAATATACCTCCCGTCATCACCCATATCAATGTGCATCTGAAGATCCTTCTCCTCCTAGCTACTAAAGAGTTCTTTGTTTCCCGTCCTGTGGAAATATGCTCCACTATCCAAGTACCACATAGATCCCATTACAGTTGATGCCATGCATGCGATGAGAGAGAAGTCCAACTCAAACTGTGATGCTAAAGCTTCACCCACTGCAGGTCCCAGAGCCTTCTTCTTATTTTGTGGACAATTTCTGGCATAGTGTCCATGATCATGACAATGAAAACATTTCACCTTTGACATGTCACACTTCTTGCCTTATTTGTTGGTCTCAGATTTGGAATGGGACTTCCTCCCCTTCTCCTTCTTTGCCCAAACAAGGAACAATTTTCATCATCATTAGTCTTGGATGAGGATCCATCCCTGTTATTCTGCCAAAACTCTTCTTGTACCAAATCTGACCAAATTCAATCCCAATCTGGTAACTTCTCCCTCCCATTCACTGAGTCCTGGTAACTATGTCAGCTCTTGGGAAGGCCTATAAGTGCTAGGTTCACCAAGTCATCATCAAATATAGAAATTCCAATACTTCCAAGCTCATCTCGACATTGAGTGAACTTGTTCAAGTATTTATGGATTGTGTTTCCCTTCTCCATTTTGATTTTCCTGACCTTTTCCTTGAGTGCGAATTTTCTATGGTCACTACTTCTTTGAAACAGATATGTCAACGCCTTCCACATAGCGTATGGAATTTCCTTTCCTGGGAGATTCAAGAAAATATGATCTCTAACTCCCTCTAATAAGATCCTCCTCTCCTTTGATACCTTCTTCTACCATGCATCAAGAAGTTGGGAATCTGCTGCGACGAGCTTGAGAATATCATTATCTATGAATTCCTTCAAACCATTATCCTCCAACACTGCCTCCATCCTGTCCTTCCATGCAATATAATTCGAACTGCCCTCAAGTGCATATTCGAGTCTCAATCCATTGAAAGACATATTGATCTGCTTATAGCTCCAAAGAAAGTACCTGCAAATTTGAATACTGTTCAACAAAAACTCAATTTATTCTCCATTATTGTGATTCTTGGCACTCTGATACCATGTATAAAATCTCTAACACAACTATAATACCATGTAGAAATTATATCAATGGACTCAATCCAATCATGTAATGTACTAAAACAATATACTGATTCCTTCTACTATATTTGTGGAATGTAAAACATGATTGCTCAATCAAACAGTTAGAACTAGTTAAACTGATTTTAACTCAATTAATGTGAGTTAACTGATCCCACCCACACTACTCTAGTGCTACAACTGCAACTAGACCCTGTTAATAATATAATCACTCTACATGCCTATCCTTAGACCCTCAACTCAAAATTCTTGACCTAACTAAAGTCTATCACACTTGGTTAACTATTACAAGTTTTCATGAGATACAATTACAATTAATTTTCCAATTTATTTAATAAATTGGTTGTACAATAATGTATCATTAGGATCGATCACTATGTGACCTATGATCCCTCAACAAAGTGTGTGTTGTTTCTGGATGCCAATTTCACTGTTTCTTGTTGCAAATTTCAACAAACCATAGTTTATCAAGTTATTTATAGTGCAAATAGAAAAGCCCACAAGGAATAATTAAATAAATCCTTATTTATTTGATTTTCCTCTAGGAATAATTAATTAAACCTCTATTTAACAATATTCTTGGCAATATTTAACCCGATTAATGAGAAATAATTAAATAAATCATTATTTATCTTCTTATTCTCTAGGAATAATTAATTAAATATTTATTTAATTAATAGTCCTTGTTAAATTTGACTAAATCATTTAGGAATAGTAAAATAAATCATTATTTGTTGAATTATTCCTTGATCCCATCCTTGAAATGATAAAAAAATATTTTGTTTGTTTATTGTTTCTAAATAAAGGGATTTAACAAATTTAAATTCCTTTTCCCTCCAACAAAAAATAATAAAATATTCCAAGCAGTTAGATCTAGATCTTGGTTAATAATATTTTATTATTCACCATTATCAAGGAAAAATCAATATTTTGTTATAAATAGGAGGGTTTTTCATTCACTATTTTCCTTTGATCCTTTTATCATGTTTGAATTTGATCCTCTTATCATTGTCACACTTTGATTACTTTTATTTTCTTTTTTCCTTATCAATCTCCCTTTGATTTCTACACATCTTGGGTATTCTACACCATTGAGAGAGAAAATCTGAAGCTGAAGCATTTGAGGACAACCAAGAACCCATCCCATTAAGGGGGACTATATCAGTTATCTTCCCAGGTGTTACATAATACAATTTTTTTTGTATAATTATTGTCTTGTCCATTGGATATTTTGGAGAAACTCTTTTTCATTTTTCTGTTTAGCTGCTTTATTTGCATAGATCTAGGTTTATTTTTCATTTTTTTTGACTGTCTATTGAAGATATAAGAATTTAGACAACCATATTTGTTGTTAGGGCTATTTTTCATGTGCAGCTAAAGTGATCTCTTTTATTACACTTGCGTTAAGATTTCATACTAACAAAGACCATCACCAAAAAACTCATCACACATGCATATAACCAGAAATACCAAGACCTTGTTGACATCAATGCCAAACATTATAATGCGAAAAAATGGAAGAAAATCCATTCCAAGAAATACCAGAATCATATATTACATTTTTAAAAGACACTAATTTAAGGCACTATCACACCTTACACATTATAAAATTGCAGTGTCACATTTGTTACTTTTACAAACCTGAAATGATCAACGCACTTTGCTGTATTAAAAAGTGTGATGACCTTTTTACATGGGTACAAAGTAAAAAGTAAAATCTATAATCCTTGTTGGAGAATCTTAACAAAACAAAATGGGCTTGTCTCCCTACCTACTTGGAACTCATCCCTAACTTGATGGGTCCCATCCCCCCTTTATGTGGATCTCATCTCATGAGAAATGTATTTACAACCTCCTCTCTTGTCCTATTTATACAAATTATACCAAAGTAGAAAGGGTTGGATTTTGAGTTAATTTATGTACTTATGCTATCAAAGCAAAGGATTATCATTACAAAGGTAGGATTGGATATTTTTGGAAGGAGGTCTATGACATTAAGGCCCATTGGGTTGTAACCTTTTCTTCTCAATTTTTATACATGTACACTATCTTTCTCACATGATACGTTAAATGTTTACATGTATGTATCAGAGATCCTTGATATTTTATTTAGTAATAGATTTAACTTATTGATATATTGTATGATTTGATGTGGTGCCTATTTATTTTGTTACAAATTCCAGTTTTAGGGATCAAAAGTGGAGCGAGTTCTCAAGAAAACAAGGAATTTGGAGACTTATTTTGTTAATCGGGTAAGTGGATCTCTAATTATTCAAGTATTCCTAGAGAAATGTTAGTGTATATTGTTCTCTTTGTTCTAGAATTTGTTATTGAGTCTACATAGATTGCTCTTGTCTTCAAGAGTGACCAGTCTTCTAACATAAAGGAAAGCAACAAAATACCCACTCAAAACCAAAACCAGAGCTTACAAACAAGAATGAATTAACATGAAAAATCCAGTTACAAGCAAACACACACAAGACAGAAAATAAAAGAGGATTGTCAGAAAAATGATGATAGAGAGATATTTGGCCATCAATGTCTCTGCTAGGAATCAAACACAAGAAAGAGCTCAAAACCCTAAAAATAGAAAACTAAATTCACTTATTGGAAGAAAATATGGGTAATTTACATATTTAAAAGACAAAAAAAGGATGGATATGAAAATATATTCCATGTGGAAAATTATAAGTACCAAAAAAATAAATAATTTCCAATTAAAACCATTCCAGAATAAAAAAAAATATTCAACGCTATGGTGTAGAGAAAACTGAGCAATAATAGCCAAATAATGCTATGTTACAAAGTTAACTAAGCAACATAAGGGTCTTCATTGCTTTGGTTCTGACTCGAGAAAGACACTAGAAGGAAAAAATTTAGATCTTGATATTTTTAGAACCAAGGTTTCAAATCCAGGCTAATTCTATGACTTATGACTACTATATAATGCTAAGGAAATTGAAAAACACTGCTAGAAGAAGAAACAAATACTACAAAAATGTTTCCATTGGGGTTCTGATGTAGATTTTCCAATTTTATTTAAGGGAGAATATTTATTACAATAATAAGCTACTTTACAGCTAGTAGGTCTACCCAAGACCTGCCCATATGGAGGGTGTTGTAGTAAAATTACAAGAAAAATATATCAAATCCCAATACTGACACATGATAGAAAATCACCAAGGCTCTATACCCTACAACAAACATTAGTACATACACATATAAACATATCCATAATCAACATGCAAATATAAATGAATAACATGATAAAATGAGGGAAAAGATCTGGAATTTTTACTATACCAATAATCTGTTTTACATATTCATGCTCTCCTAAGGTCCTCATTAAAGGAAGTTTCAACCTAAAAGTGGCCTCCTAAGGAAAAATAATAAAATAATAGTTAAAATAATAAAATAAGTTATTAATTTTGGAAGGAAAAGAATAAAAATATTTTTTTAAATTGTAGTTTATGCTTATTTCCATATAGGTCTACTCAAATTTTAAGTGTAGACACTCGTTGGATGCAAAATTAATTTAAAAACAATTTTTTAATGTATCTTCAATTTTTATCAATGTGGGTCTTCTAAGAAGTATGCATAATGGGTACTTTTTGGATGTGGAATTTAATTCCACATCCAATGAGTGTATACACTTGAAATTTGAGTAAACCTATAAGGAGATAAGCCAAAGATACAATTAAAAAAAGTTCTGAAATATTTACATTTACCTCTTTTTAAATTTAATATATTTTGACTGGATGACATGGAAATTACATGAAAATTTCATGGGAATTTTTAGACTAGAATTTCCTCTAATGTTCCTTTAGTATCCTCCTCGTTGGCACTCACTGTCTGTTGAACTTGTTATGCTAGCTTATCACAGAGAGAACCTACAGGTAAATAATACAACAACACTTAAAAATATGTTTATTTTTCACCTTTTGTGATCTATGGATAGCTTATATATATATATATATATATATATATATATATATATATATATATATATATATATATATATATTATGTAGTGATCACATTGAATGCATACACCTTCTTGAACTTTTCTAGTCCTTTGATCCTTATATTATTTGAGTGATCAATTTTGACCTAATCCAACCTTTTCCATACAATTATACACTCTATTTCTCCGACACAATATTACTAGGGTGTTGTTGGCTCTTTATTGCTTGAATCTAGTGCACATAAATAATTTTTAAGACTAGTGTTTCTTGACTACAACTGTAGGGGAGTGTCGAAGGAACCAATTCATTCTTTTTGGAGGTTTCCACAAATCATTTTTGGCACTATGAATTGGTAGATGATGTTCCATTCTAGTAACCCAACGTGGTGGATTTTTGAGCTATAACACTTCAAATTTGAATCTGGCTAGATTCTCATCTGCATCATCTTACTTGAAGACCTATTGAAACTAATCAGAAACTCCATGTCTCCTTAGTTACTACCTTCGTTAACATGTCAATAGGATTTTTCCTAGTATGTATCATTTTGATCTGTATATGATTATTATTAGAATGAAACACTAATTTCTTTGTGATATGAATTGAACTCTCACTACCACTATAGAACTTTCTTTTCTCCTACTTCTTTCCCAATTCCTCCATGAACCTTTGTAACAAAATATTCTCTTACTAACCTCTGTAGTAGAAACATATTATCATTCTATTTTTGAAATTTTAACAAAAAATTTCAATTTTTAAATCCCACTTATTTTTATTCTACCTACAATAAAAACATACCTTGTTCTGCTCCTCCTTCTATCTATATCACTTTCCATATCTGAGTCAACATATCCCTATAGAAAAATGTTTAAACCTACAAAGAAAATACCTGAGAATCCACTTTATTTCCTTCCAGTGCCCTTTACCTAGATTGTTCATATAACTAAGCACAATAATGACTAGTGCATGTGCAATAGCTAACCTTGTGCACACCTTTGCATACATCAAGCTACCAACCATTGATGAATATGGAATCTTGGACATGTAGACTATCTCTTCTTGTGTCCTCAGACACATCTCCTTAGTTAATTTGAAATGGCTTGCCAAAGGTGCGCTTATTGGTTTTTAATTTTTCATTTTAAATATTTACAACACTATTTCTATTTACTCACTCTATGACAATGTTAATTTATGAATTTTCCCATCTCTTATTATTCTCATCCCAAGGTTTTGCTTTCCAACACCCAAATCCTTCATTGAAAATGAATTATATAATTTCTTTTTGAGCACATTTATATCCTATATGTTAGACCCACAATAAGAATGTCATGTACATAAAATATCAAGATGATATAGCTTGTATTTTCTAGTCTCTTAAAATAAACATAGTGGTAAGACTTACTTCTGTTATAATCTTGTTTTTTCACAAACCTATCAAAATTCAAATAAACTACCTTGGATCTTTATTTAAACCATGTAAAATATTTTTTAGTCTACAATTTTTCTTCCCTTCAAACTCATCTTCTTGATGTTCTTGCACACAAATCTCTTCTACAAATTCTCTTTAGATAAAAACAATCTTTACATCTAACTGCTTGAGATGTAAATATTATAGTACCACTAAAATTAAAATAGTTATAATTGAATCCAACGAGGGGTATATATATTGATGATTGTTGTGTTATGTAAACCATGAAATAAAGGTCCAAATCCCTTGTGGGTCAAACCAACAAAAAAAATAGTTGTAATTAAAGTCATTTTGAAAACATGAAAAAATATGTCATCAAAATATAAACCTTTATTTTTTGCAAAGCCCTTTACAATAAGTCTGGCCTTGCATCTCTTTTTTCCTCCATTTTCTCCCTTCAATGTGTAAACCCATCTATTTTGCATTTTTTTTTACTTGCAGGAAATGGAAGCAAGTCCCAAGTATGGTCATGTCCCAAAGAGTCCAAATCTTCTTTCATCCCTTTTTCCCATTTATTTCTAGTTTGTAGCTACATTTCTTCTTCATATATTTCTAGTTCACTAGAATCAGTCAATAATACATAATACAATGAAGGAGAGTATCAATCAGGGGTCTACTTAACAGAGTTGATATTCTAACAAAACTTTTAGGAGTATGAGGTACTTGTTGTTGCTATTGTTGTTGAGCATTTTGATTTTATGGAGCCTTTATAATTTATTTTTTTTGTGATTTCATCAAGCACTATGTATCATGTGTTTTACTTTCTATTTTATTTCTCTATAATTGATCTTTGGATATTACCTTCTCATTAAATAAAAAATCTCTAGTCCTAATGATTTTGTGATTTTCATAATCCCATAAGATATGTCCAAAGTAATTAACTCCATATGTGATAAAAGTACACTTCTTGGTTTTTTCCTCAAACTTTGTTCTATTTTCTTTATCAATATGGAAAAAATATTCACAACCAAAATTATTAAAAATTGATTCATTTACCCTTTTACCTATCCATACCTCATTTGGAATGCTACCATTGACCAAGGAACAAAGACCCTTTATTTATTAATTAAACAATGGTATCAACTGCATATGCCTAAAATTTTAAGGGAAATCCCACTTGCGATCTCATACTCCTTGCATGCTCCATGATTTCCTTGTTCATACTTTTTGACACACCATTTTCTTATGGTATTTTTATAACTATATTCTCTCTACAATATCATGGTATGAACAATAACTATCAAACTCCTTGCCGAATTATTCACCTTGATTATATGATATAAAACACTTAAATTATTTCCTATCTCATTTTCAACCAAATATTTCCGTATCTTAAAATTATCAAATAAATTATATTGGTTTCTAATGAAATAAACCCAAGTTTTCTAAGTTGCATCATCAAGAAAAGAAACATAATAATAAGGCCCACCAAGAGATGATACCTGAGTTGGTCACCATACTTCCATATGCATAAGCACTGAATTTTCAATCTTCTTTTCCTTGCCAACTTTGAGAAATATAAATCTTTTATTTTTTCCATAAACAAAATGCTCACATAAGTCTAAATCAACCTTCTTCAAATCTGGAAATAATTTCATTGAGTGGAAAATTTGCATCCCCTTCTAACTCATGTGCCCAAGACTGTGATGCCACAATGTTGTATTTTCTCTTGTAGAAGCTATAGTAATAGAAAAATTGTCATTACCAATTTATAAGCACAATGTACCTACCTTCTCTCATTTTTATATTATCAATTATAATCTAGTGACCTTCCTTGATTTTCCTATAATTGTAACTGTGTAACCTTCACTTCCCAACCAACCTATTGAAATTAGATTTCTTATTAAATCAAGAGAATTCCTTGCCTCTTTCAACAATAACTGGTTTCCATTCTATAATTTTATCCATACCTTACACTTTCCCAACATTTTACATGGTTCATAATCACCCAAATAAACCTATGCAAATCACCTTGAAAAAAATCATAAAAATATTTCCTATTGGGTGTGGCATCAAATGAAGCATCTAAGTCTATCACCCAAGAATAAACAATGTTATATACTTAAAGGATTAAAGAATTTTATAACACATCACCTACTAAATTTTATTCCTTATTATTCTCCCATTATCCATATCCTTTTTTATTTTATTCTAATTTATTTTAGAGACCAAAAATATTTCTTGTTGTGTCCTTTCTTTCCACAATTCCAACAACCTAGCCTCCCTCTGGATTGGGATCTACCCTTCTTATAATGTCTATGATTCCCTTGGCTTTTCCTGTTATCTATAGTTGAATCACTACCTAATGTTTCACATTTCCTTGTATGTCACATTTTCTTGCTAAAAATGAAACTAACAACATCATCAAATTTTAAAGTGTTTAAAAAAGATACAAAATTACTCTCAGCCATGACTAGGCCATTCTAGTTTTCTCACAATGAGAAAAAAAAATACCTAACCTCATCATCAAAGTTTAATCCTATAGAAATTAATTGATTGGTGACTAATAAATTTATTTAAATGATTAGCAACAAACCCATCGTTTGAAATCTTCATATTAAATAAATTCTTCATAAGAAATACCTTGTTGAAATTTGAGGGTTTTTTTGCACATTTTAGTCAATTCCTTCATCAAATTATCCTTTGTCTTTTCTTTTGAAATTTTAAAATCCACCAATACTTCTAGGAACAAATATTTAGTTCCCAATTCATTTCTATAAATAATATCCCATTCTATGTCTAATAGCCATTTTCTTCTTTAATATTCCACCCAATAATAGAAAATGATTTTTTTCTGATACAAATAATATTCCATAGCTAGTAGTTTGTTGTTAAACTTCTCAGTCCTAAAACATTCTTCTTCCATGACTCCCACTTGAACTAGAAACCAACCTTTCCTATGAGTTTTATCATCCAAATAAACCTTTGGCTCTGATTCCAACTTCCAATAATAAAATCACAGAGTAGTAAAATAAAAATGAATGTGGAGATAAAATATAGAATGAAACAATACAAAGGAGAACCCAATATATGCGATTCACCTGATTTGGGATACTTCGACATAGAAATAGTCATTGTTTCATTTTTATTCCATCATAAGGAATTGGGGTCCAAAAATGGATTAAAAAAATATCTTTGAATTAGGAAGATAACCCGGCTCCACAACCAACATATTGAACTTATTGATGAAGTGGAGATAGTAAAAAATGGTGTTGATATATGCAATAGTGGGTGAGAAGTTAAAATTTCCTATTAAGGTAAAATACATTTCAACCCAAAAATTATCAGTGGCATATTGAGATTATTCAACTAAAATGATTGCATATACTGGAGAATTAGTTATGTCAACGTGATAATAATTCAACCAGTGCATTGCAACAACATTCCCTACTAAGGGAATCAAAATACCCAAAAGAGTGTGGTAACTATGGCTTGCATAACATAGAACCAATTGTGCCCCAATAGAATATTGTAGCTAAACTTCATGTCAACTACTTGTAATTCAATAGAAATAATTATCCCTCCTAAATGAATAGGAAAAGAGGAAATAATCCCATGAGGTAGATAATAATTATCGGTCAATTTTAATTATGTTGAAATTATATTGCATTAAATTACCAATCTCAGTTTGTAAAGTTATGATGTATACAACAAAATATATGCAATGACTTAGCTTTTAATTCTATAGAAAATAATTTGACATGAAGGAAAATTCTATTTAATGAAGGCAAGAAAATTGACATAAAATGAAATATTATTCTATGAAATCATATAAATCTAATATAGGAAAGTGCACAAATTTAGTTTATGAAAGGTTGGAAACCTTAATCTAGGAAATTGAGTAAATTTAATCGATGAAATCATGGAAACCTTAATCTAGGAAAGCACGTAAATTTAGTCTATGAAAGCATGTGAATTTAATTTAGGAAAGCAACTAAATTTAATCTATGAAATCATGGAAATCTTAATCTAGGAAAGCTTGTAAATTTAATCTAGGAAAGCATTTGAAATCTATTTCTATGAAAGTATATAAAGTTATTCTATAAATGCTTGTAAATTTTAATATAGAAAAGCATATAAATAGGCTTGAAATGAAATCTGATTCTATTCACACAACTGCAAGTAATCATAATATGCAAATCAAAATCCTTAATGCAGAAATTAAAATAATATGAGCGCAACTTTTTTATATCGAGTTTTTCAAGTGCTTATTTAATGGTTGTAAAATAAACACAATATTGGTTAAGGTATAATGTTTATAAATCAATGCTTTGACAAAAACATAGTATTTCTATAAAAATAAAGTATCTAAATATATTATAAGAGATTGAATAAAAAATATTGAGACATTAAGGAAAATATATTATAGAAGAACATCAAATTTCCACAAGGGGGCCCTTCTGGTGATCACAAGAGCTTTAAGAGCACAACAAAAATATACATAAATTCAGGTATGCATATGTGTGATGAAGGAAAAGATCATTTGATTATAATTATATCATGTTAAAATGATCCATACAATAATTCAAAATATTAAAGTCCATGTGTCCTCTCTCTACTGAGTGAGATCATTATATAAAGCTTTATAAAATAACATTATTCATAGTTTGAATTCTATAAATTATAGTAAAGGTGATGACTAAGTGTTCTATTTCCAATATTTAGATTAAGATCCTATGACTTTCTTGTGACTCAACTCATGCATGATTTCATACGAACACATAGCCATTTACATGATATTATTTAGTGTTCTCAATTGTGTAATCTTGTGAGAATATCACACTCACCTGATAGTTGACATACTTCCATGTCATAGTCCTCAAATATTATACCTCTTCCACATGAATGGTTGAACTAGACTTTGAATTTTCTATTGTGATTACTTAGCCACTCCTTTGGTGCACCAGATAGGTAGATAACCATCTCGTGATATTTTTCCATCTGTTCTTATGCTTGGTTTGACTAAATTTATTTTGAAGATGCGCTAACCATTGATTCTACTTCACATTCACAGAAAAACTATATAATTTGTTAATTTCTGTAATGGTCACATATTAGCCTATTTTTATAAAGAAAAACATATAAATTTATAGAATAATGTACTCATTAACTATATGAGATAAATGCTTCTACGAGATAAAGGCCTCTATGAGATGAAGGATTATATGAGATAAAGATAGTAAAAATAAAATAACAAGTTGAAAAAAAGATGCTAATTTTTGGCCCATCATTCCCCCACACTTAAGATATTGCATGTCCACATGCACTTGAAAAAATTGAAAAATTGTCATCTTCCAGAATCAAAGTATAGTATCATATTCCTAGGTAAGGATATCCAAGGTGTTTGAGTTCCTTTCTTTTTCATTACAAATTTCCATCTTAGTTTCCTCATAAGTAGCTTAGCTTTTTTACTTTTAATCTATAGTTATAATGCTTGGTTGACCTTCTTCAGCTTGGAGTTCTTGTGATACCAATGATACATTATTTTAAGCATTTTTTGATTATGCTATTTAAGTTTCTCATTCTCTATTTTAATGTGTCTTTCTAAGACCTCAAGCTCTCCTATTTCTTCCTTCACTCATTTTATTATATCTTCTTCCATAGGAATGTTGAAAGGAAAATCATATCATGCTGAATCGTAGAATGGAGATGTAGGTATATCATAATAAATAGAATATTCAGGAAAGTGAAATAAAGTTTGTACCCATTCATTATGTGCTCCTTTTTCAAAGGAATTGATTTGATCATAAACTATAACACCTCCACTTACCCATTTTTTTTCTATTTATAGTAATTCTGGTCATGTTTTTCCAACATGTTCGTCATGACAAATTTTACTGTAATAGTGTAATTGTAAGCTTCCTTTATTTTAACTTTAATTTATGTATTAAAATTTCTTGTTTTAATTCCACACTCATTTAAAACTTTGGATTATTAATAGATACATCTCTTGATCTATTAAGAGATCCTGTTAGGTTGACTAACATACATAATATTTTATGTATTTAATTTTTTATCCTAACCCTTATGACTTATCCTTATAACTTAGAAGGTACACCTGTCCTCATTTGAAACCTTAGGATGATTTACCCTTTTGTTTCATATAAGTTATCCCTACAATTCTTCTCCAACTACCTTCTAATTTTATTAAAGTTACAGTTTTTCACCTATAACTTCCTAACAACTATTTTTATATGAGTATTGGAGATATAGATATTAACCATAACGACATATATATAGTTGCATCATAATATATATATATATATATATATAATTGCATAGCTAAAACTTAGACTCATAAACATCCATATAATTAAAATATTACCTCACCTATATAAGCATTATCGTTTCTTACTAAAGGAACAAACCCATTTAATTATAATCTCTCTATATATATAACCTGGAATGTAACTCTCCCATAATGCTTATGACTATGGAACCATTCGATATCACACATGAAATTTAACATACGTTATGTCACATTTAAGTCTGGTTGAAATATCTATGTAATTTGTATTGAAAGGATGGGATGGTTTTAGGTGTATTAACTCCTTGTATCTTCATTTAACCCACCATATTAATTCATGTCTATTTCTCACACGACTGTCACATGGTACCCATATGGTCGAAGGATGTGTGTATGGTAGATCTCGTCTTGACTCGACGGTGTAGATCGATTCTGGGTTTTTCAATACATTGACTGACTTGGGTTTTCGATTCTATCATTCCCTTTGTGCATTTCATTTTTTCGAGTTTCCTTTGGTGTGAGCCATGCACATAGAAATTTTCTCTATTTTTTTTATGATGAGGTTTAGATAATTTCAAGTGAGACATGTTTTCTTACCTTGTCCATACTTATCCGCTCCTACGTGAACTTATTGGAGTCAAACTGAACGTCTTTCTTCACCTTTTACGATTTTCAATCATTTTCCAGGTAAGAAAACCCACAGTTTTTCTCTATTTCATATTATTATTCTCTGCGTGTTCTATTCCACATCTCCATAAATGTATTTTAGTTATGACAAGAGTTCATTATAAGTCTGGCATTGTTAATGAACTTTCATATTGTTTGTAGGTTTTTATTTCTTTGGATTCTTGTCGAGTTACCAATTGTTTCTCCAGAATCCCTATGACCAGAGTAGAGGTAATGCCTTCCCATTGTTTTCACTTATTCTAGAAATGAATTTTCATTAATATTAATATAGGGTTTCAATCCTATCTGGATATTATTGTCTTAGTTAGTATTTTTAATATTCGCATTGTTCCCTTGCATATAATTTAATTTATGAGTCTCCACTGTGAAATTGTTCATCATACATTTCGTTGGTTTTTCAATTTCCAATTGGTATTGGGAGAAAGGGATTTTCCCCAAATTAATTTAATTTAACCCATAAGAAATAGTTATATCTAGATTAGTTATTTTAATGTTTTCAAATTGGGAAATTTTCATAATTTGGATTGGTTATGTAATTTCCCAAAACATTTGTATGGATTTGCTAAAGGTATAATATGGATTTTTCATTAAATTCCACCGTAACACAATTTTCCCCAAATCGATTCCTCATATTTCAATTTTTCTATGACTGTGTATAAATTTCTTTGCAGATCTTGAGTTCTCTGATTGATACATTTCTCTCTTCGCAATAATTTTAGGAAAATATGTTATGGAATTGATGGCTAGATTAAAATTACGTTTTTAATGCTTCCAATGTATTTTAATTCTTTGTTATTTATTTTTCCATTCTTCTATTCATTCAATTGGTTGTATATATGCATATTCAAATTAGATTTCACTTTGATAGTGAGGTTTTTGAGATACGAGCCTGCCTCTGCTACGTACTCCACAAGAGCTTTCCTTCACCTCTTTGTTGGTAGTATTTATTTCATTTCATATTATTACACTCCTAACTGGAAATTAGAATTTAACTATCCCAAAATTAGTAGTATATATGAGAATCTGGGTTTTGACAGAGATACACTTTGTATCTTCTTTTTAATATGTTTCTTTATGATTTTGGTTCGAATTTCAATTCTCATTAATTTACAAAGTTACATTTTCTTTAACAATGAATCTGTGATTTCATCCTTTTTAATATGTTATCACATAGCTTTGTATCACTATACAAAATATTAAAATTATTTTTCATATACATGCTTCAACCATGTATAATAAATTTTTAACCCTTATCAAATGATCCAATTGCTAAACTGAATTTAATTATGGTTAAAATATCAGAATTATATTTTTAACTCCTTTTATACTTTAATCAATTAGAGTTATTGAATTCCAAAATTTGATTATAATTAATATTTATAATCCTTTTCTTCTGAGTCTAATCCTAGAAAACCCCTTTTCGATATTTGTATAGTTTCCTCAACTATATCAATTCTTGTTGTACGATGATACAACTATTCTCTCAAGTCAATATTTACTTTTCTCTGTTTTACATTTAATTTCAGTACTCTAATTTATTCTGTCCCCTTTGTATTCTTGTAATTACAATTTTATTTCTGTTATGTGCAAAATTAATCTCCACTTTGATGACCTTTATACATGTATTATTTTAATTATTATTACTTGTACAAATTCTATGTCTTTTCATCAGTTGTTAATTTTGTTCTAACACTGTTGTCCATGCTTCGTTGCAGGTGTGTCGTATTTAATTTAATTTCCATTGCAATTCTTTATGATCAAATGTCAGAAGATCTAACGATACATTTCACCTTCTTCCAGGTTGGTCATCCGAACATAGGAGGTTCCGCAACCTCTCTATCCCATTTTCCAGTTTCACCTCCATAATTTGTAGTTGAATTTTGATGGATGACTCAAATCAATTTGTAATTAAAATATTGTATTTATTATCTTTGACTCACTTGTAATGTGGTGTTATCCTTAGCTCCACAAGAGGATTTTTCTTAACAGGTACTGTTACATGTAGTTCCAAATTTTAATATATATTTTATTTATTACATGTTTATTTTTGTATAATGAAATCTTACCCTGCATAAATAGAAGATGTTTTCTAATTAACATCAGTTTAATTTTTTATTTAATTTTACATCTAAATTGTCTATGCCTCATTGAGATATGTGCTTATATTCATGCTATTTATCTAAACTATATTTTGTTTAGACTTTCCTTTCTTTTTAATAATTGACTATTATTTTTATGGATGAACTATATTGGTTTCTTGGTACATATACTGAAATTGTTCAGATGGACTTAACAACAGATTTAGACCCTTACTCAGGGTTTAGAGATTATGTATGTTGGTCCCTAATATTTATTTTAGGCTATTTAACCATACAAAAATATTAACTATACTCATCTATGGTTAATCTCTGTTAAATAAATATGACACTTATTTGTTTCTGAAATCAACACATACTATTATACATAATTTACAAAATAATTGTACAAAATTTTTAGCCACAATTTATAAAAATATAACCTTTCCAACTATGTCATAATTTTATAAAGTATAACAACAATATAAGACATAAAACTTCACAGAATGTGCATACCAATCCGGTAAAGAATATTTGCCTCCCAACCTTGAGCTTAATCCAAAACTCCCCTTGAGCAGAGACCAATTCTTCCTCTTTGTAGACAACCCCTCGTCTCACTAGGAATAGCTTATTTAAGCTTCCTTTCCCTCAACATGTTTCCATAACTACATCCAGTTAATTTGGGATGTTGTTTTCTCTGAGCCTAGGCCTTAATTTTGTTTTTTCCACAAAATTTTCTTTAAAACTGACTTTTTCCTCTTTCTAGTTTTATTCTCACCTCATCTCAATAACTTTCCACTTTACTGAGGCATTTATTAGATTCTTCTCTCCCATCTAATATTTTTATTTTATTTTTATTTTTCTCCAAGGATTTTTGGAGAATTTTGGGAAAGTCGTAGGATTCTCTTCCATCCCCATGGATTTGAAATCTTGGTCTCCAATTTACCCTAATCTTTGTAGAATAATAAAATTTCACATTTATTTATTTCAAAAAAGTAATATGCCCACATATAGTTTTCCCTTAGGTCCACTTGACCTTTAGGATTATCATGAATTGTCTATAAAAGATGAAAAATAGGGATATTACATATTCTCCCTCTAAAACAAGAGTGTTGCAATTATTTATGTTTATGATTGAAACAATGATGGATATTTTTCTTTCATCTCATCTTCTCGCTCCCAAGTAGCTTCCTCAGGTGTAAAGTGCCTCCATTGCACTTTCACCTGAGCTACTGTTCTATTCCGAAGCATGATTTCTTCTCGCTTCAATATATGAATTGGCTCTGGAAGAAATTCTCCTTCTGCTTCCACCTGTATCAAAGTCCAATCAATTACATACTTATTCAATAAGTAAACATGAAAAACATTATGAACCTTAATATGACTGGGTAGAGCCAATCTGTAAGCTACTGGCCCCACTCTCTCCAAAACTTCAAATGGTCCACAGTAGCGTGGTGCTAACTTAGCACAATTACCAACATATAATGTACTTTTGCGAGGCGTAATCCTCAAATAAACATGGTCTCCCACTTTGAATTCTCTATGAATTATTTTCTTGTCTGCATAAATCTTTTGACGATCTTGAGCTACTTTAATATTTTTCTAAATTCTCTTCACAATTTGTTCCATTTCATGTAGTGCATCTGGTCCAAGGATTAACTTGTCCTCTGGTTGAGTCCAGTTGAGCCAAGTGTGGCATTTATAGCCATACAAGGCTTCAAAAGGGCTCATCTTAATAGAAGCTTGATAACTATTATTACAAGAAAACTCTGCCAAATGCATAAAGTATTCCCACTTTGTGGGTCTGTCCATCACATACATGCGCAACATGTCTTCCAAAATTTAATTTGTTCTTTCAGTCTACCCATCTGTTTGAGGATGGTAAGTGGTACTAAAGTTCAACTTGGTACCCATCCCTCCAAGCAAATTTTTCTAGAATGTTGATGTGGATTTGGCATCTCTATCAGATATAATCATTTTTGGAATTACATGTAGTTTAAAAATTTCTTCATGAACACATTGGCCACTTGTGCTGTGCCAAACGTAGATTTCACCGGGAAAAAAGTGTGTTGCTTTAGTTAGAGTGTCCACTACCACCATTATAGAGTCATGTTGATACCTAGTTCGTGGAAATCCGGTAATGGAGTCTATTGAAACCACTTCCCACTTCCACTCTAGAATAGGGAGAGGATTTATTAGTCCTGTAGGATGATGATGTTCTACTTTTACCTGTTGACATTCCAAACACCTTGCCAAATAATTAGCTACATCTTTCTTCATGCCTAGCCAAAACATGTTTTTCCTCAATGATGAAATCAAATTTTGATAACAAGGATGACTGCATAAGGTATCTTATGGTATTCATCTAATATTTCATGTTTTAAAGATGTCACATTAGGAATATACAGTCTTTTCTTATAATAAATCAATCATTGTTGGTTTATGTTATATCCTGCAACTTCACTTTGCTGTAATTTTTCTTGCAATTTTACATATTGTTGATCTTGCAACAACACTCCCTGAATATGTTCTTATACATCAAAATTTACACTGCTCCCTACATATGTCGAAATTTTATGAGGATTTCTACTCAAAGAATCAACAATTTTTTTTTTCCTTTCCTTTAATGTGTTTGATTTCCATATCAAACTCACTAAGGAAAGATAACCACCTGGCTTGTTTGGCATTTGAATCTGGTTGGGTAAAGAAGTATTTCAAACTGATGTGATTTGTCATCAATATGAATTTCTTTCTCAACAGATAATGTCTCCACATCTTTAATGCATGTATAACATCAGGTAGTTCTAAATCATATACTGCATAATTATTTTCATGTTTCTTTATTTTTCGTGATTCATAAGCTATTACTAAATTATCTTGCAGTAGTACTCCTCCTAGCCCTTCTATACAAAAAATTTTACATACTACAATTTCCTTGTTTGGACCAAAAAATTTCAATATAGGTGCAATAGTTAATTTTAGTTTTAATTTCTCAAAACTACTTTGACAATTTGCTATCCATTCAAACTTTACTCAATTTTTCTGCAATGAAGTAATAAGATAGGCTAATGCAGAAAATCCTTCCACAAACCTACAGTAGTATTCGACAATACCCATGAATGATCGTATTGATGGTACATCTATGGGTACATGCCAATTCATGGTTTCTTGTACCTTTTCTAGATCTACCACTAATCCATCCTTAGAAATCACATGATCCAGATATTGAATTTTTTTCATAAAATTCACATTTGTTGAGTTTTGCATACAAATGATGTTGTCTAAGGGTTTGCAAAACTATTCTTATATGTTCTTGATATTCTTATTCATTTTTGGAGTATACCAAAATTTCATCTATGAACACTAATACAAACTTATCTAGATATTTATGCAGAACACTATTCATTAAACACATGAATGTAGTAGGGGAATTTTTAAGTCCAAAGGGTAGGACTACAAATTCATAGTGTCCATATCTAGTTTTGAATGTTGTTTTGTTGATGTCTTCATCCTTAATCCGAAGTTGGTGATATCCAGTTCTCAAATCAATTTTTGAGAATATGGTGGCTCCTCTTACTTTTTCAAATAGATCATCTATCCTTGGAAGGGGATATCCATTCTTGATATTTAACTTATTCAACTTTCTGTAATATATACACATTCTGAAGGTACCATCTTTATTTTTGGCAAACAATACTGGTGCTCCCCAAGGAGACACACTTGGTCTTATGTACCCTCTGTCTAATAATTCTTGTAATTGAAGTTTCAACTCTAGTAGTTCAGGAATACTCATTCTATATGGTGCCCTAGAAACTGGGGTAGCTCCTAGTACTAGTTCAATTGAAAAATCAATGTCCCTTTTTGGGGGTAGATGGGGGATTTATTTTGGGAATACATCCTTGAATTCTCTAATTACTGGTAAGTTTTCTAAAGTCTCTTTTTCTATTTTATGTCCCAAATATTCCACTTGTACAACATACACTTGATAGCCTTTTCTTGTTGTTCTTATTAATTGAAATGCATAAATCTGTCTGACAAAGATTGGTTTTGGTTTTCCTTTAACTATTATAGATTTTCCTACATCATTTGTGCAATGTACTGTTTTATCTATGAAATTTAATATTGCTTTCTGTTTTTCCAGCCAGTCCATTCCTACAAACAGATCATAGGATCCTAGAGGAATAATGTTTAAATGGAGTTCAGTTTGATATCCATTTAACTTTACAAAATTTTTGGGAAGTTATGTGTCACTTTTCTCTTTGTTCCTGTAGCTGGCTGCACTAACCATGTCTGCTGAAATTTTTATGATTTTAACTTAAAATTTTCCACTATCTGAGGGCTGATATAACTTAAAATTTCTCCTGGATCTATTAAAGCATAAGCTAGTTGGTCAACAATCATACCTTCAATTTCTATCATTGTTGATTGGTGTTCAACATGTCGATCTTATAATGCAGCACTGATCCTAGGAATATTGCGAGCAATGTCATTTAATGTAGTTGCTTCTCATACTTATTGAATATTCTGTATTTTTCTAGTGTTGTGTGGGCAGTCTCGCAACATGTGAGGCTCTCCACAACCCCAACATTTTAATGGTTCCTTCACTTTTAACACTCCTTCTCTTTTGTTGTGTATTTCCATTGGTTTGGAACCAGTGTGGGATTGTGTTGTTTGGTTTTCCCCACTCTTGTTAAACTTATTTCGCTGATGGTTTTTCCCAAACTTTTTCAGATAGGAAGATTTTGATATTTTTATGCTTGACTCTCCTTTCCCTTTTTCTTTATTCTGCCAGTTTTTCAGCTGATCATTTCTGCCTTTAAAATGTTGGGTAGCATAATATTTCTTTTCGAACATCGTCATCCATTTTTTTGGATTATCAAATTCAATTCTTTCTTTGTAGATTGTAGGTAGGAAATTTAAAAATCGTTGTACTTTGGCATTTTCTTCCCTGATATAAGGCACATAGCGAAGTAAATTTGTAAATTTTGTAACAAATTCATCAATAGTGAGTTGTCCTAGTCTCAACTCATGAAATTACTTCGCTTTATCATCATAATACCTCTCATTCAGGTATCTAGATTTGAAATTTTCTTGAAATTCTTCCTAGGTAACAATTTTTTTCATCCAACACATGTACACTTTTTGTCTCTTCCCACCAAAGTGTGGCTTTTCCTTGCATATGGTAAATTCCTATTCTAGCTTTCAAATTACTTCTGTATTCATATAACTGGAAGTATTTGACCATGTTCAGGAGCCAAGCTTCCACATCCTCTTCCTTTTCCCCATCAAAGGTTGGAGGTTTGATTTTGCAGAATTCCCCTTGCAACTCCTTTTTCTTTATGAAATTAGATCCATATTATTCCCCACTCTCAGGCCCTTCTGAGTTGGGTTCAGCTTATTTTCTCTTTCTTTCTTGGTCTTCAATTTGGTGACTACCCCTGGAGGTTAATTCCCTTATCAACCTCTCTTGATCATTACTAGCCTACAATAATCTTTCACTGCTAGTCCTTAGATGAATCATTTCATGTTGTATATTGCTTATTATTTCCAACATTTGAGAATTTTGATTTGGTGGGTCTCCCTCACCCCCCAGTTCCATGTACAACTCTTCTTCGTAATTCATAACAACAGTTGTAACTGTTTCTGCACTTCAATCACTGTACACATAATTAAATTAGTATACAAAAAAAAATTATTTACTTGTTTATCACAACACAAATTATTTTTTTTCCTTATTTGGGACACATAGGCCTAGTGTTTTCAACATGGGCTCTCATACCATTTTTAACAACTCCACTTACCCAATTTTTTTTCTATTTATAGTAATTCTGGTCACATTTTTCCAACATGTTCGTCATGAAAATTTTTACTGTAACAATGTAACTGTAAGCTATCTTTATTTTAACTTCAATTTTTGTATTAAAATTTCTTGTTTGCATTCCACATGCATTTACAACTTTGGCTTCTTAATAGCTACATCACTTGATCTATTATGAGATCCTGTTAGGTTGACTAACATACATAGTATTTTATGTATTTAAACTTTTATGAATTATCATTATAAATTAGAAGGTACAACTGTCCTTAGTTGAAACCTTAGGATGATTTACCCTTTAGTTTAATCTAAGTTATGCTTACAATTCTTCTACAACTACCTTCTAATTTTATTAAAGTTATATTTTATCACCTATAACTTCCTAACAACTCTTTTTATATGAGTATTGGAGATATAGATATTAACCATAAACATATATGTATGTATAGTTGCATAAAACCCATATATATATATATATATATATATATATATATATATATATAATCTCATAACTAAAATTTAGACTCCTAAACATCTTTATAATTAAACTATTACCTCACCCACATACGCATTATCATTTCGTACTAAAGGAACAAACCCATTTAATTATACCCTATCCTTAACTCAGGATTTATGTATAATACTATATATATGTATTAATTCAAAACATATATATATCATTTCCACATAGCATATATATATATATATTCACATATTCGTAACCTGGAATGTAACTCTCCCATAATTCTTATGACTATGGAACCATTCGATATCACACATGCAATTTAATATACATTATGTCACATTTAATTCTGGTTGAAATATGTATGTAATTCATATTGAAAGGATGGGATGGTTTCAAGTGTATTAAATCCTTATATCTTCATTTAACCCACCATATTAATGCTATTCTATTTCTCATCTGACTGTCAAATGGTTCCCATATGTTAGAAGGACGCATGTATGGTAGATCTCATCTTGACTTGACAGCGTAGATCGATTCTGGGTTTTTCAATACATTGAATGACTAGGGTTTTCGATTCTATCATTTCATTTGAGAATTTCATTTTGTCGAGTTTCCTCTAGTGTGAGTCATGCACAAATAACTTTTCTCCATTTTTTTTACGATGAGGTCCAGAGAATTTCAAGTGAGATAGGTTTTCTTACCTCGTCCATACTTATCTGCTCCTGCGTGAACTTACTAGAGTTAAACCGAATGTCTTTCTTCACCTTATGTGATTTACAATAATTTTTTAGGTGAGAAACCCCACAGTTTTTCTCTATTTCATATTATTCTTCTCTACATGTTCTATTCTGCATATCTGTAAATGTAGTTTAGTTATGATGAGTGTTCATTATAGTTCTAGAATTTTTAATGAAATTTCATATCGTTTGTAGGTTTTTATTTCTTTGGATTCTTGTCGAGTTACCAATTGTTTCTCTAGAATCCCTATAGTTAGTGTAGAGGTAATGCCATCCATTTTTCACACTTGTTCCAAAAATGAATTTACATTCATATTATTATAGGGTTTCAACCCTATCTGCATATTAATGTTTCAGTTAGTCTTTTTAATATACACATTTCTCCCTTGCATATAGTTTAATTTTTGAGTTTCCACTGTGAAATTATTTATCATACATTTTGTTGGTTTTTCAATTTCCAATTCATATTGGGAGAAAGGGATTTTCCCCAAATTAATTTAATTCAACCCATAAGAAATTGTTATCTCTAGGTTAGTTATTTTAATTGTCTTCCTGTTGTTTTCAAATTTGGAAATTTCCATAATTTGGATTGGTTTTGTAATTTCCAAAAATGTTCGTATGGATTTGCTAAAGGTCTAATATGGATTTTTCATTAACATTCACTAGAACACAATTTTCCCCAAATCGATTCCTCATATTTCGATTTTTCTACGACTTTGTATAAATTTCTTTACAGAGCTTGAATTCTCTGATTGATACATTTCTCTCTTCGCAATAATTTTAGGAAGATATATTATGGAATTGCTGGCTAGATTAAAAGTATATCGTTATTGCTTCCAACAAATTTTACTTCTTTGTTATCTATTTTTCCATTCTTCTATTTGTTCAATTGGTTGTATATATGCATGCTCGAATTAGATTTCACTTTGACAGTGAGGTTTTCGAGATGCGAGCTTGTATCTACTGTGTACTACACCAGAGCTTGCCTACGCATCTGTATTGGTAAGATTTATTTCATTTCATACTATTGCACTCCTAAATGTCAATTAGAATTTAATTATCCCAAAATTAGAATTATATATGAGAATCTGGGTTTTCACAGAGATACAATTTGTATCTTCTCTGTAATATGTTTCTTTACGATTTTGGTTCAAATTCCAATTATCATTAATTTGCAAAGTTACATTTTATTTAACAATGAATCCGTGACTTAATTCCTTTTAATATGTTTCTATGCAGAAGTATGAATTACGGATAAATCATTCTTCCCTAGACAGGTGCTAATCTAGAACAACAGGTCAAAGAATTTATGACTATCTTTCCTTACTGTAAATAGACACACATAATGAAATAAGGAACCTACTTGGGATCCAAGCGCTTCAAAAATCTCCTTCTGTAGCTTTTGCTATAGCTTCAAATTCCAGTCGGATGTGCAAAATATTTCCTGCAAGAATGAACACTAAACAACAAGAGATGGAAATAATATGGATGTCTATTCAATTTATTTAGCTAAATCAATAAAGCATAAACCATATACATCAACTAAGAAATGATGATATTGAAAATAAAATATTATACAGATGCATATAGGGAAAAATAAGAAGTAATATTTATTAATGATAGAAGGGGAGGTTACAACCCAGTGATAGATTTAGTGTCACCATCTCCAGCAACATCCCAACCTCATCACAATGCAGATATCTTCAGCAGTCTATCACTCAAATCAATCTCCTCAATTGAAATTTCATCAACATTTCTCTACACAAATTCTTCCTTCTCAAACACTAAGATATGTGCTCAATTTATAGAGGAGCTGAGGGTAGTTTTACAATCAATGACTTTCCAATAATAGGCAAGACATATTCCAAATATTGTAGATGTCAAATGGACACACAGATTCAAATTTTGACACATGTGAACTCTTCTAGAAGGGACTAGCCAAGTGGAGATTCCGGAACAATGAGAATTTCACTCCCAATGTGACCAACGCACCCATGGATGTCGGGAAGTGCTTTGTAGAGAAAACTTGCATAGGGCTACTTGAAGCATGAAGTCAGAATAATAACAACAATATTTTTATTGATATGACTTACACTATGATGGGATGGAGATGAAGCGGAGTGGCGACCTGCATCAATCTTAAAATACATTACATCATGATATATCCTCTTGATCATAATTGGTGAGGGTAGGCATTCCCATGTTCAACACATAAACAATATAATAACATGTACATATTTCATAAAGTTGTCATCATTGGAATGTTTCCCAATGCAGACATGCCTACAGATATAGGCACATGTTCGGATGACAATATATATGTAAGGTCACCGTACAGATGATGTGTACAACAATCCTAAAATCGCAACTCGAATGGCTGAAACTAAATCCGAGGTCTTCTTATCCCGTTCACTCGATCGTTCGGGTACAAGTCTAGCCATGCGAATATATGATTTGTAGTCGAACATGGAAAGAAATTGTTTGATTACCAACCAATGATGGGAATTATTAACAAACACAAGAGAACCACCATTAATGTCAATGGACCTCAAGGTACTGCAGTACATTTTGTAAGGTGTGAATAGATGGTTTGACGTCGAACACCAAAAAAAATCTTTCAGTCAAAAGTTTGGAAGCGAGGATCTTGTCGATGTTGTAACAAGCCTCATGGTATTGGAATCTAATGTTTCTAAGTGAACTTCCTGGATGATGATTTGTTGTCGACAGGAAGTCACCTTATTGCAAAACTGGAGTTACTGATTTTGGAGACAAAGGTATGACTTGATATAGCAATTTTTAGGGATGAAAGTCATGAGAATAAAGGTTTATGAGTATTGCACAAGGATGAGTTATTCACTGGATGACTTCTCTTGAACATATCGATGACACTGAGATGAGATGGCAGCATTGACCAAAAACCGAAGTGAAGGTATGATGAACCATAGGTATGAATGAACCATCATGATGATTACCCAACCCAAATACTCACAGAAATGGAGTGAAGGAAGTGTCATGTTCAAGAGCGACTTGCTACCATAAATAATTCTACTCACTTTTCCCAAATTTTCCCTGGTCATTTGTTGACCAATACCTCTTTATTTTTTAACAAGCTTGAGGAGGATAACATTTTCCTGATATATAATTCAACCCTTCGGGTGAATAATGTATGACTATTTAATAATTTAATGAGTCTAGTGATGAATGAAACTCGATTCTTGCCATGATCGACAAGCTTGTTTCTACTTTATGTTTTAACGAGCTTAACAACAATGATAGCCCGATCCTTTTTCATATTTAGAGAGTTTGAAAAAGAGGACGAAATAAAACTCCATATGTAATTTTTCGTAAATTTGTCGCTCAGATCCGAAAAAGTGTACAATAATATCTCAGAGAACCTCTTTAGTCATGTTCGACCAAGGCATTCATTTTTCGTAAATAATCTATCTCAGTCTGAAAAAGGGTTAAACTTATACTGAGTAGATATCAATTCATTTAATTTTATGAGCTCGAAAGAGAAGTGCTCGGAAATATTTTCACATTATCGGAGTCTGAAAAGAGCTGAAAGAAGACTCTAAGGGTTCCTTTTTCATTGTTATCAAAGCTCAAAAAAGAGATAAAAGTGTGCTTCAAATCCTTTTTTTTTTAACAAAGCTTGAAAAATAAGGAGAAAAAGTATGCTTTGTGGTCAAATCATTCTTGAACTAAATATACATGACTAATCTGTTCATCAGTTGTAAGAACTATTTATAACAACATCAAATGGATTAAAAATACATGTTTCATGATAAAAAACATAATAAAACCATATTCATAGCAGTAAATTCATTTTGCAAATAATTAAATGACTATTAAAAGATTTACTATTCATTTTTACCATTCCATAGTTACCATTTGAATTTTGGAGCTCTGGACCTAATTTTTCCCCTGAACTTCAGCTGCTAATTGCGATCATTTCTGTGGATGGATTTTGTTTCCGTTTGATCCAAGTTAGTGATATGAACCTCCTCTTTCCTTCAGTGATCATTTCATCTCCAATTTATGAAATTTTTTTAGGGTTTTTGGGTCCCTAGGGTAAATTCTGCCCAAAAAGAGGGAAACAAACCCCTGAATGTCGAAACCTGCATTGCATAGCAAGTACAGTGAAGGTTAATTGCATACACAATGCACTGTCTCTTGTTAGGGAGTGCGTTGGGCGCAATCAAGATTTTTGGTTTTTGCATTATGCCCAAATTATGCCTAATTTTTTGCAATGAATGGAATCTAATGGATCTTATGGTTGTATTTCAGGTTTCCACGATTGCCGTTGACGATTACATGGAGGGAAAGAGAACATGAAGAACAAGATATGATTGCCTTAAATGATCCGGGTACAGTAAGAGCCCTAAGAGATTGTGGACTGTTTAAGTTCTTCAAATTATTAGGGATGAGGCAACAAATAGAGCTCTTGGAGTTATTAGTTCGAGCATGGGATCTAGTTATCGAGGCATTTCATATTAAGAATCAAGTGGTTCCCATAACAGTTGAGGATGTGTACTTTCTTATAGGTTTTTCGAGGAGAGGCTTGCCTATTTCGCTCTCAGGGTCTATTGTTGGAGGAGAGACAATGAGATATTATGTTTTGCAACATTGATATCCAGGGGTAGAGCCAAGAAAACATGGAAAGATAAACATCCAATATGTTAGATATTTTCCTTTGAGAACTATCCTTTTTAGGATCGCAAAACTTCTCGGCACCGTTACACTACATGTAGCGAATAAATCATATATGCAGTAAGCGCTAGAGTGTATGGAGCCAACAGTGTTCAACTGGTTTGAAGCTGTTCTTTCTCAGATAAAGGAACAACTAAACAAAGCAAAGGGAGGAAGGAAGAAGAATTTAAGTTATGGTTCTATCCTTATATCCTTCACCTTGGAACAGATTCCACTGTTACAGCCACAACATGTGACACTCGATGTGTCTAATCCTAGAGATCCGCAGATGCAGAGATGGGTGGAACTCATGGGTAGGAATGTAGGCCAATCTACCATTGTGTTCTCGACTGCATTCTTTGCTTTGTTTTGGCGACAAATTGTCACCATCGATGAGTATGCATACGTAGGCATTGATTTCCGAGGAGATCCAGATTTATCATTACCAGAAGGCACTCAGTGGGGTGCAATGGGTAAGAATGTTTTGACCATGTTTTTTATTTTCCTAAGGTTTACACATGTTTTTTGTATTTTTTATGTTTTCCCAAGACTAAAATAAATGTTTGATGTATTGCAGATGTTGGTCGTGTTCAACCAGTAGTGGAATCAGAATGCGAAGCAGATGTGCCAGTAGAGGGATGCCGGGAGAGCAGTCCTTCAGGATCTTGATATGGTTGAGACTTTGGCTAAGCTTCACAGAACATAGAGGGTTTGACCTTCGGGATTCTGGATTTCTGGATCGAAGAGCTACCCATGCGACTGTAGTGACACACTATTGGGGTTCCTAACTGCTGGATGCAGTTACTACGTAGGATAGCTAGATCTATAAAATCTTACCACGAGCACCACTAGTTTATTTGTGACATTTTGCATACATTTTGAGGTCAGATGACCAATGTGTCTTGGGCACAAATTCTTGTAAAAACCTATAACTATCTATCTATATGATTTCAATGCTTTCCTATGTTTATTGTGAAATCCTATTCATTGATGTCAATGTTTTCTTTACATATGTTGCAAATGTATGTCTAAAACTTGATTAGATAATTAATCAATCAATGTGTTCAAATTTCTAGAAATGTGTTGATATTGAATAAAATCGAAGTGTCTTTCCAAAATTCAAACTCTTAGGAATAATCTACGCAATGTTGGATTTCTAACAGTATAAACACTAGTAAGTTGTAATACCATAAGTTGTGACTCTAACCTTATGATGATACGGTTAATACCAAATAAAATGGAATCATAGAGAATTTCGATCAACGCACTATACTCAATGATATTGTTCATCGATATACCAATACAAATCCCTTGAAAACTCACTAAATCTCTGTTCGGAGCGAAAATGGCCCACGCTGCAGAGGATAAATTTTGCGTACTACGACAAGCACCATCAACATATCCAACAAAGGGTTCCAAAAATTTAGACATCTGCGATGAAACATAAAGCGGATTACTAACGTCAAGAAAACTCTAAAAAAAAAATTAAGATAGTGAATGCAAATCAACAACATATATATACAATATAATACAAAAAATTACTACGCTCATGATTAAGCATAGTAACGTTTCAAATACAACCCATTTCTAGGCTGCACCAACGGAATTCCATCATAATCAATCAACTCATAGGTTCCCTTAGCAAGAACTCTTTTGACAATATAGGGGCCATGACATAATGGCTCAAACACTCCTATACCTATTACATCAGCTTCTTGATCGTAAATAAGGACCAAGTCGCCCTCTGAGAAAATGTGAGGCTGGAAATTTTTGTCATATTTCGCCTTTATACGTCTCTTATGTGCTTCGTTGGCCAATTGGGCTTCACGATGCGTTTCATCAAGATGGATGAGGTTAAGGAGATGCGCTTCTTCTTCTAAGGTGTTAGGTAACAAGTTGATTGTGAGTTTCAACGATGGAATTTCACATTGGATTGGTAAGATAGCTTCTAGACCATACACCAATTGAAAAGGGGTAAATCCAATGGCGTTTCTCACCAAGGTTCGATATGCCCACAAGGAAAAGTACAAGATCAAATGCCAATTTATTTTACGAACTCCTATCATTTGTTGAAGCATATGTTTAAGAATCTTGTTGATAGCTTCAACTTGTCCATTTGATTGTGGATAGTAAGGAGTAGAATTATCATGCGACAATCCTAATTTGGCAGTTAATTCAGCAATCATGTGATTGCGAAAATTCTTCCCATGATCTGTAACTATAGCTTGTGGGACCCCAAACCGTGCAACAACATGATTAAAGAAAAAAAAATTAGTTGTCTGTCCTGTGTTGTCGAATGTAGGCATCACTTCAACCCATTTGGTAAAATAGTCAACGATGACAATAATATAACCATGCCCCTAGGACGAATGAGGGTTACAAGCCATGAAGTCAATACCCCATTTCGAAAATGGTCCCACAGAGACAATAGGATGCATTAGTGTTGGTTTGAAGATTTTACGATAAACAATCTGGCACACATGACAAGTTTTGACCGCGAGGATGAAATATCGAAAAATTGTAGGCCAAAAGTAACCAGCATGGAGTATCTTCTATGTGGTAGCATATCTAGATAAATTTCCACCACAAGCCCTAGCATGACAATCATTTAACACTTTTTCGGCCTCCTCATGAGTGAGGCACCTCCTTAAAATGGTATCAACACCACGACGATAAAGTGTATCGCTGACGATCAGATAATCTTTGGCTTGGTATCGAATATGTCACTGTTCAGAGTGACAGGTATTAGGTCAAAAATTTTGAGTTTGGAGATAAATGATGAAATCCCCATACCAAGTATCAGATGATCCAATCAGAAACAGAGACTCGTCAGGAATTGATGGTTCTGATGTAGTTGCAGTACTATCAGAGGGAAGGTCACAGAGAAGCTCAGCTAAAACTAAAGACTTCTTTGACTTGGATTTGATGAATTCCAAATCCAATTCCTGCAAAATGACAATCCATTTTGAATATTTCCCCCCCAGAAATTGACGTGATACGATATAATTCATGGGGTTGCAATCCGAAACGATAGTGGTTTTTCGGAGCAGGATATAATGCTGAAATCTTTGGACAGCTTGAACAGCTGCCAAGGCAAGATTTTCTATGTATGAATACTTAACTTCCGTATCATTGAGATTACGAATCAAATAATAGATCGGATGTTCAATTACATCTTCTACTTGGACCAATACCATAGCAATGGTCATTTCAACCGTGACGATATAGAGGAAATAATCATTTTGATAATTAGGGGGATACATTAATGACACTTAGACAAAATTATCCTTGACAAAATCAAAATAATCTTGTGCAACTTGGTCCCAATGGAAGGGAACCCCCTTTTTCAAGAGTCGAGTAAATCCTTTAGCCATTTCGGCATAGTTTGGAATGAACCTTCTTATAAAGTTAGCCTTTCCTTGAAGTTTCTATTTTTGAAGCAAGTTTGATGGCACAGGAAAATCAAGAATGGCTTGAACCTTCAATGGGTTGATTTTAATTCCTTCTTTTGAGACTACGAATCCAAGAAAACGACCAAAACCAACAAAAAACACACATTTATGTGGATTGAGGCGTATTTTGTAGTGTCGGCAGCGTAAGAAAATGGCTCTCAAGTGCATCGAGTGATCAGTCCGATTTCATGAATGCGCTGTTAAATCATCTAGATAAGGTTGAAAAATGTGCTTGATGTCATTGAAAGCATAGTCCATTTCTCTCTGAAAAATTTCCCCAGCATTCTTTAAACCAAACAGTAGTTTCCTATAAGCGAATGTGCCCCAGGGAAATATGAATGTTGTCTTATGTTGATCCTCTGGATATTGATTTGATTGTAGCCGGAAAATCCACCCATGAATGAAAATATTTCACATCCAACACAATCTTCAATAATCTGGTCAATAAAGGGAGTAGGATAATTGTCTTTTGGACAAGCAAGATTGACATCCCGATAATTGACGCACACTCTAATGGTTCCTTGTTTTTTCATGACAGGAAAGATATTGGAAACCCACTCAGTTAGCGGAATAGGGTATATGAAACCAGCACACAAAAGTTTTTCAAATTATGCTTTGATGGCAACGAATTTCTTTGGATGAATAGGACGAAGCCATTGACACACCGATTTGACATCAGGATACATATTAATAGCGTGTTCAACAATACTAGTATCTATGCCCGACATTTCCTCGTAAGAAAAAGAAAATACATCACGGAATTCACGAAATAGAGAGCGATATGATTCTAGTTCTGATGGAGAACAAGATACACTGGCATGAATATCTTCTACAATGCTAGGTTTGGTCGAAATATCGATAGAAATGGTTTCTTCAATATTTGACAAATTTCGCTCGGAATCGATTGCATTAATGGGGAAAGAATTTGGAAAGAAATTTTTGATTAATAGGTGATATAGTTTACTAAGATAGTTTTCTTCATAATCAGGAAGATGGGAATGATGATGATAATCTTCCCATGGTTCACCTTCTAACATCATTGTTTCCAAAATATTCTCATATTTCAAGAAAATTGAGGAAAAAGGATTAAAGGAAGTACCAAAATCTAAGGAACGATCAACCCAAACACTCGGTGACATTGATTTCAGATTCGCCGCTCAAGCCAAATAGATTGATTGTTATGCTTTCTCAATATGGCTGGGTGGGAGAAACTCATCCAACGTAGTAATTTCAGAAGCACCCGTACTCTCCCTTAAGCCAGATAGAGTGGAAGATATCATGTAGCAGGTCTCTAAACTTGCAATTTCTATTGACGTCGCGGGAAGCGGTAATGAAAAGGTTCCCATGAGAGTGGAATCCTTTAAGGGTCCTACACCAATGTTCTGAAGTTCTAATTGGGGTATGTGAATGAACGGAACACTTCCAGTTACCTGGGAAGCGAAGGAAAAGAAGGATAGCTGGTTAATGACTGTGATAGTACCTTTATGTGGAAAGGAAATCATTCTAAAATATGTAAAAATAATTTCAGTCATTGCATATACCCATGGCCTTCCAAGTAGAATATTATAGTCAAGGGGTTCGTCAAAAACCTCAACATCAATATTCACTATTTCCCCCCCTAGTTCAATATGCAGGTTATTAATAATACCACAAGGTTTATATGTACGTCCATCAAATGCCTTCAACGTCGTTTATGATTGTGATAAGCATGACGAGCCAAGTGACTTCCAAAAATTTAGAGACATAATACATGTAGATGCTCCCTCATCAATAATAGTGCGATGAATAAGGTGATTGCGAACATTTACTTGTATGGAGAACTGCTAGCAGTTGCAGCACATAGCCCGTATGATTAAAGACAACAAGATTAGAATCAGTCGGATCAATTCCACCAATAGTCAACAATAAAGCTTGTTTCTGGGAGGGAAAATTTTGTAATACCTCAAGAGCAAGAATAGCTGAAGGGGATTGAGCCAAATCTTCAACTATATTATAATTTTGTGCAGCTCTTGCTTGAGGATTATATGTCGATTTGTGAATTACTCCATTTGGTGGCTTGATTGTCAATTCAGGAATAGTAGTAGGCCGTACTGATTCCGTGGACGGATTCGTTGTTGAGGTAGTAGGTTGATTAGTGGCCTGACTACCATAATATTTATTACGCGTTGACAATAAAATATCAATTGAAGGTTTTGTGACAGATAACATTAACACTTGGGAACTAGGAGTTGGATTTGTAGCAACCATGTTTGTGTCCTGATTTGGAAATGGGTCTATCAACACAGCTGATGCATGGGAAGTCTTGATGATTTTTGAGACTTCAGCGCGGTGAGGAAAATCCCGAAAAAATTGTTCCTCATTACATAAAATGCATGGATAACGAGGTTTCTTAGGTCTAGACAATTCATTAGATGATCTTTCCTGCGGGTTAGAAGTTTGCTTTTTCTTAGATTTCCCTTTTTTCTTGCTTCCGGGTTGCTTATCACTTATTCCATTATGAAATGACACAACATTAATTTCGGAAGAAGGTGAAGCATCAGATGCAGTAGTCTGATGTGTGCTTGCAGTGCCAATCAAGCCGTCTCCAGCATGAAAGTCCTTTAATTGAGGAGGAACAGTAAAATTAGATCTCGGCGCGTTAGGAATTTTTTCATAGAGCATGCCAGATTGAGTGTAGATCAAGTCTAAATATTGGGCACGAGTGATAACTTGCTCTTCTATGAAAATTACACCCTTAGCCACATCCTCAGTTATAGATGGTAACAGGGACTTAATGAACCATTTTGCAAAAAGTTGATCTAGAAAAAATGTCTTGACCATTCTACGACGACGATGCCACTCATGAATATGATCAGAAATGTGAGTAGCATTAGTCTGTTTGAAATTGGTTAAGAGTTTTTTTCCAGTTTCATATTTGATGGGTAACTGGAAATGCATCAAAAATATAGTAGCTAGGGTAGTGAAATTTTCAAAAGAAGCTCTAGGTAACTCAATATACCATTTTGCAACCAGACCTGTGAGCATACGCTGAAAAATATGTAGTCGAACAAAATCATCATTCAGGGAGTTTGATGAACACCATAAATGATAATACAATACACCAATCGACAGATCTTCTCTAGGGTTTCCATTGAACTTAGGAATATCTGAGGGTAGTTTGTGAGGTATCACTGACTACCAAGGAGCATAGTTAATTGGATCATTAGTTAGCTGATTTAAATCTGGTAACTCTAAAGTTGCAACAAAGGGCAACTGTCTATTAAGTTTAGGTTGAGCATAGCCAGGGTAAGATGGAATTTCTTGAGCATCAGGCCTTTGAGCACCAACATAAGGAAATTGCTGCTGGTAACCCAGATAGGGGTTGTTTTGAAAAGTAAACGCTTAAGGATTCTGTTGACCAAAACCTGGATATGATACTTGTTGAAATGAAGTTTGAGGTATATGCATCTGTGGCTACCAAGGGGTTTGTCCACCAATGTTATAACCCAAATTAGGATAACTTGGATTTGGTTGATAAGTATAACCAGTTTGCAGTTGTGACATCCCATAAAATGGTAAACCAACTTGTGAATAAATGATTCCGGATATAGGTTGTTGTAAATTAACCGAAGGATTTGGAGTCTGTGGACCCAACATTTGAGATTATTGAGTTGAAGGACCCACTTGATAAGGTTGTTGTACAACATTTTGATTCTGTAACAAGGGTAAAGATGTATTGACAAGTGGAAATGATGTGGGTGTAACAAGTTGGATTGGTTGATACGAGTGTACAAGTATTTGTGGTTGGATAGGCAAAGAGGGATTCCATTGAAAAACATTCATTTCGACATTAGGTTGACCAAAAAGTGAAAGAGTATTGTCATATTGGGTGACCAAAGGTTTCCCCCCAGCATGAGGAGGATAATAAGATGGAAAATATTTCTCTCCAAATGTTGGGAGTCTAGTTGATATGGTACTTGAAGGAATAGACCCAGAAGGACTAGCTTGATATTGGCCTAAAGATGTGTATAATGAATCAATTTGTTCAGTACTTACTATAGGATTACCAGTTAGAATATCGGATGATAACATTGGTAAAGTCCATGGATTCGAAGATGCACTAGATAAAATTCCAGATAATGATTTGTAACCTGATGGGACCATAGGGCCACCATGAAAATATGACTCTGGTGAAGTTGTAAACATTGACAGGGTAGCTAGGGCAGGAGCTGATGTAATTGGAATAGATGACCCAACCGAAGATGTTGGTTCAAGCATGGTTACATGACCAAATGTATACCCTTCTAAATCAACGAGAGTTTGAATAGGAACAGGATCAACAAAAGAAGATGGTGTCGATTGAGGAAAAGACTCGTACAGGTAAAGGTCCTCCCCAAAATGGGTTGGAGTTAAAGGTGTCTCATCTTGTGGGATTTCTTCAATTACAATTAAACTAGGTGGAAGTATTTCATCGTCAGGCCCAAAGTATATTTCAGGTGGTTGACTGTATAATATTGGAGATTAAATAGCTATAGATATTTGTGCTGTGACCAAGGTAGGAACAAATTTTGGTTGTATGACTTCAGGATTCAGATGTTCTGGCAAAGAAGAGACAGGATTTGGATCAATTTCCGGTTGAACAACGTTGGGTGTAGGAGGTATGGTCTCACTGATTGAATGGATCCTGACCACAGGTAGCTATGAAGACTCCATTTTGACAACAGTAGATGGACCAGGATGTGTAGAAACAACTTGAGATAACTCTGGTTAATGGGAAGATGATGTTTCACCAGAGGTACAAATTGTACTTGATTCGATAGATCGTGATCACCTTCACCTACCATAAGTAACTTCTAGTGGTAAAGGTGGTTTTAATGCTAGTCTACGTGAAAGAAGGGGGAAAGGATTTTTTTCTTCCATGATTATTGATTTATTTTAACCAAAAATAATAAACAAAATAAAAGGGTAATGCTAGGAAAATGGGTTTACCAAGAAACTGTGAACTGCAGAATACCTCCTGGTGAACCAAGAAGTATGAGCAGGCAATCTCCCTGAATTTTTTATTCGTTGTATCAAAATTTACAAGGTGGCCGACTCGGTTCACTATGGATGGCTAGCACCTAAAAGTTTTCCTCCCAAATATACCCGAAAGTACGTGGAGGCCCAAGTCCGTATTAGTGCTTTCTGATGTGAAACCGCACAGTGAGAGCACCCATTTATACTTATCGTACTGTAACACTGCCTGATATACCCGAAAGTACATGGATGAGCTATGAAATAATTACGTACGTGGAGTGAGATATCACACTTGGAATGTATCGCAGACAAGTTAACGACAACTGTTATGTTTTACGACGCCAGAACACGTCTCTAGCCTAGACCTTCTAAATTTTATTGTTATGGTTCCAATGCTTTGTTAGGTAAATTGAGATTAATTTTATGTTGATCTTGTTTAAAAATTTTCCTTTCAAAGTTTCACCGCGATGATGTATTAGAAATTCCTAAAATGCAAACTAAGAATGATAAACAATCTTTCACTTTTAGTTTTTCAATGAAAATCCTAGCTACTAGAGGGAAAGAGCAAACAATTTGCGAGAAAACAATCAAAGAACACAAACTAAATGAAGATTTCCTATTTGTTCCTTTTGCAAAAAAAAACAAACCACTACATGCAAATGCATATTTTTATTTTTAATTCCTTTAATGTTATGAATGCAGAAAAGAAACTAAGTCCACTAAATCAACAAAAATAAATGCCTTTTACTTTTGAGAAATGAGGAATATAAACAACAATTTCTCTTTTGAAGGAAAAATGAGGAATGAAACAATAATTTCTCCTATTAGGAAACAAATAATTTATGAAAATTTCATTTTTCAAAAGAAAATGGATCTAATGCAACAATAAAAATAGTTTGAAATCAATTCGTCAATGATAAAGAAAAATGCTTTAAACAAACATTGAACAATTTTTTCTTTCAAAGGAGGAAGAGGTATATGAATTCACTGGTCAATATGAGGGTCTAGCTTTTCAAAACACAACATCAAACAAACTGAAACAAATTGAAAAGAAAAATTCAAGGGAATTTGGATGGTTTCAAGAGGCAACACAGTCTCTAAAGAGATACAGTGCTTTACAATGCAAGCCTAAAATGGAGACAATGCTATGCAAAGCACTGTGTCTTTTCCAAGAGTGCATTGGGCGTAGTGTAAAAGGGAAAACACAACTTTTTAACACACTTCTTTTGAAAATTTGGATCTTAAAAAGCCTAATCTTTGTGAGTAACAAATGCTGGGTGAATAAACAGAGAAAATTAGTGGCTAAAAGACCTAGGATAATGAGTAATCTTCCTAGCATAGTCGCCAATTTGTTATGCGGAATTATGAATTATAGATAAATCATTCTTCCCTAGACAGGTGATAATCTATAACAACAAGTCAAAGAATTTATGAGTATCTTTCCTAACTGTAAACAGACACATGGAATGATATAAGGAACCTACTTGAGATCCAAGCACTTCCAAAATCCCCTTCTGTCGCTTTTGCTGTAGCTTCAAATTCCAGCCGGCTGTGCAAAATATCTCCTGCAAGAATGAACACTAAAAAGCAAAAGATAGCAATAATACAGATGTCTATTCAAGTTATTTAGCTAAATCAATAAATCATAAACCATATACATCAACTAAGAAATCATGATATTGAAAATAAAATCGTATACAGATGCATATAGGGAAAAATAAGCAGTAATCTTTATTAATGATAGAGGGGGAGATTACAACCCAGTGATTGATTTAGTGTCATCATCTCCAACAACATCCTAGCCTCATCAAAATACAGATATCTCCAACAGTCTGTCACTCAAATCAATTCCGTCAATTGAAATTCCACCATCATTTCTCTACACAAATTCTTCCTTCTCAAACACTAAGATATGTGCTCAATTTATAGAGGAGCTGAGGGTAGTTTTACAATCAATGACTTTCCAATAATAGGCAAGACATGTTCGCAATATTGTAGATGTCAAATGGACACATGGATTCAAATTTTGACACATGTGAACTCTTCTAGAAGGCACTGGCCAAGTGGAGATTCCGAAACAATGAGAATTTTGCTCCCAATGTGACCAACACACCCATGGATGTCGAGAAGTGCTTTGCAGAGTAGCCTTGCATAGGGCTACCTGCATATGCAACACACTTATTCCCTTTAGAGTCAGCCTTGATGAGCTCTCATGTGATATATTATAAACTTAAAACTTTGGAAACATTTTCAGATGAAAGTCTTTGATTGATTTGTCTTGTTCTTTGTCTTAGGTAATGTAGCAACTGAAATGTTAGGGGATGATAGACCCTATACATTGGTCCTGGAGATGATGCCCAGTTAACTAGGTCATTGGGAATGATGCCCAAATTGACCTATAACATATGTTTTCACATAGCTCTGTATCACTATACAAAATATTAAAATTAATTTTCATATACATGCTTCAACCCTGTATAATAGAGTTTTAAACCTTATAAAATGATCTAGTTTCTGAATTGAATTTAATTATACTTAAAATATTAGAACTATATTTATAATTATTTTTATACTCTAATCAATTAGAGTTATAGAATTCCAAAATTTTATTATAAATAATATTTATAATCCTTTTCTTCTGAGTCTAATCCTAGAAAACCCCTTTTCCAGATTTGTATAGTTTCCTCAACTATATCAATTCCTATTGTACGAGGATACATCTATTCTCTCAGGTCAATATTTAATTTTCTCTATTTTATATTTAATTGCAATACTCTAATTTATTATGTCCCTTTTGTATTCCTGTAATTACAATTTTATTTCTGTTATTTGCAAAAGGAATTTCCACTTTGATGACCTTTATATAAATATTATTTTTATTGTTATTACTTGTACAAATTATTTGTCTTTTCATGAGTTGTTAATTTTGTTCTAACACTATTGTTCATGCTTCATTGTAGGTGTGTCGTATTTAATTTAATTTCCATTACAATTATATATGATTAAATGTCAGAATATATGATGACACATTTCACCTTCTTCCAGGTCGATCATCCAAACATAGGAGGTTCCACAACCTCTCTATCCCATTTACCAATTTCACCTCCATATTTGTAGTTGAATTTGGATGGATGAATCAAATAAATTTGTAATTAAAATATTTTAATTATTATATTTGACTCATTTGTAAGGTGGTGTTATCCTCAGCTCCACAAGAGGATTTTTCCTAACAGGGATTGTTACATGTAATTTCAAATTTTAATATATATTTTTATTTATTACATGTTTATTTCTGTATGATGAAATCTTACCCTGCATAAATAGAAGATGTTTTCTAATTAACAACAGTTTATTTTTTTATTTAATTTTACATCTGAATTGTCTATGCCTCATTCGGATACGTGCTTATATTCATGCTAGTTATCTAAACTATATTTTGTTTAGAATTTCCTTTCTTTTTAATAATCGACTATTATTGCTATGGCTGAATTATATTGGTTTCTTGCCACATATACTAAAATTGTTCAGATGGACTTAACAATAGATTTAGACCCTTACTCAGGGTTTAGAGATTTTGTATGTTGGTCCCTAATATTCAGTTTAGTCTATGTAACCATACAGAAATATTAACTATACCCGTCTATGGTTAATCTCTGTTAAATACATATGACACTTATTTGTTTATGAACTCAACACAAACTATTACACATAATTTATTAAATAATCATACAAAACTTTCAACCACAATTTATAAAAATATAACCATTCTAACTACATCAAAATTATATAAAGTATAACAAAAATATAAGACATAAAACTTCACAAAATATGCATACCAATCTGGTAAATACTATTTGCCTCCCAACCTTGAGTTTAATCCACAACTCCCGTCGAGCAGAGACCAATTCTTCCTCTGTGTAGACAACCCCTTGTCTCACTAGGAATAGCTTATTTAAGGTTCCTTTCCCTCAACATGTTTCCATAACTGCTTCTAGTTAATTTGGAATGTTTTTTTCCCTTAGCCCAGGTGTTACTTTTGTTTTTTCCACAAAAGCTTCTTTAAAACTAGCTTTTTCCTTTTTCTAGTTTTATTCTCACTTCATCTCAGTAACTTTCCACTTTACTGAGGTATTTATTAGATTCTTATCTCCCATCTAATATTTTTATTTTTCTATAAGGATTTTTGGAGAATTTCGGGAAAGTATTAGGATTCTCTTCCATCCTCATGGATTTGAAATGGTCTACAATTTACTCTAGTCTTAGCACAATAATAAATTTCACATTTATTTATTTCAAAAAAATAATATGTCCACATATAGTTTTCCCTTGGGTCCACTTGACCTTTAGGATTATTAACTATCTATAAAAGCTGAAAAATAAGGATATTACATAAACCTTGTTGAACCCTAATAATATCTAGAATTTCTACTCATTTTTTTGGCGATGTCATAGGCTTGGACACATATGAGACTTTTATTATTTTTTGTTAAAAATGTATATTTTAATTACGCTATTTCTTCACACTTCAAGTTATCCGCCTATATCTAGTTTTTCTTTCCAGATCACTTATTCCCTTAGATTTTTTCCTGTTAGTGCCCTTTTTCTCTGGAGTATTTTGATAGCAGCATCATGCTCTATCTTCTTTGCAAGGATTTTGACCTCTATTCTTAACAATTTCTTTCTTGCATTTAAAATTGTATTTTCTGAGCCTTGTTTTTTCTCTTTGATCTTATACCTTTTTCTTTTATTTCCTTAGGGTTTAATTATTCACCTTTTTCTTTGGAGTTGAGAAGTGGGCCTTAATCATTCTCAGGGACATTTAAAAATTCCAAGACTAAAATTTCTATGGGATCTTATTCTACATGTTCAATTTCCCTTGATTCATATGTTGGTGTTCCCATTACTTCTTTATTTTTCTTTGTAGGGTTAGGGTATGAATATTTTGCAACAAAAACCCTATCTCTCCTGCATCTTATTTTTTATCCACGGTTACTTGTATCCTTAGATATTCCCTTAAAATGATCTCTTACAAGAAAGTATTCCCAATCATCATTTCAAACTCTCAATTCCTCTTAAACCATAATTTTTACCAAAATAAAAGGATAAATACCCTTTTCTATTTCTTAGGAATTCCTTTGTATGTTAAAATCCATTTTCTTGAGAATATTAATCAGGTAATAGGTTAGATTGACTTATCTACCTTTCTGAAAATTCATGAGAATCCTAATGTGGTATATTAATAAACTTGTTATCACAAAATTGGACCTGATAGGCTGCTTGATCAGTCAACTTCATGTAAATATTCCAAATCTAATCTTTTGACTGAGGCTTAGCCTCCTCAGCTTGAGACGGCTCTCTCAAGGGTTAATGATTTTAGTAAAAGTATAGATGGCTAACTCTATGTAGGGTAATAAATAGATAAATGATAGAGATAGCTTGAGAATCATATCAGCAAGCTCACATTGGGCTTATGGAGTCAAAATAGTTTAAGTAAACCAATGAATCTGCTTAACATGGAAGTTGATGCATATCAGGGTTTTAATCAAGAGATAAATACACATGAAACTGTAAAAACACAGTCAGTTCATTTATATAGGAAGTCAAAGCATATAAAGATGAATTCTGAGTAATATAGATAAACACCACTTCAATAGGATAATAAGAGATGAAAATAGAATAGGAACACACCAAAACTCCTTCTGAATCCCAAGTTGGCTAAGTAGAAACTCTCTGTATTAGATGAAAACCAGTCAATTACAATAAGCACAGTCTTTTTCCAAAAAATTTCCAACCCTTGTACATTCGAATTGTTGGTCCTTTATAGACCATTTACAACATATAATCTTATCTTGTGCTAGATACATCGAATTACTGACTCTTGACACCTTGCACAACGATATGACATGATATTTATTACAAAAAGATAGCTAATATAATAAACATTCCTATTACAAATAGGATTCAAACTCCTTATCTCTATCCATAAAAACCTTATCTAAACTAAATCACATAATTTTCCAAGTGTATTAACACATGGTCGAATCTAGATGATAAGCTTGAAATCTTTATGACCATAATGTTGACCTCCATCAAAGTAGGAAACAATCCCCTGTTTTCTAGGCATAGGGTCCTTTGCACTCTTGAAACATTCTGACCACCATGTACACCATTATTTCAAGATCCTTAGCTGTTAGAAATTGAATTAAAACATGCCAAACCTCCTCCTTAAGCTCCAGCTATACAAAAATATCTCCAAACTATTCAAATGGGTTGTAATAGACTATGCTATGAAAACGACACAGTTTCGTAGCGCCTTTCGTAGCGCTGCTCTTTTACCCTTTTTTCTTCAAAATCTTGACCTCTTTCCTCCAAAACTAAATTAATTATCATTAAATACATCCTCTTTAGCATTTTCAGTTCTTAATTCATGTTTTTACCCCAAAACATTTGATGAAAAAGGGAAAGAAAAGCTGCTACAGTAGTTTCATAGCTCTTTTCTCCCCTTTTACACTGTCTGCATTATGAAATTGCTGAGTGAGAAGTTTTGTTCAAAATTTTCCAAAATGAAAATTGCAAATGTACCAAAACTCAAAATAAATTGATTCCATCATATCAAAAAGTGATACGAACTGAAAACACAGTCATTTCAGCCTTCATGAGGTCCTTTCTTCTTTTTCACTTAATTTAGCTTTTGACTCTTTAATGATTGTCATTTTCACACCTTTGTTCTTTAACTTATCGTGAGTTAATTTCAGCTGTTGCTCCAAGTCTTCCACTTGATCTTTAAGTCTCCTGTTATTAGCTCTCAAGTGAGTATTTATTACTCTAAAAAAGTTGGCTTCCTTTATTGTTGGGACTGTCCATGTAGCTATAGCAACTGTTTTTCCTTTTAATGCCACTGCTTGGCTTCTTGTTACTCTTTTGATTTCCTACTTGTTGACATATTGTTTCTTCTTTTACTCTTTTCAATCTTTGACCTCTGTTTTGCAGGTGATGGAGTTGGTGTATCAATCACTTGTGTCTGCTCTATCCTTTTCTCAACTTGTTTCCTTGGCTTTGGTTTTGCAAATTCCTTTTGTTTTGCAACCACAGGTTGTCTAGAATCTACTACTGGTGGTGATGGAGTTCCTTTAGTCTTAGGGTTTCTAGCAGGAGTCAGGGTTTCCAACTCAAAACCATTTATAAACAAAAAGGATGACCAATCCCTGCCTATCTTCTGAAGCTCATTCAAAATCAATAACTTCATCAAACCATGCTGAAACAAAGATTTTTCACAACCTTCATATTTGGCTTGTACTTTATCAACCATTTTTGCAAGACTCCTATGCAAGTAAAAGGGAAAATCAAAAGAAATATTACCAGTGAAATGCAGAAGCAACTTGAAATGATATGTGTAAATCTTATGATGTCTGCTTTCACATGTAAAATACCTTTGAATGTCAAACAAAAACTTTGCATAAGTTTCTTTGATGCAGCTTCTAGGGATAGCATTATTGATGTCCATATTTTCATACTCAAGTTTCATGAATTCTTTGCATGGCTCCATATCAAATTTGAAACTTTTAAACCAAGTTTCTTGACCCCTTGGTATCTCTGTCACAACAGAAATAATCTATGGTGTAATTGACACACTTAGCATCTCAACCTTGGTAGTTGTTCCATTGAAGTTTAAGGAAAATTATTTGGACACCTGTGTGTGGCAACCCTACAACTTTTCACAAAACCGAAGACAACCTACTCTTCTTAATGCCTCCATCATTGTTGGGTCTTCAATTATGGCCTTCATATATTTAGGCTCATGTCTCAAGCAGTGTCCCCATCTGTGAACTTTATTTTCTTCTTCCATGCTTCATAGAAAACCCGTCAGCCTCACTTGATAAACTGAAACAACATCGCTTGAAAATGAGAAACAACAGCCTCGCTTGATTAATTGAATCAGCGTCACTTGATAAGGATGAAGAGAAACTTTGTATGGAACAACCATAGGTTTGGCTTGACACTTCAGAGCTTAGACACTCGAATGGAGGCAAAGGAAATGAGAATGACCAATTAGGCAAGATTTTGAATTTAAAATGTCCTCTCATAATTGAATGATGCCTCATTCATACCCTATCATGACCATGATGACTACAACGTGTGGAATTACACTGAATATAATCATTAACTGACTCATCATACCACTAATCTACCATTTCCCAATGGATTTTGACATACTTCAGCTCAAATGACAAGACAGTTTAGAAACCGCGCTTTCGTAGCACTAGCAGTGTATTTTTCCCTGTTTGTGCTATGAAACTATTAGCGCTTTTGTAGTGCAAATCAACTTTTTTGAACTAGTGGCACTATGAAAACGAGGTTTCTTGGCTAATGGACCAGTTTTGACATGAAACCTTAGGAAATGACCTACAAATGGAAATTATGGATATTTGACAATGAATGAACCTTAAAAAAGACTTTATTTGAACTTAAGGATGGGCTTTGAACTTATTAAAATCTAACCTACGCTTGATCAAATCCTAAATTGACTTCTAAACCCAATTTTGAAGCATGACCAAAAACAAACTTAACACAATGATGTTTGAAATTTTTTTGGGTGATAACAAAAGCTATGCCATAACTTCCTTCACATGTAATGAAATTCTAGAGTGTGTAGAGCATATTTCTCCACTTATTTTTGAATGTGGACATTGATATTCCTTTCGTCCAACTCCTAATGTCCATATTAGGATTTTTAAGTAGGATATTCCATGAGTCATCCCTAAGCATTTGGAATTTAAACCAAATTTATCCTTTTCTTCGTAGCTTTGTGGCTTTCACTATAAAGGACTCTGCCACCCTCAATCTAATATCTACGATTTCAGCCTCAACACCATCAAAATCTCTTGAAAAATCCATTTTCATCTCCACATTGTGACCCTAAAATTTATCCTAAAACATGAGCCACTCATCTCTTTGTAATTTCCTTCTACTTTTAGGATATTTCTTAACAAATATCTCGCTGATTGACTCACTCGAATGAAAATTCCCATCTATAGTGTTTAGGAATTCCATGCTTTGAAATTCTCTTTCAGTTAATATTACAAGTGATGGAATGGTTGCGATGGTGGAAGATAATAAGGTTAATGTTGGTGGTGGGATGAAAATTGGAAAGGTAGCGAATTACAAGTCGTATTGGTAGGGGTAGAATGGAAATGGAATTGTTCAGTCCCCTTAATTATTATGTGATTCATTGATAAAATTAGTGATGATTTTATTATTAATATCTTAGGATTTCTTTTAATGGCCCGATAAATGGAGTCAGATATGAAATGATTCGAGGATCAATGAAATAAGGAAGATTTTTTACATCATTGATTAGTAAGGAGCCTTTTTTATTTGGCCTATTTTCAACCTAGGTTAAAAATATACATGCCAAAATTAAAAATATACATGTCCAAATATTCTATCTTATATAGTTTAAATTTAATAAAAAAACCAAATTTTTTACCTCTATTACCTTTCAGGAAGTTTGGAACTTTCCGCTCCTTCAAGCCGTTGCTGATGTGGAAGTTGGGCTGTGTCTACTAGTTGGATTTTTCATGGAAATGAATGGCTACTAAAATTCTTCTGGCTGCATAAATTTAGCATGTTGAAAATATTGAACTGACATTGGAAATTTGATGTAGATATCTACAATATGATCTTCTGATGTTGTTTCTAGTAACTCTTTTGATCTTCCTCAAAGAAATAAGGTCTTCAATCTAGAAATATAAATTCAAATTTTGCAAGAAATTTTTAAGAAAGATGGGGAGAATATTGATGAACAAAATATTGGTTTTTAATTAGGATTATTTGTATAGTTATGGCAAAATATTGATTTGAATAACTAAATTTATTATTATTATTATCATTATTAATTTTTTTTTGAAGGAAAATAAATTAAATTGAGTTTGGTGCTAAGGGAGTATGATATTCTTTTCCCACCATCTCCATCTCTGAATTCTTCTACATATTTTGAATAAATTATTTTCTTGTTTGGGGCTTATGATTCAATTTTAGTCTATTCCATTAACAAGAAAAATTACTCCTTCATCAATAGTTTTGATTCTAACTGATCCATTCTCAAAGATTGCTTCCATTTCATAGGGGCCTAACCAATGTGTTTTGAAATTTCCTTAAAATTCTTTAAATTTTAAATTGAATAAAATACCCCAATTACTTGGTTTGAACTTATTCAACTTGATGATTTTTTCATGCCACTATGTTCTTACTACTAGACAATGTTTGTTATTTGAATGAAATCTTGTATAATTTCATCTAATTCATTCAATTATGCTAACCTTTTCTTTTAGGATTCAGATAGATCTAGCCCCAATTTTGCTATTGTTCTGAATGTATTCACTTGGAACACTATAGGAAGAAAACATTTATTTCCATATACAAGTTCATATGGTGTGTGCTAGTGGAATTTTCCATGTTGTCCGATATGCCTGGTGTGCTTCTAGAAGTCTATCTACCCAATCTTTCCAATGTAGATGATATGTATTGGTCATAATAAATTCAAGAACTTTATTTTTTGACTCCACTTCTTTTTTTATGTGCCTCCTACCTTCACATGTATTGAAGTCCCTTCTTTGCACTTTGGCTATGAAATATTGATCTAATTGATAATGCTACAATGAGGCAGAGTTATGCTATTGATAGTGACTGTATTCCTATCTCTTGGCTGAAATTATCTTTGAGAGAGAGCTAAATTCATCAAGGAGGATTTTCATAAGGTTTACACCAACTTGGAGAGGCCTAGCGACAAGGTCTTTGGAGGATCACTTCTAAATATTTTTCCAAGTGTAGCATGACTTCATGACAATGACTTTATTTATATTTATGACAAGGTGAGAAACTCCTAAAGACATCAAGAAGAAGTCTTTGACCTATAAAAACTCCTTGTTCATGAAACCCATGAAGCAAGTTTTACAAAATACATTTTATAAAAAAATTTCACAATTAAAAGTAATTATGAAGACCAAACATAGTTACACTTTTCAAAACTCCCTCTTAACTAGCGATGTATTCATAATGGTACATGGTCACTCTCAATCTAAATAATATCATAAAAAAATTTGATTGGTAATTCATCTATTATAGCATTATATTATCCAACATTGTCACATAGCAAGGCCTTGACTAACTTCTCCATCTTTCAACAAGATCTTGAGCTACAATGCAGGTGAAACCAATAATTATAGATGACATCATCATTTTATCCAAGGTACATACTCTACCCAGGTGTTCACTATACTCTACCCAGGTGTTCACCGAGTATGAACTCATAGGACTATTCTTAATTCTCAAAGAATATCCATCCTTTCATGAGTATTATTTTCATTGAATGTATTAATACATATCAACAGAGTATCAGATGCCAAATAATTAATAAATCCCACATTATGTCTTCTAGAATGATGTGTCTGTTTCTCCCTCTTAACTAGGGAGGAAATATTCAATAGAGGAATAATAATGTACATAAGCTTCTTCTTTTTTTTTGGCTTCAGATTTTCTTCCAAGTAAGAAAATTATTCCAGGCTCCCTTTTAATCAGGGACCTACAACAACAATGATGAAAACATCCAGCTGTTCATGAAGTACTCCTTCCATTGATGTCATGAATTCAGGAGTATTTAATTTTGGAATCTCTTCTTAGGGTACAAATCATCCATCACTTTCATCCAAGAGTCATGTATTCTATCAAGAGGCGATTCATAAATATTCTCATCTAGTTTAGCTTCATGTTATTCTGATTTATTTTGAACCATATATCTTCCAAGGATATTTCATCCTGACATATGTTTATGAACTTGTGGAAGTCATCTAATTCCACTTGGAATCCCTGCATAATCTCATCATATATTTTTCAATTATAAATATGAATACTTAAATCAAAAGTTACCTTATTGATGATCTTTCACCATGACATCCTTTTTGTAGGCATAGACATCCTTTGTGTATGTTGACACATCTCAATATATATATATATATATATATATCTATATATATTGTCAAAAATTTTCATATTTTCTGGACTTCTAATCAGATTCTACATATCTTCCCACGAGATTTTCTAGTCAATTCTTCTTGGCTTCCTTGAATGTTGGCTTCCCCTTTTTATGATTTCATCTTGTGTGGAACATGTTTATTGATCACATATGCATCGAAAGAGTTCCTTCTCTCTTTGATAATACTTATTATACCTACAACCATATGACATGTAACATCCAGTGTCAACATAAATATATATATGTACCTCATTTATTTTCTTTGAGTCATCTTGCAACAGATTTCCTTGGAGTGAAGATTTTTGACCTGCTTCATCAATATGTCATCATTTCTAATCCCAAAAATCTTCAAGTTATAATTTCTCAAGGAAACATATTGCTTACTTTCTAACCATTAAATCTCAAAAGAATTTCATTAGAAAATAATGTCTGTACTTATTTCCATATTGATTAATGAACAATGAACCATGACCGAGATAACCATATTTTTATAAATGCAATGAGGTTTCAGAAGTCATTTTTTTTCATACCATCAATGTTTAATGTTCTCATACAGCCTCCTATGACCAATACTCCTTTCTTGTAATTATTTTTTCATGATGCTAACTTAAACTGACACATCTATCTAATACACAATTCTTCCCATCACATCATTTTACAATTGACACATATTTCTTAAATAGGAAAATTATCTCAATCATAATATATATCTTTCACTTCTTCTTTCTTAGACTTATTTGAATAAGGTTATTCTTTTTCTCCGGCAACATGGGCTTCCTCATTTTTCCTCTTGTCCTTGTTGGATTTGGGACAATATTTTGTATAGTGCCCAAATTCATGACATCCATAACATCATATCTTATCCTTGTTATTTTTTTTAGTATGAGGACCAAACTTACTACATTTTCATTTTATTCTTGACATGGTAGCATATGCTTGATTTTATTCATTTGTTCGAGTATCAATTTTGGATTTCAGTATAGTATCTACTATATTACATAGAGACCACAAATCTTGAAAGTGTGTTGCTTTTTTATTCCCATAGATACTAGAAGTGAAGTTTCCCCATCCCTCTGGTAGAGAATTCAACACCACTGTAGTCATTTCTTTGTCTAAAATTACTTCTCCCATTTCTTGTAGTTGATCTCACATTTCAAAAATATTCATAAGGTATGAAGTTATTCCTTCCCCTCTTGACATATTTAAATTAAATAGTTCTTGTATTAGAGATATTACTTCTCCTACAATACTTACAGAAAATAGCTCCACCAATTTCTCATATATTTCTTTTGATGATTCCAATTTGGATACATAGGGAATAAGAGAGTCTTTTATGGACTCTATAAGAATCCTTTGGGCTATTATGTCTCCCTTCATGTATTTTTCATAAGCATTATTGTCTTCCTTGGAGGGTTTAGTCACTATCCCTTTAATGTAATCCATAACTTCATTTTCAATTAAATTTAAATCTGTCCTTTTCTTCCACACAATAAAGTTTGTAGTCCTAGACAATTTGTTGCTTTCTTTACACAGAGTCATTCTGACAGATTTATATGAGGAGATGAAGATAATTACTTGAGTATATATTTTATTCTTCTATAAATTTACTTGTTGATGATGGTATAAAATATAGTAGGGGCTCCCTCCTTGATTGGCTTCTTCAGGAGAGATAAAATTTCCTTCAACCCTTGATGTTGATGGATTGATGGTGACTTCAACAATGTTGATTTGATTTCAACACAAAAAGTTATTCATGGTGATGGTGTCCTTGATCTTCTTGAGATGGATTTCCATTTTACAACTTGCTCCTTTAGAATTTGAATATTGGTTCTTCAATGTAGAATTTTGTCTTCTAGAAACTGATCCTTGATCATCTTGGTACTTAAGTGTTTTTTTGTTAAAATATCCCTTTCTAGCACCTTAACTTTGAAACCATGTTGAGAATTTGGTAGGGAAATGTTTAATTCAATTCTCTTACTTGATAAACTCTTGAATTATACTTGTTATGATTCTTTGATTATATATTATCTTTGTTAACTTATCAAGCCAATTACCAAAACACAAGAGACACCAAATTTTTGGCTCTTCAAGTGAGGGCCAAAAACTCTCCCTCTTGGAGAGGAAAAATCGAGAGTAATTATTCTTATAAATTCTTAATTGATGTGTACCAAGACCATGAAAAAGACCCAAAAACAAAGTGTCCTCCTAAGACCCTTGTCACTAGCCTTTGATGTTCTTTTTGAGCTGCTCTTCTTCGTTTCTTATTGAAAATCTCTATCCCTCTATTTTCTACACCTTATTGTAGCACACTTCTCGATGTACAAAAAGAGAGTCTACGTATACTTGTTACTATAGCCCTGGACAAATATTTCAGTCTCCTCTTTTCTCGGTTCCTTCTTTCTCAATTTCACATTCCTTCTTTGGCTCCTATATTTATCCTTGTCTTATTTCCTTGATTCTTCAATGAGTCACTTTAATCATTAGACCAAACTTTCCTTACATTATAAGAGACCTCGACCTTTCTAAGATATGCGAGGTATGGATAGATCGAAGACACACACACACACACACACACACACACACACACACACACACACACACACAAACACACACACACACACACACACACACACACACACACACACATATATATATATATATATATATATATATATATATATATATATATATATATATATATATATATATATATATGTATATATATATCCTTTCACTCCTTTGTTGACGTGCCCCCTAAATTCACATGTATTGCAGTCCCTTCTTCACACTTTAGCTCTAAAATATTGACCGAATTGATAATGCTACAATGAGGCTGAGTTATGCTATTTATAGCGAATGTATTCCTATCTCTTGGCCAACATGATATTTGAGGGAGAGCCAATGTTAGTATGAATCTTGATTCGAGGTGTACGATAAAACACCACTTTATCTATGCATAAAAAATAGCCCTAACAGCAGAAATGACTGCTAATATCTTCAGATCTGCAGTCATATGATCAAGAAAAATGCTGCAAAATTCTAGATCTATGCATTAGAAGACATTAAATAGTAGAAAAATAAGATTTACCCCATAGATCCAATAGACAAGACAAGAATATATCCAATGAAATTTTTTATTAATGGCACCTGGGAGGAAAACACAAGAGGGTGTTCCCTGTTCTCCTCAATGGGATGGGTTCTTATAAGTCCATAGACTTCAAATTTAGAATTCCTCTCTCTTGATGGTGTAGAAAACCCAGAAAAAAATGGAAAAATATGGCTATGATAATGGATCAATAGCCAGACCAAGAGTTGAGATCCAGAGTGATCTTTAGGCAACAAAAGGTGACAAATGAATGGGAAAACCCTTCTATTTATAACAAAATATTGAGTTAGTCTAAATATTGGTGCATAATTAAAATATTATTAACCAAATCAAGATCCAACTTTTATGGAATATTTTATTATATTTGTTGGAGGGAAAAGGAATTTGACTTGAGTCAAATCCCTTTATTTGTAAATAATAAATAAATAAATGATTTATTTATCATTTTAAGGATGTGATTAAGTAATAATAAATAGATAAATGATTTATTTATCATTTTAAGGATATGGTTGAGTAATAATCAAATAAATAATGATTTATTTAATTATTTAAGGGTGAATTAGTCATATTTAACAAAGAATATTATTTAAATAAGATTTAAACAATTATTCTTTAGAAAATAATAAGATAAATAATGATCTATCTAATTAATTTCTTTGTTTTGGGTTAAATATAACCAGAAATATTAATTAAACTACTATTTAACTAATTATTTCTTGAGGAAAATCAAACAAATATATATTTATTTAATATTTCCTTATGGGGTTTCCTGTTTAGACCATAAACAACTTTAATAAAGGTGATTTACTAACTTATTTTCATAGTGAAAGCAATTTTACTTGGAGTAAAATTGGTCTTACATGATGTACTTAGGTCCATCTAATGATAATAGGTTAGATGACCAAAACATGGTGTAACAGATTTCCCTCGAGCGTGTGAGCATTAGGAGCTAATCGTATGACCAAAGTACATTGTAAGAGACATCGAAGGGGAAGTCAAAGAGGGAGAAGTATAAGGTAAACCAAAGTGCTGAAAGAATTAGACCTTGAGAGGGCGACTTGCAGCTGCGACAAGTCTTTTTGATGAGTGAGTACCTGCTATAGGCAACAATAGTACAAAAAATAAGGCGCCCAGAAAACCATGGAATGCAATAATAAAGCATATGTTGGCCTAAACATGAGCCAGATAAATAACACGATAATGAATCCCACATACATATTGTGCCCGGTATAACAGCCAGGAATTTGTACAATAATATCTGAGTACATGAGATATAAATACAACCCAGATGCCCCTGAAAAAAGGAAAGGGCTCTAAAAATCTGACTGATACATGCAAACAAAAATGCGTTGCAAGTGGTTAAGGCCGACATCATCAAATGTTTGGAGCTGCATCGAAGTATGTAATGAAGATTTCATCTGAGTGTGTGGGGGGCTACTTATAGGGCCACCCCCTCATGAGGACTAAGACATCTCACACACACCTAGGAATCATCGATGTCAGCTGCTGCATCACTGAACCATCAAGTATACAGATCTTGATCATGTTCAAAGAAGCTAGAGCTGAGAAGAAATCAAGTCAAAGGGCAATAAAGAGTCCCTTTTCCTGATCCGAGGTACTGAACAAAAGTGGAAGCTAGAACCAAGGTACACCGCCCTCTAGACTTGTCTTCTGGAATGAATGAGCTGATTTCAACAGAAGGAGTTCTGCCATAGGTGAGGCAATAAGGGATCCTCAACTAAGGCACGAGAGAAAATAGTAGAGCGACTGACAGACTGACACCAATGATGATGATGAAATGGGGGGAGATGAGTAGCGAACAGACGACTTCCCTTGTTAGAGCATAAACATCATGGATGACCTGGCAACAACTGACACAATATCATGGGGGTTAGGGGACAGTGGGACTGAAGGCCACAATGAGCGACACGAGAGAGAAACCAAGCAATGAAGGATGGAGGAATATAGCGGGGTGCGAAGGAACTCGGGATAGACTCCATGAAAGCAATGATGACTCAACTCGGATGCTCTAAACAAGGGTGACTCGATGGTGCTGCCAGACAGGAAAAGGGTCCAATGGGGACCATAAAGGCATGAGTACAAGATGGTGACTCATGAAAAAAGTCAACACGAGCGTGGACAAGTATGGAGGCAACATGGTGCCCCTAGTACGAATGTTGCAAGTGAAGAAATTTGATTTTGAGGAAGAGTGACATGGCGCTTCATGGGAAAAATGTGTCCCAGTGAAGTATCAAATCACTAAAAACTAATAGATACCCATTTGAGGGCTCGGTGAGAGATTTCCAATGGTGTGGACATTTTGGTAAACGGAGCTACGGTTGGATCGCATCAGGAGAAAGAAAAATAGGGGTTTCTCTTTTAATAATGCATCTTCCTTCCAAAATAATTCATTTGCATGTGGAGCTGTGGTGAATGTAGAGAGGAGAGAAGGCCCTAAATCTTGTGGCGATCGTAGCAGACAAACCGACCATTGGAATCGAGATCCATCAGTTGAAGGTAAGAGGCCTAACCCTACTCTTTCTTTTCAGTGGATTAAAAATTTAGATTAGGTCCCTAAGGCTCAGTAACAGCTCTCTACTCCTCTTCACGGCTGGGTCGCACTTTTTGGGGTAAAAAGTGCGACCTGGGTAGCAGGTTTTGGCCAGAAAAGTGTGACCTGTCCTAGGTTTAGGCCTGAAAAGTGTGACCTATCTGGGAGGGGTGCTTCTGTGCTATTTTTTGGCTAAGTACTAGGGTTTTTTTATGAGAAATAGTATTTCCTATCTGTATACTGATAAATATGATGGTTTTGTGTAGGTATGGCAGAATTACAGATCAACTGGAGAGAGAGAGACCTGGGCGCATTACGGTCGGAGATCCGGGAGGATCAGGGTGTCTGCAGTGCTTTGGCTAGGTTTGGGGTTCTGAAGTTTGTGGAGAACCCTTTGATGAGAGTGGGGGATCCATTATTGGCTCGGATTGTTAGCTATTGGGATCCAGACCATGAGGTCTTCATAGTGCAGGGGCACCGGATTGAGTTGACGGTCCAGGATATATATTTACTGACTGGTATTCCACCACTTGGGATGGTAGGGAATACTCAACCAGTATTACCACATGGGCGGAACATCATAGAGTTTGTAGAGCGCCATTTTTGGCCAGGTCTCCAAGTCAATGGGAATCGGATACCCATCGGGTATTTGGAGAGGTTAAAGACCCATGTGGTGGTCGCAGCAGTGCTGCGGATCCTGGGCAACCAGGCACTCCATCACATCACAGGGGGTAAAATGATGCTTGTGGAGAGTGTTTTGAGTGGGACCTACTATGGGTGGGCCAAGATGATGTTTTCATCATTGAAATGACATTTGTCTCTATGTAAGCAGCAAGTGAACCATGACTGTGCATATGGTACATTTTTGTGCTCTTTCTTCTTCGAGAATTTCTCGACACTTCGACCTCACATACAACTCCCAGATGGAGGCCCGAGAGAACCTAGGATGCGCCGGTCGGGGCAACTACTGTGCAGGGGAGGAGGTGGAGCAGTTGGATGCGTGTTCCATCCTGATGTCTTTGTTCATTGGGATTAGATGCTGCTGTATATAGACGATTACCCCTATAGTGGGATGAGTTATTGTGGGGACCTGGATCTACCACTGTCGCCTGGTCGTATATGGGGACCTAATGGTGAGTGAAAAATTTATAATATTTTATGTGCATGTAAAGTTTCTATAATATTATATGTGATACTGATTCTTTTTCTTTTGGTATGTAGGTACAGCACTAGTAAAACTAGTCGGGTACATGGGATGACTTGCAGTATCAGGGGCCGCAGGGTCTAGTGGATCAAGGGCACAACACAATGAGGATGCAGCAGCCCTTTTGGAGGATATCCATCATAGATGTGAGAGGCTTCTGACCGGTGTTTTGGAATGAGGTTGGCAGGACTTAGATGACTAGTACATAGAGCCATGTATTGGTTTACCCTCGGAATGGTGAGGGGTCATGCAGCGTATGGCAATGGTCGGACATGGCATGCGTGTTCTACGAGCGGTGAGGGTAGAGCCATTGGATCGGGATCCTCCAGATAGTGATTAGTGTGTAGGGGTAGGTGGTGCCCCCATATTTTAGGTTTTGTAACATGCATGGGTATGTCATATGTATGAGAGTTAATGAACTCTAAAACATTTTATACGACACATACTATGGATATGCATCACTTTGATATTTTTATGTTATTATCTTGTGTTAAATGTGTGTGTTAAATTCCAATCTATAATATGGTTTGCAATGCTATCTACGTAGTGATTTTGTGCTCTAGGTACATGACTGAAAGTAATGATTTCAAATTCACGCATCAAAAGCTTCACTCGTAAATATCTTTTGAAAAGGATAGGATTATGCACACGATATACACCATTCAATTACATGACAAGAATCAGGGAATCTAAACGAACATGAAGGTGGAGGATGCGATGTGAAATGGCATCAGCTAATAAACCTCACAAAGCATCATATTCAGCTTGATTATTGGTAGCAGTACCAATGCATACACCATTTCAAATAAAAAGCGCCTACAAAGGGGTAAAAATGGCCCAACCTACCGAGGCTAAATTTCAGGAGTAGCGACTTGCACCATCGGTAAAACCAATATAAGGTGTTGACGGGGGGTCCCTCTGAAAGGTGCCATAAGACATTAAATGGGAGGATAAAGAACAATGCTGGCAACCTGAGCGCATAGTAGAAATCGAATGCAATCTGTGGAAGGGAGTGATCTGGGTAGGATGTCTACTTCCCACATGCTGCCAATGAGGGGAAGTGTGGGAGCTACTAGAGCCGTAGCTTGAGCTCAGGCTACATAAGTCACCAAAGGTATGGATTATGGCATCCCATTTATGGGTGGGAAAGATGAAGTCAGGGGTGGACGTAGCTTCCATGATGTTGTTGTCACAACAGGAGGTGGAAGGACAAGAGGAAGGGAGACCACATGATGCGGCCAGGCTACCTGACTCATCATCATGAGAAGAAAGACTCACATGTGCATCATCACAGGGGATGACGTAAGAACAAGCAGATAAAGGATATACTGATGTTGAGCCCGGGGTGTTTGCTGAAAGGGGGTCAAGCGAAACAACAGAAGAAGATTCAGAGGGAGCTTCTGTCGAGGGTCTCAAGGATGATGAAAGGTAGAGGATGGTGGCCGCATGCTCTGTCATTTTGACATCAGGGGGGTAATGTCAATAGGAGTGGGTAAATCCTCAGTCTAGCCTACAACATACTTTGCAAGCACGGGAGAATCGGATTGATTCTGTTGAATCTCGTACTCCCAAACTACCTCCAAAGAGGCACAGTAATGTGTAAGGCGAGGAAAATGATGGGAGTAATGGTCATGAAGACCACACAAAGCACAAGGGTGCTTGGTGTGAATATTCTTGGTGTTCTTGGTTGCAGTATATGAAGAATCAGAGGTTTCAAGGATCGTAGACTAAAGGAACATGACATTAACCATGGGCTTGATGTGGGGCAACTCGGGACAAGTATGGGTGGCATGACCAATGACATCACACAAAGCGCAAGGATTTGGAAGCGGAGGAGGTGCAGGGTCAGTCAGGGCAGCTTTGTCCTTTGAGGCCTTTTTGCGAGCTCTGCCCTTCTTACCCGAAGCGATCGCAACAGGGGGCGGATCCTGTTGAGGTGGTTGTGGCACTGTGACAACGAGAGAAGTCAGGGGGACCAGTTGAACTAGGGTCAGAGCAAGATAAGGTTCAGGTTCTAGCGAGGTGGCGGTTGGAGGATCAAGGTACCAAACTGGGAGCCTAATGGTCAAGTTAGGAAGAGAGAGGGTGGCCATGACAAGTGCCGTATAGATGCCTAGTGGAGGGACTAGGAATGGTATCTAACCAGAGGGGTAATGGCCAGGTGGGACGACTCCTAAATGGTTAAGGCCTGGAGGAACTGACCCAGGAGGATAAATAGGCTCATGAGTACCAGCTGAAGGGCCAAGAGGAGGAGGTCCAAGAGGCTACATCGAAGGGCTAGGAGATGGCTGCGGAGGGTGAAGGGGCTACTGACTAGCTGAGGCAGGCCTCTTGAGAGAAGCCCGTGACGATTGCGTCATGAAAACATTCGATGAGCTGGGATCAGAGATAGGAGGAGGAAGACCAGGGAATGTACCAAGAAAGGAGGAGTCCTTGTAGATGCCAGGTGAGACACTGGTCAAAGGGTCGATAGTTTGCTTGTTGGCCACCGAAGAGATAGTGGACTCAGGGGAGGTCTGAGACTTTGGCTCGTAATACGTCAGCTGGTCAATGGTGACTATCTTTCCGTTATGGGGGAAGGACATCTTGTGGTGAACCACGGAAGGGACAACAGACATCGCATAAGTGTAGCTACGACCCAATATAATGTTGTAATCCAAGGGGGCGTCTATGACTTCCATGTCAACGCAAACCATCTTTCCTACAAGAGTGATAGGGAAATTGCGGAATAAGCCAATGGGCTTGGAGGCGTGGCCATCCCACGCTCGAAGAGTGATCTTGGAAGGACCCAACTCAAGAGATCCGAGTTGTTTCCAAACCGAAGTGGACATCACACAGGTGGATGCCCCCTCATCAATAATTCACTGAGAAATGTTGGCGTTTCAGATCTTGACTGGGATTTGGAAAGCGAAGGAAGCAGGGAGAGGAGGATGTTTTGACCAATCAACATCAAATACAATCAATCGATCGTCAGAAGGGTCTACAATGCCCACGACAGACAGAAGAGCTTTTCGTTGTGAAGGGCACGACTGGAGGAGTTCCAGCGTTGAAATGGCAGCAGGGGATTGTGCCAAATCATCGACTATGCTATACGAATGGGCGGCTTTGCCAGAAGCAGCATTTCGGCATAGTGGACCCTTAGGGATTTTGGTATGAACCTCTTCCCTAGGCTGAGGGATCTTCAAGGGGCCATTATGTGTCGAAAGAGGCTCTATAGATACCAAAGGAGGTGGCTCGGGGACAGACATAGCTGGAGGCTTGTTGTACTGACGGGACCGAGTTTGAAGATTGATGTCTACGGTTGAAGGTTGATCGGATTTCATCTTGAGAATCTAGTCATCGGGGGTACCAAACAGAAGAGGTTGGGTAACATTGTGGTATACAGGAGGCTGGGAAAAGAGAGGAAGCATGATGTACCCTAAATACATGCTACCAAGAGGGGAAGATGTGCAGGAGGTGTTGCCCCCCCCCGAGGAGAATCAGAGCCCATGGGAGGTTGAGCAATGATGACACACACACGGCACCAAGGAAAAAGAGACCGACAAGGGCAGGGATGTGCAAGATCAACTGATTACAATGTCAAAACAAGGGCAGAGAGGTGCAGGATCAATCGATTTCAATGTTTTAGAGTATTTTCTTGGCGGTGTTAACCAAGCCATTTTTCTCTTAGGGTGTGTGTGTAAAAGTGTGTAAATTTTAATTTTTAAACCCAAACATTTGTAGAGAAAAAGAAAAAGTGTGTTGTATAGTTGTAAATAAACACGCAAATGTTAGTATATAGGCACACTTAAAATAGAAAATAAACGTGATAATGCGATATAAACCCAAGGAGGCACGTCTCTCAACAACTAGTCTATAGGTGAGTAAAAAACTAATTTAAACACACTAAAAAAGGCTAATAGATCTAGGGTCAAGAGTGTTAAAATTGGACAACTAGGTCCAAACTCCATGTTGTGATGCTCAGATGAAGATATCGATATTTTTAGTGGATTCCTCTTTCGGAGAGGTGTAAGATCCATATAAAATTTATCTAAATCCGATGAGCAGAACATTTATTTTGAATTTATTATTTATAATAAATTATATGTGCAGGTCGGCCTTAAGGTTTTACACCCCCAGCAGATGTGTCACACACCTCAATGATGGATATAAATACAGTCAAAGTTGGAGAGCATTTCACACTCACTCATCACACATCTTCTTCTCTTCTCGGATTTAGTACGAGCTCCTTGGAGGACGAATTCAGCTCACACGTGGGAAAAAGGACGAGTTTGTACAGCCAAGAAGAAGGACGCAGATTGCTGCAGCTAGGGTTTCCAAGGAAGTTTGACCAGCGTTGACTTTGGTCAACGCATGGTCCAAAGAGGCCGAAATTTGTTGGAGAATTCGATTTTGAGAGGTCGTACACATTGGCACAGAAATCGAGGTCAAAAGTTGACCGAAGTTGGAGCTGCGTTGACTTTGTTGTTGCTGCCCTACGTTGACTTTTCTGGACAGCATTGACTTTTCTGGAGTTGACTTGAGTTGACTGGGTGACTGATTTGAGGATTGCTGTGACACATTCTGGGTTGGTTGATCAAGGAGACTTTGCTGGTTGAAGCATCCTGTTGACCGCCGTAACGCACCATCACATTTTTCCTGTTTCTGGTTTGTCTTCCATAGATCCACTGGTATGTTCTATCAGCATTTTACTTAACTGTTTGGGTGATAGCTGTAATAAAAGTAAAGTTGCATCAAGCATAGAACATCTACAAAAATTTACATGGTATCAGAGCTGAGGTGAAGACAAGCCCTAACTTTAGCAATCACCATCTAAGAAAATGGGTTCCACAAGTTATGAATTCAAAGAGAATGACAAGCTGACTGGAAGAGATGACTTCCATGCTTGGAAGATGATATTAGATCTCAAATTGGAAGACCATGATCTCATGGACCATGTACTGGGCAAGATACAAGAACCTCCATCCAATGCTACTGTTGTTGCTAAAAACAAGTATAAGAAAGGGGAGATCAAAGCAAAGTTGATGATCAGGGAATCCATTCATAAAAGTCTGGTAGCCTACATCTCTGAGTTGGGCACATCCAAAGAGATGTATGATAAATTGATCCTAATGTTCCAAGTTAACAATGTGAACCAAGTGCTATTCTTCAAGAATCAATTGAAGAATCTGAAGAAAGGCCGGGATGATTCTGTCCAAGCATACTTTCTGAAATTGACCGAAATCAGGAACAATCTGCTGGCTATTGGGGAGACAATAGCCGATCGTGAGATGGTACTCACCGCACTTGGAGGGCTCCCATATGAATGGAAAGTTTTCACTACTACCATTCTTAATAATAGTACAATTCCTAACTTTGACGAGCTACTGTCAAGATGTATGCAAGAAGAGACAAGAATGAAGGAATTCGAAAATGACAGAAACGCTGCCTATGCTGCTCATTCTAGGAAGAAGAACTCTGGTGGTCCTAAGAACAAAGGAAGAACAAGGGCCCAAGGAAAGAAGGGTAAGTGTTTCACTTGTCATAGGCCTGGTCACTATGCTAGAGAATGTCCCTTCAAGAAGGATTCTCCCAATAGTGATGACAACAACAACAACCGGAGGAATGGAAATCAAAGAAACGACAGATCCAAAGGAAAGAGGAAGGCTCCCTTTGGCGGAAACAATCAACCTTCTAAAAGGTCTAGAAACTCCAGGTATGAGGAGTCAAATGTTGTTGATAAAAGAAATGAATATATTCTTGTATCTGCTCTCTCTGCTGCATCCCCACCCGACACTATGGATGTCTAGCTAATAGATAGTGGTGCCTCAAGACACATCACTGGGTTCAAGGAAGCACTCTCTGACATGGTTGAGAAGGATACCAATTTGGAAATTATCCTTGGAGATAATTCCACATATCCCGTGAAAGGGACAGGGACTGTGACCCTCCACTTGTCTCAAAGACAAGTCCTACATTTGCAGGATGTACTCTATGTACCAAAATTGAAGAAGAACCTTGTGTCTATATCGGCAATTGAAGACAAAGGCTTCAATGTGGCATTTATTGATGGAAAGGTGCGCATGTGGAAGAAGAATCTCAAGGAAGCTATCGTGATTGGTTTTAGTGTTGGAACACTCTACCAGGTTGAAGGAAGTCCACTAGGAGCTATGACATGTGATACTATGCGACAAACTGAACTATGGCACTGAAGGTTTGGACACCTTCATTACAAGGCCCTTCTCGAAGCAAGGAAGGTGGTGACAGGGATGCCCGAATTTGGAAATAATCATGAAGGTGTATGTAAGGGTTGTGCCGAAGGAAAGCATACAAGGGGACCTTTCCCCTCAAGTGCCACAAAGACATCTGATGTTTTGCAACTGGTCCATTCTGATCTATCTGTTATGCTACCCGTGACATCCCTGGGAGGATGTTCTTACTATATGACATTCACTGATGACTTCTCCCGCAAAACCTGGATATACTTCTTGAAGAAGAAGGATGAGGCTTTCATGTGGTTCCGTACCTTCAAAGCCTTGGTGGAAAATATGACGGGGAAGAAGATCAAGATTTTGAGGACCGACAATGGCACTGAATATGAGTCAAATGAGTTCAAGGACTTTTGCAGAGAAGCTGGCATTAAGAGGGAGACTACTACTGCCTATACTCCTGAGCAGAATGGTGTTGTTGAACGCAAGAACAGGACTATTGTGGAAGCTGCCCGTGCCATGCTATGTGACCAGGGTCTACCGAAGTTTCTGTGGGGAGAAGCTGCAAATACTGCTGTGTACATTCAAAACCAATGCCCTCATTCCGCTCTGGACTCCAAAACTCCCGAAGAGGTTTTCTCTGGTAAGAAACCTGATGTCTCACATTTTAGAATTTTTGGATGTCCTGTCTATTTTCATGTGCCTAAAGAAAAGAGAAGTAAGTTGGATGCTACTGGGAAGAAAGGAATGTTTGTGGGCTATAGTGAGACTTCTAAGGCATATAGAGTCTATGTACCTGGTCAAAGGGAAGTAGAGATAAGCCATGATGTCACTTTTGATGAAGATGCTTCCCTGAAGAAAGTAGTAGATCTTCCAAGATCTGGAGAAAATCATGAAGAAAGGCCTGGAAATCAAGAAGAACCGCAGGATGAGACAATGCCTGATATTGAAGGACCAATGGACCCTATTGATCCATCTCCTTCACTGGGAAAGAGACCATCATGGCTCAGGGACACCCTCGAAGATGCTGAGGGTCATGCTGCCCCAAGGGGGACATTCCGAGAAAGCAAGAAGCCGTGTAGATACCAAGGGTATCTAGCTGCCATGAGTACTATTGTACAATCTGAACCTGGATCTTTTGAGGAAGCCGTAAAGCATCAAGTCTGGAAGGATGCTATGCACGAATAATATGAGTCCATAATGAAGAATGATGTCTAGGATGTGGTTCCAAGACCGAAGGACAAATCAGTTGTCACCGCGAAATGGCTCTACAAGATCAAGCATGGATCTGATGGAAGTGCTGAAAAGTTCAAGGCAAGATTTGTTGCCCGTGGCTTCTCTCAAAAGGAAGGAGTAGATTATGATGACATATTTGCACCTGTGGCACAATATACCACCATTCGATCAATCATAGCCCTTGCTGCTACGCAAGGTTGGAGTCTTCATCGGATGGATGTCAAGACCGCCTTTCTGCATGGTACAATAAAAGAAGAGGTGTATGTAGAACAACCTCTAGGATTTGAAGTTCAGGATCGAGACACTCATGTCTGTAGATTGAAGAAAGCCCTCTATGGGTTAAAGCAAGCACCCAAAGCTTGGTACGAGAGGATGGATAGTTACTTGATGAAGCTGGGCTTCACTCGAAGTAATGCTGATCCGAACCTTTATTTCAAGGTTGCACAGGGGAAGCCTCTCATTCTAGTGCTGTATGTGGATGACCTCTTCCTGACAGGTGCTGACCCTCTCATTCATCAATGTAAGAGGGAGCTCGCTGCTGAGTTCGAGATGAAGGACCTAGGACTGATGCACTATTTCCTAGGCCTGGAGGTCTGGCAGAGACCTGGAGATATTTTCCTTTCTCAAGGAAAATACATTGTGAAACTTCTGGAAAGATTTGGTATGGTGGACTGCAAGACCGTGTCAACACCAATGGAACTCAACTTCAAGAAGTTGAGTGGCAGCGCTGCTGGGCCCGTATTGGCCAATCCTACTGAGTATCGTCAACTCGTAGGAGCTTTGATGTTCTTAGTGAACACCCATCCAGATATATGTTTTGCAGTGAACACTTTGAGTCAACAGATGGTTGAGCCTCATCACTTTCACTGGGTTGGTGCCAAGAATCTTTTGAGATATCTTCGGGGCACGATAAACCATGGGCTGAGATACACTGCCGAGAGTGTGATACTCCGTGGATATACTGATGCCGATTGGGCTGGCGGTGTGGTGGATCGTAAGAGCACATCGGGATGCTGCTTCAATCTTGGTTCTGCTTCGATCTCATGGATGAGCAGGAAGCAGAAGTCGGTGGCTTTGAGCACCGCGGAGGCCGAATACATTGCTGATAGTATGGCCTGTTGTGAAGCAGTTTGGTTGCGAAAGCTCTTTAGTGAGATGTTTGGACATGTGCTAGATACCACTGTGATACTCTGTGATAATCAGAGTGGGATTCGTATGACTGAGAATCCTGTGTTCCACGACCGATCCAAGCATATTGATATCGGGTACCACTTTATCCGGGATATGGTACAGCGAGGCGCCGTAAGGCTCGATCATATAGGAACTGATGAGCAGGTCGCGGATATTCTCACTAAGCCCCTGGGGAAGGTCAAGTTCCTAACCTTCCGTGAGAGTCTTGGTGTCGTGGAACGACCCTATGATGTGGGTCCTGTTGGACGATGAGCTCTGGGAGCTCTGGGGGGCCTTGGGGATAGCTTCTCGGAGCTATAAGCACTCATAATGCTTCTGCCCCACCTTTGTGATCATTGAGCTGGTTCACCACTCATTTATCTGTGCCTCGTATGCATCCTACCCATTGAGTTCAGGGCTCATGGGAAGTACCTCTCATTTGGCCAATGAGGTGGGAAAAGCTAGAGACTATTAGCAAAGACTGATGGACGCATCAGAGATTGCCGTACTCTCTATCTAGGATGGCACGGTCCAACCACTTGATGTGGGATCAAGTTTAGTGAGGTCTGGGACCTCTGCCTGACTTCGGGTCAGATGAACCAACTTCGGGTTGGTTGGAGACTCTTTGTGAGTCTGATAGAGGTTTCGAACCTCTGGACTGATTATGTCAGTGGGGGGATGATGTCTTTGTGACTGACCCACTTCTGTTCTGAAATAAAGAGGCCAGCAAAGCAAGTTACGGCGGGATGACGCACGATGTTTGATTGCACTGATGGATGGAGTTCTCCCTAGTTGAGAGGGAGTGTTAAATTTGGACAAATAGGTCCAAACTCCATGTTGTGATGCTCAGATTAAGTGGCTAGTATTTTTGTTGGATTCCTCTTTCGGAGAGGTGTAAAATCCATATAAAATATATCTTAATCCGATGAGCAGAACATTTATTTTGAATTTATTATTTATAATAAATTATATGTGCAGGTCGGCCTTAAGGTTTTACACCCCCAGCAGATGTGTCACACACCTCAATGATGTATATAAATACAGTCAAACTTGGAGAGCATTTCACACTCACTCATCACACATCTTCTTCTCTTCTCTGATTTAGTACGAGCTCCTTGGAGGACGAATTCGGCTCACACGTGGGAAAAAGGACGAGTTTGTACAGCCAAGAAGAAGGACACAGATTGCTGCAGCTAGGGTTTCCAAGGAAGTTTGACCAGCGTTGACTTTGGTCAACGCATGGTCCAAAGAGGCTGAAATTTATTGGAGACTTCGATTTTGGGAGGCTGTACACATTGGCACAAGAACCGAGGTCAAAAGGTTGACCGAAGTTGGAGCTGCGTTGACTTTTATGTTGCTGCCCTGCGTTGACTTTTCTGGACAGCGTTGACTTTTCTGGAGTTGACTTGAGTTGACTGGGTGACTGATTTGAGGATTGTTGTGACACATTCTGGGTTGGCTGATCAAGGAGACTTTGCTAGTTGAAGCATCCTGTTGACCGCCGTAACGCACCTTCACATTCTCCTGTTTCTGGTTTGTCTTCTATAGATCCACTGGTATGTTCTATCAGCATTTTACTTAACTGTTTGGGTGATTGTTGTAAT